>OZ020194.1:11125901-12325901 GCA_963971165.1 Philopedon plagiatum
GCTATCCTAAAATTATTTACTTTTTAACAGAATATTTTACTTTTTATTAATAGTTCCGTAAAAATAATATTTTAAAAATGGGGTGCTAACTTCACGGGGGACCAACCTTACACTTTTTTAAGTCAAAAATTTAAGTTGTAAACCCTTTTTTAAAAAGTGTGAAGTTGCCCCCCCCACCCCCCCCATGAAATACTTTTTAACAAGAGTTCTGCTTTAAACTCATGAGTTCCCGTTAATGCTGCTATAGTTCTGCAGAATCAGAATGATATTTTTTTGTTTACAACTTACATTTTTGAGTGTTAAAAAAGTGTGAAGTTGGCCCCCACGAAATATTTTTTAACAATAGTTCTGGTTTACAACTCATGAGTTCCCGTTAGTGTTTCCATAGTTCTACAGTTCTGCATCAAGATAATGATATTTTGTTGTTGAATATTTTACTTTCCAAAGAGCACAAAACGTAATATTTTTTTTTTGTAAGAGTTCTGACCTCGAAAACCATCAAGAACTGTGGACCTCCTTTAGAACTATTAAGCACTCTGGCCAGTGATGTGAGTCTGTCATATGACCTCGTCATTTTGTGCGGTCATGACGTCATGACCGTCACATCACATTAATAAATGACCATCAGGTCATTTAACCTCTTAAATTTCATGATTCGACGTAAGAGTAAAAATTAAGCAAGAAAAAGCCACGAGCGTCATAGAAATAGTGATGTAAATGAAATAAAACGGCAATGTTTTTTTAAAAACCGTGTTTTTTGTGAAAAAAAAAACATAAAGCTTGTTTTTTTTCTTCAAAATGGCGTTTTTTTTTCACAAACTGACAAATATGCAAGGTTTTAGAGGAAAATAATTAGAAATCCATATGTGATTACATTTGTAACGATAAAGTAAATAATATGCAATAAATTTGTCAATAAGTAAACATGTTTAAAAAACAACGAACTAAAACCACCTATTTATCAACAGGAACACAAGAACAGCTAAAACGCCCAAGTTTGGTAATACTAATAATATTACTAAAAATAGAAACAATAACTAATAATGAAAAAGTTTTTTTTTCGGCTATCCTAATAAGCTAGTTTGCAAAAATTATCATGTATCCTACTGAAGTCAAAAAAATCTAAATTTAAAGAAAAATAGAAAACGAATTACGTACTATCTAAAAACTTTTTGATTCGTTTATAAATAGGATATATTATTAACAATAATAAAAAAAGCTTAAAGCAGATCACCTGTTGACATTGCACACTAACGGTTTGTTCTTGTGTGTTGCACGAAACTGCACTAATCTGCACTGACTTTTTGCTTATGGGCTTCTTCCACGAATAAAAAATGTGCAGGTTAGTGCAGTTTGGTGCATCACAAAAGCACAAACCTTAGGCTTGTACAAAGAAATGAAGACATCACGCGTGCTCTGTCGCGTTTTAGAATATTCCTGGCTTAATTCTAAAATGAGACAAAAACGAAATAACTGACGAATTTGCACATGACGTAGAAGAACATATATATATATATATATATATATATATATATATATATATATATATATATATATATATATATATATATATATATATATATGTTTTGTTTTGTAATTATTTACAGATTTGAAGAGTGCCTAGGACCAGAGGAGCTAACACCCACAGATTCGTAGTTCCTGAAACTGAAGACTGACAAATGTACAAAAGTGCCAGATGAAAGTGCCATGCCATGTATTCTTTAAAGCCCCCCAAACTTTTTTTTAACAAGATTAACTCACCTTACTAACTTTGTTTTTTTATAATCCCTTTTATTTCTTGTTCTCATATTCTCTCATTTTCTCTAATGTATGGTTCTTGCATATTCTTAGACATGCTGTTTTTATAAAAAACCAAATACTGAAATTCCATCAAATCATTTATTTTTGTAAATGCATTGTACAAGCTGTTCAACAATATAAAAATATTTTGCGATAAAATAATGTTTTTATTCTACTTTATAAGATTAGTATAAATATGAAGCAGAAGCTAGCGGCCGCAGCGATATTAAACGTACACAGTTTTTATGTTTCCCAAATAAGACCTAACCTAGAGTACTGCTTCCACATTTAGAAAGCTTCGACATGAAAGAACTAGACTCTGTCATTTCCCCGTTGACTATTCCTAATAAAACAACCCTGCGTTACCTATGCAGCCCTTTACAGTCTAGCTACAAAAACCTATGACATCCCACTTCTCTCACTCATTCACACTTAGGGTCTCCAGATTATAGAACAAGTTGCCCGCAGATGTTTCCCTTTCCCTCCAATCCTTAAATCCTGTGTCGATAGGTTACATTTTCCTTCTCTTCAGACGCCCACGATTCGTTAGTAGAATACTTAGGCCTGTGTGAAGAGTCCAGTGTGACTCTTAGAATGGCTTCAAGTCAAACAGCATACAGGACAGGCCAAAAAAATAAAAATCGTTCAGGAGTAAAGTATCCTTATTTCGAAAAACGTTATTAAGAAAAGGTCTTTAAAATTAAAAGATATTTCCAATGCCTTCTATATATATTTTTTTAATTTTAAATTATCCCCTTATGATTTTTTGATATTTAGCTAGAATAAACTCAAACTCAAAAAAACCTTTATTGTCCAAGACTTGTGTAACATTTTCAAATTAACCACACTTAAATCATTTCTGCATAACTTTCATCAAGTTGAAGAAAATTTGTGAAATTTACATATACAGGGTGGTGCAACCAAGATGGGGTGGACGATTGTGAGTAAACGGTGAGGAATTTCGAAAAAATTTGTTTTGGATATTATCGATAGTCTGACACGCTATGTTTTAAAATTATAGCCATAATACAGGGTGGTCCGAAAAACTCGTGGCGAACCAAACTTGTATTTTTTTAAATGGGACACCCGGTATATTATTGTTCCAATTGATTCTCCTGGTCGTTACGATCATTTTGATATAGGGGTTATTGGGTGTAAAACTTATAGTAAGAGAATGGGAGGCGGTTAAAGTTGAAAAAATGCTCACAGTTCGGCCATTTTTTAAAGAAATTTGAAACAGGTATGGAAAAACCAAATATTCCATAAAACGTTACATATCCTTGAATACATTAATCACTTGCAATTTGTTTAAAATTATTCACTGTTATACAGGGTGATCAAGTTTTGCAAATACGCCCTGGACTCATTTTTTTTAAATGGAACACCCTGTATATTTTATTTTCATGTTAAAGATAACATTACGAGCTTTCAAAAAATACCATACATGATGCCTTTCTGACCAACAGTTTTTTAGTAAACTAGCCGTGAAAGCAAAGTTTCTTCATTCTAATACGATTATACTGAATTTACGTTGTTTATTATTGAAATGAAACAAAAGATTGACGAACTTGTCAAAGCTACTGCCGCATAATCCATTATTTACAAGTTAAGTGTAGGTGGCCCAATAATTATGAGGTGAGAAAACTGAGACCCGAAACTTTTACATGTTTATTAGAGATATTTCAAAAAACAGAAAATATTGTTTTTAGGAAATGTAAAGTAATTAATAAACAAAGATAATCAGTTATCAGTATTATTAATAGTGTAAGGAAATTAATTAAGCAAAAACAGAACATCTTTTCAAATTATTTAGGTATGTACTTACTTGTAAACCTAATTTAATATAAACAAGTAAGTACATACCTAAATAATTTTAAAAGATGTTCTGTTTTTGCTTAATTAATTTCCTTACACTATTAATAATACTGATAACTGATTATCTTTGTTTATTAATTACTTTACATTTCCTAAAAACAATATTTTCTGTTTTTTGAAATATCTCTAATAAGCATGTAAAAGTTTCGGGTCTCGGTTTTCTTACCTCATAATTATTGGGCCACCTACACTTAACTTGTAAATAATGGATTATGCGGCAGTAGCTTTGACAAGTTCGTCAATCTTTTGTTTCATTTCAATAATAAACAACGTAAATTCAGTATAATCGTATTAGAATGAAGAAACTTTGCTTTCACGGCTAGTTTACTAAAAAACTGTTGGTCAGAAAGGCATCATGTATGGTATTTTTTGAAAGCTCGTAATATTATCTTTAACATGAAAATAAAATATACAGGGTGTTCCATTTAAAAAAAATGAGTCCAGGGCGTATTTGCAAAACTTGATCACCCTGTATAACAGTGAATAATTTTAAACAAATTGCAAGTGATTAATGTATTCAAGGATATGTAACGTTTTATGGAATATTTGGTTTTTCCATACCTGTTTCAAATTTCTTTAAAAAATGGCCGAACTGTGAGCATTTTTTCAAATTTAACCGCCTCCCATTCTCTTACTATAAGTTTTAGACCCAATAACCCCTATATCAAAATGATCGTAACGACCAGGAGAATCAATTGGAACAATAATATACCGGGTGTCCCATTTAAAAAAATACAAGTTTGGTTCGCCACGAGTTTTTCGGACCACCCTGTATTATGGCTATAATTTTAAAACATAGCGTGTCTGAATATCGATAATATCCAAAACAAATTTTTTCGAAATTCCTCACCGTTTACTCACAATCGTCCACCCCATCTTGGTTGCACCACCCTGTATTTATATTTCTACTCAAGAAAATATTTTTTTTTTTGAATAGAAGGTTATGACTTCGTATTTGGACATATTTTTTAATTCTAAACAACTTTTCTTAATAACGTTTTTCTGTGTTTTCGCAATAGGGATACTTTACTCTTGAACGATTTTTATATTTTTTAAACCCCTTAAATAGTCTACACAACCTGCCCTAGGATATATTATACAAAGTATTATAGGAAAGGTGATGGTGGTTGCGCTTATTTTTCAAGAATATGTGTAGTTTAAAATGATACAAAAATATCTGGGATCATCAAGAGCTTAATGTGCAAAATAAAATTTATATAGCTTAAAATTAGCACCTCTAGACCAATTTCCCATATTTTAATACAGAATTACTCCATTCCTTAGAGTATAATGTCAATGAAAGCAGCTATGCATAAAAAAAGAAATTATTCCATTATTTCTAAAAATGGCTATACTAAGGTGGTCATATGGCTTTACATTATAAATAATTGTCACAAGAAAAACTGTCGTAGTTACAGAAAAATAAATTAAATTTGTTACATTTTCTATGGTTTATTATCAATAGGCACTTTTTTTTACATATCACTGGTTACAAATACAAATATTTATTAATGATAGTGCATACAAAAGTACTTTCACACGTCAAGACTTTATGCTACAACTAAATAATGAGATAATGTTAAAATTTCTTAAATAGCTCATTAAAATATTAAAATTACAAATAAACATTTAAGTATAAAGTACAAACGGAAATGCTTAACGAAGCAAGACTAACATATTAGAACATATTTCAGAAAATTTTGAAGAATTTAAACAACCCAAATATCAGTCTTATGCTCCTCTTACACTTAGACGAGATCTGAAAAATCACCCTCCACGAAATTCTCGATGCTATAAAAGGCTTTGTTCCTTAAATATTCTTACTTACATTGTAAAATAAGTTGCAAAGAAGAAATTATTCCTAGTGTAACACTCCTCAAAAATATTCTATTTATGACTACATCCTACATACACTGTGTCCAACATGTTAATACGTAAATATATCATTGACCATTCTAATTTCATTAATTTGATGGCTCTTTTTCTTCACAGCTTGGATATGAACTGCTAAAAACCTGAGTGAACTCTGTAGCTATGAAAACTTGTGGGTGTTAATGTGCTGGATAAACCCGTCATGGATAACAGTGCCTAAAAATTAAAAAAAAAATGATTCTCTTTGTTAATGTCGGTAATTAATTTGAAAATATAAAACAGTGCTTAGAAGTGGTTAGAAAATAGGTAGTTTGCACACTTTTGTAATTCCACTCAATTTGAAGCCTACAGAAAAGCTTTTGATAAATTTACAATCATTATGCAACGTTCTTAGCTCTGGTTTTAAAGATTATTATTCTGTAAAATACTGTTTTTACTTATTAAATACATACTCGAGTGAAACTTGAACATTTCTCTATTAATTTTTAACAATCAAATTTAGTAAAAAATATTGGCATAAATTTATCACAGTGACACTTCACTGAATATTTCTTTAGCTATTTTTTCAACCCAACAGGATATTTCATTGAAGTTATAGAAAAATAATTGGTTACAAGAACTGGCATTTAACCCCTTATAGGTTCCATTACTAAGGCTACGGAGACAGTTCAGTCATATATTGTCCCAATACATAAATTATTGTGAAAAAGCTACATACTTAGCAAACAAGTAATGCCCCTATTTTGCAAAAATAAAACAAAGTTGTATATTTGGCATGAACTATACTTACAAATACGTACTTCAGCTTAACAGGAACCGCCGTTTCAGGATTCCTATTCCAGATTTTCTTCAGGTAAAATCTATGCTCTGACTACTGGTCTATATCTTCACATTTTATTTTAAGTGACTGAATGAATAACGGCTTCCCCTATTAGGATATCTAAAAAGTAATGTAATATTTGTTGTATAACTAAATACATTGTGGCAAATCCGAAAAAGTGCAATAGCTATCCCTCCAAAAGGTAAAACCAACACTACCAACAGCTTTTTAAAAATTTTTAATCATGGTGAAAACTATGTTTGGTATTTAGCCAGCTTCCCTTGTGCAAGAAACGCCAAACTTACCTTGAAATGATGGTCCTCCACCTTTTGTGTCGCATTTGGGACAAAGTATACATTTCATAATCATTATATAACAGAAACACATATCGAACACGATATGTGAAGGTTTTAAAACACTTGAAAAGTGCAAAAACGCATTGAACTAAAGAAACACACGTGTGTTTGTTTACTTCAATTAAAAAACGGCGCAAGCAAATAACATGAATGACATGTGTCTAGCGAAACCACAGAACAAAAGTTTGTTAGGCGAGACTATTCGATTTATAACCCACGAATTACGTTGACATCAGGTGATAACTTATCTTTCTCTAGGAGTTGCAAATAAAAAAGGATAACCGGTTTCCGTTGGTCTTGGAGTTCACTTGATTACCGGCTTTGGGTTTATCGTTCCGTGGAGGACCAGTAAACAATAAAAGTACACAACAAATATTGTTCACTAGCATTCTCCGTCCCTGGTCTGGACGTTTATTTTGTCTGTGTTACTTGTCTTGATATTAATTAAATCAAGAATGGCAGTGCAGAGATAAAATAGCATTGGAGTGACATAAAGTGATCCTGGTGATCCAATTTTTGTCAATCGAACACGCATCTGGATCAAAAAATTGTTCAAGTGAGCCCTTCTTCTTTACCATTTGAAATCAGCTGTTTGTAGCGGTGGCAACGTTGGTTTTTCAGTGTGTCGGCCCCTTTATTTGGTCAGCTCTTGTCCTTAAGTTTGTTTACATTGTTTATCTTTGATTATATTCGTATTTTGTTAGTAATCCTTTTTATTAAACAGTAGGAAATATTAAAAAACCACCCTACAGATATTATATTGTCCCAGTATAAAAAAAATTCCATAGCGAATGGCTTCGAAAACTTCATTTTGTCGTGTCCAAAAGAGCCGGTGTTGGAAGAAACTAGGTAGTGGAAAATTAATCAAAAATTTTACATAAAGCGGTATCTATAAAGGTCAGTATCGCCAAATTCAAGTAATCATAATGTTGCTGTACATTTATTTTTATAGTATAATAAACAATAAGTGTTTTTAACTAAATTGTAAAGGCAAATCCACCAGCACTAACTTCCAGCCAATTTTCCGATTTTCTTTGCACAAATGCCGTTTTGGTCATTTATAACCAGTCTGTTTAATAAAATAAAAGGTTTTCTATCGACTAAATATCCTAGTCTTTGGGAAAAACTCAAGAAAATGGATTTACACTGAAATTTACATTACACTAGCCGTGACTAGCCATTATAAAACGTTGACGTCATAAAAAAAGTGACGTCACAAACAAAAGAAGTCCGTTTTACGAGATGTTGGATTTTGCAGGAAAATTTGCAAAATAAAACCTTTTTTTTTGTTAATAAAACCCAAAAAAAATGGAAAACAGCAACGGTCATGAACATTTAATATATGTAGAGAATACAAAAAAAAATATTTCAGAATTTTTTGGATTACATGCATATTCCCTATTGATGACACTGACAACTTGTTTATTTGTACCGTAGCGAAGTGACTTTTTTATTTCAAAATAGACTATAATAAAATAATCAACTGGTTCTTGTCAAATTAAACTGTAACACTGACAGCTGTTTCTAAATTTATATCTACAGGTTACCTAATTTTAGTAAGAATTTTCCCGAAAGTGCAGAAAACAGTATATAATATTGTGGGACTAAAGTGGCTTAATCCCTTGAGTGGCTGTTGCCCATAGGCGTAGTTAAGGGGGGCTTGGGGGTGCTTAGCATCCCCAAAACTCTAATTAGCATCCTCAAAATTTACAACCCTCCACCCTATTAGGCTTAGTTAAGGAAGAGCTTAGGGGTGCTTGGCATCCCTAAAACTCTTATTCGCACATCCAAACAAAATTTTTGGCCATATGCTGACTAGGATCTAGGGCTTAAGCACCCTTGAAGTTGACTGCCTAACTACACCTATGCTGTTTCCCTCGGACAGAGCCCTCTGGCAACAATTCTTATTAAACAACATGAGTTGGGGAATCTAAATGGACAAAATATCCGCGCAGTTAGTACGTTTTAATATAGATCAATTTGAGTAGGGTGCACTTATAGTTTTGATTATGTAAGTGTTTTTATGCACAGATTTCAATTCGATTGAAAACGACAATCAACGGCATCTTAAAACAAGAAGCATAATTAGTCAAATTAGTTTCAAATTTCATATTAAAATAAGTTTTTTTACATTAACAGCAACCCATTTAAATTTCTAGGTTGCAGTTCTTCACTTAACGCTATTTCAGTTTTCTCTTCGCAAGGGCCTTTTCATAATATTCAATTCCGATACGATCCCAGAATTTGGAGAATTGATCTTAAAGTTCGAAACGATTTCAACTGGACTTTTTATGCAGTATTCAAAACTGTACGAGTCGAAATTCGATTTCAAATCTTCATGACAACGTACTACATATTTCAATTTGTAATAATGCTAGAAATAGGTCAGCGAAAAATATATACCACCACTAAAATCCACATTATTTTAACCACATGAAACCAACTTTGAATTAAAGTTGATTGAAACAGGACTAATGTATACAAAAAAAACGTAAATCCTATAAAATCACAATTAAATACACGACAAAAATTTGTTGTGTAAGTTTTTTTTACAATGAGACAGAATACTTTTAATCTATTAATAAATAAATTAGAATCAAACTAGGTACCACAAATAGAAGCACCAATATACAGGGTGTCCGAAAAGTCTTAGTATGGTCAAAAATCTTTGCTATTAGTAAAGATTGAGACACCATATTTTAGGTGTATCTTATTGGTTAATCAATCTACTTTTTTATGTAATTTAACTTTTTCAGCCACCTTGAGAGGAGGTAACGCTAGGGAGGTGAGGTGTGATACCTCATTTCAAAGGTTTTTAAAAAGAAATATTTTACCGCAAACTCGAGGTCCATATCCTTATTCGTTTTTACATGGCAAACATACAAAAATTAAAAATTTAAATACCTTTATTTCTCTTACAGTGGGTTGCACAAAACTTAATCAAGTAGTAAATTTAAGTGACGTTTAGAGTAAGCTTTGTCAATGACGTTAACATAAGTGCTGTCACATTACAAGTGTCTAATTAATTTGAATGAAAACAGGCCTAAAAATGTAAGTCCTGAATGTAGCATCAGTGCCAGTGACTTTAATGATTTCTTTATGAATGTAGCAAACGAGGTTTTAAAAAATGGAAACTATACTGTAGAGGATGTCCCATTTCGACCCCTTCTATTATGTTTTGAATTTTCTGATGTAACAATAAATGAAACAAGGGACATAATAAAAGGTTTAAAAAATAAAGGTTCTAGTGATATTTTTGGGCTTAGTGTTAAACTTATAAAGTTAATCTGTGAACTATAGTTGTACCATTAACAAAAATAATAAATTTATGTTTTAAAGAATGTATTTTTCCAGACTGCCTTAAGGGGGCCATTGTGGTACCAATTTTTAAAAAGGGTGATAGAGATGACGTGTCTAATTATAGGCCGATATCTCTGTTTCCAATATTCTCAAAAGTTATCGAAAAGTGCATGACCTCCAGGATCACTGGGTATCTCGAGGGGAATGGGCTGCTGAATGAACACCAGTTTGGTTTCAGGAGGGGGCGGAGCACTGTGTCAGCGATACTTGACCTTATGTCTTACATAATGAAGGGCTTTGAAGACAAAAAGGACTCTGGCACAGTGTTCTGCGACCTGAGTAAAGCTTTCGACTGCATGTCACATGAGCTGCTAATAAAAAAGTTGGCTTACTATAACTTTGCTCCGGAAAGCATACTGTTGCTAAGTTCTTACTTAAGAAACAGATATCAGCAAGTGTCTGTGAGTGGGGTGTTTTCGGTGGCAGGGCAAATAAACTCTGAAGTCCCGCAGGGATCTGTAATGGGCCCTTTACTTTTCCTTATTTATATAAATAATCTGCCAAACATTGCAGTAAACGAACATTTTGTTCTTTTTGCCGACGACATCACAATCTCAATACAGAAGGGAAATTTTGATGAGCTAGTTGTGGCTACATGTGACATACAGGAGAGAGCAGAAAGCTGGTTCCAAAGGAACAGTCTGGTCTTGAATGGCGATAAGACCCGACATATGGTTTTTTTCAGTTAGAGTGGTTCCGGAGGATCCAGACCTGTTCACTCGTGATGCTGTGGGGTTTTTGGGTGTCAGGCTTGACTCTGAGCTGAGGTGGGATGTCCATATAGATAGTGTCACAAAAAAATGAAAAGCGCTGTGTTTGTGCTCCGCACATTGGCAGGGCGAGTTTACGATGGTGTTCTGCGTACGGCCTATTTTGCCTTGTGTCATTCTGTGATGTCTTATGCCATCGTGGCCTGGGGCCACGCGCCGCACTGGCGCAGGGTATTTCCTCTCCAGAGGAGGGCTGTGAGAATCGTTGGCGGTCTGGGGTACAGAGAGGATTGTAGATTTAAATTAAATAATTGAAAATACTGACATTTACTAATTTGTATATATGAGAAAATTGTATTCACATTAAAAACAATTTATGTATATATCCTGAAAACGGACATTGTCACTCTTATGGCACTCGGGCTGGGGGCGAGCTGTCTGTGCCGATGAGGCGACTGGAGAGGAGCCGGGATGGTTCAAACTATTGGGCGGTGAAATTTTATAATAAACTCCCAGAGAGCCTGAAGGTTTTACCAATGAACAAGTTCAAGAGTGGAGTGCGGAAACTACTTTTTGAGAACCCTTTCTATGATAGGAATGAATTTATAGGTTGTGAAATTTTTTGATTTTTTGATTTACTTATGTCATAGTTTGTTTAAAATAGTCTTTGTATTTTCTTCAATATCAGTATATTATACCTTACGTATGTAAACAATGTATTTTGTAATAACATGAAATAAATATCTATCTATATCTATTTATTGTTCTCTATCTATCTATCTAATTTAATTCGCGATTAAATTGTTTGTGCAACCGGACGTTATTACTTAAAAGTTGTTCAAAATAATCACAAAGAACTTCTTGGCAGTAATAACGTCGATAGACGGGAAATAAAGGTATTTATTTTATAGGGTTGCAATTAAAATTTTTGAACCCAAGTCCCTAGCGTTGAAAAGTTTGAATTATGTAAAAATGTAGATTTATTAACCAATCAAATTCGGTGTCTATATCTTTTCTAATAGCAAAGATATTTGCCCATATTAAGACTTCTCGGACACCCTGTATAGGGTAAAGTGAGATATATGCATGACACAGGTCATATCGTGATAATTTTTGTTTTATTGTGAATAGAACTACAGCTTTTAGAGCTTCAAATTTATACAGTGCGTTGCTAATGGGATAGCGCCACATTATAATGAGTCACAGAAAATGGCCGAATATATGTTTTTCTGTAAAAAAAGTAAAACGTCTTTACGCACTTGTTTCTTTAAATTGAGTCTGTAATGTGTGCAGGGAATGTTCAATACTCAGCTAAGTTAAATTGTATTAAATAATGTTTGGCTTCCTTAGACCTTACTATTATTTATTTATTTATTTACAAGCTAGGAGCATTTTCCAAAATACAACAGAAATGTTTTAAATTCACAAGAAATTATCAAATAATAAAAAAAAAACAGCATTATTAACAATAAATATAATATTTACATAAATCAACTCATCATCAAGATCTAGTGTATAACATTAACTCAATAATAATATTTAAAAGACAAATTCTGCGTACGTGATACCCAGCCCATAATTAGTACGAAGATGATGTTTATGAAAAAGTCAAATTGATCGTGTCACTCTAGGGGGGCATGAAGGGCGTGAAGACACTGCACTCAGAAAATGTGAACATTAAATAAGATTTCTTATTATTTTATATAACATTTAAGGATCGCGAAGTTTGCGCCTTAACTCTAAGCGGTCTAAGTTTAGTTTGGACTGCAAATCATCACAATTAGAGACCATATTAGATTTAAATGCCATAAAACGAAAAACTTGTTCAATTTTGTATATATATATATATATATATATATATATATATATATATATATATATATATATATATATATAGATATATATACATATATATATATATATATATATATATATATATATATATATATATATATATATATATATATATATATATATATATAGTGCCCGGCAAAAAGTTGGTACATTAAGAGAAATTAATTTTGACAACGTTAAATTTTAGGTAGAGTATATAGGGTGCTCAAAAATAGAAAAATCTTGGTTTGGAAAAACAAAAATGTAGTAATTTCAAAAAAATGTCTAGAAAGAAAGTAAAGCTGCTGTCAAGAGAACAACAAAAGTTAAATAGCACTTTCACCAAAAACGTATCATTGCAGGGGAATTTCAGGCTAAATTCGGTAAAACAGGGGATTTTTCTAAGGTTCGTCCTTAATTTTCTCCACAGCGGTTCTCTTTCGGAAAAAATGTTATTTGACTTCTATTCTTCTCTTGAAGGAGCTTTATATTTTTTGTATTTTTTTTTTAAATTCCTAGATTTTTGTTTTTCTAAACCAAGATATTTGTATTTTTTGAGCACCCTGTATACTCTGCCCAAAAATTTTAAGTTGTCAAAATTCCTTTTTCTTAATGCACAAACTTTTATCATGAATACAATTTTTTGATAAATCAATAATAAAGAAGTTTTCCATATGTGGCCAACTTTTTGCCGGACACTGCATATGTATATATATATATATATATATATATATATATATATATATATATGTATATACATATATATATATATATATATATATATATATATATATATATATATATATATATATATATATATATATATATATATATATATAAAAGTGAAGAAAATATCGGGAAAGCTGTCTGTAAGGTAGTGCTCAACACGTGTTTCCTGCTTATTAGCACTTGGAAGTTGAAAAAACACAAAGAGTTCACAGACCAGGGATCTGGTAGCACATTATATTGCTAGACAAAAACAACCGCAAATGCGCTAGCAGGTCCCTGGTCTGTGAACTCTTTGTGTTTTTTCTACTTCCAAGTTTCCCATCTAATAACTTGGTTATGTGCGACTGATGAGTGCTAATAAGCACGAAACACGTGTCGAGCACTACCTTACAGACAGCTTCCCCGATATTTTCTTCACTTTTTTTTATAAATTTTCCTGTCTTTATTTCTTTATTTCTTTACATTGTTATATTCCTTGGGGTTAGAGGTTTCACGCAGGTGCTATTGCAGCCTCCGTGGTGATGTTGAGTGTTGCCCGGAAAGTCCTGGGTCTCCTGACAAAAACCACCGCAAATGTGCTAGCAGGTCCCTGGTCTGTGAACTCTTTGTGTTTTTTCAACTTCCAAGTTTCCCATCTAATAACTTGGTTATGTGCGACTGATGAGTGCTAATAAGCACAAAACACGTGTCGAGCACTACCTTACAGACAGCTTCCCCATATTTTCTTCACTTTTTTATAAATTTACCTGTCGTTACCTCTTTATTTCTTTATATATATATATATATATATATATATATATATATATATATATATATATATATATATATATATATATAGTGCTAATGAGCACAAAACACGTGTCGAGCACTACCTTACAGACAGCTTCCCCATATTTTCTTCACTTTTTTATAAATTTACCTGTCGTTATCTCATATATATATATATATATATATATATATATATATATATATATATATATATATATATATATATATATATATATATAATATATATATATATAGATATGCGGTTGTTATATATATATATATATATATATATATATATATATATATATATATATATATATATATATATATATATATAACAACCGCAAATGTATTATAATATGCCGGGGGCTCTCACTAACATCTAACATTAAAATTTTTTTAAGTTAAAGGTAAGTTTCCGGCCAACAAAGAAAATAGCAAAATATTGAGTAAAAATATTTTTAGCCGAAACAGACCTTCGTGGCAGCAATCACTTCTGAATCCGACTTTTTACCAACAAGGAATTTTTTCAAGTTCAGAAATTAATTGACACACCAAAAATATTTTTTTTTACTTAAATTATACTAGGAATTTTATTTAAAATACAATTTTTGGGTTTGTAACATGGATCTATTATAATATGGATTCGATATCCGTATACTGTGAGCGTATCGAACGTGAAGCCTTATATAATATAAATATTTTGTTGTTTGTTATTCTCTTGAGAGAGCAGTTTACGAACTACGAACATAGACAAGACTACGAATTACTACGTAATTGAATCAAGAATGGTAGTAGAAAGAGATAAAATAGCATTGGAGTGTTGGAGCTCAGAAGTGTTGTTGTCTGCTGGGTGCTTAGGAAAAACGTCTGCGAACGCTCGGTTACACGTACGTCTTTGTCTAATGAACTAGAAAAGAAAAAGTGCGACATATAGATTTATATAGATTTATAAATGACTCAGAGCGACTTTAAATAAACGCCTTTAGAAATAACCTAACATAACATAACCTATAAATAATAAAACCTATTTAACTTAAATTTATTACTATTTAGCAGAAAAATACAATATTTTGGGGCTTTTATTACTTTTAGTAAATCTTGTGATGCTTCTAACGTATTTTTGTACAAAAATACAAGGTAAAATAAGATGTGGCCAATGTTTACAAATTGTGTTTACAGTGTCGTTTAGAATGGTTTGTTTTGGCTTCAAAGAATGTAAAATCATCCCGTATCCAGTCCTAATAAATCCATGGTTTGTAATATCTTTCTTAAATGATGTATGCAATAATATACAGTTTTAAGAAACTGATCCTTAAGATATTAGTCTTAATATTATGAAATTCAGATTTAGTGAAAGATTCCACTAGAAATATTGTTTACCATTTATTTGATTGTGTTTTATTGTATTTCCTTACCAATTTTTTTGTGTCGAAACAAGAGAAATATTTTAGGAGCTTCCGGAAACTCAAGCAGATCACGCACACTTATAATGCTCCTATACAAGATTTATTATTTTTTGGAGAAAACAAAATTTTTATGTTTGACGAATGGGATATGTCCAATTTTTTCTTTGAAGTTATACAAAACAACTTATTTTTGTCTCGGGTTTTGTTTACCTTGCCTGTTATTTAAAATAAATAAGTTTGGCGTGCCCCGTATAGAATTTTTCTGTTAGCTTTCTAATAATAATTAAGATAAAAAAATACCTCACAGTAAGCTTTGAAATTTTTCAGAGTGTCCTTGATTAATTGATTTCATAAAACTACCCCTTAACCTGTTACCATAAATTCTTATAGGTACCTGTAAAATTTTGATTGATTCATAACAGGCAATTTAAATTCTTTTAGTAGATAATATAGGGTTTCAAAAAATAAAATATTTATTTACATTGTTACTTTAACAAAACAATTTTAATTTTTTTTACAAAATCTACTTATACCAGAGACTAAAGAATATAGACAGACACTCGAAACGCCGATAAGTCGGTCTCCCTTGAGACATTTGGTTGGTTTGCTGGTTTATGGTTCAAAAGTTTGTTTGTCCGCCATTATACTGGGTCTCCCAAATGTCCCGCATAAAATTAATATCAATTAAAAGAAAAAGATCTAGGAAAAATGCTTGGGCCCGTAAATTTTTATTTTTAATTGTGCATTTTTTGACATAAAAAAATATTATACAGTGTGTCTCATAGAACAGTTGTCAATTTTTTTAAATGAAATGCCGAATTTTTTATTAGGTTTTCAAATTCTACGAAAAATTCTAAATATTTTTTATATAGGACTTGCTATCCCCATTTTCAGGTGTTTCCAAGATATTGACATTTAAAGTTTTTTTTATTAGAGGTAAAACTTTTAGTTCATATTGTATTTAATTAGTAACATGTTAAATAAATCAGGTATCTTACTGTCATCAACTGTCCTTAATTATGTCAATACTGACTGACTTTGACTTAAGTAATTTGTCACTTCCCTAAAAATGTTAACAGAAAAGCAGCGCATCGAAATTTTAATTATGTTGGGGTGTGGGGACAAAATAAGAACTCAAGCTGAGGTTTGTACTTTGTTTAACGAAAAGTATCCAGAAAACCAAATTACTCAGTCGACTGTAAGTAGGGTATTTCATAAATTTGAGGAGCATGGTACAGTTAGAGATTTAGGTACCTAGAAGCGGTCGACCACTCGTTCTAACCGAGGATAAAAAAATCGATTTAATGTTATCGCTTACTGAAAACCCCCACTCTTCAGTTGTTACTTTGGCGTTAGATAATGAAGCTACTTGTTGTACAGTACATCGATTTTTTAAGAGCGAAAAATTACATCCTTATATTTTTGTACAGGAACTACTAGAATATGACTATGATAGACGGCTTGAATTTTGCGAAGAAATGATGACAAGGATTGATACTAATAATGCCTTTTCAAGTAATATTTTATTTTCTGATGAAGCTACATTTAGCCTGAACGGGCAAGTTAATAGACAAAATTATCGATTCTGGTCTCATGATAATCCGCGATGGTTACTTGAGACGCACACTCAATATGCTAGTAAGGTTAATGTCTGGGCAGGCATAATAAATAATAGAATTTTGGGACAATATTTTTTTGAAGAGAACCTTACCGCTGAACGTTATTTGGATTTTTTAACATTTGATTTAATTCCGGCATTAGCAGTTCTTTTTCCTAACCAGATGGATCCAGATATTCCAAATGAGATGTTATGGTTTCAACAAGATGGTGCCCATCCACACTTTGGCGTGGAGGTCCGAAGGTACCTAGATGAAACCTTTACAAACCATTGGATTGGTCGTAGGGGTACTGTTGAGTGGCCACATAGGTCGCCGGATTTAACACCCCTGGATTATTTTCTTTGGGGTTAGTTAAAGGAAAGAGTGTACCGAAACAGACCTAACAACATTGAAGATGTCAAAGAAAGAATAAGGACAGAAACAAATAGAATACCTCCTGATTTTATAAGGAATGCAGTAAACGGATTTTACCATCGCCTAGGGGCGTGTCAGGTAGAAGGCGGTGGACATTTCCAGCATTTGTTGCGCTTTTAGAATTTTCATTTTGGTAAAAAATAAAAATTTATTATGGATAAGCTTTTTGTTTTACTTTTCAAATTAAATGTCAATATCTTGGAAACAGCTGAAAATGGGGATAGCAAGTCCTACATAAAAAACATTTAGAATTTTTCGTAGAATTTGAAAACCTAATAAAAAATTAGGCATTTCATTTAAAAAAATTGTCAAAGACGTGACAACTGTTCTATGAGACACCCTGTATAATATTTTTTTATGTCAAAAAATGCACAATTAAAAATAAAAATTTACGGGTCCAAGCATTTTTCCTAGATCTTTTTCCTTTAATAGATATTAATTTTATGCGGGACTTTTGGGAGACCCAGTATATACATGTAGATACATATTATACATATTTATATACTGGTAGACAAACAAACATTTAAACCATAAACCAGCAAACCCACCAAATGTCTCACGGGGGACCCGCTTTTCGTTGCACGGCAGTGTTCGTCTAGGTATTATTTAGTCTATGCTTATACTTAGTGAGCAACTTTGCTCTTCCAGACAAATTCAAATTATTTTTTTTATAGAATTAAAAACTTTATTCAGTTTTTCAGGAGAATTGTTGATTTCCTCAAATTTTAAAGTGATTCGCCCTTGCAGCTCCTCCAAATTTATACATGGGGTCTTAAAAATTGAATTCTTAATATGAGGCCATAAAAATGAATTCGCATAGGGTAAGGTCGCATGATCGAGGTGGCCAGCTTACTGGCATATTCCTGCTAATAATTCGGTCCTCAAAAAATTCTTCCAAGGAATTTCAATTATTTCGAATCACGTGGATGGTCTTGCTCATAGACTTTTTGCTTTATCAATAGTGTTAAAAAAATTTGTAGGTATCGATCCGTATTAAGAGTGCCTTTAAAAAATATGTGCCCAAAAAGCCTCCGATTACTTATCGCTGCGCAGACGCCAATTTTCCGAGGATGTAGAAGTTTTTTCTTTATAAAAAATTGGGGATTATCTGAGCTCCACATTTTCGTCTGCTGCCAATTTGCGTACCTAGAGAGGTGAATCCATGCCTCGTCGCTAAAAAATGTCTTCTCAAATCCATTATTATTGTTGTGTAGGTTATCCATAAACTACTGGGAAAACTATACTCCTCGTGTCGGATTGTTTGGAAGTAACTCTTGTACAAAGCTAAGACGGTAAGAATGAAGATGCAAGGCCGATTTAAAAATTGTATTGCAAGTGCCATAGGAAACGTGCTGACGTACATAGATGTCGAATTGGGGTTTGAGGCTGCCTTTCCACAATTTGCCTTACTTCCTCAATTTTTTCGTTTGTTCAACCTTTTGGTCGGCCACTGCCCTCTCTCCTATTAACATTACCGGTCTTTCTAAATATACTTACAATTTACACAATTTGATAAAACATGACAAAATTGACCGTAGTTCACTAACTCTTCAGAAAATTCATCTTGAAATTCCTCCAGAGCTTCATGTACAGGGTCTTCCAACGAGGACTGAACAGGGGCTCATTTTTGAGCTTCCTTGTATTTAAAGAAAAATCTAAAATAGCCAATCGATGTACTTTTTCCTGCAGAATTCAAAAATGAAACCAAAAATTTATTTGAACCAGAAACAAAAGAGTTAAGCTATGGATAAGGTGTTTTTTAAATGGAACATAGCTTTTTTTATACGATTTTCGGAACGAGTGATTTTTTTTATGTCCGTTCTGATTAAAATATTTAATATTGTGACAGCTATTTTTATTAAATTTTAATGTTTTATCCAGTATAATTTAACTTCAACCTGTTTGAAACATACACTAGGTAATAAAGGTAAAATCACCTTGAAATCCTTCAAAGTCAAAAAATTTGACAAATTTACTATAATATTGCCGAAATGAAATATTCATTAGATGAGAGATTGCAGATTGTTATCTTGTTCTACAAATGCCAAGAAAATGCAAGAGAAGCAAGGAGAAGATTTATTGCAAATTTTCACAGAAATATATCCGTCAATACTATTCTAAGGATAAAGAACCTATATTATAGTAAATTTGTCAAATTTTTTGACTTTGAAGGATTTCAAGGTGATTTTACCTTTATTACCTAGTGTATGTTTCAAACAGGTTGAAGTTAAATTATACTGGATAAAACATTAACAGCCAGATTCTCCAACGCTAGTCCGGTCTAATTTGACAACCAAAAGTTTTAAACTGACAACTGTAAGAATAAGACAACTACATTTTATACTATGAATTTATTTCGAAGCTTTTTCGCAAATTTATAAAGAAAAGGGCAATTTTAGTATGCACTTTCGACAATAATAGAACTAAATTCACTCTAGCAACTCGTTCCAAGATGAAAATCATTTGAAGACCAAGCAAATCGCTGAAATATCCGAATAATTCATAAATTTTCAATGACGTCTTATCAACGACAGGACAAAACTTGTCAAAACATAACTGATCAACTAGAAGATCTTAATTTAAACCAGTACTAAATCTTAAACTTTCTTAGTGAATCTGGACGTAAAATTTAATAAAAATAGCTGTCACAATATTAAATATTTTAATCAGAACGGACATAAAAAAAATCACTCGTTCCGAAAATCGTATAAAAAAAGCTATGTTCCATTTAAAAAACACGTTATCCATAGCGTAACTCTTTTGTTTCTGGTTCAAATAAATTTTTGGTTTCATTTTTGAATTCTGCAGGAAAAAGTACATCGATTGGCTATTTTAGATTTTTCTTTAAATACAAGGAAGCTCAAAAATGAGCCCCTGTTCAGTCCTCGTTGGAAGACCCTGTACCTACTGCATACACTCACTGGCCGTCAACTCGCCTGACATTCCTAAAGTAACTTTCTCCATAAACGATATTTGCTGGGGGGTATAAACCATATTTAAGGTTTTCTCTTAAGAAAATGCAATGCATATAAATATTTAAAAAAATATATATCATTTTCTTTAAAAAAATTAGAGGTTTCTTTTGCACATCCTGGTATATGTATACTAAATTGTAACCACTGTTACGGCAAAAACATTATTATTGAACTTACTTATGTCAATCTTCGGCTTTTTCACGACATTATTTAAAAAGTTAATTGATTAGAAATTAAGGTTTCTAGTAGATTCAAAAATATGGAACGTTAATCACTCTTTAAAAGAAATTCACAAAAAAACATTAGTAACAGCATGCCTGTGAATACAGTGAAGAATAAAAACTTTGTATGGAGGCAGTTTGTGAATTTTTCTGTGAAGAGGTCATACACGGTAGATGGAAACTACAGCAAATCAAATAGTGAATCAAATATTTCAACAGACTGGGCATTTAACACGCGGAAACAAAACGGCGATGAACACAAGGAACATACAATTAAAACGATTTGGAACATTACCGCCAAAATGAAAATGGAAAAATTTCATGATGTATTTGGGATTACTTTTAATTCAGTTTTAGATATTGAGTAAGACCGCACGAGAAGCACAAAATTCAAAGAGACAACAACTTCAGAAAGAGCCCGAAAAAAGAAAAGAAAGTTCAATTGCTTTAAAATATGACGAATTTAAAATGTTGGTAGATAATTGCAATGAAGAGACTCCGCATGGATTACAAAACAACTTTTTTTATATTGTCTTATGAGTTAGCATGAAGAGGCGGGGAAGAAAGTACATGCCTTATGACCCATTTTAAAGAACAAATGGATAACGAAGGGAACAAAACTGGGAGAACAGAATACAACCCGTTATTTACTAAGACCACACAAGGAGGTTTAAAGCCCTGTGCAACTTCAAAATGGCTGGTTAAAAACCAAGCAGCTCCAGATTTGTGCCCAGTACGTTTGTATTTGAAATATCAACACAAAACCTCTTGAAATTGACAATGGCCGTCTATTTTTAACAGGCAATCCTTTTCGTGAGTATCGTACAAGAATATTCCTGTCGGAAAAAACGAGTTAGGTAAATGGACAAACCTGGAAGCTAAAAAAGGCTGGACTGGAGACGGCAACAAAAAAATTACTAATCACTCTCTGCGAGCCACAGCAGTTTCCAAATTAGCTAAGAGCGGAGGTGACGAACAACAGTTAATTCAAATTACCGGCCATTCAAGTGCGAAATCTATTTCATCTTTTCTTCAAATGCATGAGAACCACCATGAAAACATAGTTGCGAAGATGAGGGACATCAATGTTACTGATTTTGAAGAATCCTTTCAGCAGCAGCTGCAGCCGCAACCTTGTTCATCGATGTCTATGACGAAAACCACGGTCACGTCAAAACAAAATCACATTGTTATATACATATATATTATATATTTACTCATGAGTATCAAAGAAATACTAACCATTATTCACCTAATAACAGGAGAAAAAAACTATTACACGCGGACTTTTGGGTTTTACTATTATAATTATTTCTGTTGTTGTTCATCATTATACTTAAATACACTTAAGCACTCCGAAAAAACTGTTGATCTAAATAATTTAATAATAAATTAATACTTACAGAGAATATTAACATTCTCTGTTAGTACTAAAACGGATGAAGGGGCGAGTGGCGCTGTTGCCACCTCCTTAAGTTGATTCGCCACATTGCCCACTACTTTCAGTTGCTTTTCGTAGGACGACGTTAGACGGAAAACTAAATTTTTTTAATTTGGTAGAGAATTTTTAAACCTTAATATTTTTGTTATTATCTCTCCAACTGATGCATTTTTTTTTGTGTGCATATTTCCATTGACTGTGCAATAATATTAACATATTTATTGAAAACGCGAAATGGCTGAACAAACCCATTCATGCAATAAAAGAAGAACATGCATATTTCCTATTGGGCACTACTATACCGTATCCATTTACTTTTGAGAATGATGACAGAAACACATTTTACAACGAAGAAATCAATTATGTCTCTCTCTTATGTTCTTTCTCTCTCATTTTTTTCTCTCTCCTCTTCTTTCTCTCTCATACTCGTAAAATTTTTACAGCTGGTAAAAAGTTAGGTTATGTGAAAGATTAATATGACATATTATTTGAAGCCTGTCCGATGATATAAGTTGTTTTAGCAGTGTAAAAATATACTTAAAAAGTTTATATAAAGTATTAGCAGCTTAAATTCCTGTGTTCTATGAATCTGGGACTGACTAACAACTATTGAAATATTACGCAAGGTACATATTATTTGTTCTTCTTTACATTACTTGGACCGGGCGTTATGGGAATAAGTAACAGGAATACCGACCCGATATAAAGTTGAGGATAGTGTTGTAGATTTCTTTAGTTATTGAGAAAGTAGTGAAAATTGCGCCCTAGAAGAGTTTGGTTTCAGTTTAAAGCAGAAGTCACAGTGCCATTACAAAGTGTATCTATTCTTCTGGAACTAAGATTCAACATTTACAGTTAAAAATTGTGAAACTACTTGGTATATCCGATTAAACAATTTTTATCGCGTCTTTAACTTACACAAACATCACTGTTCGCAGATAGGCTATATTATAGATCCATTTTCATTATATATCGGAGAATAGGGAATATTTTTTAACCTTATTATAAATTGTTTATCCTAATAAAAATATTTACTCATTTTTGAAATTTTTCCTTTATTTATTTAAATACTTTTGCTCGGATCCTTTTAGTGAAAATTGTTGGTTAGAGGTAGTATTGTTATTTGGGTAGGAAACAATTTTAAATGCTATAAAATAATAAGGTTAATGTGGCTATGCTGACACTGTTTTTGTTTAATAAAAACGAGATTTTTGCAAATGCTATTTGTGTTCAGTAAAAACAAAGGTCTTTTGCTATAAAATCATAAAACTTACGTAAGTATTTTGTCAGGTTAGAAATTTATTTTTTATGACAACTCAGATTAAACTTTCACACTATAGGCAACCAGAAATACTTGCGCACAAACAAAGCCGACTGTGATGAAATGTTGTTTGATTATTCTTTTTTATTGGCAACAACATGGTTTTTATTTGTCTTTTACTAATGCCCCTTTTCCTAACAAGGATAGAAAGAAACCGGATTCCTCTGGGATTTTATCAGGAAAAAAAGAATTTTGCGATGACTAATCTTTCGAAGTATATAACCAGCAATACTTCCACAAGCAAAGAATGTACGATAAAAGTTTGAACAAATCCATTTTTTATTTGTCTTTGTCTAATGCACTTTCGCCAACACGGATAGAAAGAAATCTGATTCCTCTGTGATTATCAGGAAAGAAAAGATGAATATTGTGATCACTAAAATATGTTCTGGTGTAAACGGTCCATGGAACTGACCAATAGGGTTAACTCTTGTTCAATTGTTTTTTCTGTTATCATTCTCAAAACCAAATGAATACCGTATAGACATGTCCCCTTTATAACCTCTCAAAGTAGTTACACTATTTAAGATTAGATTCCAGTGCATACACCTGCCCTACTTTTGAAAGTAAAAAGACAAAAACATCAACTGCCATTAAAAAGTTTGCGGATATGATGGATGTTCCATAGCAAATTGCTTAGTGCGTCATATCGAGGGCAATAAATTATTATTCGAGCTATCAACAGCACCGTTTTATAATAGAGTCGATTATTAATAAATGTTATGTTACATAATGGTTATTATATTATTTTTGCGTAGATTTCGCAGAAATATACTTATTTTAGAGATCTCTCTATACAGTGAATTTTTTTAAGGGGACTATTATTTAACATGCTAAATTTTTAACCCCAGGCTCTGTTTTGTTAGAAATATAGAGATATCTTGACATAGGTACGGCATTAACACAAGAGCGTTGGTTCGAGTTCGTGGAAGGTTCGAAAGGGATTAGATCAATCCCTTTACAAATTAATAGAGGGTGGGGAAAGCTAATACGCAGTACCGGTAAAGAGCCAGTCTATTTACAGTCGTTGTCATTAGGTTTTGTAACATGAGTAGTGCGTACTGTAAACCTTTCGAGGCAGTCTTTCTGTGTACCCACCTTAAGAGGCCAAAATTAAATTTGGCAGAGGCTCGTTATATGAAAAAATCAGATGAGTTCTTAAGAAAGTTGGTCATGCATAACAAACAAGTGAAAAACGTTGAAGACTTTCAGGATAGGGATAAAACTCGAAGGACTACTAAAAAGCAAGATTTAATCATTTGCAAATTATTTGAAAAAATCCGACATTACATCAACATTAGTGCTGCGTCAAGCACAAGAAATTCTTAAAAAAAAAGGAACTGACATTAGTGTAATGCCAGTAAAACGGAGAATAAGTATAAGCAAGATCACTTACAGAAGCACACTGCAAAAACCTTTTAACTGTCTGCAAGACACATTGAAAAGCGACTGAGTTGGGTATGAGACAATACTGATCGCGACTGAAGCAATATAATTTTTTTCTAATAAAGTGTCATTTTGGACTTGGGTTCCTTTTTTCACATTATAGGACTACTGTAAAGTGAAAGCTTAGTGGAAAACATGTATTAACATCAAAGAACTTAGGTCGCCACAAATTTTCAACTCTAGGCTCTGGTCTATTAGATAAACAGGGGTTCAAAAAACAAGTGCCATCGCTTAATGGAAGATTTACTCTCGGCATTCAGTTCTGATATTGAATGCGCTAGAGCTCGTATTAATGTTAATGTTAGACGGTGAAAGAAAAGAGCTTGACCGTTATAAAAATACAAAAATCTATTATATAGCAGTAAATAAAAGTAAATGTAAAATTTGAAATTAAAATACAAAAATTAAAACAAATTATGGTTGATGTGTAATAGTATAGTTATAAGGTATAGAAAACCATCTTTTTGCGTATATTCTTAGGGGGTTCACTGCACAATTGATCCTACACAAAAATCGCCACTGTTTATTTATTTACAAACTCAACAGGTAAAACTCGATTACAGAGTAGGAAAGGAATATACATATAGTTAATTATTTTACAAAAAATATGGCAATAAGTAATCGCCGATGTAAAAATGGGTTGTTAATCTATGTTTCAACTGATTCTTATTTTCATGAAAGAAATCAAACTCCACTCCAAGAGTGTTAACGCATCTACACATAACATTAACGGGGGCATTCATAAAGTTATTCGTATATACGAAGGGGGTCCAAATAAAAAGTACGAGGATTTCTAGTCCTGGGAAATTTATTTTTGACAACAAATTTGGATCGTATATTTCATTATGCAACAATTTATACAAAAACATCACAGAACTAAAAATTCCACGCTTATCAAGACTATACAACTTGTACTTTTCTCTAAGTACACTTTTAGCAATATTAATGTCATATGTTCCATATTCCTTAAAATACAAATACCTTAAGAATATGTTTTGAGTTTTTTCAATTGTGCATTTATGAATATCATACATGGGACTCCAAATGGTAGCTGCATACTCCAAAATACTCCTATCATATGACATATATAGTTTTTTATACAATTTATGTTTCTAAAATTTCTACAGTTTCTAACTACAAAACCGTACATCTTATGAGCCCTTCCCGAAATTAGTGTGATATGGTTTTTAAATGACAACTTCGTGTCAAAGATGACACCCAGGTCCCGCATATCTCCAATCCGAGTATAGTAAGTAACATTTGCAATATAACGAAGTGCCGTCCGGATTTCAGTTGCCGTAACTGTATATCTATCTATATCCCTATAATACGTATACTTCTAATAGAACAGGGATTTAAATTGAACATGGGTTAGTAAATGGGATCATCATGTAAAACATAATGGTCCGTTTAAAAAAAAAAATGAATTGGGATATACGAGTACATGTGCAATATATTATTAGTTAGTGCTTAATAATCCTAGCTTTTGTCTAAAACGTTTTTTTGCTAGAACTTACAGAAAAAGAAACAAGTGTAAGAGAGCAAAGCAATAAATTGCGAGCCCTACCGTTCCTACTATCGGTGCCATCGGGGCCATTTATTTTTTAAGGGGTAACTTGTTATTTCATGTTCTCTAGGCTTTTTCCCTTTTTTTGTCTATAACAGCGTTCCCCAAAAATTGTTTGCTTGTAGACCCACTTCGAAAAATGATAATTCCTTGCAACCTAGCGTGAATTTTCAAACAAAAAACTCAGAATAAAAGAAACAGGCTTTAGATTAAAATTATTTAAAATCATGTTTATAAAGACTGTTTGTGACCCACCGAAAACCAGCTTGCGACCCACCAGTTTGGAAACCGCTGGTTTATAAGCTATATTGGCCAGTATATTTTTTCTATCTTGACTGCTCTCAAGAATGTTTAAAATTCCCAGGTTAACAAGCTTCGTATAGCTATATTTAATCTTTAAAATTGGTAATAATCTAGCAAAATATGTAGCTGCTGTTGCACGGAATATTCATCCCAACAATGAGTTTATTAAAACTGATTTAAAAATTCAACAAATTGTAAAACCCTATATAGTTCGCGTTAAAAATGTGCATTGTGTTTATAACAATTAACTAGTTTTCAGTCTTATATTTTAGTACAAAAGTTCAAGAGTTAAACGATGATGTATGACCTCCAGTTAAATGACAACACCTTTTTCCCTGAAAATTCTAATTTATGAAAAAACTAAAATATTTTTAACGAAATTAGGCACACTTTTTGATAGCCAAGACAAACTTTCCCAGACACTTTTAAAGCCGTGCATTAAATTTTACAAAAATTGTAAATTATTTTTAAAGAGCCGTTTATTAACGGTTTTTTTTCGCTTTCCAAGTAAAAAAAAATAAAACAAAAGATACAATAGTTCATTTAGATGATTTTTTTAATACATACAACTTTCTTTAATCTGATCAATCCCTTACGGTGATACACCGATTTGGACGCAAAAAAAAAATACCTGGAACCTAAATAGGAAACATGAAATCTTAGATTACTTTCATTTCTTTCTTCATTTGCGGATGGCGTTTTTGACTAAAATAGGCACCTGCTTTTAGTTTATTTGACTGAACTATGACTCAAATTATAATCTGAAACTGATTTATAAAGAAAACGTTATTCTTCTCAAATAAGTAAATATTTTTAAAGAAATATTAGCGAAAATAGAAAAAGGAATTTAACAGCAATCTCGTAACTTTGTTTATAAGAAGTAATTATTCATGTGAACATTTTAATAAACATTCTCTTTGCAAAGCTAGTGCACAAGTGAGCAGAGGAAATGTGATGTTAATATTAATGATTATATGTCGATTAATCAATTATTCAAAGAATTTCGGTAATAACAACTTTGTTAAGTTGTTTATTAAAGAGCAAGTTACGTACTTCGCAGAATATTTGGATTAAAGCTTGTTAGATTGTGGTTTAATTAGTACAGGAAGTTAAACGGGTAAAGGTTGTGGCGTGTAACGTATGTCCCAAAAGTGTTAATATTAATTTTTTCAAAATAATTGCATTCTTAATTTAACAACAGAATTTTTGTTCCTGTCTCTTTACATTTTAAAAATTAGGTTCTAAACAATAGACAAGGGCCTATTCTCTTCTATGGCACGTATTATTTGGTTTTACATGCGTCATACGGTTTTGGCCGTCCCACGCATTTTTTGGAATATTTGTCGTCTTAGCTGCTCCTTATTTTAGACTTGCCACCCATTGTCATGTACTTTCCTACTTAGAAGAGCCCAAAATTCTATCATAGGCTTTGCCTAAGGGCTGTCGCCCTTGGAAACAAAACTGATGTTTTGAGCGGCTAACCAGTCTGCCATGCCGTTCTCCTAGCGTAATAGCATGGTCTAGAATAATAGTCTGGGCACACCATTATTCCATCATTGGAATGATGAGTATTTACAAATAAATGAAGTTTTGTGAGGCATCTTTAGTATAGTATTAATTTTGATAACTGTCACATTAGTTATACTCAAGTTAATATTGTCTCAAGAAAACATTATTGAAATAATCCAAACAAAATTTTTCTTTAAATATAGACTTATTACTGGAGTTCAAAAGTATTCCTACTTCTTTGAAAACTATATATATATATATATATATATATATATTATATATATATATATATATATATATATATATATATATATATATATATATATATATATATATATATATATATATATATATATATATATATATATATATATATATATATATATATATTGAACTCCAGTAATAAGTCTATATTTAAAGAAAAATTTTGTTTGGATTATTTCAATAATGTTTTATTGAGACAATATTAACTTGAGTATAACTAATGTGACAGTGATCAAAATTAATACTATACTAAAGATGCCTCACAAAACTTCATTTATTTGTAAATACTCATCATTCCAATGATGGAATAATAGTGTGCCCAGACTATTATTCTAGACCATGCTATTACGCTAGGAGAACGGCATGGCAGACTGGTTAGCCGCTCAAAACATCAGTTTTGTTTCCAAGGGCGACAGCCCTTAGGCAAAGCCTATGATAGAATTTTGGGCTCTTCTAAGTAGGAAAGTACATGACAATGGGTGGCAAGTCTAAAATAAGGAGCAGCTAAGACGACAAATATTCCAAAAAATGGGTGGGACGGTCCAAAACCGTATGACGCATGTAAAACCAAATAATACGTGCCATAGAAGAAAATAGACCCTTGTCTATTGTTTAGAACTTAATTTTTAAAATGTAAAGAGACAGGAACAAAAATTCTGTTGTTAAATTAAGAATGCAATTATTTTGAAAAAATTAATATTAACACTTTTGGGACATACGTTACACGCCACAATCTTTACCCGTTTAACTTCCTGTACTAATATATATATATATATATATATATATATATATATATATATATATATATATATATATATATATATATATATATATATATATATATAATATTACTGGAAACCAATAAACTTCTATTATTCCTTAGAGTGTAGAATTGTTACAGCTGAAAAATTAAACTATTTGATGAGAATGCTTAAATATATGTAACTGGGCGAAAAATAGCTATTTGTAGGCGGTGTGATTCAAATTACAATATGTTTTATTAAACGAACAAGAACTACCTACATTTTAAATATAAAATCTAAAAATTAAGTCTATAATCCTTATATCATGTTAATTAAAATAAATACTCCAATAAAACATAGGGTATTAGGGAAATAATAAAAATATTAATTCAATGGGTTCTATTGTTGGCTGAAATATTACTTCTATTGCTCGCGGACAACCTTTGGAGATGTTAAAATTGTGCTGTTGGGATTTGTTAGTTAAATAGTCGTTTAAGCTTGTAGCCTGTTTGTTTATTGTGTTAAAGGTACGCTAAAAATAATAATCTTTTGCAATTCTGGGGACTAGAGTGACTCATTTCAGTGTGTTCTGGTATGTAAGTAAAACAAATCTAAAAAGCTTTGCAATTATAATAAGTATTTCGATTAAATAAAATAAGATATATCTTACAAATAAACGTTTACTGAAACCAATGATATATTTTGTATTGAATTTGGAATAGGGTATTACTGCATCAAGTAATTGTTTTATTTAGACGGCCTATTAAAAATATTGAAACCATATATTTCATGTTATAACCTATTGGTTAACAATGATATAATAGTCATTGAAAGAAACCGAATTTGTATTGTGCAATACGGCATAGAGTGTGTCATTGCGTGAATTGATATCTAATTCAATATGCGACAATGTTTTTTCTGTGTACTATAACACAAATAAAACAAACCAGAGAACAGCTGTTTAAACCAAGAGTAAAATAATAACGCTCAACTAAACACCCAGAAAGGTGTTTTACTAACTTATAAATCTTATAATGCATACCACTAAGCGCATACGATATTTTGTTAAAAATTTTGTTAAAAATTTGATGCAGAGAGATTTTAATTATGTTCAACTGTTGAGATAGACGACGAACAGAGGGTCTGATATTTTCGGCAACATGCTCACGTACTCAAACGATATTTCCATTGGATCCAATGACTTACAGATTAAAATTGACTGATAATATTTAAAGTTCCATTCATAAATGCGCACTACATTTTAACTCCACTATGGGCGAAAATTAAGCTGTACGTCAATGAATATGTGCCACAGGAACGCGTACGCAGTATACGAATAGCTTTTTTCCGAAGTCAACACCGACAAACCGATTCCAATCGGTCAGCATAGTATCCTTGTTTACATAACGTAGTTAAAAAAGCATAGCATTCTTAACCACGAGACGGGTGCGTCCCAATGACTTAATGGTGCGTCAACACAACTGTATTGCAACAACTGTATGCAACACACAATACCTGGGTCAGGGCCGAAGCAGCCTCCGAAGTCCATTCTTTTTCTGCTTCGTACGGGAAGCAGTGTCGCCATGTCTAGTGATCTATCCTGAATCTAGGGATTTTTAAGGCATTTCGAACGTAAGGGATTTTCTTGAATCTAGGCATTTTTTTTCAAATATAAAAGCAATGATTTTAAAGATTATTACATAAAATAATATAATAGCTACTGTTTACACTTATTACAATTACAAAAAAATAAATCAAAATTTCGAAACAGGTTATCACCTAAAACATCAGAAGGAATTATGCACACAAAACAATTATTAAAAAATAAAGCCAGTTATAATTTTCCAGTTGATAATGAGTTTTATAAGAAAATTAATAAAACAATGTACCTAGGACAAGAAACCTATTATATTTTTTGTTTACGTTGATTCACTGTTTCTAAGGCTAGTTTTTAGTTTGTCTTGTGGTGCTTATTTTGCCATAAGATCGTATTAAAGTATTTTCATAAATATAGACTTTTATTATTATGTTCTCAATCCTCAAATAACAAAACCTAAAACTAGAAATAGGGGGAATGGACAGATAATTTTAAGGTTTTCTTAAAATTTGATCTGGCAATAGCGCCAGTCTGGTCTTAACGTCTCTCTTGCTGCTATTTGTTTGTGTCATCTTGGAAGGCGCGTCGAATGCAATAAATCTGATGTTGGTGTGGTGAAAAAATCTGTAGTATTTCGCGTAAATATAATATTGACCGTAAAAGGGTTCTTGGCGGTATTTCACACTTTTCTCTGATGAAAATTTGTAAGCAACCTTTTATTTCGCTTTGCGATTGCCGGATCCATAGACTCACATGTTTTAATTTATGTGGTTAACATCCATATCTTTATGAAAAATATTTTTTAGCCTTTAACTTGTCAACCGAATAAAATAAGTATTTCGACACAGACACTGGATTAAGCTAAAAATTTACTAAAACTTCAATAAACACGCAGGTGTTCTATTTAAACTGATATAACACCATACATAAATATTAAGACCAGTCCTATAACCTTTCAAACGCGCATGCGTTCCTGTAGCACTGCGCGCGGTCGGAGAAGGTTCGCGATTCTTGGTTCAAGCAATATTAGTCCATTTTAATCTGTACGTCAATGATTGGATCGAGCAATACGTGGACGCACTGGCACCGTTAAATCAACAACCGATCCGGAAACCTCAAATGTTCGAATAAGATTGCGAATTGCGTTGTCCCTTGGCATATAATTACGCCCAAAACTAAACGAAATTTTCGAGTCGTTTTCACACAAGAACGAGAATTTTCGTAGTAAATTTTAACACGTTCTTCCGTCTTAAAACGATCCATAATTACATTGCCAGGGTCTCTAGATGACACACGCAAAATATAAAATTTCTAGGTTAAGTTGTTGAAAAATGGCGCCAAATTTAAATCAAGAAGTACCTGTTAGGACACCCTTTACATACGTTGAATTTGTTTTCTGAGCATTGTCACGATTTTTTCTCACAAATAAAATATATTATGTGGTAAGATACAATATATAATACTTTTGAACGTTCCAGCGACGGCAGCTATTCATCGGTGAGCACTAGATTATGAGTTAGTAGTATGGTTCACTTTTCTAACAAGGCGCCACCCAGTCTGTATAACTTGCTTTAAGTGAAGAAGAACCCCCAGACTGGGAGATGAACTCTTAGAAAAGAAGATGTTAAAATAAAAAGCAGATTACCATTGACTAAATTTAATAAGGTTCCGGTAAGATTCCGGTACTTATTTAGGTGAAAAAGAAAAGAATGAATTCATAAACACTAATTAAAAAATAACGTTTCTGAATTCTTAAAATACCCCCACCCAACTTAATTACGCAGTCGAATGGTTGATTGATCAATCAAATTGACATCCACAAAAAAATATAACACTAATATCAAATCAGAAAAGATTTACATAAGAGAATAATTTATAAAATTAATATAATTTTAATAAGAAGTATAAAGATAACTATTTAAGGCATGACAGTTCATATTTGATTGATGGTAATTCATACAAATACATGGAATATACTGGCCTTTGCCATCAACGTATTTATTTGGCAGGAAAAGATCCATAAATGTTTATCCGGAATTTCTCAGGAACTAAGCATGAAACACGTAGTATTCAGGCAGGAAACATAAGTAGATAGGAGGAAAAACGTACTTGAACATTGTACACTATTGTGTACCCCAACGAAAAAACACTAGAATAACAATAAAAAAGCAATAAGTAATGACATATTATGCGTTGTTGACGGTATCTTACCTCAAAGATATTTTGAGAGTTTTTGAATTCAAACAGGCATTTCTTGACGAAAATACAGGAACTTGAAGGTAAATAAAGGCATATTCTAATGAAAGAACTGAAACAAGAAACGAATTTTCAAAAGATGGTCACGAAAAAGCTTGATTATAATTAACATACCTGAATGAAGAATGAGGGCATGGAGGAATACGACTAATATACACTCTTCACCATTCAGCATCAGTACAGTGTCCAAAAAAACTGTTAACAAGGTAATAGAAACTCTTAAGAACGAAAGAATCATTCTATAATAAAAAACTTAAGATACAAAAGCCCATTCTGGGTAAGGGATGGTTCTCGTGTGTAAAACACCACACTCACACAAGGGCTCGCAGGAAGTATCTCTTTTAGCAACAGGAAAAAAGCCTTTTTGAAGATCACCTTCAGAGTACTTTGAAATGGTATTGATTTATTCCAAGTTAAAAAAGGATAGCATTCAAAAACTACATTGTATATGCATAATATTAACATAAGCAATCAAATTTTATGTCAAAGAAGAGATACGCAAACTCCATTATATTGCTTTCACGATTTTTTAACGTCATAAATCTACTCGGAACTACGGTACTAACTTTTATATATATATATATATATATATATATATATATATATATATATATATATATATATATATATATATATATATATATATTTCTGGCGAATGCGCCAGATAACTAGGCAGTACCCATGTATTACTTTAAAATTAAACGTTTTAAATTAATATGCTAATTTATAATTAAATTTACATAACCTTGTAGTGAAACGCTACAGCATAACGAGGTTGACTGACAGAAAATAAAAAAATTGATTTTATTATTAGCCCTCCATAGCTAAACCATTAACAAAAAAAAATATTATAAAAAAGGTAAATAATTATCTGCCGCACTGAAAATTACCGATAAAGGAAAAGGGGATTTTCTATAGAGCTGGCATTTTCCATAATTTGACCAGTAAATTAGAAAATCTATACCCCATGAAATATAGCTACGATAGCACTAATGGATAACCATATGTACAATATACCTGCCATTATTTATTTTTTTTAGGTTTATTTATGTATTGAACAAATTATTTAATAACGTGATCTTTTTAATGTAATTATTTGTTTAACGCTCCCAAGTTGATGTCAATTTTGAGAATAATTAATAAGGAATATGCACATTTTTTTTTTATTGCATAAATCGTTTAAGGAGGTCATTACAACCCCAAAACTGCTATTTTGAGGAAAATTACTGCGTTAATTTAGCTAAAAAAAAAATTTACTTTTCGGTATAATTTATTACAATTTCAAAAGGAGCCATTTGCCGGCTCAAAAAAGTTACGTCACAAGGATAAGTGGCAATCTACATGTTAACGTAAAGCTGAACCGAGGGCTGCCTACCTACAAACGTCTAGAAAATCAAGAATTTCTGTGATAGTCCGAAAGCAAGTCAGTATTTTCTCGAATGATTGTACCTCTATCCTCTATCAATTGATTTACCAAACTGATTGTTAATATTGTAAAGTTATATGCTTAGGAATAGAAAAATGTCAGTCGACAAGACCTAAAGTCAAAAAGGTGATTTTTTTAAAATAATTATAGAACATTTTTCTGGGAGAGGAAACACAAGATGATTACCGACTCTCGGACTAAGACAAGAAGACAGCTGACAGCTACAGTACAGAGTTATATGGAGACCGGCATTAGTTTCCCAGCTGATTTAGTTGTTTATGCTGGTAGCGGTTGTGTTTTTATTACAGTGCTATTTGTGTATAATTCTTTTTATTAAACGTTAAAATGTATTAAAAATATAAACTACAAATATTGTAGTATGCCAATGTGCAAAAGTATCACTGTGTGTGCACTGCAAACCTCCTTTTTCATGTGCCCAAAAAACCGATGTCGAAGAAAGTACCTACTGCAAATTTAATCAAAAATTTTACATTAAGAGGTATCTGTAAAGGTTAGTATCGCTAAATTCAAGTAACCATATGTTGCTGTACATTTATTTTTATAGTATAATAAACAATAAGTGTTTTTAACTAAATTGTAAAGGCAAATCCACCAGCACTAACTTCCAGCCAATTTTCCGATTTTCTTTGCACAAATTCCGTTTTGGTCATTTATAACCAGTCTGTTTAATAAAACAAAAGGTTTTCTATCGACTAAATATTCTAGTCTTTGGGAAAAACTCAAGAAAATGGATTTACACTGAAATTTACATTACACTAGCCTTGACTAGCCATTATAAAACGTTGACGTAATAAAAAAAGTGACGTCACAAACAAAAGAAGTCCGTTTTACGAGATGTTGGATTTTGCAGGAAAATTTGCAAAATAAAACCTTGTTTTTTGTTAATAAAACCCAAAATAAAGAGATAACAGCAACTGCCATAAACATTTAATTTATGTAGAGAATACAAAAAAATATATTTCAGGATTTTTTGGATTACATGCATATTCCCTATTGTATACCGATAGTTCGTACAAAATAAAAATCGATGGACGTCATCAAACACGTGTTTAAGTTTTAGAGTCAAGGCGTGCAATATTTTTTCAAGTCCTGGAAAAAATATCTTCGTAGTGAAAATATTTAATATTTTTAAATGGCTCTGATAATTCTAAAAAAAAGATGAAAAAATTAGTTTTCCCCAAGGATTTATTAAGAATGGATACGGCATGATTTAACATTCTTTGAAGCCAAAACAAACCATTCTAAACGACACTGTAAACACAATTTGTAAACATTGGCCACATCTTATTTTACCGTGTATTTTTGTACCAAAAATAAGGTTAGAAGCATCACAAGATTTACTAAAAGTAATGAAAGCCCTAAAATATTTTATTTTTCTGCTAAATAATAATAAATTTAAGTCAAAAAGGTTTTATTATTTATAGGTTATGTTATTTCTAAAGGTGTTTATTTAAAGTCGCTCCGAGTCATTTATAAATCTGCAAGTCGCACTTTTTCTTTTCTAGTTCATTAGACAAAGACGAACGTGTAACCGAGTGTTCAGACCGAGGTTCCGCCGTTTTCCTAAGCAACCAGCACAGACAGCAACACTTCTGAGCTCCAACACTCCAATGCTATTTTATCTCATTCTACTACCATTCTTGATTCAATTTCGTAGTAATTCGTAGTTCGTAAACTCTAACCCTTGGGGGAATGTTTTCATAACAAACAACAAATATAAGGCTTCACGTTCGATACGCTCACAGTATACGGACATCGAATCATTTCTTAATAAATCCATGGTTTTTCCTCACTTTTTGGTTCCTGTCTCTAAAATTGTACGTTCAAATAGATGGTTTATGAATTCATTTTGAAGATAATATTTACTCATTTATTTTTTGTTAAATGACTTATCTTTTAACATTAAAATTTTATAGAATAACTTAAAAAGTTTATATCATTGTAAAAGACATTGATCAGTGGATAAATATGCAAGTACAAAAAAAAAAGAGTACGAAAAATAATATGTAAAATCGGTCGCAGACGCAAGGAGATGTAAGCGTGAATCCACGCACGTTCATCAATGCCCGTGTGTGGGTATGAATATGAAACGACGAATTTCTTGATCGTGCGTGCCACATTCATAACATACACGGGCGTTGATGCACGCGTACACATTTCTGTATCTGTGGCCGGCTTAAGTAAAGATATCTTTTAATGGGAGCACAAAATGGTAGGAAGAAATTACACTGAATTTTATTTAATTTTTACAATATATTAAAAAATAAAAAAAATTCTCACAAGCATTATTCACTTATAAATTAATATTGTAGTCCAGTTTTTGTGCATCAATATCAATTTTATAACAAACTGTGTAATAGTGGTACTTGGTTAATGTCTACGTCAAATGATGTCTACGTTAATCAGATTCTGAATCGTAAGTGCTGGAATCAATGCTATCATTCCCAGTATTACTTATCAAGGGGAGAACTTCTTGTCGATCAAGTATGTGCTCTCTGTCATACAATTTTATTATTTCATTTTCTGTATGCCTAATTGAATTCTTCCATATCTCAGAAGTAACAGTTTGCAGTGCCTCACGCTGCATGTTTAAACAGTCTTGTTCTGTTTTACCATCTCTACCAGCGTGTTTGTTGTAGCAAGATTTTGCAATTCCCCATATAAGTTCGATTGGGTTAAAAATGCAATGATATGGGGAAAGACGTAAAACTATGTGTCCATATTGTTCTGCTAAGTTATCTACTAAATTTTTCGTGCTGGTTTATTTAACACTTCATCTATTTTTTGTTATTACTATAATTTTTTTATTATATTAAAATCACCTCTCCAACAGCTGTTAAGGGTAGCAATGGACCATTATTGAATTGAATCGATGAGTGGAAGAAGGGTCCAAGTGCAGAAATAAACATTTTAGAGGAAGCAAAAAAAAAAGAATTATTTCAAAAAGGAAGGAGAATTTCGTGTTGGTGTGCACAGGTAACTTATTCCTTATGGTACTTGGAGTTGTTTTATAAAAAAATAAGATTTATTGCCATATCGGATATTGGACTTTTCGCAAAAAATATCTTATGGTTTTGTACCTTTCTTCCACTCAGTTGATTGTTTTAATGTTTTTTATTGTTTATTCTTTTATTTTGTTTTATTTTGTTATTTTATATTGTTATATTTAATTATTTTTCTCGTTTTTCACACTTGTTAACCGGCTCGATAACTAATAGAAAATCACCTCTAAAACGACAGACGCAGTTGAACTGCATACTGAGTGGAAGAACGGTCCATCAAAGAAACCATACGACATACACATGGACCGTTCTTCCCCCCAGTCTGCTTCGCAGGTGGGTGATTGTAGGCAAACGGTATTGAATTTTGGACCGTATTTCGGCTCAATCGATTGGACCCTTCTTCCACATCGATTCAATTATTATCTCGTTCTTGTTTAAAATAGCGTATCACAGATGATGATGCTACTAACTGTTGGCAGCGGCTGTTTAACTGCTTCGGCATTTCGCAAACAGTATTCAGACAACTATAACACTATGATTGTTTTGAAAAGAACGGATTTTAAACGCAAATTAAAAGTTTAAAGCTCCAAAAAGACCCAGAACACAAATAAAACAAATGTAAGTAAAGCTCGGATAAACTTCGAACTGTCAACAACCAAATGTCAAGAAATTAAACGCGACATCGGGGCAACTTCGCGTATGTTGCCGACGAACGTTTTGATCTTTAATTCCTGTTTTCACTTAGATATTTGAAAATATTGACACGAAACGTTATTGCCGAAACTGCTGGTTCACCAATACGGGGTTTAATAAAATTTTAAATTTGCATAAATATTTTGTCAACTAACTCACCAGAAGTAGCTAAACTTTTTCTTACGTGTACAAGTTTTAGTGCTCTTTAATCAACCTTAAGCCAATAATTGACCCACCTCAAAATTACATGAGATTTCCTATGTCCCGCCAGACGATGCAACACCCGGTATAGAGTGTGTAAGTTGACAAGGGAGAAGTATTTTGTGGCTTAAAAAATAAAACCAAGCTTTTTACCTTCTGATGCGTGGCTATTGAAGTAATGTGTTTGTGCCAGCTGAGATCATGTTCGAAAGCGATGCCAACAAGATCGCACGTTTCCTTGTGCCGTAGGGCTTGGCCGTTCATGTGGAAAGTGTAAGCCGGATTGTAAGTGTTGCCGAATTTTTTGCGTGACAGGGCGCAATACCAGGTTTTGGAGGCTGAACTGAACAAGGTTTTTTGCACCCCAATCTAAGATAAATTGAAGATCATGAAAAATGGATAGGTGTACAGATCTGGGTCTACTATTATCCAGCTCTTGATTCAACACTTGTCTGGAAAAATTAATGTTGGAGTGAAGAGTACTATCATCAGCGTTTATTGTGGATGGGGTTGGTGTTGAGAAAAGCAGGTCATTAATGTGAAAAAGAAATAGGGTTGGTGCTATGACTGAACTTTTGGGCACGCCAGCACTGATACGATGAAAGTTAGATGAGTTCACCACGACAGGGCGCGGCGTCGGAGAAAGTTACCGATCCAGGTACACAGTTTGGAAAGAAGGCCATAAGAAGGTAGTTTGTTGAGTAGTGCGGCGGCATGCTATACTTGGTCAAAGGCCTTGGAAGTATCAACAGTTCCAATCTGGGATTCGCCATGAAATTCGAGACACTTGTTCCAGCTATGTCTGACAAAGCTAAGGAGATCAGCTGTGCAACTTGGTGACCTAGTTTGTTGTAACTAAAATTTTTCAGAACAACCCTTGTATTGATGTAAGTATTTGATCAACATAAGTTCATATTAAAAAAACTACACATTTTTAAAATCTTGTTACGGAATAAAAATCGATCTGTTTCTCCTCACAAGAGCCAGACCTTAACTAAATAATTTCGAATGTTGATTAACATGAAGCTGTTTTTAAGATGCTTTTATCGAAAGGCAAATGGATATCAATAAGACAAAAGGAAAAAAGTAAATCATTGCACAACGAGGTGTCGAAACGCAGATCAATGTTTATTATTGTACGTAGAAAAAACAGGCTAATAAAAATGATTGGCACAGGTATTTAAGTGATGTTTGTGTTGGTCTGCCCACTGGCTGTTTGAAACGATATTTCTGGATACCGTAAATGTTTGCATCTGTCCTCAGTGCAATAACATGTAATATATTTTTTAAATGAGGAATTTCCATTAGATGTCAATGAAGATGGATGTGTCAGCATTATTCAGAGTGCTAAACATGAAAAATCTTTTTTAATTTTTGTAACTCTGTATATTTAAACTCTACCTGCTATAGGTGATGAATAAGATTGATTGGATATATTTTTTATGTCTTATACATACAAATAGCGAAATATTCTAAAATCCTTTGTTGGCGTGACTTATTACTGTCATAAGATAAGCATATCCTGCTATTCTGCGTGTGGGAGCATCCAGATATAGTGATGTATATCCGCGAATAGGGTTTAGAAGATGACAAATGGAGCAACTTTTGCAAGATACGGAAAAATGTCACTCCTAATAAAAGTTTTTGCTTGTAAAATAAATGACATTAACACTTTCAAAAATTTAATTTTTTATACAGGCAGCATACAAAATACGAAAAAGTTATCTTGCGTAAGAGCAAACATACCTTGTTCAAGGGCGTAGCCAGCGAGGGGCAGGGAGGAGGCAGCCGCCCCACACCTAGAAGAAAAAATAAAGTCTCTAATCTTCGCAAATCGACTTTGCGTCCCGCTCCGCCACACAAAATAATATGCCTTGACTCACTCTAGTTAAGACCGCCTATCGGCGGACTTTATACCAAGTCCTTGGCGACTAAAATATATGTATGTTGTCGCCCGTTTCGACATATTCACCTTTTCAATTTTTTTCCTTTAAAACGGTCAGAGGGGGAGCAATCGAATTTTCTGGGTTAATAGAGGGATAGTGCATCTAGCTTCGATAAAAACGTCAAAGTCGAAATTTCCGCTATTTCGTATGATACTACACGATACAGGTCGCAAAAGTGAATTAAATCGATTTAAATTTTCGGAAGCTGTAGAGCACCGGGAGCTTCCGAACCTTATTGAAATTAGTGAGTATCGGAAAATGGGAAGTAATTCTTGTGAATTGTTTTAGGTCGACAATTGCTGTTTGCAGACCCCTCTTTGGTACTTAATAACTCGAAAAGCAAACGTCGCGTCGGACAAAAAAACGCATTCATACGAAAAACTTTAAAAACTCAAATACTTTCTTTTTGCAATACATTTACCTATACTTAAAACGGCTGGAAAAAATCTGGAAATTTCAATTTTAGACCCAAATGTTTCATGGTTTTTAATTTTTTTGTGAGTCAAAATGCATCCAAATCAAATTTGTATTACTTCTGTGGGTGTTTGTATGTATGTATGTATAAAGGGTGTCCGAAAAGTCATAGAATGTTCGAAGATAATCTTAATTAAGTCGGATTTTAAGAAAATCGTATATATTTGTATTTTTTTGCGTAGGTGTATATACATACCTACATGTCAAAAATGCCATGTGTGGATGTATGTATACAGGGTGTCCGAAAAGTCTTAGGATGGACAAATACTTCTGTACCAAGATAAACCGAATTAAGTCGGATTTCAGGCAAATCGCACATATTTGAATTTATATGTGTCGGTATTTGTATGTATGTATACAGGGTGTCCGAAAAGTCTTAGTATGGGCAAATATCCGTCTGGGGAGCGAAAGACCTTGAAAAAATTACGCGTCTGGGGAGAGGACAACCTTGGGGAAAACACGTGTCTGGGGAGAGGACGACCTTGGAGAAATGTTTCTATGTGTAGGTGTTTGTATGTATATGGCGATACGGATACGAAAAGCGATCTATTCTTGATCATCAGTCCGAAGGACTGATCTTAATACGTGCTCTAGAAACACGAAATTTTCAGGGCATGTCAATCATGGTATTGGCGACTTTATAGAGTCCCGTCGGGGGGGGGGGGGGGGCGATTAGGCGATCTACGCATCTAGTTAAGATCCTGGGCACGCCGCATTTTCTACCAAAAGAACATATTATATGAACTACATATTTTTTAAATTAAACCATAAGCCGAAGTACAAAAAAATTTAAATAATTAAAATAAGGAGTTTTAACATATTTTTCTAAAGTCCTAACTATTCCCTTTTACACCTTTAACCAGAGTTTTCTACATGTTAAACAATAATTACACCTACGAACATGTTTGTCAATGTATTTACTAAATGAAGCAATTGGTTAATTCAACATACTTCTTATTTAAGTGCAATTTTTATATAATACGAACAATTAATTAAACTCAAAAGAATATGATATGACCTTCACTGAATCGAAAGAATTAATTCATCATTTCAAAAAGATTCGATTCTTTGTTTATTCACCAATATACAGGGTGTTTCAAAAAACATGTGTCATCGCTTAAAGGGAGATGCTTTGAAATAAATTAAGGCAAAAAGTTCTTATGAACATGGGTCCGCAGATGCTTTGTTTCAAAGATACAGGACGTTAAATTTTTAAATGGTCTTTACATGTTAAAACCGACGCGACACGGTTGGGAATCCTAAACCAGTAAGACGGTTAATAGAATTACATTTATCTCCTAAACGAAATGAAAATTGAAAAAATATGAAGAGATAAGTTTTGTTAAGAATTTAACATACTATTTGCCGATATACGAAAATGTGAAAAAATCAGTGGCGTACATGTTTTTATTGGAAAAATAGTGTACCGCCCTCTCATATGTACCCCCTGGAGGACCTATCAAAGTCTTTTCATGGTCAGAATTATGCTTAATTTAAGTACTTTACACAACGTAAATTTCATCAAAATTGATGAGGCCATTTTGAAAATATTTTGGAAAAACTGAAAAAAATTAAGAAATTTAACACCCTGTATCTTTGAAACGAAGCATCTGCGGACCCATGTTTATATAAACGTTTTATCTTAGTTTTTTACAAGGAATCTCCTCTTAAACGATGGCACATGTTTTTTGAAACACCCTGTATAAACGATACAAATAATTGTGTGTTCGAAGAGGTATCTCGTTTACGTTCACGACCCGATTCTTTAGTGACTTATCGATTCAGGAATCATCGGCTAATTCACTTTTCACTTGTTCGGTTCGATTCAACTCGCCGAATGATTCGTCTGTAACCGGTCCATTTTATTTTAATGCGCGAACCCCTGACGAATTTGACACGGTTTGGTATCTTATCTTCCTTTTATTGTATCATGCTAGTACACAAGTCGGATTAAAAAAAAAGCTCTAGGGACTAGGCTACTTTTTTGGCATTTCGGGGGGGTGGGGGGTTGAACCCCAAAACCATCTCAGATACGGCCCTGCGAGTACATATTGTTGTTTCAATAAAATTTCCTTCTGTGTCTAACGATATCGTCTCTCTGATTCCTTGTTTTCTACGTGCGAGGGCTTCGCGATTTTTTTTTCTAAAAATAAATTTTCGAAGCTCTCCCATCACAATATGCGTTCCATTATCTATTTTTCCGTCACCTGCTCAATTAGGAAAGCTTCAACTTCTCGTAAAAGTTAACCGCGTTTCCTTATTTCCAGTTTTTTCGCTATAAAAGAAAATGTACCAATTTGTGGATACGTTTTTACATATTTTTACATAATTAGGCGTCTAAAAATTGTTGTGAGTTTTTATGTAAATAGGACCATATTTTTTATTAGATTACTTTTTCGACATTTAAATAAACTAGAAAAAACTGTCAATTCTAGGTACATAAAGTAATAATATAAAACATAATGTGCTCTTTCTCTTAACCTGAATTTCATAATGTCAATACAAACACTATAAATCAGGGTATGTACGAGAAGGTATTGATATCTAGTTAGACTGGAAAGCTTTTAGTAGACGAAATTGAATATGGTTGCTATGGTTACAAATAATTTATTATCGATAAGTTGTTGAAGCTTGACATCCATTAGTTAAGCGGTGACAAAACTGTGAATTTTTTAAAACAGCATATCTGAGAAAAAGCTAGATTTTGAACAAATCAAGTTTCGTTCAGATATTAAGTATTTATTTTTGAAACGGTTATCGCGCAAAGAAATTTATGCTGATATGATAGAAACTTTAGGCGATCAGTGTCCTTTTTATGCCACTATTAAAAACCGGATTGCGGAATTTAAAAAAGGAAGATCAGATTCCAAAGATAAGCATCAACTAATTGTGACCACTCCGGAAAACATTAATTCTGTTCATAATATCATTTTAGAAGATCGACGAATTGTTCTTAAACCTATAACAGAAGCAGTGCACATTTCCTATGAACGGGTGTATCATATCGTTCATTACGACTTGGGTACGAGAAAGCTCTCGGCCAAATGGATTCCGAGATGCTTGGATGCTGATTAGAAGCGCGTTCGATTGACAACGTCGAAAGAAATCTGCTGCCGATGCCGTTTTGAAGACGATTCCTCAACCTTTTTGGATTGGCTTGTTACTATGGACGAGACTTGGGTCCATCACTATGACCCAAAGACTTAAGAGTAATCCAAAGAGTGGCAGCATTCTGGTTCTTCACGGCCCAAAAATTCGGTGTTCAAAAATCGGCTGGTAAGATTCTTTCTTCAGTTTTCTGAGACAAAGATGGGATAATTCTTATAGATTATTTAGAACAGGGTAGAAGTATCACGGGAGCATATTATACTGAGTTGCCAACTAAATAAATTACGTAAGAAAATTGTGAAAGAACGCCGTGGATACGTATAGTTGTAGTTTGATCGGTAAATCATAAATTGCGCTACTAGTTGTAACCAGCACGGGCCATATTACCACCTTCTCCCAAACATACGAGAACGTAAACCAGGTAGTTCTTCTAGTTGTTGCCACTGGCCGCAGAGGCGTTATATGCCGAGCAGATTTTAGGTTTATGTAGGCGACGATCAGAAAAAGGTGACCGATGAACCTGTTGTGCTTTCGTGAAAGCGAACGTTAGGACTTTTAGCCTTTCTTGTTAATAAAACTTAATTACCTTTATCTAAATCATTTTTGCTGTAATAAGACACCACCATACAAAGTTGTATCATATATAAAATTTAGGAGCAACACGTGTTCATTATCGTAGGACTGACTCCATGTAGAAATACATATACTTTTGTTTCAGTTTAAGAATCCGATCCTTAATAAGGTAAGGTTTACAAAATGGACATTTTGAGACAACGAATTTCGTATAACGCCTACGCTATTTTAATGAGGATTCTTAAGAGTAGTCATCAGGTAACACCTCTACAGTTTTGTTTTTTGACATTGTTGCTGCTCAGTTTTACAGGTTGATGACGTTGTTTTAAGATGAAAGATTTAATAAATTAGGTTCGTTAACAGCTTCGTTTAATGGATACAGGGTGTCCGATATTTTTTAGTTATTTTAAAATCATTTCTAACCGAGTTAAGATTTTTTTTGTAAAATTTGGTGAATAAAATAAACACTTAAATATGTTTTTCTATAACTGTAAAAAAAGTCGACATTTTTTCATTAATGTCAGTATACGAAGATTGACATTTTTTGACAGCAGTTCGTTTTTAGTTCGTAGTGCACGAAATATTTCGTGCATTAGGGTGAAAAACATCAGCTTCTCACATCAGACATAAAAACTAAAACATTGAAAAACACCATAAACATCAAATTTATTAAATAAATTAATAAACACTGGTACTAGTTACTATTGTTAACAATGCTAACACTAAAAGTACACCCACTGCATGACCCAATATTTATACCGGATGAAGTACTACAGGTAGTTTTGGTTCTTTGGAATTATGTTTGTTATTACAGTAGAATAAGTGGGGCCACCTTTGGTTCCCATGAGTAAGTGCACTTTTTGCCTTCCGTTGAAAGTTAGCGGTCTGTGTAATTCAAAGACTGAATCGCCGGTTGAGCGGGCTTAGACGCGTGTTGCACTGGACGGTTTTCGTGAACGGGCAGGGTTTTGCAACTTGATTGTACCTGATGGTATCGACACTTTTACATTAACATTTGGATCTATCATTTATACATAACAGACAGCATGGAGATAAAATTTAATCGAAACAGGGCATTATATGTTTTCTTGACATCTAGTTTTGACACCCGACCGTCTAAAGCTTTAAGGGGTTGGTATCCGTTGCTATCGATGCTTAGGTGTATCGAGCATCCTGCACAATGCTATAATGGGGACAACAAAAAATAAATATCGGGTTCGTTGTGGCCGTGACAAGCCACGAGGGTCCATTTGCGTTCAGCCTAAAGGCAGTGGGAGTGGTCATCCCTTAAGCCCTTTAAGGGCCCTTTGTGGATTTGGGATGTCACCCCAAATATTTCTCCAGTTTTTTTTGTGTATTTGGCTGTTCGATGCCGTTGCTTGATTGTTTGATGCCGCTATGCCTGAGTGAAAATTATTGTTAAATGGATTTAAAACTGTAATGGCTGACAGGCACGCTTTAGACCCGTCCAATAACCTTTAGGTAAGTCTTTTTCGCTGAATAACTTTAGAGCTCGTTACGAAAACCCTAAACTTTGAGTTTTAATTTTTTCTGCAAGTTTTGAATTATTTTCTTTCATATTTTTTTTACCTCGAAAGCCCACGTTTTAAATTAGTTCTTTACCTAAGCCATTGTTTATGCTAATGTTTTGCGAAATGCTGTATTCAAATGTTTGTAGGTGATACTTTAATTTATATTAAGGGTAAAAATATGTTTAATTCAATGGAAATTGTAAATCACGAGTTAAAAGCTATATCAAACTGGTTAAAAGTAAATAAGGAAAGTGTGAAGGCTGTGTACTTTTTAAGTATGAATGAAACAAAAATTTTTTGTATTAAGTGCAAATTTAATAAATTAGCAGAGCGCTTTCGACCTTATAGGTCATCATCAGTGCTTCTTGTCAGGATATCAGTCAGAAATCCATTTGAACGAACAGCAGTTATACACATTAAAATATTCTTACATTACATTTAAAATTAAACATTCATTTTAGAAAACAATTTCAAATTTTGTTCAAACGGTCACATTTTTGATGGTGTAATCTAAAAACGATCACGAACCATGAGGTTGCCTAACGATTTAGCAACAATAGAACTCGCTGAATTGCCAAATATTTTTGTTATTTCTGTAATACCTTATATATTTTATAGAAGTGTTTATTTTAGTTGAAATGATATAAGGATTATTCACTTATTTTTAAATTTTATATTTAAACTGTAGTTCTTGTTCGTTTAATAAAATATATTTTAATTTGAATGACACCGCCTGCAAATAGCTATTTTTGATCCAATTATATTTAAGCATTCTTACATCAAATATACAGCAAATATTTTAATTTTGTAGCTCTAACAATTCTACACTCTAAGAAACAATAGTAATTGAATGGTTTCCTATAGTATTTTTATCTTTAAAATAATGGTAATATAGTTTTCAAGGAAGTAAGAATACTTTTGTTTTCTAATAACAAGTCTATATGTAAAGAAATATTTTTTCTGATTATTTCAAAAATGTTTTGTTGGGACAATATTAACTATAATATAACTAAAGTGACAGTGGTCAAGAATAATACTGTTATTGAAAATAGCATAGCATCTTTTTGTGTGTATGAGATATTCTAATATTTCAGCGATTTGCTTGGTTTTCAAATGAATTTCTTCTTGGAACGTGCTAGAGTGAATTTAGTTCTATTCTTATGGAAAGTAATTAAAATTGCCCCATTCTTTTAAAATTTTCGAGAAAACTCAGCAACAAATTCATACTGTACAACTTAGTTGTCTTATTCATATACTCGTAAGTCTAAAGTATTTGGTTGTCAAATTAGACCAGTCTAGCGTTGGATACTCTGGCCGTAAATTTTTAATGACGATTTATTGAAACTCACATGACAGAAAGTGGTAAAAACCTAACCGATCAATCAGAAGATCCAAATTTAAAGTAGTACCAAGTCCTAAACCTCTTTAGTGAATCCCTGTCACATCTTATTGTTTTTACTTGAAAAACGTCGAAAATGTCATTAGTGCAACAGCACCAAACCCTAACCCTTTAAATATTGATTTGTTTACAATATCCACGCCCTTAAATTTCAATTTTGATACAGAAAATAGACCTATAAACATTAATGAAGGAAGACTACCTGGATTTGCAGGTGGAAACCTTGAAAATTAGAAATTAATGGGAAGGATCGGGCCCATATCACCGACAAAATACAACCTGCCAAACGTTAAAGGATTTTTTCTTGATCGTAACTATAAGTTACGTTGTCTAATCTTTGGAAGCAACTGATTTATTTTTAAAGAAGACGGTTAGGTATATATTAAGTGAACCAGAAAACCCTAGAATATGGGTTATTTATTTAGTTAGACAAAGTTAGGCAAAGCTAAAAGTTTTTTTGTGCTTTTTCATTAACGACCAACATTATTGTTTATTTATTTCTATTTTTATACAATTTTATTAAATGGTGATTGTCCTAAAAGTATACCATTCTGTTTACGTGCTTCGGAAAAAACTAAACTAAAACAAACAACAGGTTGTATTAAAATCTGTGAAAATTTATTATTACTTATTCCGTTAAATCCTTACTTTTTAGGCAAATTAATCGTGAAATGTCAATCTAGTGCTTCGCATGCACGAGTTAAAAAAATCAAGATATTTATTTTTAAATCAAAAGTTGCAGTTATTTAGTACTTTTAATATACCCGCATTATCCAAAATTTTAATTACGGACAAATGTTCGGTCAAAAATGTAAAATTATGTTTTCCATTACAGGCGAAAGGCTGTCTTTTAAAAAAGTCAGTAACGTGTCATTATGCGAAAACTATCACATGTGGGGTAGTATAAATGTAGCATCGAGTATTAAAGTTGAAACGGCTTTTACGAGGGAGTATTGATATGTACCATAAAAATGGGGTTACTTTGGCACCTCAGGCCTAATTTGGCAGCTTGTCAACTTTTTTTTTATGTTTTAATTATTTCCTTATTTTGTTTTTTTTTAAGTGTTTTTTGTTGTTTGATTGGGATGGGTCTAAAATAACTGAAAATGTCTAGACACTATCAAAAAAAAAAGGTGGGGGGCGACAATACCGCAACTTTACTGAGGAGGCCCTAGAAGAAGCGCTCTGGCAGGAGCAAGCCGGCTGTGGAATATTCCACGTGGGTCCTGTCAAAGTAAGTCTAAGGGCAACCACAGTCGGCCACCAGTCCATCCAGCGGTTTTTGATCCTGAGAAGGGGCGTCATCTAACTAAGACCTTAAGAACAGTTAGCAACAGGGTTTCCCCTAACAAAATGCAGCACTCATGATCCTCTCCATAAATATTTTAAAAAACACGGCCATGTGGTGAGTGTGTTTACAGATAATATCCCTGGAAGAGATTTTGTGGAACACTTAATCTTAAGGAACAATCTTAGTGTCCGTTTGGCATCTAACATTAAGGGTGCTCGGGCGGCAGTAGATCCAAATGACTTTCGTGAATTTTTCAGTAATATTGAAAGCGTTTTGAGAGACATTGACTCCCCATCTAGTGTTCAATTACGATGTGCACTGTGTGGAGTGTGCACTGTAAATTGGAGCACCTATGAGGGTCCAGACTGGATTTGTCGCACACAGTGACAAATTTGGATTTGTGGTAAACGTAACGGCGAGAGTAAAGACCCACTTTTTGTCTGTGATTTCTGCCTAAATAAGCCTTATGACTGGGATTACAGTTTAAAAGACCGATATCTTTCGGTCTAAGATCGTTTCTTTTCATTTTTTAAATATTTTTTTGCAGAATTGCACTTTTATTTTTTTAGAAAACGGCTTTATTTCTTGGTATTTTCAATAAGAATATATACATTATCTTTGGTGTTTAATATTTTTCCTAGGAGTCAAACACGTTCAATTCTGAAATTAGTTACGTGAAACTTACACATGCAGTTATTTATTTTTGTTACCAAAAAGCCTTAAAGAACGTCTATTCTAGATTTAATACGTTTTAAAGCACCTGCCAAAGGAACCCCATTTTGCTCACGTTGGGTACTTTGGCACCCCACAGACAATTTTTTTTCCTAGTTGTCTTTTTAGATTTTGAATCCAAATTATGGTGAGGTACTTCCTAAAGGACACAAGGCGCTATGCTATTTTTAAAAGTTTCATATTCCTTTTCGTTTTTGAGTTAGGCGGATCAAAACCTGCCAGAGTATCCCCGTTTTGCGGTACTAGCCTACCACCTTAAACAACACAATGTTTCAAAATAATATTTTATTTACTCAATATAATCTAATTGAAGACGAGCAGAACGTTCATAAAGTAAATCTAAACCCTTTAAAAAAATGTTTGTCTTTGTCTACAAATCACTCCCCAACGACATTTGTCGAAAATCTTTTACCTTACAAATGCTTTTTGAGTTTTGGGAAGAAATTTAATAACAGTTTGACGGTGCTAAATCTGGAGAATAGAGCGGGGTGATTGATCAATTTAAAACCAGTTTCATCAATTTTTTGCAGTGCAATTAACGACTTGTGAGTAGAGCGTTGTCTTTCAAAAAAAACATACCTTTGGCAAGTTTTGCGCCGGGTTTTCCACAATTTTCTTAAGTAATCTGGTTAGAAATCCGGTATAATATGCCCCAGTGATAGTTCGACCCTGTTCCAAATAATCTATTAGAATTAGGTTACCATATGTAAAAATACAATTTCCTGACAAACCTAATGAAAATTCGGGATATTTAAAAAAAAAATCCGGACAAATATTAAAACTGAAATTATTAAATAATTGTTAAACTTTTTATTTAAAAAAATACATATTGTCAAGAACTAAACACAAATTTCTCAAATGAAAATTTTAGGAATTAAACGTAATAATAGTTATTTATGGTACTAGTGTGTTATGCTGAAAATAAGTCACGCGAGAAAGATTTATACCACGAGGCCGTCAGGCCGAGTGGTATAAGTTCTCAAGTGACTTAGCAAACATAACACACGAGTGGCATACAATGTTTTATCCAACACATCACAAGTGGAAGAAATCGTTTTTTTATGAGATAATAATTAATAAGTTTCGTGATGAAATCAAAGCTACTTGCATCTCAGTATCCTATAAATGTCAGAATGACTTGACATTGATTTTTGTTACATTTTGGTCAAAGTTGGTTGATTGTTTGGTTGCCACGGGCATGATACATTGTTAGCAAATGTTTAAATAAATTTTGACACTTGTCAGTTTTCTCTGCAGAAAAGGGAAGCTTTTTTGAAGAAAAAAACCTATAGAAAATGGAGGGAACCGATGAAAATTACGTTCCTGAGGATATCCTTACGGAAGCGGAAGAAGCAGCGATGCAGATTTTGCCAGAAAAGTCCCGAGATGTTTAATATAGCTCCCGACGACGAGTACTTGTTGATGAAAGTGGCTTTGATAATGGGGATTAGCGGTGCATGTAGATGCGATGAATTTGTCAATTTGAAAATAGAAAATATTCAAGACAAAGGGAAATATTTTCACGTAGTTTTGCCAGACACTAAAACCAAGAAATCGAGAAGATTCATCATACTTGAAGAAGGATTTCCAGTCAACCCGATCAATTTGTGTAAAAAATACATGTCTTTGAGACCAAAGAATATTAGTTCTAGCCGCTTTTTTGTTTTTTACAAAAATTGGAGGTGTACCAGCCAGCGTGTGGGAATAAATACGTTGTCGAAGATACCTTCAAAAATTGCAATGTTTTTGAAATTGGAGGAACCAGCGCTCTACACCGGTCACTGTCTGAGAAGGTCTTCGGCGACTCTTTTGGCCAATGCAGGGGCTAATATGACTACTTTGAAGCGTCACGGAGGATGGAACTCTTCGACGGTAGCAGAAGGATACCTAGAAGAATCGGTGCATAACAAAATACAAATTGCAAAAAAAATACAAGGTTCTAATGTGTCGGCGTCTTCTAGCACTATCAGCAGCTGTACCGATATGGGAATGTCTGGTTCCAATGCACCAACGAATTTTACAATGACTTCAAATTCGAATAAACCGTTATCGTTTTCCTTTAATTTCAATATCAATGTGAATTCTGTTTGTAATAGTAATAAATAAATAGAATACTACTTTAAATATGAACGTGAGTTATAATCCATAACTCACTAGTGAGTTATGGATTATAACTCACTAGTGTGTTATTTGATAGTTTACTTGTCTAAAATGACATTGATAATGACAGTCATAACTGTCATGTGTTGGATAAAGTACATTAAATAGGGCATACAACATATTATAAAATACAAAAGGCATGCACTTCGCTACATTAGCAACCTACTAAACTCACAACATTTAACATTAAAAATGAGTTATTAATTTTTTTTAATATTGCCGTTCAGATTAATGATGTAAGATTACGTGTTCAAAAATCCGTTGGATACGAATATTAAAAGAATCCGTATTATCCGTAACCGGCCGAGAACTTGAATACGGATCCGGAATCAAAATAAATACGTATTCGGGTGGGTACTAATGCAAAGTGCAAAGAGAAAACGGAATAGGGATCGAGTGTAAGCGAACAACACGGTCTGCGATATGGCATATTTGATCGTATGTTTTCTCTTTCTAGTGACATTTCCTAACAAAAGATAGCATACTTATCGGGGTAACGGGTATCATCTGGGCCCGCCTCACCCGAACCGAATTCAAACGAGAACGAACGACGCGACGGTGCCTTACTATCCCTAACCTTCGACTTCGAATCATATGATACCGCATCCACCTATCTACCGGTATCCGAAATAATTCCGTATATAGGATGTTTCGGAACTGCTTTCGCGCGGTTCAAGAAATGGATACGTTGCTCGCGTGAAATTAACTTCTTCACTAGTGCAGAACCAGAAGACCGTAAAATGAAAAATAAAAATAAAATAAGGACTGTTTTTTGATTCTGGTATAGGTGCTCTCCTGCTATCGCGATTTCTGTCCCCTCACCCTTCATCAGGCAGGCTGACACCCAGGGTGTTTGAAGAACAAGAAGAAACTTTTCAGTTTATTGCGGGAAATATAAAAATGTACCCAATAATAATCATAATATAAAATAAACTCATGATTCACATTCATCAAAAAATCTAAATTAAGCAAAGAGTAAGCACAGTTTAAAAATTATTTTAGAACCGGTTTTCTGAACGAAATTCAAATAAAGATCATTAATAAAGATGGTCATTACTAGGCGTAGAAATCTGTTAAAATATTTAATAAATTTTGTAATTTTTTAAAAGATACCAGTGGCGATCGGTAGCATGAGGCAGGTGAGGCCCGGCCTCACTACAATTAATTTAAAATGTAAAAATGAAAATTTTCGTAAGATCTCCTCACTACAATTAATTTAAAATGTAAAAATGAAAATTTTCGTAAGATTGATTAAGATGTTTTGTTTTGCTCTTCTTCATCACATTACTTCAAATCTAAAATTTATTATATAAATTTGGCAATTATAAAGGTCGAAAGGTTTAGCAAACGTCTATAAAGCCACTTTTATTTACAAGGGAAGCGCTAATATTTGCGACAATATATTCGACTAAAAAAGAACCACATGCGATATTCGCAGTACGCGCTGTATGTTAACAATAAGTTCTTCTATGAGAGAACGGCCTATGCAGCACAGGCTGGTTAGCGCTAGACTCTGGACTTATGTGAATGGTTCTGTCTTTATTTAGTATGTTTATATTACTCACTTCCACGCAATTGGTATTCGTTGCTTCCACGTGCGAATTTATAGTGAAGAGAGGCCTGTAAAGCGCTTGGCCTCCTGATTTCTAGATATTTTATTTGAGAACGATATTTTATGATGTTTTATTGCTGCGGCAAACATCATTTTCTATGCGTTCTCAACGCGAAAAAATGAAACTGTTAGTAATGGGAGACCTACTTCAGAAGTACTATTATACAAGTATACGGGCAAGAACCGAAAATAAGGACCTAATTAACAATGATGTTACATTGACTTACCAGGCGTTATTTTATGAAATGCTTGATAATAATCAAATTACAGATCGATTTAACGGTATTAATAAGTTATTATTTTTGAACCTAATTTAACCTGACGCTTTTTGCCGATTTTGACGTATCATTTTTAAATCAGTTATTTAACAATTTAGTTCAAAGTTATAAAAATCTTTTCCAAAAAGACCGATGCAAAACCGAGCTTACAATTTTTTTTGCTGATAAACAGTTAAACAGTTCCGTTCCTTATCTTTGCCAGAGATTATAAAGACAAATTGTACAAAAATGGTCTTAACGAGGTTTTATCAGAAATGTACAAATTGTTGTTTAATAGCCAACACTACCTGGAGCATCGGTTTCAGTTGAAAGAAATTTTTTAGCTTTAAATTAAAACTCATAAAACTTATTCGAGAAATTCGATTGCACAAGAAAGGTTAAATGGTTTGGCTGTAGTGTCTATAGAAAAGGCTTAATAATTAAAATGTATTCTTCTGACTCATTTTATAACTTAGTAATAGGATCATTTGCGATTAAGTGCAACGGAAAGGTAGACAATCTATAAAACATAATTTTGCATTTTTCTTAGTTTGTTTTTAAGTTTGCCATTTGATTTCCGTTTTATGTTATTTTACGTTTTGATGTATGTTTTAAATAAAACTATATGCTTCATATTATAACTTTTTTGGCCTCACCTCTTTTACTGACCACGGATCGCCACTGAAAGATACAGTAAAAAATACCTTAATGTGGGATATTTGACTAAACATTTGGTAATGTAGACCATATGAACTGTTATAAAACCTAACACTAAGTTATTTAATTAAAAAGGAAATAGGAATTTCTTTCATAGTCGGACTTTCCTAGCTTTCCGTGAAGCAAAATCATCAATAATAAAATAATAGTTGAGATTTCCTGCCACAGAATTTTCTATAGATAGGATTGCTAAATTGGATGTTCTCTGTTGGCCCATATTTGACCTTAAATAAGTTTTTATTAGTTTCGGTTTGCTGAAACTTTTTTTACATGATGCTATAGTCACTGGTAGCGATAAAAATATTTTCAATGCAATATCAACATTTGGACAAGTTTCAAAGAAGCCAAGTCAGGCAATAATTGAAGCAGATCTAATGAGGATGTTGATTCGCCTGGAAAAGCTCATTTGCCGGAAATTTTAATCTTTGTATTTCGCTCAAAAGTTCTACCTTGTTTGTGATATTTTCATATTTAAGAACTAAATCCATGGTTTGTTTTCCTAATTTCTCACTATCAGTGTTTTTCAAGCTGTTGATTGACAAAAAACTAAAATGATGCGATATATTATTTAGCTTTTCGAACCTCCATTTTAGATCCATTCTTGGAAAATTGATTTTTTGACTAGAGATTTTATATTTTTCGATATTTCTATTATATAAATGATATTAATGTGCATGTCTGTGTCATCGCAGTAGGCTGGGCACGGTGCGGGAGCACCGACGCACAGTGTAACGAAATAGAAAAATCGTGGACGTTGGTACCTTACTTCGCTGTTTTGCAAAAATTGTGGCATATAAAAACATTTATTGGAGTATATTATTACTGTAATTAATTTAGACCTATCTTACTAGTTTAAAAAATATCATTTTAAAATTCGGGACAAATCGCGTCCCGATTTAACGTGTGTCGGGACGCGGGACATCCTTTAAAGTGGGGACTGTCCCGATAAATTCGGGACGCCTGCCAACCCTACTTCTGATGCCTCTTCAGATCGTCCAATAGGAATATAAGAAAAGTTCTCGGAAATTCCTGCCCCATGTATTAATAACATATGAACAGCATATAGTACCAACTAGGTAATGACACATACAGCTTTGCACTATCTGTCAAATATTCTCGAAAAGTATCACCATTTAAGTTTTGACCCGAAGAAAGCGCTTGAAAAATTACAGCAAATTTTTTAATTAAATTTTTGTTCAATGCAGTGATTGCTGCTGATTTTTCGTAATGTCGAAACAAAGTTCTAGCAGTATTGCTGTCGTCTGTAGTGCCCTCACCTGTTTTACCATGTCTAAAGCGGCATTAAAAAGAAACTTTGTATTCCAGCATGCGCAACATTACTAAAGAAAAATAATTACTTTTTCAATAATTAGACAAAGTAGGATGAGATTTTTGTATATTCCTAATGTATAAGGTTTGTGTAATCTTCTAATGTTTGTGACAACTTAGGCATATTTAGGCATTTTTTTACAAGTCACACCAAACTTTGTTTTTTCTTCGGCTAGGATCACGGTTCTTCAAAATTCCATATTATTATGTAAGTAAACTTTACAAATATTTCCACTAAACTTTGGAAATATCAAGAGTAGTTAGCATACTATAGCTACAACAAAAATTCCTTTAAAATTTTTTAGACCTATTTTCGCATCATTTTTATCGCTCTCAGAAAAGTCAAGTTTCTGCTTAAAAAGGAAATACTTTACGGTGATACATTTGAGAAAAAACTGATAAACGACTAAACTTCAAACATTTTACGAATAATCTAGAGCTAAAAAAAAATTGAAATTCGAAAGTCGCTGTTTTGCCCTATGTCCACGAAATACCAGATTCGTTACGGCACTGCCCTCGTATATCTATTTAAGTAAATACAAAGCTAAGATCGTCTTAAGCAACTATTATTATATCAATTTAACACAAACATTTCATTCTGGCCGTGTATTATCCTTAAATGCAGCAACAGCAAAGCCAACAACCAAAAAAAAAAAATTACCAACGTTTCCAAGGCTCCAGTTCGCTCCTTAATGACAGTCTAACTAGGTATATTATTACTATTATTAGCAATGTAAATGGTAGAAAACTTGACAACTTTCTGTTACTGAAATTAAACTATTTATGAAATAATCAATACGAAAGTGGATATCGTATTTCATGATCCACCGTCATGTTTATTAGTATTTCATGACCATGGTTCGTCCTGTTCCACTCGCCCTTCACCTACTTGTTTTTTCTTGGTGTATAAATAATTTATCTCGTTTCGTTCGATACTTCTCCGATACCCTTGATTAATCTTTAATTTGTCCATTTAAAAAATTACATAAATAAGTTACTGTCTGGAAATATAATAAATATCAAGAGGTGTAATAGCTATTTATGTTACCAGTTAGAAAATGCTGTACTTTGTTTAACGAGTGTAGTGTCAAAATTATACAAGATAAATAAAATTGCATTTCCTAACGTGTTTCATACATAGGCCAAGCAACAGAGCAAAATATTAGCGATTTTTTGACATTAATCTTATTAGAAAACCGCGTAATGTCGATACACACAAACATTAGAAGATTACACAAACCTTATACATTAGGAATATACAAAAATCTCATCCTACTTTGTCTAATTATTGAAAAAGTAATTATTTTTCTTTAGTAATGTTGCGCATGCAGGAATACAAAGTTTCTTTTTAATGCCGCTTTAGACATGGTAAAACAGGTGAGGGCACTACAGACGACAGCAATACTGCTAGAACTTTGTTTCGACATTACGATCCGTAGATGATTCCTGTTCTATTTCCAACTCTGAAATTTTTTCCTTTCATTTGTTATAAACATTTTTAAGCAAAAAACGCCATTTTTTTAGTTTCTTGCTTATAAAATGGAAAGTAATGAAGCAATCTTAATGGTGTAAATGGACGATTTGTAGAGACTTAAAATACGAACAAAATGAGAGGTCGAACGTCCCGATAGGATGAGTAGCAACGGAGAAAATCCGAAAAAACCGGAAAATTAAGAGTTTTTTTTTAAATTCATAAATCGGCCATTTTTAAACGTAGAGGGCTCAAACTTTCAAAAAAAGTAGTAACTTATAGCTACTTTATGTGTGCAAAACCCCGATGCTGTCCGCCGATTAGTTTTGCCACAATCGTCATTGTAATTTTTTAACACACTATTTTGCAACAGGTCTGGATGCTCTATGGATCGTCCTATTTTAATTATTGAAACGGATCTGAAAAGTACAAGTTTAATTGAACAATATGTATATTTTAATTTTTCCATAAAATGCTACGAAACCAGTTGAAGATTCACATAAAAATGCGTGAAAATGGCCGAGCGCGCGAATATTGGCTCCCCTTCGCTCCGCTTCTCTCCCGCTACTCGACCGATTTCGCGCTCTCGTAGTATTTTATGGAAAAATTAAAATATGCTTATTGTTCAATTAAACTTGTACTTTTCAAATCCGTTTCAATAATTAAAATCGGACGATCCATAGAGCATTCAGACCTGTTGCAAAATAGTGTGTTGAAAAATTAAAATGACGATTGTGGCAAAACTAATCGTCGGACAGCGTCGGGGTTTTGCACACATAAAGTAGCTATAAATTACTACTTTTTCCCAAAGTTTGAGCCCCCTACGTTTAAAAATGGCCGATTTATGAATTTAAAAAAAAACTCTTAATTTTACGGTTTTTCCGGATTTTCTCCGTTGCTACTTATCCTATCGGGACAAAATGAGAGCATTTTGTTCGTATTTTTATCTCTCTACAAATCGTCCATGGACACTATTAAGATTGCTTCATTACTTTCGATTTCATAAGCAAAAAACTAAAAAAAATGCGTTTTTTTGCTTAAAAATGTTTATAACAAATTAAAGGAAAAAACTTCAGAGTTGGAAATATAACACGAATCATCTATGCATCGTCTTTCAGAGGATGGCACAGGCGGTTTTCTAATAAGATTAATGTCACGACATAGCGCTCTATGGCGTGGCCTAACAAGATTTTTTCTAATTTTGACAAAAATATGTAAATAATATTATTAATTTTAATTATTGTATCAAAACATCTAAGGAGGTAGGCATCAGACGAAGAATTTTTTATTTTATCCAGTAGATACCATCGTGCCGATAAAAAACTAGGACAGCAAAATCACAAAACTGGGAAAGGAAATACATATCTCCTAGACTTTAAAAGGTGCTCTAGAGCTGGAAAGGTAAAAACACCGAACTTTTAAAAAGTAACCTAGGTTACATAATTTAACGTTTTGTATTTTGCGATACGAGGTGGCATCAAAATATATTTCTTGTTGTGTAAATATGACGGACAGTTTATATGGAGAAACTCAATTTATTGGGCATTTTTTTATTTAGAAAAAAGTCAAATATTTTATTTAAAGTATATTTAACATCGCCTGAAAATGAAAAATAAAACCAAATAATAAAATAAATTCAATAAAAGATAAAAAAATACAAACACAAAATTTGTGAAAGCAACATAAAATATTTAATATTTGGTCATTGAACCATTTCTGTTTAATACTTCTTGGACCCTTTGCGGCATACTTAAAACTAGGTTTCTGCATAATTCGCCCGTTATTTCATCCCAAGCTTGAATTATCCTATAGCGTAATTCATCCCTGTTTCTTGGTCGAAAATGATGTTTATACATGTTTATACCCCCAATGTTTTCGATCAGGTTCAAATCGGGACTCTTCGAAGGCCAGGGAAGAATTGCTATATTATTTTCTTGGAGAAAATTTTACACAATGCCTGCTGTGTGTATTGGAGTATTATCATGCTGAAATGCAAAATTTTAACCATATTCAGCGTTTATCGATGGCATCATAACTTTATTTAGTATTTTAACGTATACCGTTGCAGTTAGTCTTCCTTCCACGATGTGGCAAACTCCCGGCCGTCTAGCGCTAATCCAACCGCAAATATTTATAGAGACACGCCCACTTTGGTTGGATCTGTGGGTCTATATCTCATCATACCGCATGCCGGAAGGCCTATAAACCCGAATCCTCCTATTATTACACGATTGAAAACTTTTCTCGTCAGGAAATATAACTGTTTCCCAGAAATTATTCGGATTTAAATATTCATGTGCAAAGTGTTTATTTCTTTCCGTTAAAAATATTTTCTTAGCAGCACAACGACTTTTTATATCGGTATTTCGAACCCTGTCTCTAGCAGAATTTGCAGAACCTGAAAATTTCGTCTCTTCTTTCGCTTTTATTTCAGTTTCGAATGGATGATCCCTTAGATAATTAAGCAGTCTTCTATTTTGATCTTCAATAGAAATTTTAGGTGAACCTGAACCTGCTTTTCTAATAATAGATCCATGCCTTGCTATTTTTTATTTTGCCAACAGCATGGTATTCTTGTTTACTCCCAGTTCATCTGCAATATCCCTAATAAAAGCACCATCTCGCAACCGATTGTAAATAATAGCTGTTTATATCAAAGGTATGGTAACTTTTGCCGGATAAATACAAGAATTTTGCTACTGCTTGGGATTCCACACCAAAAAATGAAAAATTCTGACTGATCTCATGTCAAGATTGTTGGTAGAAGAATGAGAAATAATACAACTGAAACTGAAGAAGCTTTTAAATCATCAGAAGATTTTGTTTTAAAAGTAAGAAAAATTGACACATTTCAAGGTGCTATAAAATTGATAAGAAACGTGAGGATTTAATGAAAATAACTGAAGATGTTTTAATGTGGTATACCTGAAAATTTTTCTAGAGCATGTCTAAAAACTTAGCTTAAACCATGTGGTATTTGTAATTATTTTTTTTTAAATCACAAAGAATAAGACTGTTTTTTAGTGCGTTTTTGGCAGGAAAAGTTGGCAATATGAGTAACATAAATTTTGTAGTGGACTGTGGGGCATCTTATCATATGGTGAATGATAAAAACTTATTAAATGAGATACAAGAACAAGAAATGAATAAAAAGTGGCAAAAAAGAATTAAAGTATGAGAGCACAAGGAATATGACAGATTGAATGCAAAAACTGTGTATTAAATGATGTATTTGTACCCGACTTAAGTAAAAATCTTTTGTCTGTAAATGCTATTACAGAGAAAAACGATGAAGTAAAATTTACAAAAGAGAAGGTGATAATCTCCAAAGATAGAAAAACAGGGATGGAAGGCAGAAAATAAGAAAATGGTCTATTTGCGGTGTCATTAAAAGAAGACATAAATAAAGAAAGTTCGTCAACTGAACACAAAGAGGAAGTAAAAGAATGGCATAGAAAATTAGGTCACTTGGGAGTTCAGAACATGAGGAAATTGATAGACTTATCAGAAGGTATGCATTTACAGAAAACAGATTGTGACAGTTTTGATTCCTTTTGTGAAATATGCTTAAAATCAAAACAAACAAGGTTTCCATTTAAAACAACTAGACCACTAGAAATAGTTCATACTGATTTGTGTGGGCCGATAGATCCTATAACCTGGGATGGTAAAAAATATCTGCTTACTTTCTTGGATGATTTTACACATTCTACTATGGTTTATTTACTCAAAAGTAAAGATGAAGTTCCAGAATTTATGAAAGAATATATAGAGGAAGTTGAAATAATCCATAGTTTAAAAATATCTAAGTTGGGTTGTGACAATGGAAGTGAATGTATGAACTACAGATTGGTGCACAGAAAAAGGTATAATTTTGGATAATACTATACCATATACATCACAACTAAACGGTAAAGCTGAAAGGTTAAATCGCACGGTTATGGAAAAGGCCAGAGCACTAATTTTAGATTCTGCATTGGACAAACAATTTTGGAGTGAACCAGTATGTTCTTCTGCTTATTTGCTTAATAGAAGTCCAAGTGAAACCATACAAATGACGCCAATAGAGAAGTGGAAAGGTAAGAAGCCAGATTTATCAAATTTGCAAATGTTTGGTGCAGTAGCTTATGGAAAAGTACTTGGATACTTAAGAAAATTAGATGAAAGGAGCAAAAAATATATCTTTGTTGGTTATGCATCTAGTGAATATAGATTATGGGATGAACAAAAACTAAGAGTTGTAGTATACAGGGATGTTGTTTTTAAGAAGTCTAAATGTGAAAATATGGATAGTCAATTTATTACGTCAGTTAAAATCAAAACGCATGAGAAGAAAAATGAGAATAACACTGAAATTGGACAAAACAAGGAAGAACAGTTACAAGAAAAAGCCACAATTACCAGTGAGCATACTAGTGAAGCAGAAAATGAAGCACTTATGTCTAGATTTGGAGAAGGCAAAGTTAGAAGAGATATAAGAAACCAAAAAGATTTGAAGAATATGTTATGTTAACTTTTAAAGAGGCAATGACAGGACCAGAAAAATATATCTGGAAACAAGCAGTTGAAGATGAGAAAGAATCGCTAAATGAAAATGAAAATACGGTTTAGTTAAGTCACTTAACTAAAGATTGTCGATGTTTCCATAGAAACCCTTGCATTAACTCATACACGAGGGCTATGGAGGAACGCTTGAGTTTCGTTTTATTTTTTAATATTATAGGAAAGCAGTCGAATATCGGTGTAGGTAATGTAACATAAAATAGAGCCCTTAACGAGTAGAATTTAAAAAACAAAAAAATAATATGTCGCGCCCTCTGAAAAAACTTAAGGTAAGTTTAAAACTCGCTTATTTGATGTTCAGTTGTTTTGTCAGTTTCGTTTCCTCTTGGTTCTTGTACAAATCTACAATTTTTCTAATTTGAACTTTTTTCTATTTCTTTAACTAAGAAAGTTATCTATTGGCCCAAATATAATCGGGAACCCTGTACCATTGAATTTGGCAAATTTAATGCCTGTCCTTACAATGTACACGTTCATGAACCCTTGAGTGTTGTAAGATTCCTACCGTCAGCAAATTTTGCCCCTAAATGTAATCATGTTATCGAGATTTGCTTTTGAAATTAAATAACAAGACAAAAAAGGCGACCAAAATAAAGCAGTATTGATAACGTTATTTTACTGAATACAACAAACATGAATCAGATCATATTATCTTAATTTGACATAATATCCATTTTTATTAATCGTTCGCAGACTATGTAGCGACATTAAGGCAACCAAGATTTGAACATTTGTTTTCTAGAAAATTTTTCCAAAATTAATTGATTTAAGCAGCGTTCGGTAATTCAATTTTTTCCATCGTTTTGCTCAGAATTTTTGACAGGCACGTGGTCAGTCGTACTGATTACAACAATGAGTCATGTGCCTGTCAAAAATTCGGATCAGAACGATGAAAAAAATTGAATTGCCGAACGCCACTTTAATTAAATGCATATTATTTATTCTAAAATGTTTGTGCGTATAACTACCATGTTTTATTTTTTACAACAGATTTTCAGTGGAGTTATGGTCTGGGGAGTGTGCTGATAAAAGCAAATCCAAAATGGTATTTTTATCAAGTCATTTTTGAACAAATCGTTAACAGTGTCTCGAATCTGTTGAAAAATTAAACTCAATGGAGGTTGCCGCTTCATGAAATGCAAAAGCAGCCGTACTCAAAAAGGCTTTCTTGATCACGTTTAATTGTAGCTTTAGCGGGCGTAAATAATTTTTTCTGGAGTGGGGGAGCACCCAAGATTTCAATCACTCTTTACAAATTGTTTTATTTGAGATTAACCAGAAAAGTAAAATAAAGTCCCACAAAATAGATTGCATCTACCAATTTTTTCGTATTGGGGTTTTCTGTTCGTGCCGTTCCGGAGGGGGGGGGGGGGGGGTAATTACTCCCTCTACCCCTTCCCATATCTACGCCCTTGGCTTCAGCGTACTTCAAATTATTCAATATGACGTTTCAGTGATCTACCGTCCAGACAACTGTGTGTTGATAAATATCTATCAAATCTATCAAATAGATTTAAATTATCCTTGGACTAGTCATAATTGCTAGAATTTCGGCAGATTCTAGATGCAAATTCCCAGGGTAGTCATGAGAAATTTCTTAATTTGTATGTCTATCTGCTTTTTCTGCCGATTTAATTTTCATATATTTACTTTATTTCCTTTTTCATTATAAGGTAAGATGATTTTCGAGAAACTGTAGTTGGGTAAAACAAATTGCCATGAAATGACCCATTGCTCTTCATCAAACTCTCCTCTCCGCTGTAATTATTCTATTTAAATTATAATAATTAACTCGTATAGAATTAAACACAGAGTGTAAGCAGGAGAGGAGAATTTGAAAAGTGTCAGGTATGCCATATGACTGTGGAATCAGCGCGAGAGTCTATAAAATAGTGGTCAGACCTGCTGCGATGTATGAAGCGAAAACAAGGCCAATAAAAAATAAAAGAGATGTTTTTAGACCTGACATGAATAAGGATGTTCAGGTGGATGTGTAAAGCAACAAAAGGAGACATAGTAGACATAAGTACACCAAGGTTGTAGAAATATCTAAGAAGATGCGGAAAAAAAGACCAGTGGTACTGGTAGAAGAGATAATGATTATATCGGTTTGTTCAGATAAGATAAAATCCGAGATGGTTTGAAGAAAACAAGGTTAAATTTAAAGAAAGCAGGTTGGGTTGGGTTGAAGTTGAAGAAACTCAAAACTGAAAGTTGTGGAGACGATTAACCAGGAAGTTCTACCTCATACAGAGTTAGAAAAGATGGAATCACAGAAGAAGAACAGGGTATAGAATTATTTAGTGATAATAAAGTAAACTCTACCAAAATCTACCAAACTTTTTCAGGCCAATGTTTTACAATAAACTATTTTTTCACAAACATAATCTATTTAGAATATTGCTTGACTTTTGTTGCACCATTCTTTCAGTTTCATTGTTTGTTAGAAATCGTTGATCAAGATCATATTATTCATTCTATGATGCACCTCTCTAATGCTTTAAGGCAAAACAGAAATAAAATTTGATTAACGTTAACCGTACAAACTGTATTTTTATATTGGTTGTAGTGGTTGTCAACTTGTCGCCCCTTACTTAAATATATCAAACAAAACAGAAATTATTTTTGAAAATTATTTTATAGTGAGTAATTCCACCTCTATAGTCTATAACCGCTTGGACACGTCGAGGCATACTTAGAATTACCTAATTTAACTCATCTTGGTCCAAGGCATCCCATAAATCCGGAAGAACTTCCGTCCCAGACATGTTCAATACTGTTTAGATCTGGTGAGAGTGGAGGTAAAGGCAAATGATCAATTTCATCCAATGCAATGCTAGCTGTTCCAAAATTACCCTGGCTCTATGTAGGCGAGCGTTATAATCTGGGAATCTGAAATCGGGCTGCAAATTCCAACGGTAAGCTAACGATGTCTCGGGCATTAATTTCACCTGTCATTGTACGTTCAAAAACATAAAAAATTCTACCCCATACCATAGATGTACTTCTTGGACATATCGGTTATTAACTCGTGAATAATTGGGCCGTCTCCAGACACGAACTGTACGTCTGTCATCACGAAGACAAAAGCGGTTCTCATATGTAAACATCACGGTGGTTCGCTCATCACGCCAGTTAACCCGTTCACTACACCAAAGCAAACGTTGAGCTCTATAATCTGCAGTCAAAGAAGGGCACCTTATAGGCCTTAAGCAATGTAGACTTGCATTTAAACGATTTAAGACAGTTCGTGGGGTTAAATGAACTTTGCTGGCAGTAAAAAGGTCCAGACTCAAAAACATACAGTTTCTTGAATGCTCCATCCCTGCTCCTCTGACTAATAATTCATCTTTCCTGGCATTGGTTGATCTTGGCCTGCCTTCTCTTGGTTTCCTTAACAGTTCCAGTCTCATTAAGTTTGTTGTTCAGACGGAAAATAAGTCAGTCTGGCGCACACCTTCAAGGAGCAACCCAATAGCTTGATTTGTTTCGGCCTCAGTTAAGTGACACCCAATGCCAAACATAAAATAATCACAATTATTAGAGGAATCACCAAGCAACGGTGAAACAGAAATGGATTCCATAGAAACAAAATTCCACATTATTTATCTTTATCTTTATCGATAAGTTTTCTTTGGTACAATTTTAAATGTGTATAAACACTATTTTTTTCAAAAAGAAGATTAGGGGACATAAAGAAAGCCATTTGTTGGAATATTTTTCTCAGAAAAACCACAATATCCTTAACTTATTTTGGTCAGTTTATAAACTGCCTCTGGACTTATCCAAATCAAATAGACAAACAGGATTAGATAATGCTTTAATAGGACTCGTAACTACTGACACATTTGTGTAATGGCCACGTTTATAGGCAAGCAGCACATTAGTCCAAGATAACATACTAATGAGGTTTTCAGTGAGTCCAAAAGCTTGTTGGGTCGATGCTATAAAAACTTATTTGGGCCTTGAGGGCATGTAAAAATTAATGGCTTCACCTAATGGTGTTTGTTAATGATGCTCGATTTTATCTTTTACATAATTAATTTGTTTCTCGGTATAGATGGGTGGTTACACATGTACGATGTTTAGTGATAAAAACTTTAACTTTCATTTGCGAAGATTAATGAATCATTTCTAATTTGTGAGGGATTAAATTAAAAGTAAATAGACATGATAATGACTACTATATCTATTTATGTTACTAGTACATAATATAGGTTTTTATTGGACGAGTATGTTTACGGTCTAGCTTGCCAGCAGCGAGGCTAATCAAGGGCGAGTCGAGTAAACCTTTTTGTGTATGTGTGCCATAGATGCATACAAGATTTTATGTACTACTTATTTTATGTATACTTGTGTACTATTTCAAGCTATATTGATTTTTCGCGGTTTTTCGGCAATTTTAAGCTTAGACTGGAGTGCCAAAAACTTTGCTTAGTTCAACCCCTCAAAAACCCAGTCTTACTCATTGTCACGCAAAAATCCGGCGACACTAACCCCAACCGCATGAATGGCCATGCCCTACAGAACAATGACACGTCCGATCGTGTTGGCATCGCTATCGAACATAATCTCAGGCCGATGGTCCTGTATTCTTCTCATCTTTTTGAATTATACTTTTTTGGTAATTGTATGCATATCGATATCAGCCAATCCTGTGGTATAGTTTCCGTGTTGTATATGGTATTGAACAGGTCTTGTATGTCGTCAATGTGTTTGTTAGTAAAGAGTTTAATTACTTCAAATGATATTCCATCTTCACCGCTTGCTTTTTTATCCTTTAGCTGTATTGTGGCCTGAATAACTTCTCCTTTACTAATCGGTAAGCCTTTAATGTCTGTTTGGTTTTTTCGGTTGCCGTCCCGTTGGTCATCATCAAATATCCCTTCCATCAGTCTTTCCCTGATATCTGTTAGGTATAGGAATTCCATTATCTTATATTATTCCCAGTTGTCTTTGTTTTTGTGTTCCTGCAGCCTCTTTTTACAAGTTACAACTTTTTATTTAACTTCACCTGTTAGTTCGCTTGTTGTTTGTTATATGTTTAGGTCAAATATTGCAATCAAAATTTCGACTAGTTCAAATTAAGCTAGATCTTTCAAATTTTGCACACATGTATAAGTCCGGTGACATGCAATATAGTATATTTAATATTGCTATTTAAAAGTAACAACAAACGGGTTTAAATCTTCACGAAATTTTTATTCTCAAAACATGACAATTGTTTCGAAACACAGTGTCTTCGCCGGATGGTTGACAAACTAAAAACTGTTCTTATTACTGTTATTACATTAAATACTCAACAAATTTTACCTAAATTTTTACAACCTGGTGATTATGTTTTTCAATACCATTAGGATTAGATAAAGTCCTTTAATTTTACAATTTTAAGTTCTAGAATGTACAACAATTCCATTTTATTGCTGGTGGAATTCCCAACAAATTATAAATTTAACAATTAGGAACTATTCAAGTCCACCTGGTCATTTAATAATATGTTTAATTTTTTACATTCATCTATTTCCATACTTTCTAAAAAATAAAGTTTTACAATTTGTTTTCTAACTGTAATATTTTAAAATTATCATCAAAACCATGTTGTTCCTTATTCAAATGTAGAGCTTAATGGGAATTATAATTTTTTTTGTTATAACTAGTTTTGTGTTCTTTAAGTCTTTTTTCAAAACTTCTACCAGTTTGTCCTATGTAAATTTTTGGGCAACTGTCACATTTAATTTTATATATACAGTGACCGGCAAAAAGTTCGCAACATATGGGAAAAATTTTTATTAGGAGAGTATCGGAAAAACTTTCCCAGGGGATCGGTTCTGCATGTCCGATAACCTAAAAATCGATTTTGATATACGTCACGTGACCACTGGTATAGCGTCAAATTAAAGAAAAAATTGTTAATTTACAAAAAGTGAGGTTAGTTGACGAGATATCAAGAAAAGTTATTTGAAAAAATTGCTTAGAATGAAATTCTAGGTCCTTGTGCAAAATTTTAAGATTTTATTTAAAAAAATTGGAAAACTCAATTTTTTTTAAATATTTTTTTATCGATTTACAAATTTCCGGTTTTTTTCGTTTAGATAGCTTGGCTAATGTAAAGCCCATGTATCTGGATGAAAATAAACGAATGTAGTAGTTTTTTCTACAATTGACAGGACAAAATTAAAAGAAACAGGGTTTCGCCGGACGCTAGCTGTTGCAATGATTTGTATCTAGCAGCAGTGTCAAAATTTTAGAGACATTTCAATGAGATTACATTGAGAAAACCTTAATCGTCTTAAATATATCTGAAGTTCGACTTTTTGTAAAGTTAAGGGGATTAAAATAGATAATAAACAAAAAATTACCTGTTTATTTAATCGAAATTTTATAAACGAAAACCAATGTAAGAAAAACTTAAAAGTAGTCAAATTCTGTACTAACAACACAAAAAATCATTGTTTTTCCTTGGGTGCACAAAATTTAAAACTCAGTATGACCACCATTTCTCTCCATACATACTGTTGTTCTCGAGCGCAACTCTCGATTAACATTTCGGAGCATTTTACGATTTATTTGCAATACACAATTTATAATGACATTCTCTAAATTTTGTATATTCCTAAAGGGTCGATGTTTGTACACAGGGTTCTTTAGGTATCCCCACATAAAAAAATCTAACGGAGTCAGATCTACAATTCTACAATTGACAGGACAAAATCGAAAAAATAGGTGTTCGCCAGACGCTCGCTGTTGCAATGGTTTGAATCTAATGAAATGACTGTATCAAGATTTTATTAAGATTTTTCGCACATAAATTTAACAACCAGGTCTATTTAGTTGTACTTAAAACTACCAAAGCAGGCTCTGAAATTAAAACAACCAAATAATCTAGTAGGTTAAAAACAACAGAAAAATGTCAAACAAATTATAATTTGTTTGAATTCAACCTATGTCATTGGTTTATGTCCCGCATCTTACTAAGTTTGATATTTTACATAAGTTTATTAATATTTTATTCCTTAAAATGGCACCCATACTACTTCTTCAGGAAAATATAGAAATTATTTTAATTTCTGGAGATAATTACAAAAGCCATAGAGAAACAGCAGCAATTTTTAATGAGAGGCACCCCGATAAATCCCTCCATTATTCCACAGTATCTCGTCTAGTCAATAAATTTAAAGAAACGGGATCGGTAGAAAATCAGTATAAAGTTTCCCATGAAAAACCGGTAACAGGTGACGAAGGTTCTCTGGATGTGTGTTTGTCGATCACAGAAACACCCCAATTAGCAGTTAGTCAAATATCGGAGATCACTAACATTCACGAAAGATCTGTGCGGAGGATATTAAAAAGAAACAAATTTCATCCGTACAAACCTAAATTTGTACAAGTATTAAAAGATAGGGATTATGACGCCCGCTTCGATTTTTGTGCCTGGTTCCAGGGTATGATTGAGGAAGATTTTAATTTCCCAAAGAACGTTCTTTTCTCGGATGAAGCTACATTTACCTCTAACGGAACCGTCAGTTCACAAAACTGTAGATGGTGGGCCACCGAAAACCCAGACTTTGTAATTCAGAGTAAAGACCAATATAGTTTTAAGGTTAATGTGTGGTGCGGAATTTTCAACCTCAGAATAGTGGGACCTTTTTTCTTTAGAGACAATTTAAATTCAGAACGATATTTAGAATTTCTACAAACTGAGATATCTGACTTTTTAGACAATTTGTCATTAGCCGAAAGAAGAAATTTATACTTTCAACAAGACGGAGCTAGCATTCATTCCACAAATGAGGTGAAGAGATGGCTGGATCAAGAATTTGGAAACCAGTGGATAGGACGGTTTTCTGAAAATCCGTGGCCTGCGAGATCACCAGATCTGACTCCGTTAGATTTCTTTATGTGGGGATACCTAAAGAACTCTGTGTACAAACATCGACCCTTTAGGAATATACAAAATTTAGAGAATGTCATTAGAAATTGTGTATTGCAAATAAATCGTAAAATGCTCCGAAATGTTAATCGAGAGTTGCGCTCGAGAACAATAGTATGTATGGAGAGAAATGGTGGTCATACTGAGTTTTAAATTTTGTGCACCCAAGGAAAAACAATGATTTTTTATGTTGTTAGTACAGAATTTGACTACTTTTAAGTTTTTCTTACATTGGCTTTCGTTTATGAAATTTCGATTAAATAAACAGGTAATTTCTTGTTTATTATCTATTTTACTCCCCTTAACTTTACAAAAAGTCGAACTTCAGATATATTTAAGACGATTAAGGTTTTCTCAATGTAATCTCATTGAAATGTCTCTAAAATTTTGACACTGCTGCTAGATACAAATCATTGCAACAGCTAGCGTCCGGCGAAACCCTGTTTTTTTTAATTTTGTCCTGTCAATTGTAGAAAAAACTACTACATTCGTTTATTTTCATCCAGATACATGGGCTTTACATTAGCCAAGCTATCTAAACGAAAAAAACTTGAAATTTGTAAATCGATAAAAAAATATTTAAAAAAAATTGAGTTTTCCAATTTTTTTAAATAAAATCTTAAAATTTTGCACAAGGACCTAGAATTTAATTCTAAACAATTTTTTCAAATAACTTTTTTTGATATCTCGTCAACTAACCTCACTTTTTGTAAATTAACAATTTTTTTTTTAATTTGACGCTATACCAGTGGTCACGTGACGTATGTCAAAATCGATTTTTAGGTTATCGGACATGCAGAACCGATCCCCCGGAAAAGTTTTTCCAATACTCACCTAATAAAAATTTTTCCCATATGTTGCGAACTTTTTGCCGGTCACTGTATAATATATATATATATATATATATATATATATATATATATATATATATATATATATATATATATATATATATATATATATATATATATATATATATATATATATATATATATATATATATATATATATATATATATATATATATATATATATATATATAACTTGCAAAATAACGGGATATCGGTCAATAAAATAGTATATTAGCTACTCTTTTACATATACCAAGCTTTCGTAACTATTTGGTTACTTCGTCAGGGCTAAAATTATAAATTATTAGGAACTATAAACATATTTTTATAATGTTGATATTTTACCAATGCGGTGAGTTATATTTTTCTTATTAAAAAATTATTGTTATCAGTAGATATCATATAAAAGTTTGTATAAAATAAAAATTTTAATAAAATGGTATGAATCCTTAATAGAAAATTGTAAAATGTTGACACTTCTGACTTTTCTTATAAAAATTATCAATTTGACGTAAATAATTTTTGGTATTTCTTTGAAGGTGTAAAGGTATAAATCAGGTATTTAAAAATTTTTTTTTTAAAAATATATAGTTAAATTAGTGTTCTAATGATAAAAGGTATCAGTAAATTATGCTTAAATCGTTAATGTCAGTTTTAAGATTGATGGAATTTCCATGTTTATATATTTCAGCCATTTCTAGAAAAAGTCTTTTTTGTATGTTAGGTTCGATATGTAAAATTTTTAAATTATTATAATTTGGATGATGTCCTGTTTCTATACAATGTTTTGACATTGCAGTTCTATCTTTAGACAACCTTATATCACTTTTGTGACCTGCCATTCTATATTTTAATGTTTGGCTAGTTTGTCCAATATAAGTTTTATTACAATTTACGCATGGAAGTTCATAAACTAGATTTGTTTTCGATTCTACTGAATCTTTATCTTTAAGTTTAGTATTTAAATTACCAATAGTTTTAATGATTTTAAAAGAAATTTTTATATTTTCATTTTTAAATAAGTTAGCAATTTTTTCGGATAGATTTTTTATATAAGGAATTGAAGCAAAAAAGGTTCTATTTGATTGGTTTTCAAGTTGATTGTTTTCATTAGTTTCTAGATTGGTATGGTTTCTAGTGTTAAAAATTATTTTATTAAGTAATGCATTTGGATATGAGTTTAGTAATAATATTTTTTTGAGTTTTTTTAAATTTTTTTCTTTTAGAGTTGGATGAACTAATTTTTCTATTCTATTTTTTAATGTAAGAACAAGATTTATTTTTTGTCTATAACTATGATATGAGTGAAAGTTTATATATCTTTCAGAATTTGTTGGTTTGATATACCAATCAGTTATTAGAGTGTTATTATTTTTTATTATTTTAGTATCTAAAAAAGGAATGCATGAGTTATTTTCTATTTCAAGCGTAAACTGAATAGAATTATTGTAACTATTAAAAGTGTTATAACGGTCGTTATCCTACTGATATTATATATATATATATATATATATATATATATATATATATATATATATATATATATATATATATATATATATATATATATATATATATATATATATATATATACAGGGTGTTTCCTAACCTCTCTGACAAAAGAACGGAGGAGAATCCTCACATAATTTTAAGACGAAAATGTGTTATAAAATTTTTTAGAATGTCGCTTTGTTTTCGAAATACAGGGTGTTAAAAAAATAAAATTTTATGCGTTTTTTTGGCAAGCAATAATCCAGTGATATCCAGGGTACGCGGGTGTTTACTGGCTCATGGAGGACATTTTCAGCAGTTTATTTGACTTTTGTTCATGTGAGTTCATTATGTAAGATTTTTAAATAATTTTATTTAAATGATTTTTATTGATACTGTATCAACTGCTAGGTACTTCGTGTAACATAGCAAATAAATTACATTTTACTCTAAAACCCTAAGAGATAGGAGAAAAACGCAAGAGACGTAATTTGCTTAAAATTATTTTTAACATTAGGTAAGATCAAAATATTCAATTCTAAACAGGCCCGTATTATTTATTTTTGCGAAATTATGGTACTCGTTACCCGGATCTCCGCCACTGAACTATTTGAAAAGTTTAAAATGGACACAAAGTAAAGTATTTAAACCCCTTATTATGTGTACTAAATATCACTGGAATATCGCTTGCCACTAATTAATAATTTAAAAAAAACGCATAAAATTTTATTTTTTTAACACCCTGTATTTCGAAAACAAAGCGACATTCTAAAAAAAATTATAACACATTTTCGTCTGAAAATTATGTGAGGATTCTCCTCCTTTCTTTTGTCAGAGAGGTTAGGAAACATATATATATATATATATATATATATATATATATATATATATGTATATATATAATATATATATATATATATATATATATATATATATATATATATATTATATATATATATATATATATACAGGGTGGTGCAACCAAGATGGGGTGGACGATTGTGAGTAAACGGTGAGGAATTTCGAAAAAATTTGTTTTGGATATTATCGATAGTCAGACACGCTATGTTTTAAAATTATAGCCATAATACAGGGTGGTCCGAAAAACTCGTGGCGAACCAAACTTGTATTTTTTTAAATGGGACACCCGGTATATTATTGTTCCAATTGATTCTCCTGTTCGTTGCGATCATTTTGATATAGGGTTTATTGGGTCTAAATCTTATAGTAAGGGAATGGGAGGCGGTTAAATTTGAAAAAATGCTCACAGTTCGGCCATTTTTTAAAGAAATTTGAAACAGGTATGGAAAAACCAAATATTCCATAAAACGTTACATATCCTTGAATACATTAATCACTTGCAATTTGTTTAAAATTATTCACTGTTATACAGGGTGGTCAAGTTTTGCAAATACGTCCTGGACTCATTTTTTTTAAATGGAACACCCTGTATATTTTATTTTCATGTTAAAGATAACATTACTAGCTTTCAAAAAATACCATACATGATGCCTTTCTGACCAACAGTTTTTTAGTAATCTAGCCGTGAAAGCAAAGTTTCTTCATTCTAATACGATTATACTGAATTTACGTTGTTTATTATTGAAATGAAACAAAAGACTGACGAACTTGTCAAAGCTACTGCCGCATAATCCATTATTTACAAGTTAAGTGTACGTGGCCCAATAATTATGAGGTAAGAAAACTGAGACCCGAAACTTTTACATGTTTATTAGAGATATTTCAAAAAACAGAAAATATTGTTTTTAGGAAATGTAAAGTAATTAATAAACAAAGATAATCAGTTATCAGTATTGTTAATAGTGTAAGGAAATTAATTAAGCAAAAACAGAACATCTTTTAAAATTATTTAGGTATGTACTTACTTGTAAACCTAATTTAATATAAACAAGTAAGTACATACCTAAATAATTTTAAAAGATGTTCTGTTTTTGCTTAATTAATTTCCTTACACTATTAATAATACTGATAACTGATTATCTTTGTTTATTAATTACTTTGCATTTCCTAAAAACAATATTTTCTGTTTTTTGAAATATCTCTAATAAACATGTAAAAGTTTCGGGTCTCAGTTTTCTTACCTCATAATTATTGGGCCACGTACACTTAACTTGTAAATAATGGATTATGCGGCAGTAGCTTTGACAAGTTCGTCAGTCTTTTGTTTCATTTCAATAATAAACAACGTAAATTCAGTATAATCGTATTAGAATGAAGAAACTTTGCTTTCACGGCTAGATTACTAAAAAACTGTTGGTCAGAAAGGCATCATGTATGGTATTTTTTGAAAGCTAGTAATGTTATCTTTAACATGAAAATAAAATATACAGGGTGTTCCATTTAAAAAAAATGAGTCCAGGACGTATTTGCAAAACTTGACCACCCTGTATAACAGTGAATAATTTTAAACAAATTGCAAGTGATTAATGTATTCAAGGATATGTAACGTTTTATGGAATATTTGGTTTTTCCATACCTGCTTCAAATTTCTTTAAAAAATGGCCGAACTGTGAGCAGTTTTTCAACTTTAACCGCCTCTCATTCCCTTACTGTAAGTTTTAGACCCAATAAATCCTATATCAAAATGATCGTAACGAACAGGAGAATCAATTGGAACAATAATATACCGAGTGTCCCACTTAAAAAAATACAAGTTTGGTTCGCCACGAGTTTTTCGGACCACCCTGTATTATGGCTATCATTTTAAAACATAGCGTGTCTGACTATCGATAATATCCAAAACAAATTTTTTCGAAATTCCTCACCGTTTACTCACAATCGTCCACCCCATCTTGGTTGCACCACCCTGTATATATATATATATATATATATATATATATATATATATATATATATATATATATATATATGTATATATATATATATATATATATATATATATATATATATATATATATATATATATATATGTATATAACATTTTTTTTTAGTTTTACTTTTGTTGTTTTTTATTAATTTACCTAATTTGTTATTCGTTTTGAAAGCAAGATGCAAAACTAGTTTATTTAAATGTATCTTGATTTTTTGTCTAAGTTTACCTTGAGTGTTTTCTACCAGCTTTTGATTTTGTTGTAAGATATGCTAAACTGATAGCTTTTTATGTTGTGTTTTATTAATAATTTGACCAATCATATTAGTATCATAGCCATTTTTAGTGCTAGTTGTTTAATGTTATTTAATTATTTATAATAATTTTCCTCTGACAGTGGTATGTCAATAAGTGTATGGACAAAAGAGTTGTAAGCAGATATTTTATGAGTATTTATGACTGGAGATGTTGTGTATGGTAATATCAGTATGTGAAGGTTTGTGGTATATTGAAAAATCATGCTTATTATTTTTCTTTGTTATTGTTAGGTTTAAAAAATGTATTGAATTATTTTATTCTATTTCTAACGTGAAGTTTATATTATGGTGTAGATGTAAATTAGTAGATTTAATATTGTTCTAAATCCAATATGGCGGACGCCCCAAGATGGCTGATTATCTGTTTCTTTACAATCCCAGTGATATTGGGTATCAAATGAAAGGGTTTGACGAGTGGAATACGATAAGCTATGTGACGTTATTCTAAACCCAATATGGCGGACGCCACAAGATGGCGGATTACCTTTTTTCACAACCCCCTTGACCTGTGACGTCATTCTGAACCCAATATGGCGAACGGCACAAGATGGCGGAATACCGTTTTCTTCACAATCTTCCTGATATGGGTATCAAATGAAAGAGTTTGACGAGTAGAATACGATAAACTATGTAGGTAATGTCATCTTAAACCCAATATGGCGAACGCCACCTGATGGCGAATTACCTTTTCCTTTACAATCCCCTTGGCATGGGTATCAAATAAACGACGAGTAGAATACGATAGCAGGTAAAATGTCTGGCAATAATGATGCATTATTAGAAATGCATAGGTTAAAACGTAACTAAAAATTTAAAAATAAAATCTTATGTGAAAATTACTTTTTAAAAACAATCTATTATTATTTAGATGCGCTAAAGCGAAAAAAAATACCATAGTTTTTTCATTGTGGCAATGCTGAATGTTATTATAAGTGGACATAGTTCGCGTGGGCGGATCCTAATGAAAGTACTATTAAAGTAATCACTGAAACTGAGTAGAAAATACATACTTAGTAGGTACTTACGATTTCTGCCAAACAAAATTTATTACTATATGAACTTTTCCCGCGCGACAAGCTTTTAAGGCAATAAATTTAACATAATATATCTGTTTCAGTTATAACTTTGATACTACCAAGGGCGCAGATAGAAATTTTGAAGTTGTATATTACGGAACCCATGCCAAGTTTAGGGTTTTTAAATAAATATCATTCAGCATTGCCACAATGAAAAAACTATACTTATTTTTTTCGTTTTAGTACATCTAAATAATAAAAGCTTCTTTTAAAAACTATTTTTTACATAGGATTTTATTTCTTTTAATGTAAGTTAAACATGACATTTGTTGTTCAGCCAGATTTCTTTTGCTTTCTTTGTCTCTGCTTTGATCTTCTGATGATTTGTTTATATTTCTCTTCTTCTCTGTTTCAATATTTTTTTCTCGCGTCCATTAATTCTAGAATATTCTGTCATCCACGGCGGCTTTTTTTGTCTCATACTTTCTAATATGCAGTAGCTATTTTTCTAAACTACTTTAGTGGTTTCCCATTTTTCTTCTGACATTGTTGTTTCCACTGTATTTCTTTAATTGTTCATTTCTGTTAGTACTTGTGTTCTTGTTGGTTCTTTATTTATTATGCAGTAGTCTTTTTTTATTTCCCTTTTCTTTATATCAATTCTTTTTAATCTCAGTTTTGCAGCTGCCATGGGAAGATTATGATCAGTTGGTATGTCGGCTCCCGGATACGTTTTGGTTGATTTGATAGCATTTTTAAATCTTTTATTAATAATGATGTAGTCAATTTGATTTCTGATAATTCGGCCTCCAATTCCGTCTGCAGGTCCTCTCCATGTATATAATCTTCTGGGGGGTAATTTGATAAAAGTATTCATTATACAATATTCATTTTCCTGGCAAAGCTGAATCAGGCGTTCATCTCTATAAATACGTATTCCGAGGCCGTGTTCTCCTGCTACATCTTTCGCTTGTCCTTGACCAACCATGGCGTTAAACAATATTTATAAGGTATTTTTTTTAATAGATTTCATTATTTAATAAAAAAGATTATACACAAATTACGCTGTAATAAAAAAAAACAACCGTAACACAAAGAACTGCCTGGGCAAATAAAGCGGCTCTACCCAACCCAACCCAACCCAACATGCTACTCGTCTAAATGCACACCTTTGTTTTCGAAGTGAAATTCCTTGTCTGATTGGTTGATGTCATGTTGCGAAGAGGAAAAAATAAATCGGATAGAGTATATGACGCTAGAAATAGTGGTGCTGCATAACAAACCTGTTCAACTTTAGGTCTTGCAGACTAACATTTTGCCCCTCTTAAGCATAGAATATTACAAATAATAACTATCAATTTGGTAAATTAATTCATATTATTATACTTACGTATAATCGTAGGAGAAAATGTTTACTTCCTTTAGGACTAGCACAGACCCACAGACGTTGTCGATTCATATATGTAGCACCCCTAGTTTAGTCTTTACGTCAGCGCGGCCCGTGGGTTTTCTTACGGGTGGGTCAAAATTTTGTGGGCAACTAGTAATATCAACGCAACAAGCAAAATACACTTTTTAATTAAGGAAGATTTTTAATAATGTGCCTAGTTTTATCAAGAAATTATTTACCTACAAATAAACACCGCAAAAATCATAAAAATTGTATATTGAACATTGCTACTCTAGATGTTTATGACTTATTTCTGTGTTTTAGTTCTCTAGATTGTTAGCGCCTTCCCGTTTTGATACGTTTAGCGTCTCCTCAATAGAGGTCGCGCCTTGTACTAAAAGCCCAGAATAAATGGATGGTGTTTATTCTGAGCTAAAATTATGATTATTCGTAAAATAAAATTAGGACGCTGCCGAAACTCCGTTCTCTTTAATAAATGCAATCCTGGCGACTAGACATAGTAATACGATCTTTGTCTACGCACGTGCAGGCTGCCAGCTGTAGTACATATGAGATTGCCAATAATTTTTAAAATATTTCATCGAGGAACCAAACAAGTGCTAACTTGTTGCCAATACACCTTTTAGAGCCGATCTGATTTTTTAAATAACAGAAATAGAGAAGTCTACCCTAATACAGTCTCGAACCCACGACCTCTTTGTTAACTCGCTGAGATTCTACCTCTACACTACGCTGGTAATGTAAGAAAACCGATCCGATGCCGTTATATTTGATGACTAGCGCTGGCGTGACTGATATCGTATTTATAAATTTTTATGTTTAACAAGTAATAATACTTTAATACAATGCAAATACAATGCGCATATTAGCTACCTAATTAGTTTTTCTTTTTCCAAACCAAATGTTTTGAAAGAGTATATTTTACGGGGCGGTTTGAGTATATTTCCATAGTGGGAGTGGCCCGATATTATTGGTGAGCCGTCGACAAATTGTGGCTCTTTTTAACTTCCTAAAGCGCGTATGTCTGTTTCTCGCTTAGTTTTAATGAATTTATATCGTCCATTTAAACCTCTGAGCCGAATTTAAAATACCGCAGCAAGCTTGGACATCTTTCGACGATGGCTTGGCTTGATTCTTTCGTGGGGAGTTTTCGCATGGAACTTGCACTTTTTTGAAAGAGAAGTTTGGTTTTAGACAATAAATTATTAGGTGGATCATTGAAAATAAATTTAGGTGGGTCATTGATCAAATAACCTTATGGACGGGCCGCGCTTGCTTTACGTTAACATATGGATTGATACTTATTTTTGCTTATCTTCTGATGTCATTTGGCACAGAGAGCAAATGGCTGCTTTTTACTTTGTAATAAATTATACCGAGAAGTGGAAATTTTGTTTTGTTGAATAATCCTGGTAAATTTCTTCAAAATAATATTTTTGGGTTTGTATGTTGTTGTTAAATGATTTATTTCCTTAAACGATTTATGCAATAAAAAATACATTCATAGTCCCTATTAGTAAGTTCTTTAAGATTATATTGGTTTTTATTATTCTTTGTATATTAATCTTTACAATCAACACGAGTTAATATCAATTTCTTTATAATTTTGTTTAATCATAAAAAAGAATTTGTCTCTTAAATAATTATGCACAAAACTTTATTTTACTTAAACTCTAAATCCTAACAAATATAATTGTCAAGACTTTACTAAAAATATTCTTCCCACAAACGCTGTAACATCATTCTAACTGACTTTTAATCTGATCAGGTTTCTCGCTGTCTGAAAAAATACGAAACAAAGAGGACTTTAACTGTCACAACTTTAAATCTATTCAGAATTTCCCAAGGAAACCACTTGAGCCACTGTTAAAGCAAATTTAAGTTAATAAACCTCCGAGTAAAATACGATGTAACTTTAAATGATTTTAATAATGTTTTAAACTCTTTTAACGACATAAATTTAGCTAATTTATTTATATTTTTTTGGACAAAGTTATACTGCTGGGCTTAGCAGTTGACAGTTAATTAATCGGGCCTGTCGGGAGTTGCCTGTTACATTATCAAAATATTGTTCTGCTTAAGTCCGCCAAGCTGCACAAAAAAATTTGCAGGACAGAAATTTATTTTATTTTTGAAAATTCAAACGCATATTTTCCTGATGTATAAAAGATGTCATTAGAACACTGGAAGTTTTACCGAATTACGGTGATAATAAGGAACATGCATGAATTGTTTAAGGAAGTCATTACAAACCCAAAAATATTATTTTGAAAGAAATTACTAGGAGAATTTCATTCACCATTCAAAATCAAGATTTTGACAATAAAATACGGGTAGTTTATTGTTTGTTACCGTAACTACATTCATTGTTGAAAAAAATTATAGGGGCAATGTTTCTGTCAAAACAATAAGGAATATGCACATTTTTTTTTTATTGCTTAAATCGTTTAAGAAAGTCATTACAACCCCAAAACTGCTATTTTGAGGAAAATTACTGCGTTAATTTAGCTAAAAAAAATTTTTACTTTTCGGTATAATTTATTACAATTTCAAAAGGAGCCATTTGCCCAGCAAAAAAGTTACGTCACGAAACTTAAGTGGCAATCTACATTGAACGTGTTGGCGACTCAAATTAAAGTAACGACTTAAAAGGGGATACGGCAACACCGCCATGTCGATGCCTTCTGCTCCCCGCTCCCCTACCGGCCACTTCTGTAACTGTAAGTTGACGTTTTGTCTTTATTTATTTAAGAACTTTTTAGACATTTTAGAATTAAATAATAGGTAATTATTAGTTTAGACAATTGTAGCTAAATAATTGTATTTGGAAATATTTTGGTATGAATCTGGACTATTACAACATTTTTAAAGTGAAGTTTTATAACCTGATTACCTCAAGGACTGTCTTTATTCATCCAAGGTTATGTTGTGTTATTAAGCTGTGGTAATGTTTTTATAAGCGTAAAAAGATCGTCTGTTGGATATAATAAAAGTTAAATAAAACTTAAGAAAGTGTAAGTTCACATCGCTGCTTAAGAAAAGAGGCTGTAAAAATTGCGTGGTCTAATTAGATGAAACCCTATGAGAAGCTGAAGACACAAACATTTCATTTGATGCAGGTAGGTACATCTACACTTTTATTTTTAGCCATTTAAAAACTTTTAAATAACTTTTTCTCGTTTTGAAAGGCAACGTTGAGTTCAAAGTATTAAATGTTCTGTGTTTTATACACACATTACTTATTATAATTTAATAGGTATAAAATAATGTTAGGCAAACTTACAGTAGAATGATATTGCTATTGTTCATTTTTGGATGACATGGATGAAAGTATTGTTGTTATTATAATTATAGAGAATCCGATTTCTGCATTTTTTTAAGTTTCTGTTATGCAGGTACTTAGCCGATAGTACCTAGATACCTACTTTATAAACTGCTTAAACTGCTTTAATAATGTAAAAATGTCCCTACATAGGGGTTATTGATATTGGAGTTAGCTTATCAAGCTAACAATAATAACTAATAGGATATTGTAAAATTTGGGTAGTACGTGATATTTATTATTAAATAATTATATTTTTCTTTAATAAACTAAATTCATGTAGGTTTTTCTCGTGGCTATTTCGAATTTTTAAGGCTCCTAGTTTTACATGTAGAAACGTTTTGTAATATTTTCAAATTGTTTTGTATATTTTAGGTAATTATGCCAGGCATACAAGATTAAAAGGGTTCCTCCCAGAATTTGCTATTGTAATCTCAGCATGACCATAGCAGAACTTAAACATAAGTAAGTACCAAATTTGATTATGAAAAGTAACTACTTGGTAAATGTTAGGATGTGCTCAAGTTAATATGGGTTTTCCTCAAGCCTCGTGCACTCACAAAGTTGCACAGGAAAGAAAGAAATTTTTTGCAGCACATTTGCAACTCCTTTTTCACAAAATCATATTTGATCATGTCTGGTGTTTCACTCCCAATATAGCCAAGATGCTAAATTTATTAAAAATTAATGGAGTTTTCTATGAAGAGATCTAGAGTTCTTTTTACCTTCTATTAATAGTTCCGTTAAAATAAAAGTAAAAACAATATTTTAAAAATGGGGTGCTAACTTCAAGCAGCCCCCCATTATTGCAAAAACAAAAGTATGGCCACAGTCAGTGATGTGAAATGACGGTCATTTATCATCCGTAACAAATGACCATCATGTGACGGTCATATAGGTCATTTATAAAAAATACCCTTAATTTACATTAGTAATAAAACTAAAAGTTTAAGAATACTTTGTAGTTAAAAAAGAATATTCTTACAAAATTTAAAAAAGAAAAGCATGTCCTTAAGTTTCATCATGTTCTTCTACGTCATGTGCAAATTCGTCAGTTATTTCGTTTTTGTCTCATTTTAGAATTAAGCCAGGAATATTCTAAAACGCGACAGAGCACGCGTGATGTCTTCATTTCTTTGTACAAGCCTAAGGTTTGTGCTTTTGTGATGCACCAAACTGCACTAACCTGCACATTTTTTATTCGTGGAAGAAGCCCATAAGCAAAAAGTCAGTGCAGATTAGTGCAGTTTCGTGCAACACACAAGAACAAACCGCTAGTGTGCAATGTCAACAGGTGATCTGCTTTAAGCTTTTTTTATTATTGTTAATAATATATCCTATTTATAAACGAATCAAAAAGTTTTTAGATAGTACGTAATTCGTTTTCTATTTTTCTTTAAATTTAGATTTTTTTGACTTCAGTAGGATACATGATAATTTTTGCAAACTAGTTTATTAGGATAGCCGAAAAAAAAACTTTTTCATTATTAGTTATTGTTTCTATTTTTAGTAATATTATTAGTATTACCAAACTTGGGCGTTTTAGCTGTTCTTGTGTTCCTGTTGATAAATAGGTGGCTTTAGTTCGTTGTTTTTTAAACATGTTTACTTATTGACAAATTTATTGCATATTATTTACTTTATCGTTACAAATGTAATCACATATGGATTTCTAATTATTTTCCTCTAAAACCTTGCATATTTGTCAGTTTGTGAAAAAAAAACGCCATTTTGAAGAAAAAAAACAAGCTTTATGTTTTTTTTTTCACAAAAAACACGGTTTTTAAAAAAAACATTGCCGTTTTATTTCATTTACATCACTATTTCTATGACGCTCGTGGCTTTTTCTTGCTTAATTTTTACTCTTACGTCGAAGCATGAAATTTAAGAGGTTAAATGACCTGATGGTCATATATTAATGTGATGTGACGGTCATGACGTCATGACCGCACAAAATGACGAGGTCATATGACAGACTCACATCACTGGCCAGAGTGCTTAATAGTTCTAAAGGAGGTCCACAGTTCTTGATGGTTTTCGAGGTCAGAACTCTTACAAAAAAAAATATTACGTTTTGTGCTCTTTGGAAAGTAAAATATTCAACAACAAAATATCATTATCTTGATGCAGAACGGTAGAACTATGGAAACACTAACGGGAACTCATGAGTTGTAAACCAGAACTATTGTTAAAAAATATTTCGTGGGGGCCAACTTCACACTTTTTTAACACTCAAAAATGTAAGTTGTAAACAAAAAAATATCATTCTGATTCTGCAGAACTGTAGAACTATAGCAGCATTAACGGGAACTCATGAGTTTAAAGCAGAACTCTTGTTAAAAAGTATTTCATGGGGGGGGGGGTGGGCAACTTCACACTTTTTAAAAAAGGGTTTACAACTTAAATTTTTGACTTAAAAAAGTGTAAGGTTGGTCCCCCGTGAAGTTAGCACCCCATTTTTAAAATATTATTTTTACGGAACTATTAATAAAAAGTAAAATATTCTGTTAAAAAGTAAATAATTTTAGGATAGCGGTTTTTTTTCTGGGAGTGTATAAATATATATATATATATATATATATATATATATATATATATATATATATATATATATATATATATATATATATATATATATATATATATATATATATATATATAATTGCTAGAAACTAGCGCGGATCGATACATAAAAAAAAAGAGGAGAATTATTGTGGGCATGTCCGCTGAATGAACAGAATGAAAAGTTAGAATGGTAACCCGTACGACACGTGTTTCTGCTCATTGGCTTCATCAGGCCCACGTATGTGACCGTGCCTCTCAACATAAGTCGAGACGCACAACGTCACAGAAACACGTGTCGTACGGGTTACCATTCTAACTTTTCATTCTGTTCATTCAGCGGACATGCCCACAATAATTCTCCTCTTTTTTTTTATGTATCGATCCGCGCTAGTTTCTAGCAATTTTTTTTCTTCTCTTGGGCTTATAGGATACCACGGCAGTTGGCTATAGTTGCCTCCGTCGGCGACGCTAATTGTTGCCCCCAAAAAAGGGGTCTTTTGGCTGAAGCCACAAATGGGTGTACTGGCTCCTGTTTGTGGTCCTCGTTAAAAAAAAATTTTCTCTTTTCTTAAGGTTACACCCGTAACTGCGTATGTGACGTTGTGCGTCTCGACTTATGTTGAGAGGCACGGTCACATACGTGGGCCTGATGAAGCCAATGAGCAGAAACACGTGTCGTACCTGTTACCATTCTAACTTTTCATTCTGTTCATTCAGCGGACATGCCCACAATAATTCTCCTCTTTATATATATATATATATATATATATATATATATATATATATATATATATATATATATATATATATATATATATATATATATATATATATATGTATATATATGTTTTGTTTTGTAATTATTTACAGATTTGAAGAGTGCCTAGGACCAGAGGAGCTAACACCCACAGATTCGTAGTTCCTGAAACTGAAGACTGACAAATGTACAAAAGTGCCAGATGAAAGTGCCATGCCATGTATTCTTTAAAGCCCCCCAAACTTTTTTTTAACAAGATTAACTCACCTTACTAACTTTGTTTTTTTATAATCCCTTTTATTTCTTGTTCTCATATTCTCTCATTTTCTCTAATGTATGGTTCTTGCATATTCTTAGACATGCTGTTTTTATAAAAAACCAAATACTGAAATTCCATCAAATCATTTATTTTTGTAAATGCATTGTACAGCTGTTCAACAATATAAAAATATTTTGCGATAAAATAATGTTTTTATTCTACTTTATAAGATTAGTATAAATATGAAGCAGAAGCTAGCGGCTAGCGGCCGCAGCGATATTAAACGTACACAGTTTTTATGTTTCCCAAATAAGACCTAACCTAGAGTACTGCTTCCACATTTAGAAAGCTTCGACATGAAAGAAGTAGACTCTGTCATTTCCCCGTTGACTATTCCTAATAAAACAACCCTGTGTTACCTATGCAGCCCTTTACAGTCTAGCTACAAAAACCTATGACATCCCACTTCTCTCACTCATTCACACTTAGGGTCTCCAGATTATAGAACAAGTTGCCCGCAGATGTTTCCCTTTCCCTCCAATCCTTAAATCCTGTGTCGATAGGTTACATTTTCCTTCTCTTCAGACGCCCACGATTCGTTAGTAGAATACTTAGGCCTGTGTGAAGAGTCCAGTGTGACTCTTAGAATGGCTTCAAGTCAAACAGCATACAGGACAGGCCAAAAAAATAAAAATCGTTCAGGAGTAAAGTATCCTTATTTCGAAAAACGTTATTAAGAAAAGGTGTTTAAAATTAAAAGATATTTCCAATGCCTTCTATATATTTTTTTTTAATTTTAAATTATCCCCTTATGATTTTTTTATATTTAGCTAGAATAAACTCAAACTCAAAAAAACCTTTATTGTCCAAGACTTGTGTAACATTTTCAAATTAACCACACTTAAATCATTTCTGCATAACTTTCATCAAGTTGAAGAAAATTTGTGAAATTTACATATATTTATATTTCTACTCAAGAAAATATTTTTTTTTTTGAATAGGAGGTTATGACTTCGTATTTGGACATATTTTTTAATTCTAAACAACTTTTCTTAATAACGTTTTTCTGTGTTTTCGCAATAGGGATACTTTACTGGTGATGGTGTTTGCGCTTATTTTTCAAGAATATGTGTAGTTTAAAATGATACAAAAATATCTGGGATCATCAAGAGCTTAATGTGCAAAATAAAATTTATATAGCTTAAAATTAGCACCTCTAGACCAATTTCCCATATTTTAATACAGAATTACTCCATTCCTTAGAGTATAATGTCAATGAAAGCAGCTATGCATAAAAAAAGAAATTATTCCATTATTTCTAAAAATGGCTATACTAAGGTGGTCATATGGCTTTACATTATAAATAATTGTCACAAGAAAAACTGTCGTAGTTACAGAAAAATAAATTAAATTTGTTACATTTTCTATGGTTTATTACCAATAGGCACTTTTTTTTACATATCACTGGTTACAAATACAAATATTTATTAATGATAGTGCATACAAAAGTACTTTCACACGTCAAGACTTTATGCTACAACTAAATAATGAGATAATGTTAAAATTTCTTAAATAGCTCATTAAAATTACAAATAAACATTTAAGTATAAAGTACAAACGGAAATGCTTAACGAAGCAAGACTAACATATTAGAACATATTTCAGAAAATTTTGAAGAATTTAAACAACCCAAATATCAGTCTTATGCTCCTCTTACACTTAGACGAGATCTGAAAAATCACCCTCCAAGAAATTCTCGATGCTATAAAAGGCTTTGTTCCTTAAATATTCTTACTTACATTGTAAAATAAGTTGCAAAGAAGAAATTATTCCTAGTGTAACACTCCTCAAAAATATTCTATTTATGACTACATCCTACATACACTGTGTCCAACATGTTAATACGTAAATATATCATTGACCATTCTAATTTCATTAATTTGATGGCTCTTTTTCTTCACAGCTTGGATATGAACTGCTAAAAACCTGAGTGAACTCTGTAGCTATGAAAACTTGTGGGTGTTAATGTGCTCGATAAACCCGTCATGGATAACAGTGCCTAAAAATTAAAAAAAAAATGATTCTCTTTGTTAATGTCGGTAATTAATTTGAAAATATAAAACAGTGCTTAGAAGTGGTTAGAAAATAGGTAGTTTGCACACTTTTGTAATTCCACTCAATTTGAAGCCTACAGAAAAGCTTTTGATAAATTTACAATCATTATGCAACGTTCTTAGCTCTGGTTTTAAAGATTATTATTCTGTAAAATACTGTTTTTACTTATTAAATACATACTCGAGTGAAACTTGAACATTTCTCTATTAATTTTTAACAATCAAATTTAGTAAAAAATATTGGCATAAATTTATCACAGTGACACTTCACTGAATATTTCTTTAGCTATTTTTTTCAACCCAACAGGATATTTCATTGAAGTTATAGAAAAATAATTGGTTACAAGAACTGGCATTTAACCCCTTATAGGTTCCATTACTAAGGCTACGGAGACAGTTCAGTCATATATTGTCCCAATACATAAATTATTGTGAAAAAGCTACATACTTAGCAAACAAGTAATGCCCCTATTTTGCAAAAATAAAACAAAGTTGTATATTTGGCATGAACTATACTTACAAATACGTACTTCAGCTTAACAGGAACCGCCGTTTCAGGATTCCTATTCCAGATTTTCTTCAGGTAAAATCTATGCTCTGACTACTGGTCTATATCTTCACATTTTATTTTAAGTGACTGAATGAATAACGGCTTCCCCTATTAGGATATCTAAAAAGTAATGTAATATTTGTTGTATAACTAAATACATTGTGGCAAATCCGAAAAAGTGCAATAGCTATCCCTCCAAAAGGTAAAACCAACACTACCAACAGCTTTTTAAAAATTTTTAATAATGGTGAAAACTATGTTTGGTATTTAGCCAGCTTCCCTTGTGCAAGAAACGCCAAACTTACCTTGAAATGATGGTCCTCCACCTTTTGTGTCGCATTTGGGACAAAGTATACATTTAATAATCATTAAATAACAGAAACACATATCGAACACGATATGTGAAGGTTTTAAAACACTTGAAAAGTGCAAAAACGCATTGAACTAAAGAAACACACGTGTGTTTGTTTACTTCAATTAAAAAACGGCGAAAGCAAATGACATGTGTCTAGCGAAACCACAGAACAAAAGTTTGTTAGGCGAGACTATTCGATTTATAACCCACGAATTACGTTGACATCAGGTGATAACTTATCTTTCTCTAGGAGTTGCAAATAAAAAAGGATAACCGGTTTCCGTTGGTCTTGGAGTTCACTTGATTACCGGCTTTGGGTTTATCGTTCCGTGGAGGACCAGTAAACAATACAAGTACACAACAAATATTGTTCACTAGCATTCTCCGTCCCTGGTCTGGACGTTTATTTTGTCTGTGTTACTTGTCTTGATATTAATTAAATCAAGAATGGCAGTGCAGAGATAAAATAGCATTGGAGTGACATAAAGTGATCCTGGTGATCCAATTTTTGTCAATCGAACACGCATCTGGATCATAATATTGTTCAAGTGAGCCCTTCTTCTTTACCATTTGAAATCAGCTGTTTGCAGCGGTGGCAACGTTGGTTTTTCAGTGTGTCGGCCCCTTTATTTGGTCAGCTCTTGTCCTTAAGTTTGTTTACATTGTTTATCTTTGATTATATTCGTATTTTGTTAGTAACCCTTTTTATTAAACAGTAGGAAATATTAAAAAACCACCCTACAGATATTATATTGTCCCAGTATAAAAAAAATTCCATAGCGAATGGCTTCGAAAACTTCATTTTGTCGTGTCCAAAAGAGCCGGTGTTGGAAGAAACTAGGTAGTGGAAAATTAATCAAAAATTTTACATAAAGCGGTATCTATAAAGGTCAGTATCGCCAAATTCAAGTAATCATAATGTTGCTGTACATTTATTTTTATAGTATAATAAACAATAAGTGTTTTTAACTAAATTGTAAAGGCAAATCCACCAGCACTAACTTCCAGCCAATTTTCCGATTTTCTTTGCACAAATGCCGTTTTGGTCATTTATAACCAGTCTGTTTAATAAAATAAAAGGTTTTCTATCGACTAAATATCCTAGTCTTTGGGAAAAACTCAAGAAAATGGATTTACACTGAAATTTACATTACACTAGCCGTGACTAGCCATTATAAAACGTTGACGTCATAAAAAAAGTGACGTCACAAACAAAAGAAGTCCGTTTTACGAGATGTTGGATTTTGCAGGAAAATTTGCAAAATAAAACCTTTTTTTTTGTTAATAAAGCCCAAAAAAAATGGAAAACAGCAACTGTCATGAACATTTAATATATGTAGAGAATACAAAAAAAAATATTTCAGAATTTTTTGGATTACATGCATATTCCCTATTACCCGGATAATTTTTCTGCCAGTCATATTTAGAGAAACACCAAAGTAAGTAAATATTTTCTAAATTTTTATTGCAAAATAATTCGAACAGCGGCCATATCGACGATCCTGGCCGTTTAGTATTTACTGAGTAGATTTTCGATATTTTAGACATCACTGTTTTTTGACGAATGTTATTTGGTTAAAAATGATTCATGTATCAATATTTAATTTCGGGTGGTATATGTAGTGGCGCAACAAGGAAGTGTCTTTTTTGGGGGGGGGGGGGGGGGCCTTAAGCACTGACCCGTAAGACAAAGTTGATTTGAACTTTTTATTTTTATGGAATACCAATCGGTCTAGGGGGTACTAATATTGAGATTGGGGGGCTAAGCCCCCCTAGCTCCCCCCTATTTGCGCCTCTGGGTATATAACACCAGCTACTTTTTTGTGACAACGACTTAGAAGTTTGACCTAATCGGAGTGTCGCGAATTTGGTTCATGAAATTCTCCCACGAATATACCGCGTGCACTGAAAATTATGGGCAATTTTTGGATAAATCTGCATTCATGCCGTTAAGAATAAGCAAAAGCATTCGTGAACATCGTGCACCGTGCTTGTTCTGGCTCAAATTGCATTCATGCGGATTTTTACAAAAATTGCCGATAATTTTCTATGCACTTGTTACATTATTAAACATTTTTTTTTAAACTTTCCGGTATAACTCATTCCATTTTTAAAAGCCGCCATTTGCGCGATTTGTCAAGTAACGTCAGATATCTAAACGACGCGTCGTTGTTTTGTGCTAAGTTCTTAAATTCAGTCTTTTTCATCTTTTCGCTCGAAATTTTTGAGAGGCACGTAATCGATCGTGCTGTCACGGCGTCTCCACAAACGTCACGTAACGCCAAAATATCACCTGAGCGCCCTACCCCGCGCCTCCACCAAATGTTACATCATGTATTGTCATATTCTCCCATTTTTCGCATTCTTCGAAATTCCCATACATTTTATTTTATTATTTATTTTATATTTCGGAAACAACTATACGTGCTACAACTGCATAGGTATCGTTGGCCTCGCCGTTATTTTAGGAACCATGACCAGTTTGTACTGTTTGTATAAACTATTCTTGAGAGATTCAGATATATAGAGTACCAGCAAAATGCAAGGGAGCGCGGTACTGTCGCGTGGCGACAGGAGGCGGTAGTATGGTGTCGCGCTAGCAGTACCGATAGCGCCAGCGCTTCAGGCCGAAGTTGCCCGTCAGAAGCTGCCCAACGTCAATATACCTAGTTGCCATGTAAGTGTATTGTGTATTGTATCTGTTGAAGATAAGTGTTTTGGTAAACCGTACTATAATTTATGAGCCCTTACGACCCCTACGTGACATTTGGGTGGAGGCGCCGGGTAGGGCGCTCAGGTGACATTTTGGCGTTACGTAGCAGTATTATGTGCAGCAATTATACATGTGACTGCCAAAAAATCGGAGCAAAAAAAAAGAATTTAAGAACTTGTCGTCGAGTGTATACTGAGTTGCCTATACTCATCATACCTAACCGGAATCATTTATCCACGTAAATGGATTAATTTGGGTGTAATTCTTTCTACTAAACAATAAAATTTCTTAAAAACTGCTCTATGAGTATTGTATACTGTACAGTATACTGCAAGTTCCCCTAACATCTTTTTTTTATGTGCAAAGAATTAGAAAAAACTAGAACAAAGTTGACTAAAAATTTTACACAAATATCATTAAATGTTAGTATCGCCAAAATCAAGTGAGCATATTTTGCGATACATTTATTTTTATAATAAAATAAATTCCATCGAAAAATTCAACACAAATGTTGAGGTAATAATTTATCACTGTCAAAGTATAGTTTAGCGTAAGATAAATAAAAAGATATAACATATTTGAGTTTATTAGCACATAACAATATATCTTAAACAAACACCTTGAGGCTTTACTCCATTTATTTCTGCAGATGCAGGTGAAGTCAGGATTTGTACAAAAATAAGCAGTCATCATAAAGGCATCTCACTATCGGTAACAGAGAAAATAAAATACGTTTGTTGGTCTGAAAATTATTCAAATGTTCTTGTGGTCATTGCATTTTAATCAAAAATAATGTTTCTTATCCACGAAATCTCTTAATGTTCGAAAAATAATTAAGAAAGTAAATTAATACTTGAATTTACAGTACATCAGTCATAATAGCACTTTTATTTACATATCATGTGACGTCGCAACCAATAGGAACACGTTTTGCTAGTTTGAAATTCTGAACAAAAATTTGTAATAGAATTTCTTTTTATTTCCTAATATAAACCAAAATAAGTGAATAAAAGCCACCGCCGGTAAATATTTAACTTCTGTAGAGAATAGACAATATTTCAGATTTGTTTGAACTATATGCATGTTGCCTATTATTATTCGAAACAAGGCAAAAAAATTACTATCCCTTTCTAAAGTTAAGAAGGTTATTTTGTTGAAAACATTCGTGACGGTACGTTTAGGCTGTATCATATTAGCATCACATAAAACGGACCTTTGTTCTGTTTATTATCTTCGTAATAACATACTATACCATCGTTTAATTATAAAGTTCAATGAAACTGCTTTCCAGTTAAACTATTTAAATGAATCCCATCGTAAGGGTATAATACCTACTAACTTATTTATCGCATCGATAAATTTAGCTTCGGCTGTTTATTGTATAGAGACACATTTAATTTCAAAGGGTAAACTATGTCTAGACAATAGAAAAATTAAAGACTGGGCGAACAAAAAGGAGATTTGAACTAAATCAGAATAGATTATGTGTATAGTCGAATTTTGGAATATGTAACATGCAAGTATTGTTTTCATTGCACACATTTTTCAATCTAGCCATTACAAATCCAAAAACAGTGGCGGTTCGTGGGAAAATATAGGCTCGGATGAATTAAGAATGGATACGGGATGATTTAACATTCTTTGAAGTCAAAACAAACCATTCTAAGCGACACTGTAAACACAATTTGTAAACATTGGCCACATCTTATTTTACCTTATATTTTTGTACAAAAAATACGTTAGAAGCATCACAAGATTTACTAAAAGTAATAAAAGCCCTAAAATATTTTATTTTCTGCTAATAATAAATTTAGGTTAGAAAGCTCTTAAATACATTATTTCTAAAGGCTTATTTAAAGTCGCTCCGAGTCATTTATAAATCTATAAGCCGCACTTTTTCTTTTCTAGTTCATTAGACAAAGACATACGTGTAACCGAGTGTTCAGTAGGGGTGGGCAAAATAATCGATTAATCGATTATTAATCGATTAATCGATTAATCGATTGAACGATTACAAAAAAAATAAAATCGATTAATCGATTAATCGATTTTTCGATTAATCGATTTTTCGATTAATCGATTTTTCGATTAATCGATTTTTCGATTAATCGATTTTTCGATTAATCGATTTTTCGATTAATCGATTTTTCGATTAATCGACTTTTCGATTAATTTATTTTTCGATTAATCGATTAATCGATTTTTTCGATTAATCGATTTTTTCGATTAATCGATTTTTCGATTAATCGATTTTTCGATTAATCGATTTTTCGATTAATCGATTTTTCGATTAATCGATTCTTTTTTATAATCATAACTCGACTATGAACACGTATTAAACGAAATAATTTGAATGCTTTTCGATCCGCGCTCCTTTAAGGGTCTAAAATTTAAATCGCCCGTCGGAATTGTGTTCAAGATAGGCAAGTGATAAGCGCTGGAGTCGCTTTCATTATGTCATTAGTAATGACATAATTTCGACTAGTTCAATAATCGATTTAGTTCGATTAATCGATTTTCTCGATTAATCGATTTTCTCGATTAATCGATTTTCTCGATTGATCGATTTTTCGATTAATTTCGATTAATCGATTAATCGATTTTTCGATTCATCGATTTTTCGATTAATCGCTTAATCGATTTTTCGATTAATCGATGAATCGATTAATCGATTAATCGATTAATTTCGATTAATAGATTAATCGGAAATAATCGATTATTTCAAATAATCGAAAATCGATTATCTTTTTCAATAATCGCCCAGCCCTAGTGTTCAGACGTATTTCCTAAGCAATCAACAGAGACAGCAACACTTCAGAGCTCAAACACTCCAATGCTATTTTATCTCTTTCTACTACCATTCTTGATTCAATTACGTATTTCCTAAAGTTCGTAAACTGAACCTCTACGGTAAAGTAAGATGTTTTCATAACAAACAACAAATAAACAGGCTACACGTTCGATACGCTCACAGTATACGGAACACCGACTCCTTTCTAATTCACACAAGATTATAGGTGTTCGGCGATAAAATTAAATAGCGTGAAATTTTTTGGGGCGCATTTTATCAATAATAAACCCTACTTTATTTCAAAAAAATGCTGATGGGATTAAGATATTTTAAGATATTTTTCGGGTCGATCCTTCTTTAAAGCAAATTTGTCAATAACTCTTTTATAGTCCATAATTTTTGGTATAAACTATTCTTTTAATGGAAATCATTCCTAACGTAGTTAAAATATCTTGAGTCTTTGAATTTCAGAGAATGGTCTTGATCCATTTGAGGGTAGGAAAACATCTAGGCCTCTGACGGACGGTGACTTGGGAGTTGTTATTAAAATGTCTAATATATTTTTTGTCTCTTTCAGTGTGTTTTGTAAATTATTTTGTTTTAAAAATGTCAGCGGTAGCAAGGTACCTACCGTTTAATTCTCTGCAGTCTTCCTTTGAATAAATAATGGATAGCTTAGTTTTAAGCCGTTCCTTATTAATCGCCGGATAAGCTAAGCAAGTAGCATTTAATTATGGAAATTGAGCGCAATTCTTGGCAAAATGTTGTCTTTCCTGATGATATAATAGGCGCGCGAATTTACCAGTAAGGACTGTCACTAATGCAGCTAAATGATTAGCAAAATTTCCCGTATTAAACTTTATAAACAGCCGACGGTGGAGCTGATGTCTGCCTCCATATTCATTAGGTTGAAAAGTGCTGTGCATGAATAAAAGCAGTTCAGCTCGGCACTTAGGTAACGTCGCGAGAAAATTAGATTCACTTTACTTGGTCAACTGTACGTCGGTGCCGGGCCGCGCGGCGTATGTTGACTAACGCTGGCCTGTTATACTACTAGCATTCTCGGCCGAAAAGTCGGTGTTTTAATTTTACTTATTTTCAGGAATTTTTAATTACAATTTACTGCAAAATATGAAAATATTAGTCAAGTGGCTTGAAAATTTTGGTGGTTCTGCATCTCTGCAGCCCTTATGTACCAGCCGCCCCTGCCAAAAAATGTTATTTTGAAGAAAAATACTAAAAGAATAATTCACTTAAAAATATTTTCACTTTTCGGTATAATTTAGATACTTAAAAGCAGCAATTTGCGTGACGTCATATGTATATTGTCTAAAGCATGCGTCACTGTTTCGTGCTTAGTTCTTAAATTCGATCCTTTTTTTGCTCGGAATTTTTAACAGCCATCTAATTACTAGTATTTGTAGTCAAAAAGAAAGGAGCACTACCTGGAGAGTATATTTAGTTGCCTACCTACTCACCACACCTAACCCTAATCGTCTATCTGCGATGTAAATAGAAAAGAGTTATTGTTTGCGTAGAGTTCGTTGTTTGATTATAGTGTAATTTGCGTGTGATTATTTTTATTAAATAATGAAATTTCTTAAAAACTTCCCTGTACGTACTAGATTGTGCCGATATGCAAAAGTACCACTGCAAGTGTCCCGACCACGCTTGTTTCTTCTTATGCCAAGCAAAGCCGAAGTCAAAAGAAAGCAGTGCAAAGTTAATTAAAAATTTTACATAACTGCTATTAGATTAATTAATTAATTTTTATGTATAATAAATCAACAAAGGTTTGAAGACAAAGTTAAAGTTAGAATTTACCACTCTCAGAGTATAGCGTAAAATAAAGAAACAAAAAAATATTTGGTGCTTATAAGCCCACACCAGTTAATATTTTTTGAACAAATACCTTTAAGCTTTTACTCCTATAATTTATGCAGATGTAGGTGAAGTCAGGATTTGTAGAAAAATAAGCAGCCATCATAAACCAATCAACTGCCGGCAATAAAAAAATAGATTATGTTTGCGTTAGCCCGTAAATTATTTAATGGTTCATGCGGGCTTTGTCCGATTTACCTTTATAATCAAATATAATATTTCTTATCCACGAGATATCCTAATCTTCAGGAAGCAATTAAGAAAATAAAAATTATTATATGAATTTACAGTACACCAGTCATAATAGCAACATTATTTATATACAGTTGCTCACACAATTGACCGTACATAATAATCCAAAATGTATTAATTGATATTATGCCAGCTTTATGATATGATTCTTTCTATATTTTAACAAATAAATGACAGCAAATAAAAGAATAACTACAGAACTATAAGAAACAGAACAAAAGTCAAACAAAAACAGTTTGTTTTTGAAGAAAAAAATTAAAATTAATGGAAATGTCGACATATCAACTGTAAAGATATACACAAAATTAACCGTACAAGACGAAAATGAATTCTTAAATCTATTTTATATTTATTTTTTCAAAAAATCAATATTTAGTGGCACCTCCTCTAGGTTTAATTACGGCCCTTAAACGACGAGGCATGGATTCCACCAACTTAATGTTTGGCGATATATTTTGCCTTGTAGAAAAAATAGTGTTTCTGAATTCTTCACGGTTACTAGGATTGTAACTTTGAAGTTCTTTTTTTAAAATTTGCCGCAGACTCTCAATCGGATAGAGACCGTATCTGCGGTGGAGTATTTGACAATTTTGGTACACTATGAAGCTGCCACAGCTTCACCGTATATGCGGTGTTTTTAGGATCGTTATCCTTTTGGAAATAAAATATACGCGCCATATTTAATTTTTCGGCTGATGGTCTCAAATTTTATTTTAGAATATCTAAGCACATATTTTTATCCATTACACTTCGAATTTCACGTAAATTTCCAACGCCGTTGGCTCCCATATCACCCCATAATAATATGGAACCTCCACCGTATTTAACAGTTTTTACCGTATTTTTAATTTCAAGCTCGGTATTTTTTTTTCGCATTACAATTTGATCAATCCTGACCAAACCTGAGCAAACCTGAACAAACTATTTGGCGGAAAAAAATAACGAGCTTCAAACTAAAAATACCATAAAAACTGTTAAACACGAAGGAGGTTCCATATTATTATGGGGTGCTATGGGAACTAACGGTGTTGGAAATTTACATGAAATTCAAGGTATAATGGATAAAGATATGTACTTAGATATTCTAAAACAAAATTTGAGACCATCAGCCGAAAAATTAAATATGGCGCGTATATTTTATTTCCAAAAGGATAACGATCCCAAAAACACCGCATATACGGTGAAGCTGTGGCTGCTTCATAGTGTACCAAAATTGTTAAATACTCCACCGCAGACACGCGGTCTCAATCCGATTGAGAGTCTGTGGCAAATTTTAAAAAAAGAACTTCAAAGTTGCAATCCTAGTAACCGTGAATAATTCAGAAACACTATTTTTTCTACATGGCAATATATATCGCCAAACATTACTAGAAAGTTGGTGGAATGCATGCCACGTCGTTTAAGGGTCCTAACTAAACCTAGAGGAGGTACCCCTAAATATTAATTTTTTGAAAAAGTAAATATAAAATAAATTTAAGAATTAATTTTCGTCTTGTACGGTTAATTTTGTGTATATCTTTACAGTTGATATGTTGACAGTTCCATTAATTTTAATTGTTTTCTTCAAAAACAAACTGTTTTTGTTTGGCTTTTGTTACGTTTCTTATAGTTCTATAGTTATTCTTTTATTTGCTGTCATTTTTTTGTTAAAATATAGAAAAAATCATATCATAGAGTTGGTATTATTTTAATTAATACATTTTGAATTATTATGTACGGTCAATTGTGTGAGCAACTGTATTATGTGACGTCCAAACCAGTAGAACAGCATTTTGCAAGTTTTGAATTTTGTATGAAAACTTGTAATATATTTTTTTATCTATACTAATATATAAAAGAGTAAACTGACTCACTGACTCACTCATTCATCAACGCCCAGCCAAAACTACTAGCTAAAAAGTTGAAATTTTGCACACAGCTTTATTTTACGCCGTAGACGTCCACTAAGAAAGGATTTTGCGAAACTCGCCCTCTAAGGGAGTAAAAGCAAACCATAAAAGTTAAATTATTTTTTATTTTAAAAACTACTAAGTTTTAAGGAAAACGCCAAAACACATCAATTTTATTTTATTTTTTCAGACTACTTTTTTACGTGTTGGGTGTACCCTAGGGGGTAAAAAGACACCCCTACCACTGATTTAGCAAGGCCCAGCCCTAACTACCAAAGATTAAAAGTTAAAATATTGCATACAGCTTTAGTTTAGGCCCCAGATGCCCAATAAGAAAGGATATTGCAGAAGTCACCCTCCAAGAGGGTAAAATCAGCTCCTAAAAATTAAATCATTTTTCAAGCTCAAACTGCTTGACGGAGAAAGCTAAATTTTGGCATACATGTTTATTTTAGGGCGTAGGGTTCCATACAAAGGAATTTTGTTAAGCTCAAATTCCAAGGGGTTGAGACACCCTCCTAAAAATGAAAATAATTTTATCCTCAAAAAGTATTTGCTATTTAAAAAAACTGTAAAACACGTCAATTTTATAAAAACAGTTTTCAAAATGATGCTAAAAAATAAAAGCTATACAATCTTCTTGACTAAACTACTGAGTTATTTTATAAAAATAACAACCAGGTACTTTACAATGGCGACTTACTCAAACTGAGAAAAATGCCTCCAGTGCCGCCATTCTGACGAAAGCAAACTACGACTTATATATCACCGAAAAGGGAATTTAGAGAGCTATCCAATGACCCAAAAAAATTGGTCGGCAGCCATTTAAAATAAAAAATTAAAACCCACCTTCGGAGAAACCACAATCGATATTCAATTGTTTTTTATGGCAAAAAATCTGTTTTTGTCAACTGAAGCTTCAGCCCACAAATGAAATTTATATTTTAATATGAACAAAATTAGGGTATGTAAAATGATTTCGTTGACACCCGGTATAACATTGACAAAACCAAAAAAATTGTAAAACACAACAAAAACTAGACTACAAAGTAAAAACAACACAATCAGAAATTGATTACTACTTACTGCAAAGTTCGAAGTTCACCAACTGCAATGTCTCTTGTCTACCTAAAAAACAAAACGCTTTTTAAAAAAAAAAATGTATTGCTTTAACTCTAAAAACTAACTTGGTAGATTTTAGAACGTTTTAAAATTTTATAAAAAAAGTCTAATTTGATATATTGTAACACTACTGAACCCATTTATGAATTTTTTGCAAAAGTCATTCCTCATAAAACATTAAAATTTGCTGTTAGAAAATATACAATATGGAATATGTGTATATTTTTTTCTACAAGCGTGCGCGATTTACCGTTTTCCAACACTCATTTTAGTTCTGAAAGAGCCGCGCTGCAGGAAAAATATTTTTTGTAAAATTTTATAATAAAATACAGCTATGGTGAATAAAATATGAATTTTCAGACTCATTTTTAGTAAAAGTAAATGAGGTAAATTACAAAAACACTAATTTTTGCCGTTTATTATAAACATTTTAAAAAATAAGATAATTTGAAAGGGTTTACTTCAAAAACTCCGTACATAGATGTTGACCTGGTAAGCACGACAAACATTTACAGCCAGATTCTCCAACGCTAGTCCGGTCTAATTTGACAACCAAAAGTTTTAAACTGACAAGTGTTAGAACAAGACAACTGAGTTTTATACTATGAACTTATTTCTGAGCTTTTCGCAAATTTATCAAGAAAATTACAATTTTAGTACGTACAGGGTGTCCCATTTTCGGCACTTTTGCGGGGTATCTCCCTTATTTTTAAAGATAGAGGGTTGCGGTTTTCGCGACAGTGTGCTACTTTTTGATGAAACGAAAGATGGCATTAAAATATTTTTCATGGCCCCCTTCGTTTTTGACATACAGGGCGAAATTGATTTTTTTTCCATTTTCGGACCCCCCTCGCATTTCAGTTATCTTGTAACTTATAAAAAAAGTAAAAATGGATCCTATTAGAGTTTTCTACGTAGAATCGAGTGGCGTGGTTAGATTTTCATCAGATGTGATATTTTTCGAGATATTAACCAAATAAATGTTTTTTTAAATGGAACACCCTGTATATTTCTTAACCATTAAGTTTCCCCTTTCGACAGCTTTTCAAAAATATATAACACTTTAGAGTTATTTTCTATTTTTAGCCCTTAAATCGAACTATTTAATTTTAAACTTTAATTTTGCGTAGTTGGCCGTGTTTAACAAGTGGTCTAACGTCAATTCAGGTATTTAGATTTTAAAAAGAAACTAGCTAAATCCTGTATTTTCATTAACTTATTAAAATTGGTATTATTTTTAACCTACAACACTACTTGTTATCTAGATATATAGAAAATCCTAACCGGAACTGAAACTGTTTAGTTTTTAATCACTTACGTCCAGATTCACTAAGAAGGTTTAAGATTTAGTACTGGTTTATATTAAGATCTTCTAGTTGATCAGTTATGTTTTGACAAGTTTTTGTCCTGTCGTTGGTAATAAGACCTCATTGAAAACTTATGAATTATTCGGATATTTCAGGGTTTTGCTTGGTTTCCAAATGATTTTCATCTTGGAACGGGTTGCTAGAGTGAATTTAGTTCTATTATTGTCGAAAGTGCGTACTAAAATTGCCCTTTTCTTTATAAATTTGCGAAAAAGCTCCGAAATAAATTTATAGTATAAAATTTAGTTGTCTTATTCTTACAGTTGTCAGTTTAAAACTTTTGGTTGTCAAATTAGACCGAACCAGCATTGGAGAATCTGGCTGTTAAAGATTAAATTAGTTGTCTTGAATTATATTATTAATAGCAAATAAAAGTCAAATTTAAAAACAAAACATACAAAACTTTAGGTAACGAAAAGAGCTAGAATGGATTAAATGGACTAAATTTTTTCGTTACCTAAAGTTTTGTATGGTTTGTTTTTAAATTTGACTTTTATTTGCTATTAATAATTCAAGACAACTAATTTAATCTTTAAGTGATTAAAAACTAAACAGTTTTAGTTCCGGTTAGGATTTTCTATATATCTAGATAACAAGTAGTGTTGTAGGTTAAAAATAATACCAATTTTAATAAGTTAATGAAAATACGGGATTTAGCTAGTTTCTTTTTAAAATCTAAATACCTGAATTGACGTTAAACGACTTGTTAAACACGGCCAACTAGGCAAAATTAAAGTTTAAAATTAAATAGTTCGATTTAAGGGCTAAAAATAAAAAATAACCATAAAGTGTTATATATTTTTGAAAAGCTCTCGAAAGGGAAAACTTAATGGTTAAGAAATATACAGGGTGTTCCATTTAAAAAACATTTATTTGGTTAATATCTCGAAAAATATCACATCTGATGAAAATCTAACCACGCCACTCGATTCTACGTAGAAAACTCTAATAGGAACCATTTTTACTTTTTTTTATAAGTTACAAGATAATTGAAATGCGAGGGGGGTCCGAAAATGGAAAAAAATCAATTTCGTCCTGTATGTCAAAAACGAAGGGGGCCACGAAAAATATTTTTATGCCATCTTTCGTTTCATCAAAAAGTAGCACACTGTCGCGAAAACCGCAACCCTCTATCTTTAAAAATAAGGGAGATACCCCGCAAAAGTGCCGAAAATGGGACACCCTGTACTTTCAACAATAATAGAACTAAATTCATTACAGCAACTCGATCCAAAATGAAAATCGTTTGGAAACCAAGTAAATCGCTGAAATATCACAATAATTCATAAGTTTTTAGTGACGACTTATTAACAATGACAGGACAAAAACCTGTCAAAACAAACTGATCGACTATAAGATCTTAATTTAAACCAGTAATAAATCTTAAACTTTCTTAGTGAATCTGAACGTTAAAGTTTAATTGTCAAATTGACACCTTACAAACAGTTCACCGGAGCGTGGCTTTGATTTTTGATTCTGAATTCGTTCAAATTCTGATAAAAATGTCTTCGATAGATAATTTATCGGCCGAAGAGCTTCCAGAAGATATTCTGGAAGCTGCAAGTGTCGCAAATTTGGATTTTCTACCAAAAAAGTCATTAGTCAGGTATGAAAAACAATACGAACATTTTGTTAATTGGTATGAAGTGAAAAAAGTAAAAACACCGAAAGAAGAAGTACTTTTGGTGTATTTCTTGGAAATGTCTAAACTTTCGAAGTCAAATACCTTAAGGTCTCGATATTTCATGTTAAAAATTGTACTTAAGGTTAAGAAAATTTAGATATCAGTAAGTACTATAAAGTTACTGCCTGCATCAAGGGACAAAATGTAGGTTTTCAGCAAAAAAAAAACAGTTTTTACACAAGAAGACATTGCGAAATTTATAAAAGAAGCACCTGATGAGATTTACCTTCTAATTAAAGTGGTCAGGCGCGGCCCGCCCATAAGGTCGTTTGGTCAATGACCCACCTAAAATTTTCAAGGGTCTACCTAATAATTTTTTTTTAAATAAAAAGTTATCTTTTCTTTCAAAAAAAGTGCAAGTTCCATGCGAAAACTCCCCAAGAAAGAATCAAGCTAAGTGACAACGGTGATCAAGTCAAGCTTGCTCCGGACTCGCCGTATTATAAATTGCCCTCATAGGTGTATATGGACTATTAAAATGCATTAAAGCTAAGAGAGAAACACACATACGCGCTTAAGGAAGTTAAAAAGAGACAAAATTTGTCGACGGCCCACCAATAATATCGCTTTCGGGGCGCGCGTGGCCGTCAACGCCGCCGCGCCGCGTGTCGGGTTGTCGCAAATTCTGGCTCTCTAATTTAAATCTGACCAATTTATTAGAACAATATTCGCGATACATTTATACATTTAATATTAGCTTACCTAATTTTATTGTACCGAACAGAAAGAACTGCAAGAAATTCACCTTTTGAGATAAAATTATAAATGAGATACCCATATGTCTAATCCTATAGAAACCTAGGTTTTAGATGAATCTTTTTTCTTCAGCAAAACTTTTTTTCTTTTCTTTCAAAAGTTGTTTCATTTGTCCTCTTGTAAGATCCATCTACGGATCTGCGGACATAACGTATACCCTTCAAAATTGCTTGTAACATTATGCCAAATATGTGTCCACTTTTAATTGTCAGGTGCCCCTCCAAAAATGTACCTAGGTCTAGTTACGTGCCTGCATTTGGGAGAACTCATCTATAAAACAAAATTATCGAAATCGGTTAATCCGTTAAAGAATTACGCGTGAAAATACATAAAAGAAAATGACACGTGTCGAATTGATAGCCTCCTCGTAAAGTCTGTTAAAAAGTGAATAGGGCCAGCAGAATAATTTTGATAATATTTTGTAGCCGTGAAACCAGTGCCGGCTTAAGGGGGGTGCTAGGGGGGCTATCAGCCCCGGGCGTTGGGCTCAAAGGGGCGGTGAGTCTAGTAAAAATTGGAAAGCTGACAAAAATATCAGTTGTACAAAAAAAACTGACGCAACTGACACACAAAACAGTTGACATTTCCTGGCGTGAAATCTTTTATTCTATTTTTTGAAATTCCTTCAGCTTTTCTCAAAGATAAATTGGGATGACGTTTGAAGAAATTTCTAAGCCATTTTTTGCCGGCGTTCGCGTCTTTTTTCCAAACGGAAGGGAAAGGTCTTTATAGCATGCTGATACGCCAGTCTGCGAATGTCTGCGAGTCCTAGACCATAATATTTTTTGTCCATTTCCAAATATGTAGTACTGTACCAAGTCTTCTTTCATTTTAGGCGATAAAACTGGCATTTGTAGTTTACATTGTTCTTCTAAGGGTTGACACATAATTCAATGGTAATTTTTGGAAAGTTGAAGTTCCTTGTCGCCTTTAAATACCCCATTTCCTTACTTTTAACTGCGTCAATGGCATTCTTCATATTCTCTGGATTCAATTTTTTATATGGTGGGTCCTTTTTTAGGCATTTTACTGAAATTTTTTTCCCTATAGATAAAAAAGTTTTAAAACCGTACATTTAGTTGGGTTCCTAATTTTGGATACCCAATTTTAGGACACCTTTCTATCCAGAATTAGGCAACCTTTATGATTAAGGTTATGTGATTGAAATTTAAAAAATCTTTACAGATACTTTTGTTTTAAACACTTCGGCTGATTCCACAACAACTATTCTACTACATGCATGCGAACTTTCACTTTCCTACGCTAACTACTTTTTTTAGGCACAAATAAACACATCATATTATGGCGCCACCCAGTCGCGTATTCAGGTGGGTTAACCCGAAGAAAAATATTTTTATTTCGATTTTATGACGAACTTTAGGCGCGGAAAAATTTTCGTCTGCGGCGCTTTTCCAGTTTCCGTTTAGTGGCTGACCTCCCCCCCAAAACAAAATCCTGAATACGCCACTGGCGCCACCTAGAAGTGAACACTGAACAGCCAAACTATGTGCTCCACACAGGCTCATTTTATGTGAAAGACCATTCGTTTTGTGGATTCAATTAAAGAAAACCATTAACAAGTTTTGAGATGATGTAGTATCCAAAATAGGGAATATGCATGTAATCCAAAAAATTCTGAAATATTTTTTTTTGTATTCTCTACATATATTAAATGTTCATGACAGTTGCTGTTTTCCATTTTTTTTGGGCTTTATTAACAAAAAAAAAGGTTTTATTTTGCAAATTTTCCTGCAACATCCAACATCTCGTAAAACGGACTTCTTTTGTTTGTGACGTCACTTTTTTTATGACGTCAACGTTTTATAATGGCTAGTCACGGCTAGTGTAATGTAAATTTCAGTGTGAATCCATTTTCTTGAGTTTTTCCCAAAGACTAGGATATTTAGTCGATAGAAAACCTTTTATTTTATTAAACAGACTGGTTATAAATGACCAACACGGCATTTGTGCAAAGAAAATCGGAAAATTGGCTGGAAGTTAGTGCTGGTGGATTTGCCTTTACAATTTAGTTAAAAACACTTATTGTTTATTATACTATAAAAATAAATGTACAGCAACATTATGATTACTTGAATTTGGCGATACTGACCTTTATAGATACCGCTTTATGTAAAATTTTTGATTAATTTTCCACTACCTAGTTTCTTCCAACACCGGCTCTTTTGGACACGACAAAATGCAGTTTTCGAAGCCATTCGCTATGGAATTTTTTTTATACTGGGACAATATAATATCTGTAGGGTGGTTTTTTAATATTTCCTACTGTTTAATAAAAAGGATTACTAACAAAATACGAATATAATCAAAGATAAACAATGTAAACAAACTTAAGGACAAGAGCTGACCAAATAAAGGGGCCGACACACTGAAAAACCAACGTTGCCACCGCTGCAAACAGCTGATTTCAAATGGTAAAGAAGAAGGGCTCACTTGAACAATTTTATGATCCAGATGCGTGCTCGATTGACAAAAATTGGATCACCAGGATCACTTTATGTCACTCCAATGCTATTTTATCTCTGCACTGCCATTCTTGATTTAATTAATATCAAGACAAGTAACACAGACAAAATAAACGTCCAGACCAGGGACGGAGAATGCTAGTGAACAATATTTGTTGTGTACTTGTATTGTTTACTGGTCCTCCACGGAACGATAAACCCAAAGCCGGTAATCAAGTGAACTCCAAGACCAACGGAAACCGGTTATCCTTTTTTATTTGCAACTCCTAGAGAAAGATAAGTTATCACCTGATGTCAACGTAATTCGTGGGTTATAAATCGAATAGTCTCGCCTAACAAACTTTTGTTCTGTGGTTTCGCTGTTTCGCTAGACACATGTCATTTGCTTTCGCCGTTTTTTAATTGAAGTAAACAAACACACGTGTGTTTCTTTAGTTCAATGCGTTTTTGCACTTTTCAAGTGTTTTAAAACCTTCACATATCGTGTTCGATATGTGTTTCTGTTATTTAATGATTATTAAATGTATACTTTGTCCCAAATGCGACACAAAAGGTGGAGGACCATCATTTCAAGGTAAGTTTGGCGTTTCTTGCACAAGGGAAGCTGGCTAAATACCAAACAGTTTTCACCATGATTAAAAATTTTTAAAAAGCTGTTGGTAGTGTTGGTTTTACCTTTTGGAGGGATAGCTATTGCACTTTTTCGGATTTGCCACAATGTATTTAGTTATACAACAAATATTACATTACTTTTTAGATATCCTAATAGGGGAAGCCGTTATTCATTCAGTCACTTCAAATAAAATGTGAAGATATAGAGCAGTAGTCAGAGCATAGATTTTACCTGAAGAAAATCTGGAATAGGAATCCTGAAACGGCGGTTCCTGTTAAGCTGAAGTACGTATTTGTAAGTATAGTTCATGCCAAATATACAACTTTGTTTTATTTTTGCAAAATAGGGGCATTACTTGTTTGCTAAGTATGTAGCTTTTTCACAATAATTTATGTATTGGGACAATATATGACTGAACTGTCTCCGTAGCCTTAGTAATGGAACCTATAAGGGGTTAAATGCCAGTTCTTGTAACCAATTATTTTTCTATAACTTCAATGAAATATCCTGTTGGGTTGAAAAAAATAGCTAAAGAAATATTCAGTGAAGTGTCACTGTGATAAATTTATGCCAATATTTTTTACTAAATTTGATTGTTAAAAATTAATAGAGAAATGTTCAAGTTTCACTCGAGTATGTATTTAATAAGTAAAAACAGTATTTTACAGAATAATAATCTTTAAAACCAGAGCTAAGAACGTTGCATAATGATTGTAAATTTATCAAAAGCTTTTCTGTAGGCTTCAAATTGAGTGGAATTACAAAAGTGTGCAAACTACCTATTTTCTAACCACTTCTAAGCACTGTTTTATATTTTCAAATTAATTACCGACATTAACAAAGAGAATCATTTTTTTTTTTTAATTTTTAGGCACTGTTATCCATGACGGGTTTATCCAGCACATTAACACCCACAAGTTTTCATAGCTACAGAGTTCACTCAGGTTTTTAGCAGTTCATATCCAAGCTGTGAAGAAAAAGAGCCATCAAATTAATGAAATTAGAATGGTCAATGATATATTTACGTATTAACATGTTGGACACAGTGTATGTAGGATGTAGTCATAAATAGAATATTTTTGAGGAGTGTTACACTAGGAATAATTTCTTCTTTGCAACTTATTTTACAATGTAAGTAAGAATATTTAAGGAACAAAGCCTTTTATAGCATCGAGAATTTCTTGGAGGGTGATTTTTCAGATCTCGTCTAAGTGTAAGAGGAGCATAAGACTGATATTTGGGTTGTTTAAATTCTTCAAAATTTTCTGAAATATGTTCTAATATGTTAGTCTTGCTTCGTTAAGCATTTCCGTTTGTACTTTATACTTAAATGTTTATTTGTAATTTTAATATTTTAATGAGCTATTTAAGAAATTTTAACATTATCTCATTATTTAGTTGTAGCATAAAGTCTTGACGTGTGAAAGTACTTTTGTATGCACTATCATTAATAAATATTTGTATTTGTAACCAGTGATATGTAAAAAAAAGTGCCTATTGATAATAAACCATAGAAAATGTAACAAATTTAATTTATTTTTCTGTAACTACGACAGTTTTTCTTGTGACAATTATTTATAATGTAAAGCCATATGACCACCTTAGTATAGCCATTTTTAGAAATAATGGAATAATTTCTTTTTTTATGCATAGCTGCTTTCATTGACATTATACTCTAAGGAATGGAGTAATTCTGTATTAAAATATGGGAAATTGGTCTAGAGGTGCTAATTTTAAGCTATATAAATTTTATTTTGCACATTAAGCTCTTGATGATCCCAGATATTTTTGTATCATTTTAAACTACACATATTCTTGAAAAATAAGCGCAAACACCATCACCTTTCCTATAATACTTTGTATAATATATCCTAGGGCAGGTTGTGTAGACTATTTAAGGGGTTTAAAAAATATAAAAATCGTTCAAGAGTAAAGTATCCCTATTGCGAAAACACAGAAAAACGTTATTAAGAAAAGTTGTTTAGAATTAAAAAATATGTCCAAATACGAAGTCATAACCTTCTATTCAAAAAAAAAATATTTTCTTGAGTAGAAATATAAATATATGTAAATTTCACAAATTTTCTTCAACTTGATGAAAGTTATGCAGAAATGATTTAAGTGTGGTTAATTTGAAAATGTCACACAAGTCTTGGACAATAAAGGTTTTTTTGAGTTTGAGTTTATTCTAGCTAAATATAAAAAAATCATAAGGGGATAATTTAAAATTAAAAAAAAATATATAGAAGGCATTGGAAATATCTTTTAATTTTAAACACCTTTTCTTAATAACGTTTTTCGAAATAAGGATACTTTACTCCTGAACGATTTTTATTTTTTTGGCCTGTCCTGTATGCTGTTTGACTTGAAGCCATTCTAAGAGTCACACTGGACTCTTCACACAGGCCTAAGTATTCTACTAACGAATCGTGGGCGTCTGAAGAGAAGGAAAATGTAACCTATCGACACAGGATTTAAGGATTGGAGGGAAAGGGAAACATCTGCGGGCAACTTGTTCTATAATCTGGAGACCCTAAGTGTGAATGAGTGAGAGAAGTGGGATGTCATAGGTTTTTGTAGCTAGACTGTAAAGGGCTGCATAGGTAACACAGGGTTGTTTTATTAGGAATAGTCAACGGGGAAATGACAGAGTCTAGTTCTTTCATGTCGAAGCTTTCTAAATGTGGAAGCAGTACTCTAGGTTAGGTCTTATTTGGGAAACATAAAAACTGTGTACGTTTAATATCGCTGCGGCCGCTAGCCGCTAGCTTCTGCTTCATATTTATACTAATCTTATAAAGTAGAATAAAAACATTATTTTATCGCAAAATATTTTTATATTGTTGAACAGCTGTACAATGCATTTACAAAAATAAATGATTTGATGGAATTTCAGTATTTGGTTTTTTATAAAAACAGCATGTCTAAGAATATGCAAGAACCATACATTAGAGAAAATGAGAGAATATGAGAACAAGAAATAAAAGGGATTATAAAAAAACAAAGTTAGTAAGGTGAGTTAATCTTGTTAAAAAAAAGTTTGGGGGGCTTTAAAGAATACATGGCATGGCACTTTCATCTGGCACTTTTGTACATTTGTCAGTCTTCAGTTTCAGGAACTACGAATCTGTGGGTGTTAGCTCCTCTGGTCCTAGGCACTCTTCAAATCTGTAAATAATTACAAAACAAAACATATATATATATATATATATATATATATATATATATATATATATATATTTTTTTTTTTTTATTTTTTTATTAAGGATCCAAGAAACAAATCAAACCATAAACTATATATATATATATATATATATATATATATATATATATATATATATATATATATATAAAGAGGAGAATTATTGTGGGCATGTCCGCTGAATGAACAGAATGAAAAGTTAGAATGGTAACAGGTACGACACGTGTTTCTGCTCATTGGCTTCATCAGGCCCACGTATGTGACCGTGCCTCTCAACATAAGTCGAGACGCACAACGTCACATACGCAGTTACGGGTGTAACCTTAAGAAAAGAGAAAAATTTTTTTTAACGAGGACCACAAACAGGAGCCAGTACACCCATTTGTGGCTTCAGCCAAAAGACCCCTTTTTTGGGGGCAACAATTAGCGTCGCCGACGGAGGCAACTATAGCCAACTGCCGTGGTATCCTATAAGCCCAAGAGAAGAAAAAAAATTGCTAGAAACTAGCGCGGATCGATACATAAAAAAAAGAGGAGAATTATTGTGGGCATGTCCGCTGAATGAACAGAATGAAAAGTTAGAATGGTAACCCGTACGACACGTGTTTCTGTGACGTTGTGCGTCTCGACTTATGTTGAGAGGCACGGTCACATACGTGGGCCTGATAAAGCCAATGAGCAGAAACACGTGTCGTACGGGTTACCATTCTAACTTTTCATTCTGTTCATTCAGCGGACATGCCCACAATAATTCTCCTCTTTTTTTTATGTATCGATCCGCGCTAGTTTCTAGCAATTATATATATATATATATATAATATATATATATATATATATATATATATATATATATATATATATATATATATATATATTTATACACTCCCAGAAAAAAAACCGCTATCCTAAAATTATTTACTTTTTAACAGAATATTTTACTTTTTATTAATAGTTCCGTAAAAATAATATTTTAAAAATGGGGTGCTAACTTCACGAGGGACCAACCTTACACTTTTTTAAGTCAAAAATTTAAGTTGTAAACCCTTTTTTAAAAAGTGTGAAGTTGCCCCCCCCCCCCCCCCCATGAAATACTTTTTAACAAGAGTTCTGCTTTAAACTCATGAGTTCCCGTTAATGCTGCTATAGTTCTACAGTTCTGCAGAATCAGAATGATATTTTTTTGTTTACAACTTACATTTTTGAGTGTTAAAAAAGTGTGAAGTTGGTCCCCACGAAATATTTTTTAACAATAGTTCTGGTTTACAACTCATGAGTTCCCGTTAGTGTTTCCATAGTTCTACCGTTCTGCATCAAGATAATGATATTTTGTTGTTGAATATTTTACTTTCCAAAGAGCACAAAACGTAATATTTTTTTTTTGTAAGAGTTCTGACCTCGAAAACCATCAAGAACTGTGGACCTCCTTTAGAACTATTAAGCACTCTGGCCAGTGATGTGAGTCTGTCATATGACCTCGTCATTTTGTGCGGTCATGACGTCATGACCGTCACATCACATTAATAAATGACCATCAGGTCATTTAACCTCTTAAATTTCATGCTTCGACGTAAGAGTAAAAATTAAGCAAGAAAAAGCCACGAGCGTCATAGAAATAGTGATGTAAATGAAATAAAACGGCAATGTTTTTTTTAAAAACCGTGTTTTTTGTGAAAAAAAAAACATAAAGCTTGTTTTTTTTCTTCAAAATGGCGTTTTTTTTTCACAAACTGACAAATATGCAAGGTTTTAGAGGAAAATAATTAGAAATCCATATGTGATTACATTTGTAACGATAAAGTAAATAATATGCAATAAATTTGTCAATAAGTAAACATGTTTAAAAAACAACGAACTAAAACCACCTATTTATCAACAGGAACACAAGAACAGCTAAAACGCCCAAGTTTGGTAATACTAATAATATTACTAAAAATAGAAACAATAACTAATAATGAAAAAGTTTTTTTTTCGGCTATCCTAATAAACTAGGTTGCAAAAATTATCATGTATCCTACTGAAGTCAAAAAAATCTAAATTTAAAGAAAAATAGAAAACGAATTACGTACTATCTAAAAACTTTTTGATTCGTTTATAAATAGGATATATTATTAACAATAATAAAAAAAGCTTAAAGCAGATCACCTGTTGACATTGCACACTAGCGGTTTGTTCTTGTGTGTTGCACGAAACTGCACTAATCTGCACTGACTTTTTGCTTATGGGCTTCTTCCACGAATAAAAAATGTGCAGGTTAGTGCAGTTTGGTGCATCACAAAAGCACAAACCTTAGGCTTGTACAAAGAAATGAAGACATCACGCATGCTCTGTCGCGTTTTAGAATATTCCTGGCTTAATTCTAAAATGAGACAAAAACGAAATAACTGACGAATTTGCACATGACGTAGAAGAACATGATGAAACTTAAGGACATGCTTTTCTTTTTTAAATTTTGTAAGAATATTCTTTTTTAACTACAAAGTATTCTTAAACTTTTAGTTTTATTACTAATGTAAATTAAGGGTATTTTTTATAAATGACCTATATGACCGTCACATGATGGTCATTTGTTACGGATGATAAATGACCGTCATTTCACATCACTGACTGTGGCCATACTTTTGTTTTTGCAATAATGGGGGGCTGCTTGAAGTTAGCACCCCATTATTTAAAATATTGTTTTTACTTTTATTTTAACGGAACTATTAATAGAAAGTAAAAAGAACTCTAGATCTCTTCATAGAAAACTCCATTAATTTTTAATAAATTTAGCATCTTGGCTCTATTGGGAGTGAAACACCAGACATGATCAAATATGATTTTGTGAAAAAGGAGTTGCAAATGTGCTGCAAAAAATTTCTTTCTTTCCTGTGCAACTTTGTGAGTGCACGAGGCTTGAGGAAAACCCATATTAACTTGAGCACATCCTAACATTTACCAAGTAGTTACTTTTCATAATCAAATTTGGTACTTACTTATGTTTAAGTTCTGCTATGGTCATGCTGAGATTACAATAGCAAATTCCGGGAGGAACCCTTTTAATCTTGTATGCCTGGCATAATTACCTAAAATATACAAAACAATTTGAAAATATTACAAAACGTTTCTACATGTAAAACTAGGAGCCTTAAAAATTCGAAATAGCCACGAGAAAAACCTACATGAATTTAGTTTATTAAAGAAAAATATAATTATTTAATAATAAATATCACGTACTACCCAAATTTTACAATATCCTATTAGTTATTATTGTTAGCTTGATAAGCTAACTCCAATATCAATAACCCCTATGTAGGGACATTTTTACATTATTAAAGCAGTTTAAGCAGTTTATAAAGTAGGTATCTAGGTACTATCGGCTAAGTACCTGCATAACAGAAACTTAAAAAAATGCAGAAATCGGATTCTCTATAATTATAATAACAACAATACTTTCATCCATGTCATCCAAAAATGAACAATAGCAATATCATTCTACTGTAAGTTTGCCTAACATTATTTTATACCAACCTATTAAATTATAATAAGTAATGTGTGTATAAAACACAGAACATTTAATACTTTGAACTCAACGTTGCCTTTCAAAACGAGAAAAAGTTATTTAAAAGTTTTTAAATGGCTAAAAATAAAAGTGTAGATGTACCTACCTGCATCAAATGAAATGTTTGTGTCTTCAGCTTCTCATAGGGTTTCATCTAATTAGACCACGCAATTTTTACAGCCTCTTTTCTTAAGCAGCGATGTGAACTTACACTTTCTTAAGTTTTATTTAACTTTTATTATATCCAACAGACGATCTTTTTACGCTTATAAAAACATTACCACAGCTTAATAACACAACATAACCTTGGATGAATAAAGACAGTCCTTGAGGTAATCAGGTTATAAAACTTCACTTTAAAAATGTTGTAATAGTCCAGATTCATACCAAAATATTTCCAAATACAATTATTTAGCTACAATTGTCTAAACTAATAATTACCTATTATTTAATTCTAAAATGTCTAAAAAGTTCTTAAATAAATAAAGTCAAAACGTCAACTTACAGTTACAGAAGTGGCCGGTAGGGGAGCGGGGAGCAGAAGGCATCGACATGGCGGTGTTGCCGTATCCCCTTTTAAGTCGTTACTTTAATTTGAGTCGCCAACACGTTCAATGTAGATTGCCACTTAAGTTTCGTGACGTAACTTTTTTGCTGGGCAAATGGCTCCTTTTGAAATTGTAATAAATTATACCGAAAAGTAAAAATTTTTTTTAGCTAAATTAACGCAGTAATTTTCCTCAAAATAGCAGTTTTGGGGTTGTAATGACTTTCTTAAACGATTTAAGCAATAAAAAAAAAATGTGCATATTCCTTATTAGGCAACTATCCAATATTAGGCGACTTTCCTCTACATCTTTGTGTTTTTACGTTCGTTTTATTCAAATGGATAATACCAGTGACTATAAAGAATATAGACAAATATTCGAATACACCGAAATGGGACCGAAAACGGGTCCCCCTTGAAACATTTGGGTGGGTTCACAGGTTTATGGTTTAGGAATTTATTTGTTCACCTTTATATATCTATATAGTTCATATATACAGATTTATATAATGGTGGACAAACAAATTTCTAAGCCATAAACCAGTAAACCCCCAAAATGTCTCGAGGGAGACCCGCTTTTTGGTCCATTTTGGTTACACGCCAGTATTCGTCTATGTATTATTTAGTCTATGATAATACCTAGTGGAAATAAAAATTGGACAATTTTGTTGGCGGGGGGGGGGGGTGGGGGGGCGGTCTGCTTTGAATAGCCCCGCGCAGTAAACAGCCTTAAGCCGGCACTGCGTGAAACCCCACGTGAAAATGTCCCGTAAATTTTTTTACCGACTTGTCCACTTCGGTTTCTAAATAAATAGGCACCATGCATCGGCGTGCCCGACTTAATAGCGTCACTGTGTTTTGAAAGTTTCGACCAGAAAATTCTTTTTTTAATCGACTTCACAAGAGGAGGTTATCAATTCGAGCCGTATGTGTCATTTATTTTATGTATATTCATATTCACTCATAATTCTTGAACGGATTAACCGATTTCTATAATTTTGGGGGTAATTACCCCCCCCCCCCCAAGAAATATCTGAAAAATATTATTGCTCTATTAAAAGTAGCCTGTTTGCATTACACACATTTTAGCAAAAACTTTTTTCCTAAAAATGATTTCCTTTTTTATTTTTATACTTCATGCTTCGACTCCATGCAATGTTGTAAAACTCCATAAATTGGGCGCCTGAATAGGAAACAGGCCTGCATCACGTCCTATGTGGACCGACACGCGACATTTCGGCCTTCAGGGCTTTATCCATATATATTATCCAAGTTCTTAGGAGTAAAAGATTTGATTTTTACACAAATATAATAATTTAATATATATTTGTTTCTTAAAGTGTGTTTTGTATTTTGATTTTTTGGTAATTATTGGGATTACCGGAAAAGGCGAATTTTTTAATGAAATTTTGCACAGACCCTAATTTTAGGTCGTAGAACACGAATCCGAAGTCAGTTTTTGGCGGTCTCGTATGGTTTTTCCAAAAAATATATTTTTTTGGAAAACTTTTAGGTTAACTTTTAGGTTATCTTTTTTTTATAGATTCCCTTAAGTTTCGACACTTTCACTTAAACATATCTGTAAACTTATAATTTTTATTATATTTCGTCACACAAAACATCACATTTAGGAAAAATAGCTAAGAAAATTGCTTTTTTCGATCGAAAATTCCATTTACTCGCTAAGTTGCCGCCATTATTTTCCTACCTGTCAACGTGTCAACAATAGATTTCTGTGTCCGGTGTTGTCACGTTTACTTATTTTTTATGGAAATACATGCTGATGCATGCAACCATATCTGAACCAAAAGGTGTATACCCAACCCAAGCAAACCTGGGCAAAAAGGTGGTCAGGTTTGCTCAGTTTTGATTGATATAGATACATATATATCTATATCAATCAAAACTGAGCAAACCTGACCACCTTTTTGCTCAGGTTGGGTGAGCAACAAGGTGGTCAGGTTTGCTCAGTTTTGATTGATATAGATATATATGTATCTATATCAATCAAAACTGAGCAAACCTGACCACCTTTTTGCTCAGGTTTGCTTGGGTTAAAATTGTTAAAATTTGTGGGAAAAACGATTTGTAAATTTGGCAAGCGCGTCTTTCGCTCAGAAATTTCGAGAATGTGGACCTCGGGCTGCGTGTTTATTTTCTTTCAGTTTTTTGATATTTTCTCTGATTTTTTAATGTGTTTTTACATAAATTTGCCTAAATATGGTTCAGAAAAATAGTGTGTGATAACTTGTATAGATGTGTTTAAGTAAAAGTGCCGAAATTTAAAGAAATTCATTGAAAAAGCTAACCTAAAAGTTAATTTTTTTTTTTTTTTTGGAAAAACGATATGAGACCGCCAAAAACTGACTTCGGATTCGTGTTCTACGACCCAAAATTAGGGTCTGTGCAAGATTTCATTAAAAAATTCGCCTTTTCCGGTAATCCGAATAATTACCGATTTTTTTTCTTAATTTTATTTTGATCCGCTAGACAGAGACAGAATTTTCCATCAGTTTTTCATGCTAAAATAAGGACCTGTTCAATCCACACTGAAATTAATGTTATGTTAACTGACACGTCATTTTCGGGGTTACTGAGGTCAAAAAATTTAATTTTTTTGTAACAGATGTTCAGAAAATTGAGAGCGGGGGGGGGGGCGATAAAGAGGAGCAACTGCCAATTTCTGCAAAAATATTAACTAATGAGTCATTTTCGGGGTTATTAAGGTCAGAAAAGCTAAGTTCATGTAACTGATATAAAAAAAAGTTACGGCGGAGAAGAGGGCGCAAGGAGCGGGTGGAAAATTCTTTAGAAATGTTAACTATGCCATTTTCGGGGTTATTGAGGTCTCAAAATCTAATCTTACCTGGACATTACAAATTTAAAGAGGGGGCAATAAGATGAATGGGCGAGGGAGAATAGGTGAACTAAAAAGACAGAAATATTCTTTTTAAATATTGACCAGCTTCACAAAAGAAAAAGCACTAAAAAGTATGGAAAAATAATTTTACGTATGAATAACTGAGGTTAATGGTAAACTTAACTTTGTTCAAAGTTAGGTAACTTGTATACCGAAGTTCTAAACTTTGAATTTCACAGTATATGAATCCGTAATGATAATTCATAAACAACTAATAAGAGGTTGCGCTTACCTTACAGTTTAGAACTTTTGTGTGCAAATTACAAGTTGAACGCAATTAAGCTGACCATTAGACTGTTTTAACTTATGTGTAGTCCATTGCATACTGCAGTATTTTTAAAAGAATGTGTGTGTATTACTTTGAAATTGTTTGTTTTAATTAAATATAACTTATGCAGGGAGCAAAAAAAAAATATATATATATATATATATATAAAAGTAGAGGTTAATCTCGTCCGTATTATAAATAAAAGAGAAGAAGAATATCGGCTATTCGGACTGTGGAAGTGTGTTCCTCTTTTGCATCAAAGTACGGGGAGTCCAAGAAAATGGACTACCCCGGGCCGGGTAGACTATGACAGCTGTTTCGTCCTTGTTAGGACTCATTCAGACAGTCATAACCCAGTCGCACCGTGGCAAACGGTGTTACTGCATCTTACATCCTTTTTGTAAAATACAAGCAGGAAATAACATACCATAACGCCACCTAGCGGGTGCTGGCTCTAATGCAAAAGCAGAACACACTGAAAAGGTAGAATATAAAATCAAAGGGCGAACACAGCATCTCTGGTTTATGAGAAACGCATTTTTGTACTCTGCCCAACTTGTCCGCATGGTTTGCGCAGTACAAGGAGGGAGTCACGACGTCCTCACCAGAAGACGCGTCAACCCTTAACACAAGCCAAGTAAGAATAAAAGTAGAGGTTAATCTCGTCCGTATTATAAATAAAAGAGAAGAAGAATATCGGCTATTCGGACTGTGGAAGTGTGTTCCTCTTTTGCATCAAAGTACGGGGAGTCCAAGAAAATGGACTACCCCGGGCCGGGTAGACTATGACAGCTGTTTCGTCCTTGTTAGGACTCATTCAGACAGTCATAACCCAGTCGCACCGTGGCAAACGGTGTTACTGCATCTTACATCCTTTTTGTAAAATACAAGCAGGAAATAACATACCATAACGCCACCTAGCGGGTGCTGGCTCTAATGCAAAAGCAGAACACACTGAAAAGGTAGAATATAAAATCAAAGGGCGAACACAGCATCTCTGGTTTATGAGAAACGCATTTTTGTACTCTGCCCAACTTGTCCGCATGGTTTGCGCAGTACAAGGAGGGAGTCACGACGTCCTCACCAGAAGACGCGTCAACCCTTAACACAAGCCAAGTAAGAATAAAAGTAGAGGTTAATCTCGTCCGTATTATAAATAAAAGAGAAGAAGAATATCGGCTATTCGGACTGTGGAAGTGTGTTCCTCTTTTGCATCAAAGTACGGGGAGTCCAAGAAAATGGACTACCCCGGGCCGGGTAGACTATGACAGCTGTTTCGTCCTTGTTAGGACTCATTCAGACAGTCATAACCCAGTCGCACCGTGGCAAACGGTGTTACTGCATCTTACATCCTTTTTGTAAAATACAAGCAGGAAATAACATACCATAACGCCACCTAGCGGGTGCTGGCTCTAATGCAAAAGCAGAACACACTGAAAAGGTAGAATATAAAATCAAAGGGCGAACACAGCATCTCTGGTTTATGAGAAACGCATTTTTGTGCGGACAAGTTGGGCAGAGTACAAAAATGCGTTTCTCATAAACCAGAGATGCTGTGTTCGCCCTTTGATTTTATATTCTACCTTTTCAGTGTGTTCTGCTTTTGCATTAGAGCCAGCACCCGCTAGGTGGCGTTATGGTATGTTATTTCCTGCTTGTATTTTACAAAAAGGATGTAAGATGCAGTAACACCGTTTGCCACGGTGCGACTGGGTTATGACTGTCTGAATGAGTCCTAACAAGGACGAAACAGCTGTCATAGTCTACCCGGCCCGGGGTAGTCCATTTTCTTGGACTCCCCGTACTTTGATGCAAAAGAGGAACACACTTCCACAGTCCGAATAGCCGATATTCTTCTTCTCTTTTATTTATAATACGGACGAGATTAACCTCTACTTTTATTCTTACTTGGCTTGTGTTAAGGGTTGACGCGTCTTCTGGTGAGGACGTCGTGACTCCCTCCTTGTACTGCGCAAACCATGCGGACAAGTTGGGCAGAGTACAAAAATGCGTTTCTCATAAACCAGAGATGCTGTGTTCGCCCTTTGATTTTATATTCTACCTTTTCAGTGTGTTCTGCTTTTGCATTAGAGCCAGCACCCGCTAGGTGGCGTTATGGTATGTTATTTCCTGCTTGTATTTTACAAAAAGGATGTAAGATGCAGTAACACCGTTTGCCACGGTGCGACCGGGTTATGACTGTCTGAATGAGTCCTAACAAGGACGAAACAGCTGTCATAGTCTACCCGGCCCGGGGTAGTCCATTTTCTTGGACTCCCCGTACTTTGATGCAAAAGAGGAACACACTTCCACAGTCCGAATAGCCGATATTCTTCTTCTCTTTTATTTATAATACGGACGAGATTAACCTCTACTTTTATTCTTACTTGGCTTGTGTTAAGGGTTGACGCGTCTTCTGGTGAGGACGTCGTGACTCCCTCCTTGTACTGCGCAAACCATGCGGACAAGTTGGGCAGAGTACAAAAATGCGTTTCTCATAAACCAGAGATGCTGTGTTCGCCCTTTGATTTTATATTCTACCTTTTCAGTGTGTTCTGCTTTTGCATTAGAGCCAGCACCCGCTAGGTGGCGTTATGGTATGTTATTTCCTGCTTGTATTTTACAAAAAGGATGTAAGATGCAGTAACACCGTTTGCCACGGTGCGACTGGGTTATGACTGTCTGAATGAGTCCTAACAAGGACGAAACAGCTGTCATAGTCTACCCCGCCCGGGGTAGTCCATTTTCTTGGACTCCCCGTACTTTGATGCAAAAGAGGAACACACTTCCACAGTCCGAATAGCCGATATTCTTCTTCTCTTTTATATATATATATATATATATATATATATATATATATATATATATATATATATATATATTAGGGTGCTTTTTTTTCGACTATTTTTGTTTTTTCGGTCCCATCGTGAAATTTTGTTGGAAATACCAAAAACAAAATTGCCTGAACGTTTGAGCCCTTAATATTAATATTAAGCCTAGACCAAGGCGTGTAAAAATTTCCCATTGAAAATACACGAAAACTCTGATTTTTTATCTTTAAATTTCTATAGCTCAGCGGCATTTTACGGCATTGCTTTGACCATAGACAAGTATTTCTCAGAATTGAACGCTCTACAAAAATGCCCAGTGCGGCAAAGTCGTAACTCACACCGGCGAGGTAGTACGGGCCACTAAACCTGATTTTTCGCATTTATCTCGCAAACTAAAAGCGATACAGAAAAAAATGTATAAAACAAACTTGTAGGAAATTCACTTTTCTACAAAAAAGGTCCTTAGTACTGAGTCGCTAACATCAATATTTCTGGAGATAACTATCTATACAGTTTGTGTAATTTCAAATTTTTATCGAAAATCACGTTAAATTATAAAAATATCGTTCGTTCATTATCCATCACTCGACCATCATTTATCCATCAAGCGACTCAGTACTAAGGACCTTTTTTGTAGAAAATTGAATTTCCTACAAGTTTGTTTTATACATTTTTTTCTGTATCTCTTGTCGTTTGCGAGATAAATGCGAAAAATCAGGTTTAGTGGCCCGTACTACCTCGCCGGTGTGAGTTACGACTTTCCCGCAATGGGCATTTTTGTAGAGCGTTCAATTCTGCGAAATACTTGTCTATGGTCAAAGCAATGCCATAAAATGCCGCTGAGCTATAGAAATTTAAAGATAAAAAATCAGAGTTTTCGTGTATTTTCAATGGGAAATCTTTACACGCCTTGGTCTAGGACTTAATATTAATATTAAGGGCTCAAACGTTCAGGCAATTTTTTTTTGGTATTTCCAACAAAATTTCACGATGGGAAAAAAAAGTCGAAAAAAAAGCATATATATATACATAATATATATATATATATATATATATATATATATATATATATATATATATATATATATATATATATAATAAATTACATACACACAAACACAGTCTAAATTATAGTCCACACTCAAAAGGTGGTCCCTCCGTTGAAAAAACAAACAAAAAACATCCTGAAAAATCCGTAAAAACACCTAGAATATGCCAAATTTTCGAATCGAACTCGTCCGAACAAACTAAAACTCGCGGAAGGCGGCACAAAGATCGCTGCTATTAAATTAGCGCGGTTTCTTGCGCAACGGGTGCCGTTGCCGGTTAGCGGGGTCAATAACGAAGGCGAAACGCACGCCCAGGCCCAGGCAACGACGGCGAGCCGAGACAAATTGGTTGCGTTTACGCAGTAAAAGTTTTTACGTTAACGTTATATTTCAGATAAATTATAAGAGACTATATCCATGTTTTTATAAAATTATAGCATAATGTTAAAAATTATTCATTATTAATGTATAAAATTTATTAAATTTTTTTATCTCCAAAAAGTTTAGATAAGTATTGCCTCCCCCACTTATATGGACCGCACGCCCTGATGTGAAGCCTGACTATACATAAGTTATTCAGGGTTTTCATTATAGGAATTAATTTTTGTTCTGGGGACGTCACTGGCAATCGCAATGACGTACCTATAAAACATTAATCTTCCTGGGAAATAAATTTTTAATAAAGAAGGACCATCGGCCTCGCAACAAAAATCGAAAGCAAGAATATTATCAAGTTATTAAACGCTAAACTGCTCCCACAGCAGAATAATTGAAATTCTTTCGAAATGCTGATTTCCTCTAAATCTCCCCCAAAAATATTCCCATGCATACGGTTTTTAACATCGCTGCGAGCAAGAAAGTTTCTTTTAGGAAAAAAGCTGATAACGGTAAAAGTTTTAAATTTGACTTCATAATGCATGGCGGTTAATGGAACAAGTTGACATTTTAGCAAGCGCTTTAAGCAGGTTTTTTATATTTTACGCTGACACTGATATTAGATTATTCAACTTTAATTTTGCATTAAATTTCACAGTGTTCTTCTTCGGGCAACTAGATATCTGCAAAGAATGTTTTGTTTTTTGGCAAGCTCGTCTTTCTTTTCGTGGTCAAGAGAATATGTTTTGTTAAATAAAATCTTCATGTATGGTTGTTCCATACTTAAAAATGGCAATTAGAGAAGACAAGTTGCATCTGGAGTGGCGAAATAAGCAAAAAAATTAGGCAATGGATGAAACCAATTGAAATGGGTCCGTAAAGATGTCCAGATAAACATATATATCTCTTTATAAAAATATGTTGTTGCTAATTTTTTTATTAACAATTTATTGCAAAAAGTAGTTTCTTGTATGTCTATTTTCGATTTTCCGGTATTTATGAACAAAGCGAAACGCCGTTGGTACCATCGGAAAGGTGAGACAATTGTAAACAATTTTGCTACTGAACACATTTGTCTACGACCAATAGATTCGTCAGTATTTAATAAATAAGAAAAACCGCTCAGTAGGATATCTTAGAAAAAAAATTAATATATGTTTTAAAATTTTATTTGTAGTGATTTATCCAACTTCACTAATAATTAAAAACAGAAACATTCGGTCAAGTGCAAGCTATAGGTACTTGCAAAATTAGTGTTCCGTGCCATCAGCCCCCTCACTTAACCTGAGCAAGCCTCAGCTTCCCGATCTCTCCCCATCTGCCGCGCTACCCGCCGCCGACAGCACCAACGCCGTATCACATCGCGTATGCGCGGAGCTGAGTGGGGGAGCATTTCGACTGAGCCAAATTGAAAATTTTGAAAAACGTTTAAGGACAAAAGTTGTTCCTTACATCGTGAGAAATATTTTTTGTCGAAAAACTTTTTCTCTAAAATCGGTGGTTCAGCAGATATAAGGAAATAAACAGTTAAATTGTTTATAACAATTGATCACGCTGGAATTTTTCAATCCTAATAATTTTGGCTCAATCTATACCTAATTCTCAATGTTCATGATTTTTTTTTCAGATTTTTCTGAGCGAGTCTTTTGGTGGTGATGGTGGGGGACAGAAATTTTTAGGTTTTTCCCGAAAAATGTTTTAAAAAATGCATAAAAAATACATCATATATATTGTTGAATTCGTGCCTGAATAAGCTCTTATTTGACACTCTACACGATGCCCTTGAATTTTTTTTTGCATTACGAACTCCCGGGCCCTCCCCTGCGGGCGCCCATGTATGTATACTTATAAGCGTTGCGCGCCATAAGCACATGCTTATCTTATGACTTATATCTTTTGATCAATTCAAGATATTTGAATAAAACAAAATTGCATGTATAAATAATCGCGAGGACAATCAATTAATCATATTTTGAAAGTTTTTCGAATGTTGGAATTCCCAGTACTCTTGTTTAAGTGTGAAATTTTCCACTTTGTTGATTCAAGCTCTGTATTTATAAACAAATTTTAAAAAATTTAAAAATAAATATTGTAATCTCTTCCTGAGACCACTGTCGACGAATTCTGTGAGGGGTTAGGAAATGTGTCGGCCTCTTAAGAAAAACTGATTATTTTTTGTAATTTTTCAGTTTTAAAAATAATACAGTAGTGATAAGCGTGTTCAAACATTTACTTTCACATAGTGTAATTGGTTTTACAAAAATTTTAATTTTTCAATGAGTTTTATTGGCATAAAGTTATCTGGAAGAAGGTCAAAATATCGCTATAAAGAAATTGTTATAAAAATATAATGAAAAAAGATAATAATCATGATAATCATCGGAAACTTAGTAAAGTGGCAGGTAAATATGTCTTCTAGTGACACTGAAGCATTACCATTGAATTTAATTATTGTCAAAAAATAATTAATCCAGGAGCTAGTGGATGTAACCTTATTGTCAATCGGTCGGTGTTTAAAATGGCGCGTTTTGGTCAAGATTTTTTTAAGACAATCGAAAAAATTGTGCAAAAACGTAATACCGTAAAGACGAAGAATTTTATATGGCAACGTATGACCTTTTGTGACGAAAGAAATTATCGGTTTCTAGGAACCACGCCAGTATCAGAACTTGCAAAAATACTTGAAGATTGGGCATTTTACATGAAAAAAAGGGTGAAGATTATAAGGAGAACAGTGTGAAATCTATTTGAAATTCTGCCGCAAAAATGTTGCAGGAAAAGTATGTTAGTGAGTTTAATATTTATTTTCACCCATTTACCAACATACGTTTTAAAAAAGGTCGAGATGCGCAGAGCGATAAAAGAAAAATGCTACAGGGAGTCAAATAAACGAATGGAGAGTCTCACAGCTTTTGGCATAAAAGATATTTATGCTGAAGCCTCTCTCTGGGATAAAGATTGTTTAGATGGGCTGTAGAAGAAGCTCTTTTATATATGCGCCTTTAAACTGGCATGGACAGGTACTGAAGCCATTTAATGTAAGGCCGACTATTTTAAAGATGAACTTGACATGCAGGGAAACTTTATAGGAATAATAATATATAACCCTGTATTTCTAAAACTACACGGTGTGGCTCAAAAAGCTGTTCAAATAGTAAGTGGTTAGTGAGAAATATAAACACCGTTAGTTTTTGTTCAGTTCGATTATTGAAAAAACTTTTAAGCAAACGAAATAATAGCGTAACACCTATCGTTTGTTTTTAACCGTAAATCCTAGTTGCAGACGCGGTAGCTGATTTAAAATCATGCCACTAGGTGTAAACAGTATTGCAGAATGGACGAAGATGTCGGCAGAGAAGATCGGCCATGACACAAAACGGAAAAAAATTGCGAATCATCGGCTGTGTCAACACTTGCGCAAAATGAAGTTGGGGAACAGCAGCTGATAAAGCTAACGGGACGTGCAAATGCTCAGTCCATTAAACCCTACCTCCAAATGGATTCAGAGCATTATTCGAAAATAGTGAATCACATGAGGGATAACAATAAAACAGAAGCCACAATTTCTGAAACCCATTGTTCAAATCTTACTAATGTTGTTGCTCATCACAGTCAGAATGCTCACAACAGAAACCTTATAGTTTATCAGAATTGTATTTCCAATATTGTTAAGAATTACAATAAAAATTAAATATGTTGATTGTTTACTTGTATTTCCGGTTTAACTAAAAATATGTTATTTGCTTGTTTTTTGGCTTAATTATTTATTCGTGAAATTGTCGTGACGAATACCATTCATGACGCTAACGATTGAACTCAAGTTTGTTGCTTTTAAGCAATTTCACTCATGAGAATGATCCAAAATTACCTCCGGATCGCAACAAACTTTCGTTAATAATCAAAAAATTTCCCGATAAAATTATGTCACTTATATAATATAATATATGAATAATTTTTGTCGTTCGTGTAGGAATACCTTACAGAAGAGAGTTCTTGTCAAAAAACAAGGAAAAAATGCTAAATCATTAGGGGTTCGCAAGCTCTTCGTACCCGACATACAGGTTGTAAAAAAATATTTTATTATTTTGATAAAACTGCCCACACGCAGGTGCGAAAAAATAATGAAACAGTGCTTTAATACTGAAATTAGTTACAACTAGAAGATTTTAATGTGCTACTGCCATTGTTAAAAATATGATATTATCTAAATATAAGCAAGAAGTAGGTATTCCAAAAAAGTCTTGCATTTTTCAAAAATATGCAGGAATCATCCTTTGTTAGTTTTCTTTTTAATTTAAATGGAGCTTAACATTTGATCAATAAACAACGACAATCCCAATATCTGCGTCATTGGATAAATAATATAACTCATGTCAGGCAATATATTATCCAAATATCATGAATAAAATTTGACGCTACTATCCAAATTGTTTTAAAAAATCAATTAATTAAGTTACTTTTCGACACTATGTATTTCAAGAGTAAATGATTTGTGGACCTGTACGTATTAATAAAACACATTCTTTACAAGAATCTTCCTCTAGGCAACGGTGAAAGTTCTCGAAGCTTCCTGTATTTTAAATTGTATATTTTCAAAGGTTAAATCACGAGAGCTTCAATTTTACCGTGTAAATTTCGCGAAAGTGGTTTTTCAAAAACTTTTGCTTCCAAAATGTCCGAGACTTAATAATTTGACAAATTATTAAGTCGAGAACATTTCGTTAAAAGCAAAATTTAAGAAAAATATAGATACCTACGTGAAATTCACGAGGTAAAATTTAAAGCTCGAGTGGTTTTTAAGATTATTTACTGATGCTATATTTTTGTCCATTTTTAATAATACAAATTGCCCAAACCGCGCCATCATGTATTTGTCCAGTTTGTTGTAATAAGGAATATGCATAAAACCCAAATAAATCTGAAATATATTTTTTTTATATTCTCTGCCTAAATTAAATGTTTATGGCGGTTGCTGTTATCCATTTATTTTGGTTTTTATTAACAAAAAAAGGATTTTCTACTGCAAATTTTCGCGCGATTTTCGAAACTTGTAAAACATAATCCCATTGGCTCTATCGCCAAAAGTGTTTTATGACTCATAATGTGTTATAGGGTTATCGAAAAACTCTGCACTTAAAGTAGAAGGATCCTAAGATCTTATTCATATATATTTCAAGCCGAAATTGGTCCAGGAACCTTTCAATTTTGCATCAAAAAGCTGTAACTTTTGCGAAATTTTGATCACATCTTAATGTTGTTATCATGACTATCTTCGAAAATGAGAAAAATCAAAAATTTCCAAATTTTGCATGTCCCCGATGCAAATAAACCTATTTATTTATAACTTTAACGAAAAATAAGCGATTTAAATTAGTGCGAGGTATTTTTAGATAATTAACGGATAAAATAAACTCGAAAAGAATCACTAAATAGGGAAAATAGTGTGGAATAATGTCGGTTAAAAATAGAACTTGTCGGAAAAAATCAAGAAAATTCGGTTTTTACCCCCTAAATACGCTCCTGGATAACCCATTCGGTATTCTTTTAAAGTGTGATTATCCCTTTATAAGATAGTGTTGAAAAATTGGGAACAAAATAGATAGGAAAAAATACAGTGATTGAAATGTCGAGGGCTAAAGTCAAAAAATCGAAATTTAATCGGCGATTACTCCCTTCCTATACAGAATGAAGAAACTAAAAAATACGGATATCACGTATCTCGACAAGCTCTTTCCAATGACGTATATGCAATTTTAATTTGAAACATTTTGACCCCAAAAAAAATTAAAAACCGTGAAATATTTGGGTCAAAATCCGAAATTTCCAGTTTTCCCCAAATATATCCATTTTCCAGTGATTTTAGGTTTAGGTAAATGTATTGCAAAAATAAAATTTTGCGATTTTAAAGCTTCACTTGTGAATCCGTTTTCGATCCAAAATATTTTTTTTGGCTTTGTAATGATTTCCTTAAACGATTTATGCATTCCTTGTTGCTGTATCCCATGGTATAACAAAGCATACTTGACACACGGCCTACTATTTATACAAATTTTGCTTTGATTTAGCTCGAACGTAAGGAATTTAAATTTATAAATTTTACAAAAATAGGGGATTGGGGATTTAAAAAAAAGTTATTGAAAATCATTATTTAGCTTCATTAAAAGTATGTGACATTAAGCTATTTTAAGTATAGAACTTTGATTTCAAAAGCTAGAGGAATTTAATCGCTGTTAAAATGATTAGTCCTTTTTACCCAGTTTAAAAAATTGTGATTGGATTGGTGAATGTAAAATGCAGAAACCTGATTCGTTTCAATGACAGGCACATAATAAAGAGGTAAATAATCATTATAAAACACAAAAGTTAACTAATTTGGACCTTGCCTACCTGTCAGTGCAATTTAAAATTTTTAAACCACTATCGAATTAGAAAATCACGTATCAGAGGTTAAATTGGATTCCCAGGATTTTAAACACAACGTTTGCGTTACTGAGAACACGTTTTGGGGATTTTGTTTTAAGAAAGTGATTAAAGAAACATGTGATGCAAACTACCGAACTGCGAGATTACTAAACTCGCAATAGAATCTGCAGATCTCAAGTTTTCTTGTATTATTTTAATACCGAGAAAGGACGAACAACAAACTGATTAGCATTCTTGTTTTATTGATCCACCATGTTTATCTTCTAAGAACAAAATTTTGGTAATATGATAATATGCTTATTATGTTACTATTTAATTATAAAGTACTGCTTATACAGTGTTGTGTACATAAATTGTCTTATTATTGCACTAGTTCAATGAAATTAACCTACTATGGTTGAAGTAGGTACGCCAGTATACTGCCTTCAGAAGTCTTTCTGATTTTCTTACTTGCACATAGTGATGTGGTCATGGAACACGGTCATAATGAAAATGACCATTACGTCATATTACGTTCCGACAGCAAAATGACGACTTTGTCATTTTGCTGTCGGATATTAAAATGAAATGTGTGAAGGCACTTTTTAAGTATGAAGTGCAGATTTTTAATACTTCATCATCAGTGCTTCCCGAGAGTAAGGAATAATCTTCATCTAAACTTGTACATTTTTTACTTTCAGGAAGCAGTGATGATGACCTATGGGGTTGAAAGCGCTCTGCTAATAAGTGTAAGTTGGAATCAAAAATTATTAAAAATTTTGCACTTAATACAAAGCATATATTCACATATATTAAAATAACGACGGCCATTTTCATTATGACAACGGTCATGTTCATTATGACTGTCACAAACTAGGCTTATCCTGTTTTGTTTATGTTTAAGCGCCCTTAGACAGAACTGTGTTCCAGTTTTTGTGTCGGTCGGGGTATTTGTTAACGTATGATTTAAACCAAGTGATTGTGTTGTGAAGACAAGAGTAAAGTAATCATCATTGTATAACGTGGGTAAAAGCAAAATGACGCATTATGGTCATAATGCGTCATATGTCACAAATTTGAAATAACAGTAATTTTACATCACTACTTGCACGCCATTTTCTGTAAGCAGTATAAGTTTCTTTGTGTAAATGCCCGGATTTGGACGCCTTGCTGAGCAAGGCATCCCTTTACCGTATTTGGAAAAATTTGAACGTCCTCGGAAATTTCTTCATCGAACCTACTTTCATTTCCTGTCTTTATATTTATATTTGATAATGATAATAAACAAAAAACGCTTCAGGAACTAAGCGTAACAAAATTTAAAGCAATCTCTGCTATATTTAATACTGATATTTTCATTGTTGTTTTTGTATCTGTGCTAGCGTACCATGGGCATCTAAAGAAAAGGGAAACGTAAACGGGATTTAAAGGATTTGAGGTTGGGAGGGGAAGGGAAAACATCTGCAGGCAATTTGTTCCATATTCTGGAGACCCTAGGTATGAATGAGCGAGAGAACTGGGATGTTGGTTCTTGTAGCTGGACAGTAAAGAGATGCATACGTAACGCGTCTCGTGTTGTTTTGTTAGGAACAGTCAAGGAAGGAATTATAGCAGCCAGTTCTTCAGAGCAGAATCCGTGGAACTATCGGTAGAAAAGGGATAAATTCCCAACATGCGCGAGAGAAGGGAATTTTCTTGTAAAGACTGGGTCATTGATGAGTCGAATGGCTTTCTTTTATACAGGATCAAGGATATTAAGTGCCGAAGGCGATGCCACTCCCCAGATGTGGGAACAGTACTCTTGGTTAAGTCTGATTTAGGAAATATAGAGAGAGTGTAAGTAGGAGGAGGATTTTAAGATGATATGCTTTTTAGCTGCTGCTGTGACCATTGAAGTAACGTGTTGGTGTCAGCTGAGATCATCTTTGAAACCGATGCCAACAAGATCGAACGTTTCACTGTTTTGTATGGCTTGGCTATTCATGCGAATGGGGTAAGTGTTACAGGATTTTTTTCTTGGGGGTTTTGGACGCGTTAAACCAAGCTAGGTTTTTGGCGTCCCAGTCTAAGATTTTTTTAGCTAAAGTTACTGAAAAGCAGCAAAAAACTGTTTTTAATTGGCGCATAAAATCTTGTTTGACACACGTAGGTACATAAAGTCATAAAGTCCAATAAAGATCCTTTATTAGGTGTGATAGTAACATAAACATAATCATAATTCATATGCCAGGCGCCAAGCTGTTCAGAGAAACAAATTCCGAAAAACACTCCGAAAAGGAAATTTCACTGGATGTAATTATTTTTTGGGATATTACCAACAAATTTCTCGGCTTTCCCTCTTGAACGTGGCCGGCAATTTAGTGATGTAAGGATACGTATCCAAATACCCGTTGGATACGGATATTAAAAGAATCTGGATTATCCGGAACCGGCCGAGAACTTGAATACGGATTCGGAATCAAAATAAATTCGCATCGGCTGTATACTAATGCAAAGTGCAAAGAGAAAACGGAATCGGAATCGAGTGTAAGCGAACAACACGGTCTGCGATGTGGCATATTTGATCTTATGCTTTCTCTTTCTAATGACCTTTCCTAAAAAAAGATAGCATAGTTATCGGGGTAACGGGTATCATATGGGATGAGACCCATTGGTTAAACTAGGCCCGCCTCACCCGAACCGAATTCAAACGAGAACGAACGACGCCGACGGTGCCTTCCTATCCCTAACCTTCGACTTCGAATGATACCGATACCGCATCGACCTACCTAGCCGTGTATCCGGATAGAAAATGTTTTAGTATTGCATGCATACGTATACATGATCTGTCGCGCGGTTCAAGAAATGGATTCGTATTCGGATAATGGATACGGATATTAGCTGATTCCGATTCCGTATTATCCGGATATCTAAAGAATACGGATATTTACAACACTAGCCGGCATCCCCCTCCCAGGTAGGTAGCAAAAAAGATAGACGGAGAGCTGGTAGACATTTTTGGGTAGGTATTTGAGGCACTGTGAAACAGTGTTCAAAACTTCTTCTAGTTATACCTGAATTCGAAAATGCAGACCTGGCTGAAGGGTGGCGGGGCTTAAGCGACCCTTAAATAATTTTTAAAGGAGCCAAATTTTTTTTGCAAAAAATATTCTTGAGGCACTTTGAAATTTCGACAGGATAATATTTGTGACTAAAACTAAATATTTACAAAAAGACAGGTCGTTTCGACAGGACATTTTACCTGCCAGGCGAGTGAGAATGTTCAGCGTGAGTGCGAGTTAATTCCGCTATGCGTAAGTTGAAGTGTGAGAGAGCGCGTATATCGCCGTTGTCTCAAGGGGAAGCACGCTGCGGTGTGATTGGCTCCCTCAAGACCACGTGATTTACATTGAAAAAAAGCAGTTTTTTTTTCAATAAGACATTATTTAAAAAAAAAACGACTCGCTATTGGCGCATAGGCGTAGTTAAGGGGGGGTTTGGGGGTGCTTAGCACCCCCAAAACTGTAATAAGTACAGCCAACATTTACAACCCTCCATCATATGAACAAAATTTTTGGCCACATGCTGAATTTGGCTTAAGCACCCCTGAATTTGACTGCCTAACTACGCCTATGTATTGGTGACCTAGGGTTGCCAGATATCTCGATTTTATCGGGACAGTCCCGATTTCAAAGGGTAAGTCCCGCTTCGCGACACACTGTAAAACGGGTCGCGAGTTGTCCCGATTTAAAAAAATTTTAAAAAATATTTTTCTAAACTCAATAACTTAAATTATTTAATCATAAATTTATGAAATGAAATATGATTTTTCACATGTACAATACTAGTGTGCTATGCAAACAGGTGATCTGCTTTGAGTTTTTTATTAGGGTTGATATATTATTAGATCCCATTTATAAACGAATCAAAAAGATTTTAGATAGTACATATAGTACGTAACTCGTTTTCTATTTTTCTCTAAATTAAGATTTTTTTGGCTTCAATAGGATAGGCAATACCACGCAATAACTTTTTCATTATTAGTTATTGTTCCTATTTTAAGTAATATTACAATTACTAGTCTTAGGTATGCGTTTTAGCTGTTCTTGTGTTCCTGATCATACATTTTTTCCTTGTTTTTTTTTTAAATATATGTAGTGATGTATAATGTACTGACAAATAGTAACGTACCTATTTATTGCATATTATTTACCTACTTTATCGTTGAAAATGTAATCACATATGAATTTTCAATTATTTTCCTCTAAAACCTTTATATTTTCCAGTTTGTGAAAAAAATCGTAATTTTGAAAAAAAACAAGCCCTGTGTCTTTTTCAGGAAAAACACAGTTTTTGAAAAAAAACCATTACGTTTTTTTTTCAATTTACGTCAATATACGTTATGCTCCAAAATTCTTACTAACGATCGCATGGGTACTGTAAATCACGTGGTCTTGCGGGAGCCACTCACACCGCAGCGTGCTTCTCCTTGAGACAACGGCGATATACGCGCTCTCTCACACTTCAACTTACGCATAGCGGAATTAACTCGCACTCACGCTGACTTTCCTTGTCTAAGCGCTGAACATTCTCACTCGCCTGGCAGGTAAAATGTCCTGTCGAAGCAACCTGTCTTTTTGTAAATATTTAGTTTTAGTCACAAATATTATCCTGTCAAAATTTGAAAGTGCATCAAGAATATTTTTTGCAAAAAAAATTTGGCTGCTTTAAAAATTATTTAAGGGTCGCTTAAGCCCCGCCACCCTTCAGCCAGGTCTGCATTTTCGAATTAAGGTATAACTAGAAGAAGTTTTGAACACTGTTTCACCGTGCCTCAAATACCTACCCAAAAATGTCTACCAGCTCTTGGACCAAGAGTTGTGACAATTTTCTCGGATTTATTTCATCTTGTGTCGAAAGTAGTTACATGCAAAATTAAAAATAATTATTAAATTTGCTATGAAAAAGTCACTATAACTATTTCCCGTCAGAATCATATTTCTTGGATGAAATGACCTTCTATACTTAATAGACAAAGTTGGGTGACCTCTACTCTGATGTTTTTATCTTAATTTACATCATTAACAAATTTTACTTTCAAATTTGATTTGGTATTTGTTGTATTTAGTGAGAATAAAAATAAATACGGCAAAGGTCAAGTTGTTAACCGCGTACCAAGAGTTCCAATAATACTTATGAAGAGGAAGCAAATTATTACAACATAATATTGTTTTTTATTAACTATTCCACTCATATTTTTTACAACCAATTAAAATTTAGCATTATTTAGAGTTTTACCTGTATTTCATCGAGAACAGGTAAAATTTTGCCGGTTTTTAGAGCCAATGAGAGCTTTTAAACTCTCAAAGGAACCATAATAAATGAAATAAATTTAGTCACCATGGTTTTAATTATTGTCAAAAAATAAATAACCCAGAATCTAGTGGTTGTCACATTACTGTCAATCGGTCATGGTTTAAAATGTCGCGTTTTGGTCAAGATTCTTGGGAGAAAATACGCATGCTGTACAAAAACCGGTTTCAATTAATAGCGTTAAGACGAAGAATTATAATATATGGCATCAGTTTATGGCCTTTTGGGACGAACAAAATTATCGGTGGCTATAATAACAGTATCGGAACCTGCAAAAATACAATACATAGATTTGGCAGTTAACATAAAAAAAGAGTGGAGAAGATTATAAGGAGAACTGTGTGAAATCTAAACTGCTGGCCACTCGAACTTACACATAGAGATTTTTAGGCAAAATGTAAAGTTCAATATTTTCAACAGGAATGCAAATTTTTGAACGCGTCTTGCAGATTTTAAGAGCTAGTTCTTTTCGGATTAAGCCGCATGACGTATATTTATCGTAGGACAATAGGTTTATTATATACGGGGTGATCAATGAAGTCATGCAAAAAATCAAAAAGTTTGTATGAGTGAAATTTCCGCAAAAAAATTTTTTGGTCGTTGCAATATGGTTCGTTACTAAGGTAACATCAATATCTCTAGACGTTTTTGTCACTTTTTGGATCAAGGCCCTTAGGTCTTGTACACACTACTAAACATAAAATTTGGGTAGCAAAATTTTTAAAATGCTATAACTTGACATTGGATTGACGGTTGTTGATGATTTTTACGGATTTGGAATCCTTATTTCACGTAGATTTTCTATAATCTAAGCATTTTATTTGGGGCTTGAAATATACAGGTTGAAATTTACACATTATACCGGGTCGATAATAGACAAAAACATAGCGACAAGAACAAGTTTATTACACTATATTCTACAATATACAAGATTGGTTAACAACGGCCAAAAGTCAATTCTTACAAAATTTCTAATTCTAAACCTACTTTAAAGGTTCCTGCAATCCCTAAAAAAACCGGCAAATATCAATGGAAAATTGCCAAGTGTCCTATCTTTAAATACCTAATCTTTGGTAATAATTTATCCGAAATTAAGTAGGTACATTAATAAAAAAAAAGAGAAACTAATATTTTGTTGGTCCTCCTGCTCGACGTATTACTTCCCGACATCGATTTGGTAGAGTATCCACAAGATTATTTATAAAATCTTGTGGAATATTCTCCCATTCTTCACGAATGGCCTCACTAAGTGTTTTAAGGTTTCAGGGGGTACATCACGCGATCTTACTTTAAGTTTTAAATAAGACCAAACGTGTTCGATGACATTAAGATCCGGAGACTTTGCAGGCCAGTCCATCCTATTGATGTTCTGTGCCTGCAAAATCTCTGCGATCCTTCGCGCTCTGTGAGGTCGAGCGTTGTCATCCACCAATAGAAATTCTGGGCCGTAATTTCGAGCAAAAGGAACAACAATAGGTTCCAAAATTTCCTCCTGATAAACAGTAGCGTTAACGGTTTGGTTGGTAATGAATAGCTCGGTTTTACCATTTCTTATGATACCTCCCCACCCTGTAACACCTCCGCCACCAAATGCCTCTTGTGGGGCCATATTTTCCCCCAAATACCGTTCATTTGGCCTTCTCCATTCGGCCATCGGAGTGAATCAAATTAAATCTTCTTTCGTCAGAAAATAAACAATGGCTCCACTCTGCATTACCCCAATTCGCATACCGATTTGCCCATGCCCGCTATATGGTGTTGTAATATCCCCACAGATTTTGCTCTGCGACGGGCTCTAGAATTTAAAATGTTTGGCATTATGTTGTTTTTGTAAAAATAAATTCGTTAATAAGTTGTTTTTATTTAATGTTCTTCTCACTGTTCTGTCTGAAACTCTCACCCCAGTTTGTTGCCTTAAAGAGTCATTTAGTGTTCTAGAGTTCTTTGTTCTATTCTGCATAGTTTCTCTCATTAAAATTCTTTCGGTTCTTTGGTTTATTTGTTTTGTATGTCCACCCCCATGGCCATAATCATGATTACCAGTAGTTTCGCTGCGCGACGCGACGGTTCAAATTATAAATTGTCTTTCGGCTGACATTGTAAATGCGCGCAATTTGCTTTTTTAACATTCCTTCGTTGAGAAGTCGAATGCAATTTTCCCTTTTTGCCGTGGTTATACGCCTCATATTAATTAAAATTTACAAAATTATAACATTGAAATGTGTCAGATTATTTCTAAAATAATGTTAACAGTTTTTAATTCCATAGCAACAAATTTATTTTTCCAATGCCTATTTTGAAATTGACGTGTCGCGTAGAAATTACAGCCGATCATAAATATGGGCATGGGGGTAGACAAAGAACTCTATAAAATTGAATGACTCTTTGAGACAATAAACTGGGGTGAAAGTCTTGAAACAGTGAGAAGGACATTAAACAAAAACAACTTAAGGTGAGAATTTATTTTTACAAAAACTTAAATAATGCCAGACCTTAGAGCGCGTCGCGTCGTTCCCTACGTTTTTGTCTATTATCCACCCGGTATAATGTGTAAATTTCAACCCCCAAATAAAATGCTTAGATTATAGAAAATCTACGTGAAATAAGGATTCCAAATCCGTAAAAATCATCAAGAACCGTCAATCCAATGTCAAGTTATAGCATTTTAAAAATTTTGCTACGCAAATTTTATGTTTAGTAGTGTGTACAAGACCTAAGGGCCTTGATCCAAAAAGTGACAAAAACGTCTAGAGATATTGATGTTACCTTAGTAACGAACCATATTGCAACGACCAAAAAAATTTTTTGCGGAAATTTCACTCATACGAACTATTTGATTTTTTGCATGACTTCATTGATCACCCCGTATATAATAAACCTATGGTCCTACAATAAATATACGTCATCCAGCTTAATCCGAAACAAACTAGCTCTTAAAATCTGCAAGACGCGTTCCAAAATTTGCATTCCTGTTGAAAATATTGAACTTTAAATTTTGCCTAAAAATCTTTATGTGTAAGTTCGAGTGGCCAGCAGTTTATTTGGCAGTCTACCGCAAAAATGTTACAGGAGAAGTATTTGAGTGAGTTTAATATTTCGTTTGACCCATTTTACCGCCATACGTTTTAAAAAACCAACACAGAGTGCTCTTGAAGCAGTGACAGGTATGACTAAACTGTCACCAGAAACTGCTTGCCAGACTAGTTTTCTACATGTTTATAGATCAAATTGCCGTTTGAGTTAAAACCCTATCAGCTTCTAGGCCCAAAGTATCACACAATGAAAAATTTGAATATTCAAATGTCAGGTATTTAACGCGCCGCACTTTAATTTCATAAGTATGACACTTTGCTACAAATATTTATCATTATTTTTCACTTTGCATATTTAACATATATACACGTACATATATATATATATATATATATATATATATATATATATATATATATATATATATATATATATATATATATGTACGTGTATATATGTTAAATATGCAAAGTGAAAAATAATGATAAATATTTGTAGCAAAGTGTCATACTTATGAAATTAAAGTGCGGCGCGTTAAATACCTGACATTTGAATATTCAAATTTTTCATTGTGTGATACTTTATATATATATATATATATATATATATATATATATATATATATATATATATATATATATATATATATATTATATACGTACCTATATATTTCTGTGTACTTTATTGTAGGGGATTTGTGAATGAATCTCTAAGTGTATGTATGTGTGAAACCTGAAGATGTGCGCGATAATTCTTGCATGTACAATGACTCTCTTCTATATTCGTGAAATATATATATATATATATATATATATATATATATATATATATATATATATATATATATATATATATATATATATATATATATATTGTGTCATAGTTACGAATTCAGTGCGTTAACATACCTGACATTTGAATATTCAAAATTTTCATTGAAAGCTATTTTGGGCCTAGAAGCTGAATTTTAATTCAAACGGCAGTTTGATCTATAAACAGGTACAAAACTAGTCACGCAAGCAGTTTGTGGTGACAGTTTAGTCATACCTACCATTGCTTTAAGAACACTGTGAACAGTAAGTATTACGTAGTGTAATTTACGTTTTGCAGGTTTCAATTTTGTATGAAAATGTGCAGTACAAATTTTTTTTTGTTAATAAAGACCCAAAAAAAATGAATAAAAACAACCACCAAACCAACCATTTATGTAGAAAATACAAAAAACAAATATTTCAGATTTATTTGGATCATATGCCTATTAGGGAAAAAATGAGGGAAAACAGAGAATTTTTTAAGTAGTCTATACTAAGGCTTGCAATCCTGAACGTATATTAGGATCCTGGGATTTTCGGGATCGAACCCGCGATCCCGGGACTGATCCCAAAAAATTGTAACAATAATGGTAAATTATTTTTATTTATAACACCGGGTGTTAATAAAGATGTGACCAAACTTCAGGGTATTATTCCTTACTCAATTTTAAGACAAAAAGTACATATAAACATAGGTCCTCAATGACTTTGTTTTTAATACAGAGGGTGTTGATTTTTTTAAAGGTTTTTCCTAAATATCTAAAAGACGCAAACTAGTATCAAGTTAACACTTGGTGACAATTTGTAATGCATAAAGAGGAGTTTTTTAAGCAAAAAACTGTTTTCTCATTTTATCAGTGGCGTGCATAGGGGTAACTCCCGAGGTTTAATTTTTAAAAAATATATAAGTACGCCACTTTTCTTCAATCTGATAGGATTTATGATTTAGCAAATAAAACTGCACAAAAACCATCCCCTGAATTTTTTCGCTCAGATTAGCCGTTTTCGATAGAAACGAAAAAATGTAAAGTTAGGGGAGGATGTGGGAATAAGATACACATGGGGAAATAAGAAACCTAGAACTTGTGTACAGGTGATAGTTTTAAGTAGACCTCGGTTTCCTTTTTCTGGCATATGTCTTACCTGCGGGTACTCATGTATGTGTAGTGAATCATTTGAATTGAAAAACCAAAAATCATTGCATGCATTGTTTCTTATTACCCCTACAAAAAGTTTCTTATTGCCCCTATAGGGGTAATAAGATACAACAACGGAATTTCTGATATACCAACAGTTAGAATTAAATGGGTGTAATAAGATACATTCTTGAGGTGTATTTTATAATCTTGAATTTCTTCAGATCTGTTTGTAAACGTTTTTTTTTCAGCAGCAACAAAAAAATGAAGGAACAAAAGTTGTCTTTAATGTTTAAAAGCAAATTTATTAGTAATTAAAAACAATCAGAATTCTTGTATCCAAATATCATTTAGAAGATATTCGAATGCATTTAACAAAAAGTAAAAAATCGAAAGTGTATAATATCCTTGTAAAAAAGTGTATTAATATGTATTTAGACCTTCTCGAATAATAAAAAAACAAAAGTTATGATAACATGTTACAATAAGGACAAATGCTTAATTTTGCATTTTTGCGCAATTCAATCAGTCTGAAATAAAAAAAAAAGATTAGTTTCTTATTACCTCATATCAATGAAAAATTGGGGTTATAAGAAACACATCTTGTGGGCATCTCTGTTTACGTAAAAAAATATAAAAAAACACTTGAAAGCCCTGTTCATTGTCAACAAGCCCATACCAAAAGCTTGGTTTAAAAATTTAACCTACGATTAGAACAAAAAATATTTCCAAAAAGCAGTACTTTGCACTATTAAGTTTTACACAGGCCCAACTTGTTTAGAAAAGAAATTATATAAAGTAGTGACATAGCTCGGAAAACTTTTTAGCGCGTGTGGTTGAAGGTTACAGGTTTCTTATGATTTTTTTTTAGAATTTTTCTACGTATAAAAAAATAGGAACAAAAAATTTATCTTATTACCCACACTGAAAAAATCGTTTGGACTTTTTTTCACACAAAATTGTTGCACAGTCTTTGTAGAGCAATTTACTCAAATTGGATTATTAATAACAACAGTTTTTATACATTTTCATACACTTGTAGCAAATTTTGCTACAAATTGGTCTTGGACGTTTTTGCGAACAAATTGTTGGAAAAAGGTACACAATTGTAGTGAAATGTCCCACAATGTCTTTTCAGTGCATGTTTCTTATTCCCCCATCCTCCCCTATGCATAACATTATTTATTAGTGTAATTTGTTAAAAATAACAAAAAGTAAGAGAGCTAGGGGAATAAAAACACTTTTTTAAACAAACGTGACAACTAGCAAGACTCCTCTTTAAGCATAAAAAATTGTCACCAAGTTTTAACTTGATAGGTACCTACTAATTTGTGTCTTCTAGTTATTTAGGAAAAACATTTTTAAAAAATTCAGTACCCTGTGTATTAAAAATAAAGTCGTTTAGGACCTATATTTATTTGAACTCTTTGTAGAATTGAGTAAGATATAATACCCTGAAGTTTGGCCACATACTTTATTAACAGCCTGTATAATAATTTTAAAATAAAAACAAAACAAGGTCTACGCAGAGGACACGTCAAATTATAAGAAGTAAAAATAATTAATTTTTTTTACAAAAGTACTTAAATGAATCTTCCAAGGTTGCGTTACTGCGATGATGCTTGAAACGTTAAATTTACTTAGGTTTTTTAACATATTTTATAATTTATTTATTTCGGGATTTAAGTGCCTAATCCCGGGATTTTTCGGTACGATTTCTGGATCCCGGGATTGCAAGCCCTAGTCCATATTGTAACTGAAGGATGAAAAGTACCTTCAAGTGTAAAAGTATTAGCTAAGTACAAAATAGGTAAAATTTTTGTAAAATTAATCGTCTTTGAGTTAAAGCAACAATACTGAAATTATTTTTTAAGGGGCTTACCATGTATACAGGGTGTCCGAAAAGTCTTAGTAGGAGCAAATATCTGCTATTAGTAAAGATAGATGACATACCAAATTTTAGATGTATCTTATTGATTAATAAATCTACTTTTTTATGTAATTTAACTTTATCAACTCACTTGAGGGGTGATGCTAGGGAGTTGAAGTTAAAAATTTTAAATGCAACCCTATGCGGTGTGGCACCTCATTTTAAAGGTCTTCAAAATTTCACCGCAAATCCAAGGTACCTACGTGTTTTAATTTGTTTTTAAAGCCTTTAAAAATCGTGAAAAAATAAAAATTTAAATACCTTTATTTCCCTTATAATTTTAAAAGTTGTTCAAAATGACCACCATGAACTTCTTGGCAGTAATAAAGTCGATTTTGGGACTCACTTTTCACATTTTCTAGAATGGCAGGTGTAAAGTACTTCTTGGCAGAGTTTCAAAATCGACTCTATTATGTACAGGGTCTTTGATTATATTTACGTGGCTATCTGGAGCCTTTATTTTTGAAGATAGAAAAAAATGTTTTATATAAAAATTATAGTTTTCTTTTCATATTATCTTTCGAAATTATCAGTAAAAAAATATCGCATTAAAAAAATGGAAAAATATAGGCAACTTCAATTTTTTTAAATGGAACACCCTGTATATTATGCGCTACAACGAAAGATCTTTTTTTTCTGATTTCAAATATATATACATTGATGATATTTGGGTGAATCATTTTTGAGATATTTTAGCTTAAACTATAAATAAATTGCAAAAAAATATCATATTGGTATCAAGAAAGCCATGGAAACAATAAAATTGTTATGGTTTATAAATTTATAGTTTAGTTATTTTATACAATTTGATTGTTTCCATGGCTTTCTTGATACCAATATATTTTTTTGCAATTTATTTATAGTTTAAGCTAAAATATCTCAAAAATGGTTCACCCAAATATCATCAATGTATATATATTTGAAATCAGAAAAAAAAGATCTTTCGTTGTAGCGCATAATATACAGGGTGTTCCATTTAAAAAAATTGAAGTTGCCTAAATTTTTCCATTTTTTTAATGCGATATTTTTTTACTGATAATTTCAAAAGATAATATGGAAAAAAAACTACAATTTTTATATAAAACATTTTTTTCTATCTTCAAAAATAAAGGCTCCCGATAGCCACGTAAATATAATCAAAGACCCTGTACCTACTGCCAAAAAGTTCATGGTGGTCATTTTGAATAACTTTTAAAGTAATAAAAGAAATCGTATTTAATTTTCTTTTCAGTTTTTAAAGGCCATTTAAAAACAAATTAGGATACGGACCTCGGATTTGCGGTAAAATGTTTGTTTTTGAGCACCTTTAAAATGAGGTACCACACGGCATAGGGTTGCATTTAAAATTTTTGATCTCAATTCCCTAGCGTCACCCCTCAAGGAGGTTGAAAAAGTTAAATTACATAGAAAAGTAGATTTATCAACCAATAAACCCAAAATTCGGTGTCTCTATATTTACCAATAGCAAAGATATTTGCCCATATTAAGACTTTTCGGATACCCTGTATATTTTATGGGAAGTGTAACCGTTTCGAGCCTGGTCAAAATCTAATCCATGAAAAATTTAATTTCTTTTTGTCGAGTAGTTTTAAAGGTTTCTCGTCAACGGACAGATTGATAGACGACAGATCGACGAAAATGGGAGACCATGTTTGTGAAATAATCTCGATAGATATTTTCCACCAATACCTACAACATAATTTTCTCTGACGACAGATCTAAAATTTTACTGTTTGTCCACCTTGAAGTGTATGCGCGGACATAAAAAGTAGGTAGCTATTAATATAGGTAATAAAAATAACAAAGTCTACTGATAATAGACATTTTAAATAATTAAAAGCTACATACCAATGAAAAGGCGCTACCTGATAGACACTGGCACTGTTTTAAAAATTCATAACACTCGTATGCTTCACTATAAAATGGAACATTATTTTAAACGGGTAATTCTTACGTACATGTACATACATATTGTACCTATGTCACTTATGCAAGCAATCATTTTATAATTTTTGTTTAAAATTTTGTGAAATTTCGTTATTTTGCTTCTATTTTCCACTTTTAAATCTACCTGCATTGACACGAGTTTCTTTTAAACACAACGCTACCTCTACTCTCCAATCCGAAAAAACGTGGCGTTGCTCCGCGACAGTTGCATTTGTTTATGTTTCTCAGGCAAAGCCGTCTATGTTTTTGATATTGGAATTCGTAGATTTCTTGGGTTAAGACGTAAGATAATGAAAAAACTGGATGCTTGAAATGATAGTTATTAAAATTTATCTCAGCATTTAAATTATTACAAGATGATGCGAAATAAGCCTCAATATACTGGAGTTTCGTACCCATTTATAGATATTCAGCAGTGTCTGTTATTTTTCTGCTAAACTAAAATGTGAATTAAAAACTAACTAAAAACTGCAATTAATGTCTACTTTTTTTGTGAAATTAAACCAAAACGGACGTTTTACAAAATACCAAGTTGTTGTTTAGCTATTTGCCATAAAAACAATGACTTTCCAATAAAGATACTTACAATACGTACATACAATTTATTAAAGAAATCAAAGTTTTATCTCGTACTATTCCCTAAAATCCGCCGCGCTGCGAGAATTCGACAGACCTATCGAATCTTTGTGGGGCGCGGTTTAACAGGAAGATTCACTGAAAAGGTGTACGATTTAATACTGGTTTAAATTTGGATCTTTTAGTTAGGTTTTGGCAATATTTTATCCTGTCGTCAATGAAGGCGTCCTTGAAAACATAAAACGTATGAGTTATTATAATAATCCAGCTTGGTTGCTTGGTTTCCAAATGAATTTTATATTGGAACACGTTGCCTAAATACATTTTTTAGTCCCATTAGTATATGCCAGAGGTAAAACTTTTAGTGGAAGCTCTTCCAGCATTTGATTCTAGAGTTGTTTAAAAAAATGAATATTGAAGTGAAGAGTACTATCGCCATGGATGGGATTTTTTCTTATCTGAGACTGTCCACATAGACTTCAAGTCTAAGTGTGGGCGTCTAAAGAGAAGGAAAATGTAATGTTCCGAGAGATTTTAGGATTGGAAGTTATTAGGGAAGGGAATTTGTTCAATAATCTGAAGACCTTAGGTATGAATGAGCGAGAGAAGTGGGATGTTCTGGGCATTTGTAGCTGGACAGTAAAGGAATGCATACGTAATGCGTCTCTTGTTGTTCTGTTAGAAACAGTCAAGGGGAAATTGTAGCGGCTAGTTCTTCAGAGCAAAATAAGTGGAAATATCGGTAGAAAAGGAACAAATCCCTAACAGCGCGGCGATGAGCAAGAAAAGGGAGTTTTCTGGTGGGGACTGGGTCATTGATGATGATGAGACGAATGGCTCTTTTTGGATAAAATCACGTATGTTAAGTGTCGACGGTGATGCCGCACCCCCGATGTGGGAACAGTACTCTAGGATAGGTCTTATTTGGAAAGCATATCAAGTGTGTAAGTTGGAAGGGGAGAAGTATTTCCTGGCTCAAAAGAGCAAACCAAGCATCTTAGCTGCCGGTGTGGCTATCGAAATTATGTGTTTGTGCCAGCTGAGATAATGTTCGGAACGATGCCAACAAGATCGAACGTTTAATTGTTCTGTAAGGCTTGGCCATTCATGTGGATGGGATAGGTGTTGCCGGATTTTTTGTGTGGCAGAGAGCAAGACTGGCTTTTGGAGGTGAACTGGATCAGGTTCTTGACATCCCAGTTCTCGGTCGAGAGAAAGCGCCTCTAGCACCTATCTTTAACTTTAATTGACGTTTAGCGATATATTTAGCAATGACATTCACATAACTGCTGTCACATTACAAGTGACCAGTTAGTTTAATTCTTGATTAAATTGTTTGTGGGACTGAACGTTACACCGATCATGTTAAAATCTAATAATTCTAAACCTTTTTGGAGAAATTCAGGGTTACTATTCAAATAGCATTCTTTTTTATTATCATTATTTAAGCAAATAATGATAAACATATTATTTCTGGACTTGTGGATCGCGATATAAAGTTTTATGGGGTAAAAGATTTCCATCTTCAGCTAACAATAATAAGAAATTTTGTGTCTTAGGGCGATAATAAATGAGCACGGTAAATTATACTTTTTATAGAACTCGAGTTGGAGCGGGCTGATATATATTTAGCAGTACGTACTTAATTTTTGTGCTAATGGCATTTTTTCGTGACCGGGCATTAATGCAGCTTTTTATTTAAAGACTCGTATTTCTATGACGGGAAACAGCACTACTAAAATTAAATTGTTGCTAAAAGAATATTTACACGAAATGGGATATTAAACTAAATTTTAAATTTGTTTTCTTTGCATACAGTATGTCTGAGAAGGGAAGAAATTGACCAAATTGGTCAAGAGACGTAGAAATGTCACTCCTAATAAAAGTTTTTGCTTGTAAAATAAATAAGATCACGTTATGAAAAATTTAATTTTCTATACAGGGTGCATAAAAATACGAAAACGTTATTTTGCGTTATAGTAAACACACCTTGTTTATCATTTTCTACCAAAAGAACAAAATATGAAATATGTTTTAAATTAAACTGCAAGCCGATGTACAAAATTCCATTAAATGATTTCAATATTAAAAGTACGAGTTTTATCACATCCTAACTATTCTCTTTCAAGCCTTCAACCAAAGAACTATATTGTATCCAATTTTATGTGAGACTGATGACAGAAAAACAATTGAACAAGAATTCACCCAATTGGCCAGTTCCATGAACAGCTTACACCAGAACATAATATTTTGGTGATCACAATATTCATCTTTTCTTTCCTGATAATCACGGAGGAATCGGATTTCTTTCTATCCGTGTTGGCGAAAGTGCATTAGACAAAGACAAATAAAAAAATAATTTGTTCAAACTTTTATCGTACCTTCTTTGCTTGTGGAAGTATTGCTGGTTATATATTTCGAAAGATTAGTCATCGCAAAATTCCTTTTTTTCCTGATAAAATTCCCAACGGAATCCGATTTCCTTCTATTCTTGTAAGCAAAACGGGCATTAGCAAAAGACAAATAAAAACGATGTTGTTGCCAATAAAAAAGAATAATCAAATATTTTATCACAGTGGGCTTTGTTTGTGCAAGTATTTCTGGTTGTCTATTGTGAAAGTTTAATCGGAATTATCATAAAAAATAAATTTCTAACCTGACAAAATACGTAAATTTTATGATTTTATAGCAAAATACTTCTACTCAACACAAACAGCATTTGCAAAAATGTCGTTTTTAATAAGCAAAAACGGTGTCAACATAGCCACATTAACCTTCTTATTTTATACTACTTAAAATTGTTTCCTACCCAAGTAACAATACTCCCTCTTTACAATAAGATTAAAAAATATTCCCCATTCTCCGATACTTATATAATGAAAATGGATCTATAATACAGCCTACCTGCGAACAGTGACGTTTGTGTAAGTTAAAGACGCGATAAAAATTGTTTAGTCGAATATACCAAGTAGTTTCACAATTTTTAACTGTAAATGTTGAGTCTCAGTTCCAGAAGCATAGATACACTTTATAATGACACTGCGACTTCAGCTTTAAACTGAAACCAAACGTTTCTAGGGCGCAATTTTCACAAAACAACTCATGTTATGGGACATGCGTCAAATAATATGTCATTTTTATCTTTCTCATAACCTAACTTTCTACCAGCTGTAAGCATTTTACGAGTATGAGAGAGAAAGAACATGAGATCTCTCCGTCGTAAAATGGGTTTCTGTCATCATTCTCAAAATAAATTGGATACGGTATAGTTTCTACATATTAAACAATAATGATACCTATGGACATATTTATCAGTGTTTGATTAAATGAAGCAATTATTTAATCCAAAATACTCTTAGTTCAAGTGAAATATTTAAATAATACGAACATTTAATTAAACTCAAAATTTACAGGCTGCACACGAGCAATCTTCCAGCTATCTGGGAAGATATATCCTTATCATAAGGATCTGGACAAGACGCGTTAAGATGGGTGCAAGTTCTGAAGCGCATTTTTTTAGAACAATTACTGGTATGCCATTCAGGCCGAGCGACTTTTTGGTGTCAAAGGAAGGATACTTTTTTAAACTTGTTTTACCTTAAGTAATATGTCGGGCATTTTGTGGGGTACAGGATGGAATTGGCAGCGAATTTTTTGGAAAATAGTTTAGCTTTCCCTTTAGAGGTGGAGATAATTTCGTTGGCAGAGGTCAGGGGAGGAAAAGTGCTTCTACAGAAGTTTTGACTAATGTTTTTGCCAAGTGACCAGAAATATTTGCTGCCGTTGGGAAAGGAAAGCACTTTATCTTTTATGCGGTTGTTAAAAGCATTGAACTCTATGATAGTGGGTTGTATTGATTTCTTGCCTCGGTGAAAATTTGACGATTTTCGGGTGTATGATTTTGAAGATACCTTTTGTGAGCTTGGACTTTTTTGAGCTTGGCTTTATCACAGGCCTAGGAGAACCATGGTTTTTGATGGTGGAGTTTAGGTTTCTTGCGGGTATGTGGAATGAAACTTTCAATACCTGCTTGAATGATATCTGTGATATGAGAGAAAATTTCGCTTGGGAGTGGAAAAACAGACAGGGTTCCAAGGAAAAGCAGAGAAGAAATTTCGAGAACCATCCCAGCCTGCAGAATTGTAGTGCCAGATCGTGCATTCTGGCATGATTTCAACGAACTCGCGATGAATGGGATAAGAGACTGTAAAGAGGCCATGATGTGAGCAACAAAGGGGAGCGCATACAGATGTTAAGTATGACTCAGGGGGGCGCCACCCTTCCCCCTTGCCCCATTCGGCACACAGTGGGGCCCGGAACCCAGAATCTTGGCATTTATTCAAAATATGAAATTGAACATTGAAATTAGCTTTGCTTATGTTTCTTAACTACACATACCGTTATTTCCCCTACCCTAATACTATGTACAACCTTTCTCAAGCGAGAATGTCTCCAGGCGACCACTAGCGTGCGCATTAAATAGTGATCTGTGTTAAATATTATTTGGTTAATGGTACGATTTTGCGAAGTCAATACTATTTTAGTATACGCGTTGCAAACTTTGCTTAATTATGGATTCAATACCTTCAAGGATGTACTAAATATTTGCACTTATTTGGTTTATATTAGTTGTGCTATGATTTTTCCACACTTTGTGTAAATCGATCCTTCCAAATATTTTCAACAATTCATCAATTATACTATTTTGATAGAATTATAGTTTACTTTCACGCGCTTCCACACTGACCTTTTTATAAATTAATGAAGACGGAATATTGTACTTTTAAAGAGCAGAACAAACCGTTGCTTATGTTTGCTCCTTTTAGTTTAATGCCTCTATTTTTCAGTGCATTTCCTTATTAAAACATTATCCTACCGAAGCGTTTCAGATGATAATTCCTCCTAATATTTCAGTAGCAGATTCAAGCATGAAGACCGGAGATGATTCTTTTTTAGATTCTTCATAACTTCTATGCAAAATACAGTGCGCGCAAAATAAATTGCCCATTTTAACCTACTCTTAAATATTTTAAAATTTATTTTTATGTAAAAAAGCAAACAACAAATATTTGAATTTAACAAATATATCTTTTAATTTGTAAAATAACAACATTTGGAATTTCCATTTCATTCGGCAAGCAGTTTGGTATACAAATTAATTGTAAGTTACAGTTTAATCTTTATTAATGCATATCCAGAATTATTATTAAAGCATAACATTACTACATTTATATCGAAGGTTTCAAGCTGGATTGAATTGAAGCGGCTTTTATAAGTGACTCGAAAAATATGAGATAAACGGGCTTGAAAGTGACTTCAGTTATCCAAGTCAACTCTAATAATAATTGGAGTTGACTTTGTTCAAATGGATTCAAAACACGAGATAAACGGTTGAAGCCGCTCGGCATGCTGCCTAACTTCGGGTCACTCTACATCATCACCCATATGATTTTGACACTCTGTGAAATTGTAACCTCAGAAGAGATTTTTAGTTTGTAAATTATTAAATTGTGAAAAGTAAGCAAGTAATTGTAACGATTAGCTCAATATAAACCAAAACCTTAACATCTGAAGGAAAATAAAGTGAGGTTATTTTATAATTTTTTTAACCGTCATGTTGAAGTTAGCTGCAAAAATAGCGCATGTGTCCGAATTAAGGCTTACATCCGATATTTCAAGCAACGAATTAAACGTCTAGATTTAATTTGAAGTTCTAAGTCGCTTCAGTTTGAAACCGGCTTGAAGCTATCGACATAAATGTAGTACATGTCGAAATTAGGGCCCGCAATCCCGGACGCATATTTGTATCCCGGGATTTTCTGGATGGAACAAACAAAATCCCGGGATTTTCGGGATGGAAGAAACAGAATCCCGGGATTCCGGGATTGCTTCCGAAAAATTGTAACATTAATAAAGGTAAATTGTTTTTATTTATAATATTGTAATTTTAAAATAAAACCAAGAAAAAGTTTATACAGAGGACACATAAAAGTATAAGAAGTAAAAATAATTTGAATTCGATTATATAAGTACTTAAATGAATTTTCCAGGGTTACCGTATCACACGTTAAACCTTAATTTTAGGAAAATTACTGCGATACTGCTTGAAGCGTTAATTTTTACCTAAGTTTTTTTTTAATATATTTTATTTATTTTATCCGGGATTTAAGTGCCCATTCCGGGATTTTTCAGGACTGAATTTTTAACGCGATCCCGGGATCTCGGGATTTCGCGATCCCGGGATTGTAAGCCCTTGTCGAAATATTATGATCAGTAAATAAGTATGAAATTGCCGCTTTATGGTACTATAATAACTTTTTTATATGGTGACCAAATAAAATCCAAATAAATTGTAAAAAAATGAAACAAATATGTTAAGTGTAGTTTTATTACCTAAATATAAACGTTTCAACTTGACTAAAAACAATAATCTGCAATAAACCCACCCCCTGAATTGATGCCAGCTTTCAGGGTCTTTGGCCCCACTGTGCGGCGGCGACCATGTCCTATCCTTCTTGCAAGATGGATATGTGCATTGACCTACGCTGGTTATCCAGCTTAAGCTTTAAGTGATTTGGGAGAATTAACAGAGAGAACTATCGGCAGCATAACTTATGGATAGAATTAGTAATAGAAGATCGTTAATGGGTGATAAGTGCTAAGCTTTGGGTAACTTAAGCAGTGATTGGATGCATGTTAGAAGATTAAGCGTCTACCAGGGGCACAATTATTGAAATTGTTAGAAAAGATTCTCATGTGAAGTAAGAAAAAGTTCACATGAAATTGTTGAGACAAAACATCAAAAGAGATTTTCATTAGGAACTTCGATTCTCATTAGAAATTTTGACATATTTGTCATTTTTGACGGTATATTCAAAGAAAAATAAAGGGTATGGGTATATTATCGGGTTATAAATAGTGAGTGTTTGAATTTGAAACTCGTTTTATCTGTTTTTTTTTCGTAAAATACAATATTGTAGTCTTTACTGTATATCACTTTTGGGTTTTGTGTTTTTTTTTTGAAAAATTGAAAACGATCTTATTATGTAACATGTGCTAGAGATGGAAAATCTACTGCATTTTAGTTCCTTATCATTTTCTAAAGATTCAATTACACATGTTTTTTGTTCTTGGGATACATATTCCGCTCTCTTTTTTTATTTCCACTTTAACAATCAAAAACAAAGAAACAAAAAATAATAATAAAAAAGCGAGGTTAGATGTAGTAACTACATGTACGTCAAATCGATGTAAATTTACGGTATGTCCGGCAGAGAATTTAAATTCAAAATTAGCTTAGTTGCTTAAAATCAATAAAATAGACGGTGTTATACCATTTTCTTATAATTTTCGATAAGTATTAATTTTCACTTATAATCTCCCTAGAGCTTGAATTATTTCCGAAAATTTTTTGGAGCTGCGAATTTTCTTATAAAAATTCGCAACAGAGAAAAAATTTTCGGAGATTAATTCAAGCTTGCGGGAGATTCGGTACGAAAATTTTATACCAAAAATTATTTAAAAAAAAAATACAAATTTTGACAATTTGGCAATATTTGTAAAACTTAATCTACGCTTCTGTTGTTATTCTGACATCTGCACGTGACAGCTGTGAAGCCAGGGAAATTATCACTTATTAATTTTTCAACTAGGTCACGTGACCGAAAAAATTTCCGTTGCCATAGCAACCTGTCAAAAACAAGGCATCTGGTTGGCTTAAAACAACTGGTATAAAATTTTCTATATAATTAATTGCAGATATAGTTGCACTCTCTTTTTTTACTAACGGGCGATTACTTGTAATATTAAGTATCCGTACCTGCCGGCACAGAATCGTACAGTGTTGTCAGACTGAATTTTCTGTAGACGTTATTCTCTTGTGAAATAGCTTTCGTTACCGATTCAAAAATATCGAATCGGAGAGTTGTGAGAAAAATTTTGTGTGGATGTTTTCCAATGAGAATATTTTCTAACAATTTCAATATGGGCCCCTGGACTCATGGTTTAGGGTTTAAGGACAATAGTGTGCGATATTTGGTCGAAGGCCTGGAATGTGTCAAGAATAACAATTTGGGATATACAGAGAAATTCAACAGTACCTACATACGTTATTTATTAAGTTGGTAATTGAGAAAATAAATAAAAACATCTGTTATGTACCTACTGTATGCATTTTTTACCAAATAATTTAAAATTAGATAGGTATATTCTTTCAGGCAAAAGAGTTATATTTTGCTTTTTGTGTATATAATTTACAATTTCCATTCTCCCGTTTCCCAACAAATGACTACATAAATAATAAATTGTTCATTACGAACTATGAAACTAATATGCATACTGAACACAAACTACACATTAACTACTGCAGCTTCCGCTATCAAATTAAATCCCCAGGCTATGTTTAATTTTCAATTTGCATAAGAATTCTATGACTGATTTTATCAATAAATCGTGGCAAGTTGGCTTTTATTTGTCATAAACTAATTGGAGGTAGTGACAGGGGAATCGAATAACTTTATTAATCGAATAGATTGCATTCGAATACTTTTGAGAATCGAAGGATCATTCGAACCCCTATCACCAAAAGGATCGCTTAGAAAGATCTGAAAAAATCATGAACATTGAAAATTAGGTGTAGATTGAACCAAAAGTTATCAAGATTGAAAAATTCTGGCGCGATCAATTGTTATAAACAATTTAATATATTATAACTGCTGAACCACTGGTTATAGAGAAAAAGTTTTTCGACAAAAAATATTTCTCACGATGCACTGTGATCTAGAAAGCATATATTTAGCGCGAAAAAAGGTATAAATAAAATATAGCCATCAACATCCTTCAAATAGTGTATGTGACCTTATATCCTAAAGCAACCGCTGGTAACAAAATTATTTACAGAAAAAGGATAGGGCCATAATAATAGGTTCATAAAGTCTGAGCGCACAGGTAGTTTGCCCTATTTGTTATTACCAGTAACTGTTTGTTGTTTGCAGTAAACAGTCCATATTTCTAAGTTAAAAGCGATATAATTCAAATTTCTCCATGGCTAGTGATGAGGAAGGTTAATACAATAATTTCGCTATACCAATTATATTATTGTATTAAAATGTATTTGTTTTTAAAGAGACAGTTTTATGAGAGATTTTTTCTTTAACATTTATATTTGTGTAGAGTTTAGAAAAATTGCAGGCGTTTGCAGCTATTAGATTTATTTAATTATGAATGACATATTAGTGTAGATAATGAAACAAAAAAATGTAATTGCGATCGGGTCCGGCTTTAATTATTATCAATTTTTTTTAGGTACTACCGCTATGTTAACAAAATTGAAGCTTTTCCAAGAATGGCGAAAATAAAAGAAATTGAAGGGAACTATTAATTTTTTGTATATTTATATACCAATATATACAAAATTCTTTCTTATTATTGTATCTTATTGGTTAAGAAATCTACTTTTTTATGTAATCTAACTTTTCAATCTCCTTAAGAGGTGATGCTAGGGAGTTGAGATCAAAAATTTTAATTGCAACCCTACGCCGTGTGGCACCTCATTTTAAAGGTCTAAACATTTCACTGCAAACCTGAGGTCCGTATCTTAATTCGCTTTTAAATGGCAAGCCTTTAAAAATTAAAAATCGAGGAAAAAAATTAGAAATTTAAATACCTTTATTTCTCTTATTACTTTAAAAGTAGTTCAAAATGACCACCATGAACTTCTTGGCAGTAATTTAGTCGATTTTGGAACTCACTTCTCACATTTTCGAGAATGGTACTTCTTGGCAGAGTTCCAAAATCGACTTTATTACTGCCAAGAAGATCACGGTGGTCAATTTGAATAACTTTTAAAGTAATGAGAGAAATATAAGTACTTCAATTTTTTACTTTTTTTCACGATTTTAAATTTTTACAGGCTTGACATTTAAAAAAGAATTAGGGTGTGGATGGACCTCGAGCTGAGGTACCACACGGCATTGGGTTGCGTTTAAAATTTTTGACCTCAGCACCCTAGGGTTACCCCTCAAGGGTGCTAAATTACATGAAAAAGTAGATTTATCAACCAATAAGATACACCTAAAATTGCATGTCTTCATCTGTACTAATAGCAAAGATCTTTGCCCATACTAAGACTTTTCGTACACCGAGTATATTGTTTTTATTATAATTTATCCTTGAATTAGTACAGAATATAACCTATATCAATATTACTTTTGTCCTTACATGATGTCGCCAGGTAGCGCGGCAGATGGGCGGAAATCGGGTGGCCGAGGTTTGCTCAGGTTAAGTGCTGATGGCACGGAAAGCTTGCACTTGACCGAATTTTTAATAATAATTTAATTTTCAGACTTTTTAATAAAATAGTCGTAGAAAAAATATAGTATTCTACTGGCGGTAACAACTATCAGTTACTTGGATGATTTACGACAATTGTTTGCAGCTCGTATCGCAAAATTTATCGGGGATAATACCATGAGAGCTTAAAAATTACCGATATTTTTTCACGATTGCGTGTTTTCTATAATTTCACGAGTCCGCAGGACGAGTGAAATTTGCAAAGAAAACACGTAAGAATGAAAAATTATCAGTAATTTTAAAGCCAGAGTGGTATTTAGGGGATTATTTCACGAATGAAAACACAAAAAATATGAATTGAATATTTATTAAACAATTTAAACAACAAACCTTGCTTTTAAATTAAACTAAAATTTATTTATTATTTATTGTATAATAGAAATTACAGCCGTGGTAATTGTGAATAACATATTGATGGATATTTAATAGGACAACCAACAAAATGACAGAAAAAAATTATCGGTGTAATTTTTTTTTAAATGAATTTTAAAAAACTTTACTCATCTTACGGGACTTTTAACACATGAGTGAAATAATCCTCGTAAATAATTACTGTCATTAACTGCTCGTAAATAATATAATATTATACAATAACCTACATTTCACAATTTTAGGTTTCTTCTTTTATCTTTGTGACACTATAACCTTAGCAAACAACCCTTATATTCCGGCGTAGTATATCTCCGGTAATGAGAATGACCTTTTTAAACGTGAACGGTCAAGTGGCTGCAGGGCCTTGGAGTCAAACATCACACTGTGCTCGAAAAAAAATCGTTACTTGCATGACAGCACAACATTTTTACATTTATTCCCGTATCATGTTTACTGGCCAACCGTTTTTATTCTGAAGACGCAGGAAAGGCAGGAAAAAGGAAATGAAAGTTTTAGAGCCTATGTAACGTATATAAATATACGGGACTGCTCGCTCCTCAGGGACTTAACATATAGTCCTGACAGGAAAAAAGGTTAAGTATGATTGGGACGCTAACGTCTTGGACGTTGGTTTCAAATCTGTGAAAAAATTAAAGCGATTTATGGGAGGAAAATACCTGCGTAATTTTTTTTTTGAAAATAAAGATCTAACTTTTTTCTACGAGCGTGCGGAAAGTAACTACTTTCCGCACTTATATGCGTGCTCAAAGTTGTACTTTTTCGCATTAGTGCTGAAAGTTTTTTCAGTACTGACGCATCGTAAGTTAAACATTGAAACTAGCAAATAATAATTTGAAAATAAAGCAAAAATAAGATTTGTTTTTATAACTTTTAATACTTTTCATCCAGCCATGTCTGGTGATGTGTTATAAATGTTTAAGTAGTTCCGTCACAATTTTTCCATTTTTTACTTAGGTTGCTGCGGAAATTCTTTAATAAAACCATAAGCATAAATAAGTAAGAACAGAAGAATTCTTGTTTTCAGCATTCCTTCTTTTCACCAAACTTCAAAATGTTCTCTTCTTGAAATGGACATGATACCTAAACCAATACCATTCCTTAGTCGGCGGCAGAGCTTGTCAGATACAATTTGCTTAAAAGCAATCTTAGAACATTATTTAACCAGAAAAAAAATAAGGGCAAATCTAAGCGAATCCCAGTTTTGCGACACTTTAACATTTAAAAGAATATCTTTGCAAAAAAATATTTTAACAACATAAGAAAGTTACAAATTACTTTTTTTTTGTCTTCTGACAGTCCACGAAGGCCGAAGTCTAAGTACTATGTACTGTGGGTGTACTGGGGAATCGACTCACACATCCAGAGCTGGAAACATCCGTAGGGATTTCACCAGGCCTTTTAAGAGGATGTGTGGGGTGGTACCACCTCGTTCGAGGAAGAATTCCTCTACCACCTTCCAACAACAATCACAAAATATCCATGGTCGAAGCGGGATTCGAACCCGCGCCTCTCAGTTGCAAAGCTGGCGCCGAACCAACTCGGCCACCGGAGACCACTTTCACTCAGACCAAAACATATTCGTCCAGATTCACTAAGAAAGTTTAAGATTTAGTACTGATTTAAATTAAGATCTTCTAGTTGATCAGTTATGTTTTGACAAGTTTTTGTCCTGTCGTTATTAATAAGACGTCATTGAAAATTTATGAATTATTCGGATATTTCAGCGGTTTGCTTGGTTTTAAAATGATTTTCACCTTGGAACGGGTTGCTAGAGTGAATTTAGTTCTATTATTGTTAAAAGTGCGTACTAAAATTGCCATTTTCTTTATAAATTTGCGAAAAAGCTCCGAAATAAATTCATAGTATAAAATTTAGTTGCCTTATTCTTACAGTTGTCAGTTTAAAACTTTTGGTTGTCAAATTAGACCGGACTAGCGTTGGAGAATCTGCCTGATTGTGTCTAAAAAGTGCACAAACCTTTAAAATAAATCTCCAGTTATCACAAAAAAATAATGTAAAATATAGCTTAACACGATAACACTTCCGTTTCTAAGACCAACATCTTCTTCACACTTCTCAGCGGCCGGCCCATCGAGTACCTGGATTTAACCAGATTTAAAGCGAATTTCGCTAACCAGTAAGTGGTTTGAAATAAATTTCTATCAAAATTTTAGGAACCTGTGACTCTAAAATTTGATACTTATTATTTTAACTAGATATATAGGGGAAACTAGGGAGGCTTGATACTCTGGGAGCCTTGATACATATTTAAAAAACCCGCCGAGAGAAACATGTGATCTGCGTTGCATCATTAAATGACTGCTTAGTCGTTCAGTAGTCGTCTGAGTGAAATCAGCGTAAATAGTTAGCATTATCGATTAATAGTGTGGATAAACAGATTTGTAGGGAAACAATTTTAATTTTTAGAAGGTAAGACAAATCGTTTTTCTAAAAATTGTCTCTTAATTTTGCAAATTTGTTATATTGAGTTGATTCGGCATATATTTTACATTCTTTTAACGGCTTGGCTAGATTTAAAGGTTATGTGGTTAGGTGACAAGAGTAGTTTCTGTAAACAGAGCGTTGTCAGGGAGCATTGATACTTTTCACATAGAGAGGCATGATACATGTATCATACCTCCCTAGATAGAAATCATAAATGTATCATACCTATCGACTTAATTTATTTAAAGTAATAAATGTTTTGGGGATATTCATTAAGTTTTTCGCCACTTTAGACTCTAAATGAAAAAATAAGGTTTTTGTATTTTTGCGAAACTTAACTTATTGTTTACAAAATGCCAAAAATGCATAAAGGCATTATTCTAAATCCTTAACAAAAATTTTCTTTTCAGAACCACAATGCCATTTAAGTGGGTCAAAAAGACAAATAGGGTTCCTGTATCTCCAGAAAGAATAAAACAGGCAGTTAAGGAGATCGTTGACGATGGAGGCAAGCTTCGAACCACAGCTAAAAAGTATGGAATTGATAAAATGACCTTGAAGCGATACACCATCAGATACAAAAAATCTCATGGCAACTCATCTGACAAAATTTTGTTTTCTCCAAATTATAAAACAAGACAGATATTTAGCGACTTTCAAGAAAAGTTATTGGGAGAGTACTTACTAATGTCAAGTAATATGAATTATGGCTTAACAGCCAAAGAATGTAGGGAACTGGCTTATGTATTTGCTAATCAAAATGATATCAAACTACCAGATGTCTGGAACACGAAGAAAATAGCTACCTACGATTGGTTAAGAGGATTTATGTCACGAAATAGCTATCTGTCACTTAGAACTCCAGAAGCCACTAGCCTCAGTCGTTCAACAGCGTTTAACAAGCATACAGTCACAGAATTTTTTAATTTATTGCGACAAGTTTTGGAACGCGATCAATATGGTCCTGAAGCGATCTACAATTTTGACGAGACTGGCGTACAAACTGCACACAAGCCAAGAAAGATCATCTCCAAAAAAGGTCAAAAGCAAGTAACAAAGGTCACTTCAGCTGAAAGAGGAGCCACTGTTACAGTTTGTTGTGCTGTCAACGCATCCGGTAACTTCATCCCTCCGTTTTTCATCTTTCCTAGGCTGAATATTCAAGATTACATGACATTAGGTGCACCCCCGGGCTCTGGAGTAGCAACACATGTAAGTGGTTGGATGACGGAGGAGAACTTTGAAAAGTATCTTCTACATTTTATAAAATTCACAAAAGCTTCAAAAGCAAATAAATTGCTACTACTTTTAGACAACCACCGAAGTCACATGTTTCCCCGTGGGCTTGATGTTTGCAAATCAAATGGAATTACATTGCTCACACTACCGCCACATACGAGCCACAAACTCCAACCTTTGGACGTTTCCGTTTATGGGCCGTTTAAGACGTACTTTAATGAGGAGTCAGATAACTTTATGGTATCACATCCAGGTCAAACAATTACTTTGAAACATATTGCCGGCCTGGTTGGTAGTGCACACCAAAGAGCTTTCACACCAAAGAATATTACGAATGGATTTTTAAGTACGGGTATATGGCCGTATAATCCTAATATCTTCACCGATATAGATTTTATGGCTTCTTCAGTAACAGACCGACCCAATCCCAATGACAATGACGTGTCCAGATTTACATCTAGCAATGAAGCCACTGTTGAAACAACAAATAATGAAGAACAGTTTACAGAGGCCGAAAATCAACCTGGACCATCAAGTTTTCATAGAGAACAAAGAACCCCTGAAAAGCCAGAAACTGGAAACATAAGCCCACGTGCGCCAGTTAAACTGGCAATAAAAACCCCAGAAGAAATTCGGCCTTTTCCTAAAGCATTACCCAGGAAGACACAAAAAGGAAGAAAACCAGTAAAAAGTAAGATTTTAACAGATACACCCAACATGCAAGAAGTGAAAGACGATTGTGCCAAACGAAAAGATAAAAAAGGAAGAGAAAGTGTTCAGAAAAATATATTTGGAAAGAAATTAAAGAAGCAAGTTATAAAATTTCAGCCAGACAAAAATAATGCACCTGACGATTCAGATACTGATTCTTGTTCCATTGCATCGTCTCACTCATCTGAAATAACAGATATCGAAGAACAAATGCGTGAAGAGCTTGAGGAAATCAATTTTATTCAAGGAAATGTTGCAATAAACGACTTCGTTTTGGTAAAATTTGCAACAAAAAAAACATTAAAATATTTTGTAGCAAAAGTTTTAGAAATCCATTCTGAAGAAGAATATTTTGTTACATTTTTACGTAGAAAAGCACCTGGGTATTATTTTTTGTATCCGGATGAGGCCGATACATCAGTAGTACCAGCTATGGACACCGCAAAGCTTCCTGCCCCATGCGTCGTTGGGGGTACTGCTAGAACCCAGAGAAGATTAAGATTTCCTGTTAACTTTGCAAAATATGAAAATATTTGTTAAAAAAAATTGATATTTTTTAGTCACAAGAATGTGTGCTAGTTTAGTTTTCTTTTGGTGTATCAAGCCACCCATGAACTAGTATCAAGGCTCCCGTATTGTGGGAGGGTTGATACAGTTTCGATTTTAGTTGTTTTGTCTTATATTAAAAAAAGTTTAGTTTTTTCTAACAAATATGGATATAACATAGGAATCTAAGGCCTAGTTCTAAGAAAATGTTAATATATTAAAGGAAAATTTTTATATTATTTGTAATAAATATGGCAATATATAAAAATGTGTATCAAGCCTCCCTAGTTTCCCCTATATATATATATATATATATATATATATATATATATATATATATATATATATATATATATATATATATATATATATATATATATATATATATATATACGTATTACTACTATATTGTTAGCATTCTACCCCTTGTTAAAATTTGAAGCAAAGATGTTTGGTGTTGTACCACGTGCTGTAGGTACCAGAACTTTTGACGGAACTGTCACTATCAGTTCTGACAGCAGTTTAAAATGTGAGCTTGTCGGTTTCCTTTTCGTCTTTTTACGTTGCAAAAGTAAAGAAAAATGTGTTTTTACTTGTGTAAAGTGGATTAAAAGTTAATTATTATCCTACTTACGTTAATGACATATATAATATACTCGTACACCGATAATGCCAGTTTTCAACAAAAAGAAGTGAAAAAATTATTTGAAGTTTCAGTCATGGATAGTCTTTACAAGAATGTAAACTGAAGAGTGAAGACATCATTTTTAATAACAATTCGAGATTTTGGGGCAAAAAGGGTAAGAACATTATTTAATAGAACCGAGGCATCAGCTGATAACTTGTTATCTTTCTCTAGGAGTTGCAAATAAAAAAGGATAATCGGTATCCGTTGTCTTGGAGTTCACTTGATTACCGGCTTTGAGTTTATCGTTTCGTGGAAGGCCAAGTAAACAACACGGTACAACACAACAAATATTGTTTACTAACATTCTCCGTCCCTCGTCTGGACGTTTATTTTGTCTCTGCTACTTGTCTTGATATGGTCGGCCTAAGGGTCAACTGCAGTAGTGTGCGGAAAAGCATCTCTTTCCGCACACGTAAGGTACATAGCTATTTTCGAAAATTGAATTTTGAACTGTAATAGTATGGGGAATGTTAATAAAAAATCAAATAGTAGAAGACCCCGAGCAGACCTAAACAAACCTTAGCATACCTGCCCAGATTCGTCTTTTTTTGGGTTTGGTAAGGTATGCTTAGGTTTGCTCAGGCTTATTTCTAACTTTGTTAGTATCGTTTCTTAAACTTGTCATGTCCAGAAAAATGATCACTATATCCATACACTGAAAAAAGTCCAGGCAAAGATTTGCCTACAATTTTGTAGCACCCATTTTTCTCACAAATTGTCATACTATTATCTACAATTGTAAGTATAATTTCATGTCGGGGTTTTACTCATACTTTACAAATTTGTGACAAAGATTTGTAGGGGTGGGTCTTTACTTCAGGTTACAGAATATTCTACATTGTTGTAGAATATACTTTGCCAGTAACTTTGGACGTGGAATATACAAGTTGTAGAATGTAGTTAATTTTTTTGCAAAGTATTTAACAGCAAAACATAGCTTTCTTTTCAACATTCCATCATGTAGAATCCCTTGCAAATTGTTTGATTTTGTCCTACAGCACTTTAGGATAAAAAAAAACCGTGTTGCCGCACAATACATTATTTTCTGGATATTGCCAATAAGAAAATAACGTTAGCTATTTAAATGACATAAAATTATAAGGAATATTTAATTTTAGATAATAAATACATATTTATGCAATGCTTATTATTTTTCTCTATCGAACAAAACAAAAAGTATAAGAAACATACCCCTTTTCTCCTCTATTCCTACATCAATATAATCGCTAAGATATGATCTGACAATGCTGCAACGAAAACCGTTCGTTGCGCCCGACGCGTTAGGCGTAATTAGCCGAAACACCCGTGTGTTCTGGTTGGAATTACGCACAGCCCACAGTTCTGCCTTTTCATCTTCCGATCTTTTAAAGTGATGCAATACTTTTATTTTTCTGTTTTTATTTTTACTATGTAATAATGTGTGAGACTAGTGCAGAATTGTTAGAATCCTGGGGCTTCCCCGAACTGGTAGAGATATTCAAAGGTAAGAAATTTAACTTAATATACCTAATAAAAGTAATGTAATGTAATAAATAATAATACAATCTTCTGGTGGTCGCGTCTTTGTACGTTTCTTAATTTGCAATATGGCGGAACATCTCTAAATGGAACTATACAGAGAAATAAAATTATAATAAGCAAACTCTAAGAAATGAAGTGCAATTATATTATTATACATATAACATATACATATGTTCAGAAACTAAGCGTGAAAGTAAATTAAACTAAGAGAGATCCAACTTTAATTGTTCTTAATTTAATGTTAATTTTTAAGTTTTTGGGCCAAGTTTTCGGTCACATTTTGACGCATGACTGTTATTAAATAACCTGAAAACGTTTTTAGAATGGGTTTCGCCAATGTCATATTATTAATTTATTAAATTAAAAATTCTATCAAGTGCAAGCTATACCTATTTACACAATTAGTGTTCCGTGCCATCAGCCCCTCACTTAACCTGAGTAAACATCAGCCGCCCGATCTCCGCCCATCTGCCGCGCTACCCGCCGCCGACAGACGGCAGCAACGCCGTATCACATCGCGTATGCGCGGATCTGAATGGGCCAAATTAAAAATTTTGAAAAACGTGTAAGGACAAAAATTGTTTCTTACATCGTGATTAATATGTTTTGTTAAAAGACTTTTTCTCTAAAACCAATGGTTCAGCAGTTATAGGGAAATAAACAATTAAATTGTTTATAACAATTGATTGCGCTAGAATTTTTCAATCCTGATAATTTTCGCTCAATCTACACCTAATTCTCAATGTTCACGGTTTTTTTTCAGATTCTTCTAAGTGATCCGTCTGGTGGTAAGGGTGGGGGACATCAATTTTTAAGCGTTTTTCCCGAAAAATGTTCAATTTAAGATATAAAGTATGTATTTTGAATGACCATGTGTAAGTATTTTGGTTATTTTTGATTTTCATGTTTTGTATTTATATTTTATAAGTTGATTAATGTGATATAATGACTAGTGGCACATGTTACCTAATTACAGAAAAATAAAAACTAAAAATTAAATTTTTGTTTTAGTAACATTTCGTATGCCTTTATAGCTTTACAAAAAGGTTTACACTTTCACAAGTTGGATGTCTCAGTTCCACCAATTAAGTATTGTGTTTGAATGGCTCTGTACTGCTCGTAATTTACGAAAGTATAAAAACTATTAAACAGGATTACATTTTGCCATTAAGACGGTACAAGTATTTTAATTTTTAAATAATTGCAAAAACTTAATGAAAACCAACGCAAATTATCCACTTGGTTGTATTTAAACTCATCTTCATCTTGTTTTTTAAAAGAAATAAAAAATCACAAATTCAAAGGTATTTCTGAAAGATTTTGAATAGCCTTAAAATAAAACTGTTACGCATCATATGTCTGCAATATGATAGTAATTTTTATATATAAAGAACAACTAGAACGGGTGTAATAATTACTACAATCTTGTGGAACTATGTATTGCAATTTACGAAAGCTGATACAGCAATGTTGTAAAGGTAGGTTAAATAAAGTATGCGACCATCATATAATCTGTCACTGTACGGCCTATAAAATGTAGGACTAGTCCTAGCATAATTTTTAAAAAATGATATAAAAATTGTGGTTCTCATACCTGCATAATTTGTTCCTACAGATCCTCCAAAAAGTAAAACCAGGTCTTACAATTTTACAGGAGATTACCTCACAAATTGCAAAATAACCTTACAATTTATCGCTCCAGTGGTTTGATATTGTAGGAAGAGGCCTTACAATTACATCAGGCTATTGCTTTAAATTTTAAATTTTATTTTTACAAGCAATGAATGTCATTATTACAAAAAATGATAGCTTGTTATTTTTATTGTAAAAACTTTTACTTCTTAAACATAACACTTACAACAGCAGTTTCTCAAATGATATCCTACAATTTGCTAATACTTATCTAACAATCAAACAAGTCATGCAGTAACAATTTTGTGCTATCTAGTTGCATTCCTTGTTACCGTCCCTATATGTCCCTTTTTTTGTAGAGTCTAATCTTACAATTTTAGTATTTAACCGTACAAATTTTTTTGCGTGTAGACTAGATAGGGGTTCTAAAATCTCTCCATTAACTTACGCCGCTCTCTCAATTAAAACTTTAAAATTTTTCTTAAAGAAGCTCCATCAGTTTAATTAATTAAGACTTTGAAAATTACTTTTATCAGGTCGATGTTCATTGAAGTGGTATTAATTAAACTTTAATTAATTTTGCTCATTCGCATTGTAGTTTGAAAATAATTTGAAGTGCATTCACGTGTAAAAGTCTATTAATAAATAAATACGAGAATAACAATAATTGCTGCTAATAATTAATTGTTGTTAATTTAGGGGGCTGAGATATATGACAACAAGCCATCGGCTAGCTCTAACGTTACGGGGTCATTTATTTAAGGTTTTTCAATTAATTATAATTCATTACTGCCATCTGCTAATGATCACTGTAATACACTTTCAAAAATAATTGTTCATTGATATGTGCCAATAAACAGATCTAATTTGGTGCCACTTACAGTATAGGTATATAAACGTAACAAAAGCACACTACCAATAATAATTAAAGTCCCTGTAAGAAAACTCAATAAGTGTACACAAAATAAAACGTTAAAAAAATAAATTGAATGTTTAATTCAAAAAAAGGAAGGCGTTGTACGATTTTAACACGATGTACTCGCACTCAATAAAAATAAAAATGGTAATGTTATAATTAGCCCTAGGTAGTTGAAACTTTCACAACGCTAGAAGACTCTATATTTAAATCAGTTTAACTACCTATATAAATAAAATTGGCTATTTTTAGCATTCTAAAACAGTTTTCTCTATAAAAATACTCATTCAAACATTTGGCTTTTCATGGGGATTATCAAACAACGTACTTATCTTGACGGTGTTCTTTGTGGGGCCACTCGTCCACTAATATACTTATAGGGCTTATGTAGATTATGTAGATGTATTAAACTGTCAAACATCGAAGCTCGGCTAAAAAACAACAAAGGCAAGTGTACGAAGCCGTAACTTGCTCTCAACAGAAACATCTTGCAAATACGCATTAACAGTTAAACATATGCGTAATTAATTTGGTAATTATACCGGTCAAAAAATCAACCCATCAGGTCACAAGGTAATTACTATCATAGACCATTGGGTCGTTGAGCAACTAAACCATATGGAAATGAGGCTTGATCTTATAATAAGATTATATACGGGTGCTAGGTTACTGGACACAGTTTAAGCCCCTTTAGAGTTACTAACAAAGGTTCATCTGTGTAAATCATAGAGAAAATATATAGTAGAGAAATAATGTCAATTACGAATGCGGCAAATTTACCGAGCTGAATCCGTAAACAAAGACGGTCCTCTGCGGGCTTGCGCATTGTCGAACGTTTGCCTTGTGATAGACAGGACCGTACTTCAAAATATATTTCACATGACGTGAATCTTTTATCGAGTAATAAATGCTAAATATATTACTTGTAATTATTCTTTTTATTAATGATAAAAATGTAAGCATTAGTGAGATTTTAACAAAAAGTGTATAGTTTGTTGGCTTAAATCTGAGTTTTCTTGCTATACAAAACTGTCGATAATTCCTCGAAAATAGCTCAGTTTATATATATATATATATATATATATATATATATATATATATATATATATATATATATATATATATATATATATATATATATATATATACAGTGCGTCTCTTTAATGCCCCCTCCTCTTAATTTTTTAAACGTTACATTTACAAAATTGAAAGTTGAAATAACATATAAACATAGTATTCTAAACAATAGAAATAAAATATGCAACTGTTTTAGGAAGTAAAATAGTAAATCAAAAAAATTACATGTGTATATTTTATTGGATTGGCATCCCATCCTGTATAATTATTGAACAAACCAAGTTCTAGGGTAAGATGTAAATATTTTTACACCTATTTACAGTGTGTGCACTTGATACTTTGCTGAAAGCGCTACTACTTACGGCCCCATGTCAATCTAATCCACCGATATCTTAGCGATCCTTTGGCGAAAGCGCTTTTTTCTTTCGCCATCCCTTTTAAAATACTCCCCTCTACCCTAATCCACTGGTATTTTTAGTGCCCCTTTGACGAAAGCACAAATATGCCTTTTGGACACACTCTTCTAATCCACTGATATCTTAGCGATCCTTTGGTGAAAGCGCTTTTTTCTTTCGCCATCCGTTTTAAAATACTCCCCTCTACCCTAATCCATTAGTATTTTTAGTGCCCCTTTGACGAAAGCGCAAATATGCCTTTTGGACACTCACCCTTCTAATCCACTGATATCTTAGCGATCCTTTGGCGAAAGCGCTTTTTTCTTTCGCCATCCCTTTTAAAATACTCCCCTCTACCCCAATCCACTAGTATTTTTAGTGCCCCTTTGGCGAAAGCGCAAATATGCCTTTTGGACACACCCTTCTAATCCACTGATATCTTAGCGATCCTTTGGCGAAAGCACTTTTTTCTTTCGCCATCCCTTTTAAAATACTCCCCTCTACCCTAATCCACTAGTATTTTTAGTGCCCCTTTGGCGAAAGCGCAAATATGCCTTTTGGTCACACTCACCCTTATGCAATATAGGGGAAGGGTGCATTGACACTATATATGACATTCTTACACCATCTTACCCCTTATACAATGCCCCTAATACACACACACCCCATCAGGGCCTTTCTGACACCTTGACCACACTCAATATACGTCACTGATAAATATTTCTACTTCTCCGTGTGTGTATTCACTTCAATACCGGAGTGCATTTAAGATAAATTATATTTTTTACCTCCTATTCTTTCACATATTGATATAATTTAAATTTGGAATTAAACTATTTGTATTTATGCACTACTTGTAAGAAACAGACTACGAAATAATTCCTTATATTTAAAAGTTGGATACATAATTGGCGAAACATATGAAATGTCTGTAACACTTTGTAAAGACTATTTTTGTATCGAAATAACAAGCTTCAGAGGTTCGCTATATTCGCCACCCCAACCAAAAATACCATAACATACAAATGACTGAGATTTTTTCGGCCCGGTTCTGATCGCCGCGTTGCGTCATTGAGTTCAACAACCACTTTTACGAGACGTCCCGAGTGCGCCCAATGCGTACAAACGCACTTTTTCGCCCATACATTGGGCGGATTCAGCTGGTGTCGCGAATACGTTGTGATGGTCTAAATATATCTTGTCTATGGTGTAAATAGATAGAGATGAATCAGATTTTATTTGATTTTCATCTTAAGGGGCCTAAAACGACCATCCTGGCGTCAATGAAAATATGCAGATGACCTTTCCGAATGTTATAAACGTCAAACAAGACGGTGTGTTCTGTTACCACCCGGAGTTCACGCTCTCGCGAATCCAGGCAACTAATCTTGAACAACCCGAAAATACCAAAGCGACAAACGTTAAACTCGAAGTCACTAAGTTAAAGCTCATACTCTCTCATAGACTCTACTGAAACGATGCAGTTACTGTGGGTTAATCTCCAATCATAAATACCACAGGCTAAAGCATCCCAGTAAGCAGTCTTAAATGAGAATGAGAAAATTAGATATGTCTGTCGCTTTTTTTTAACGGGGCGCTGTTTAAAGGTATTTTTGTGTCTACATTGAAAAATTGGCCGAAGTTGGCTTTCATCGGTCTTTAGGCATTTTTATTATCGGTCTTTGGAAAAATATATTTTGAAATTTCCTTTTAAAAAATCGAAAAATTTAATTCAAGATTTTAATTTAAAAAATTCATCAAAATTTGTACCTCAAATGCAACTCTAGGTCTTCCTGATAAGTAAACGTATCAAAATAAAATATAAACAACGATCTAGTTTTTTTCAAGAAACCTATACAAACTTAAATAATTGTTATTAGTCAGTTTATTTGCTGTCGAACTTTCGTTGTAATTAATTAAAAGTTTTTTAATCGTTGTTCTTTTTTTTCTTCCTACCTCTCTTTCTGTCATTTACTTTTTCTTGTTAAAAAAATTAAGGAAACTTTTAATAATCTGCAGGTTTTCTTTTTTAGCAGCGATCAATATTAAAAAAAAATTAATTTACTGGGAAAATTACTTTTTTCCTTATTGTTTTTCCCCTTAATTCAACTGTGGGTAATTACATTTTTATGCTTTTTATTTCAATATTTTATGAATAAAAATCTCTAACGAGCATACAAGAGGTTGCCACATAAGTTTATTTAAAACGCGCATAATAAAACATGATTTCCCTTCAATCTTTTATTGCATATGCAGAACAATTTCCATTTTCCAAAAGATTAATAAAGTAGTAAGAAAAATTCAGTAATTTTATTGGGTCGTCCAATTAAAGGGTTTATAATAAACAGAGAGAGACAGAAAACACTCTTCTCTCCCTACAAACATCGATGAGAACCAAAACAGTCCATTAACGGACCCAATCGTCCGGCAACTGAGGACGTGACACTGACTGACCGTTTTTTCGGTAACATAGGGGTTCCAAAAGTCTTAATATGGGCAAAATTCTTTGCTAGTAGTCAAGATAGAGGGGTACCTTAATGATTTATAAATCTACTCTTTTATATAATTTAACTTTTCCAACACCCTTAAGGGGTGACGCTAAGGAGTTTTAAATCAAAAATTTTAAATGCAACCCTACCATGTGGTACCATATTTTCTTCAAAAAAGAAACATTCTACCGCAAATTCGAGGTCCATATCTTAATTCGTTTTAAAATAGCAAGCCTTTAAAACATAAAAATGGTGACAAAAAAATTAAAAATTTAAGTACCCTTATTTCCCTTATTACTTTAAAAGTTGTTCAAAATGACCACCATGAACTTCTTGGCAGTAATAAAGTCGATTTTGGAACTCTGCCAAGAACATCGCTGCCATTCGCGAAAGTATAAGAAATGAGTTCCAAAATCGACTATTACTACATGGTGGTTATTTTGAACAATTTTTAAAGTAATAAGAGGAATAAAGGTGTAATATGATTTCGAACTTTCTATGTATATTAATAATTACCTTGTTACCAGTACTACTGGTACTTTTAGTAGTTTGTCATTTTATGCTATTACTTGTCATAATTTATATGAATGCTTTCTGCTAATTAAAGCCTAAAGTACAGTAAAGGTTTGTCTCATTTCAATTTAATTAGCAGAAATATATATGTATAAGTTTTTGACGCCGGAGCGATTTGAAGCAGATCCACATGAGGTCTCATCAGCAAAGGAGTGGAAACACTGGCTTAAAACTTTCAAGAATTTCTTAGAAACAAGTGATAAAGATAATAAACTCGATGATAATGCGAAACTAAAGCTCCTCACTAACTTTGTATCACATAGTGTCTACGAATATATCAGCGACTGTGACAAGTTCGAACAAGCTACCAAAATTTTAGAAGATTTGTATGTTAAACCAGTTAATGAGGTTTTTGCGAGATATATGTTAGCCACAAGAAAACAGCAGCCTACAGAAAGTATAGATCAATATGTCCAAGCTTTAAAGGTATTAAGCAAAAATTGCAATTTTAAATCGGCCACTGCAGATCAAAATAAAAATGATTTTATTCGCGATGCTTTTATAGGTGGATTATTAAAAAGTGAAATCCGTCAGCGTCTTTTGGAAAATAATACTCTTAATTTAGAAGATGCTATTACTCAGTCTCGAGCCCTAGAAGAAGCGAGAAAGCAGTCAGACGTCTACTTTAGCCACAACTCCTTAAATGCCGCTTGTCCCGGTGAAATAGTCGATGAATCTCACACAAACCCAACTACATCTGCAGCTGCCTCATTACAGCGTTGTTATTTTTGTGGAAGCATCGCCGCATTAAATGTCCAGCTCGAAACGTATCCTGCACCAAATGTCAGAAACTTGGACATTTCGCAAAGGTATGCATGAAGTCAAAATACTCTAAATCAACATCAGCCTCAACACATCTCATCGCTTCTGCATCACGACCAATACCCTACTGTTTATCACAAGCACTGGTTAAAGCAGAAGTAAATGGTACACCTGCAAATGCTCTCATAGATACTGGAAGCTCAGACAGTTTTTTAGACTACGATTTCGTCTTGTCTAACAAAATAAAAATGTATCCAACTCATGGTCAAGTTTCTATGGCAACCACCTCTTGTTCTTCACCTCTAAAAGGGTACTGCATAATAAATTTAATATTACCTACTGCAGAATATAAAAATTTTAAAATATCTGTTCTCTCCAAACTATGCACCGATATAATTATTGGTCATGACATAATGAAGCAACATATTAGAGTTGATATGACTTTTGGTGGCTCAAAACCGCCATTATCAATTTGTTGTCTTGCTGAAGCAAAAATGGAACCACCCCTTTTGTTTTCAAATATAACAAAAAAAACTGTAAACCTATAGCAACTAAGTCACGCCGGCACTCAAACGAAGATGAAAAATTTATTCATCAAGAAGTTAAAAGGCTTTTAGAAGAAAATATTATTGAAGAAAGTACCTCACCATGGCGAGCACAGGTGTTAGTTGCGCAAAGTGAACATCACAAACGTCGAATGGTTATCGACTACTCACAAACAATAAACAAATTCACTCAATTAGATGCATATCCTATACCCAACGTAGAAAATATTGTATCAAAAGTAGCAAAGTATAAGGTGTTTAGCACTATAGATCTTAAAAGTGCCTATCATCAGATACCAATTAGGGACCATGATAAACCATTTACGGCTTTCGAAGCAGGGGGAAGTCTTTATCAGTTTCGCAGAATACCTTTTGGTGTAACGAATGGTGTGTCCTGTTTCCAAAGAACAATTGATTCTATTATTTCAAAAGAAAATTTGATCGGCGTTTTTGCTTACCTAGACGATGTAACTGTTTGTGGAGAAAACCAAGAAAATCACGACATCAACCTAGAAAAATTTCTAAATACCATAAAAAAATTTGGATTAACCCTAAATCAAAACAAGTGCCAGTATAACAAGAATTCAATCAATCTGCTGGGCTATACTATTGAAAACGGGACATTAAAACCAGATCCAGACAGACTTCAACCTCTCCTACATTTACCAGTACCATGTAATGCTGCTGAACTCCGCAGAATAGTTGGAATGCTGTCTCACTATTCAAAATGGATCCATAAATTCTCCGATAAAGTCAGAAGCCTTGTAAATTGTAATAAATTTCCTTTAACACAAAGCCAAGTTCAAGATTTCGAAATTTTAAAAAAAGATGTTGCCAATTCCTTACTTTGGACTATTGATGATAATGCTTCATTGATTGTAGAAACAGACGCCTCAGACTATTGTATAGCTGCTACATTAAGTCAGTCTGGAAGGCCTGTAGCTTTTTTTTCGAGAACTTTATCCGAAACTGAGCGACGACACTCTTCGGTCGAAAAAGAAGCATACGCCTGTGTAGAGGCACTTCGAAAATGGAGACATTTCCTCATGGGACGCCACTTTAAATTAGTAACCGACCAAGAAGCAGTATCCTTTATGTTTCATGCTAAACAATCAAGCAAAATTAAAAATGAAAAAATCATGCGATGGCGTTTGGAATTATCTTGTTTCAACTATGATATCGTTTATCGGCCTGGAAGAGAAAACATAGTTGCTGACGCTTTATCAAGGATATGTGGAGCAAGTACCACTAACAAATTATATGAACTTCATAAGTCTCTATGTCACCCGGGCATTACAAGAATGTATCATTTTGTTCGTGTCCGCAACTTACCATTTTCTATCGAAGATGTCAAGAAAATGATAGCAGCATGCCCCATATGTGCGGAAGTGAAGCCAAAATTTTGCAAAAATCATAGTGGTCACTTAATAAAAGCCACATCCGCATTTGAACGTTTAAATATTGATTTTAAAGGACCTTTGCCCAGTGCTACAAATCATAAATATTTATTAACAATTGTGGACGAATATTCTAGGTTTTTGCATTTCCTTGTTCAGATATGACTAGTTCTACTGTCATAGAATGCCTAGACCAGCTGTTCACTACTTTTGGTATGCCAGCTTATATTCATTCAGACCGAGGAACTTCTTTTATGTCCCATGAAATAGTGGCCTATCTTCAGTCTCGTGGGATAGCCCATAGCCGGACTACTCCATACAACCCAGAAGGAAACGGACAAGTAGAAAGATATAATGGAATAATTTGGAATGCTGTAAATTTAGCACTTAAAACTCGAAATTTAAAAGTGACACAGTGGGAACTAGTTTTACCTGATGCTTTACACTCTATACGTTCCCTGCTGTGTACATCAACTAACTGTACGCCACATGAAAGGTTATTTTGTTATCAAAGAAGATCGACTAGTGGTACTTCCATACCTTCTTGGTTAACTCCTAAACAAAAAGTACTCCTTAAGAAACATGTCCGGCATAGCAAATATGACCCCTTAGTTGAAGAAGTGGAACTGGTGGAGGCAAATCCAGAGTATGCAGTAATTCGTTATGAAAATGGGAAGGAATCTACAGTTTCCATAAAACATTTGGCACCAAGGGGAGATTTAAGTTTAATCAACCCCGACAATTCTGACCCTGTTACTGATACGAATCCCATTATTCCATTAATCGAGGCTGATACTATTGAGTCTAGAAATGATGAACAAGGCCATCCAGATCCTGTTGGGCAAGATGTAAACACTTTTGATGACCCGAGACCTAGCACTTCGGAGATAATTATTCAGCCGCAAGAAGAAGATCCCTCCGCTGTTCACGAAGCTACTGTTAAGAATTTTGCAAATAAAGTTCGTCAATCCTCAAGAAAACGCAATCCCCCAGCTTACTTAAAAGATTATAATTGAAATTAACCCAAGGGAGAATGTAATATGATTTCGAACTTTCTATGTATATTAATAATTACCTTGTTACCAGTACTACTGGTACTTTTAGTAGTTTGTCATTTTATGCTATTACTTGTCATAATTTATATGAATGCTTTCTGCTAATTAAAGCCTAAAGTACAGTAAAGGTTTGTCTCATTTCAAAAGGTATTTATTTTTTTTCACGATTTTTAATTTTAAAAGGCTTCCCATTTAAAAACGAATTAAGATAGGATCTCGGGTTTGTGGTAAAATGTTTTTAAGATCTTTAAAATGAGGTACTACATGGCATAAGGTTGCATTTAAAATTTTTGACCTCAACTCCCTAGCGTCACCCCTCAAGGGGACTGAAAAAGTTAAATTACATAAAAAAGTAGATTTATTAACCAATAAGATACACCTAAAATTTAATGTCTCCATCTGTTCTAAACCACGTATTTATTTTATTGTTTCCAATATTTTTAAATAGGTACTATAGAAACGAGGACGTGTCAAGTATGATACCGAGAACAGTTCTGTCATATATTCATGTAAAAATTTAACCCATTTTTAAGTGTAGAAGCATTAAAATACAGTCTAAAGAAAAATCGAAGTTTGCTTCAAGGATTTACACTGTCTTTACTAATAGCGAAAATATTTGCCCATACAAAGACTTTTTGGATACCCTGTTATGTTGAAACACAGTAAAAGCAAGCTGTATGCTGTCGGACAGTCGGCACCGACCTGAGCCTATAATTTGCCTTGCTTTTAAGTTGTCAATAGGAAATTGTTAATGGCAATTTAAAAACAAACAAAATTATAACATGTAGCATATGGTAGCGCGAAACCAAGGGTTGATAGCCCTTGGGGGTGAATGCTCTGGTTGTCGTCTTACTAAGGACCGTGGTTCGGAGCCCACGTTAATCTGTAGGTCTCGGGGCCAATACACTAGCTTGTGGTGCCAACGAAATAAAAAATAACTTTAACTTTTTTAAGCTCCAGTCGGCACCGACTGCATGAAAACGGGTAACCTGGTTTTACTGTGTTTCGACACTATCAAATCAGGATATTTACTATTTTTTGGCACTATGCTATGATCGTCAAGTTAACGGACGTGATCGGCCGCCAACTGAGGACTTTAACGGCATAGTTTTTTTCCCAACGTCGATTCGTGCATTCCTTTAATTTGATTTGTAAACAATTTCTATGGGCTAGAATAGGACTGCCTCTGTTACTAAAATCTTTTTGGGTCCAACAAAGTAATGGAAAGGATTTAGCTACCCGCACAAAAAATACCAAGTCAGTGAGGAAACTATTTATAAGGAAAAGGGAGACATTTGTATCAAAAAGTGTGGAGGTGTATTAAGAAAAATAAAGTGCTAGAACAATACTTAAAGGATGTACAGGAGCTGGAGACACTTAAGAAGTAGTGTAAGATTGACACAACAATTTCCAGTTATGTTGGTTTGCAACAGAGCTTGCCCTTGAGTCCGTCTCCATTCAACCTTGTCATAGATGTGACGACTCAGGAAGTAAGAGATGAAGCCCCTTGGTGCATGATGAATGCGGATAATAGTGTAATATGTCGCACATTTGGAAGGAAAGTGGATAACTGAAGGAGGTCCATAGAAAATATGGAGGCCTGAAAATCAGTAGAAAGTATATGGAGATCAATGAAGAAGGGAGAGCGAAAACAAAAATACAAAAGGAAAAGTTAAACAGAGTAAAGAATTTTAAATAACTAGGTAAAAACACAAAAAATATGCTTGATAATTTTATTTATTGCCATTTTTGTTGTTTAAAATGTGGAAAAAAGTTTGGAAAAAGGTGTTTGAATATGATTTTTATTGCTCTTGATCATTTGACATGTTTTTTTTTGTCAAGAAATTTCCTTACTAAGGAAGGATAAGGACGACTAGGATGACCCCAAAAACGATAGGAAAGTTTTTCCTGTTTTAATTTATTTATAACTTCTTAATTTACTTCTGGATTCACGGGATTTAGGTCAATTAATCGCTAATGGATCAAAGGATAAAGAATAATAACATATCAAAGCAAAATTCTAAAAATTCAGTGACGTGTTCCGAGACATCCAGGGCTCTTTGTGGACGAAAAGGCGCTAAAAGGAAAGTTTTATTTTCATGTTTCAGTTTGGTTATCTGGAAAGATTTTCATTCTGATATAGGTAGTCATAAATAAGGAAAAGTTTTTCAATTATGTTTAACTTTTTTTATTATATTGCATGGATATATTTTAAATGGGAATTTATATTCGTAAATAAAGTTACTTTTCTCACACAAACAAATTAGGACAAGATTTATATAACAATGAAAAATAGAAAAGTATGTACAAATGAAAAAATTAATATTTTTGCGGAGAGTTCGTTTTTTAATTATACTGTAATTTGTGTGTCATTGAACCTTCCTCTTTTTACTACACTTGCTTTTTATAAAACTACTCTATAAGTATTATATTGTGTCAATATGCAAAAATATCACTGCAATACAAAAACAATATTTTAGATTGCATTCAAGCATTGGATCATATTTTGCCAGAGATCCTACCATTATATGAGTATGTGACTGTTCTCGGTGACTTCAATAATAATTTTCTAAATGTAGCTAATTCATTATCGCAGCTTTCAGACACCCTGGGTTGTGCTCAACAAAACTTCAACTTTGCTTGATCCTATTTTTTTTCAGTGATTCTAATGTTGTTGAAAGGGCAGGTACTATGTCCACCGGTATTATTAGTGATATAAGCTAACATATTGCCACATTATCTTACTTGCATCAAAAAATAAGCAAAACTTTGTATCCTTTCGTAATTTTAAAATTTTAATGAGGCTCTTCTTCACGATGACATTTGTCAAATACTATGCGATGACATTTGCTATATGCCTATGATAAAGTTCTCTTCTGAATTCATTATTTATCGTCCCTGTTTAATAATAAACATGTTCCCTTAAAAAACTGTTTTAAAAAAGCACATTAAAAATTTATCAGGACGGAACGAGATAGAGCAAAAGTAAAGTATAAATTAAAATAAAACAGCAGAAAACTTGGAAGCTTATACAGAGCGTCGGAACATTGCCCTTGAATCAGTCCGTAGGGAAAAAGGGGCTACCTAGATTTCTTACAAGGGCAGAATAACACCAAGTCTCCTGGAAAGGGCTTAGGCAGATGAATATATATGCTTGCTCAAAGTCTAATATAAATAGTGTCTGTTCTGAATGAAGGAATCCTGGCAGAGTGAATGACTATTTCTTGAGTATATTTGAAAAATTAATAATTGTAATAATAAAAAATAACTTTTTACACCAACAACAAATATAATATATTGGGTTCATTTTTGTTATGATTGATCCTGAAAACGTTAGAAAATATGTTTACAGCATCAATTCTAATGCTGCTGGCAACGACGATCTAACCATTTTTATCATTAAGCTTAATCTACCTATTATTGCCAATCACTTGACTCACATAATTAATTGAACGAAATATTGGAAATAGTTCATAGTGTGTCCAGTCCCTATAGTAAAAACTCCTGATATAAACGAGATGCGTCCTATTAGTCTGTTACAGGTCTAAAATACTAGAAAAAGCTGTTCATGCACAAGTAAATGACTATCTCAGGAGTAATAGTTTGCTTCCTATTCGTCAGTCAGGATTCAGGACTGGCCATAGCACAACATTTGCCTTGCTAAACTTAACTGACAATTCAGAGGACTTGACAAAAGCATGTCAATTATCTCTGTTTCACTTGATTACTCTAAGGCATTTGACGTACCGAACCACCAGCTACTCTGTGCAAAACTGCAGTTCTTAGCGTTTGATAAGATATCAACATCTTTCTTTAAAGAGTGTCTTTCTGGCAGGCAACAGAGAGTGCGCGTGGATAGTAGTCTTTCTTTCGCTGGAAAAATAATGTCTGGTATTCCCCAAGGATCCATTATTGGGCCACTTTTATTTTTGGTCTATACCTTTGATATTTTTGAAAAGATGCTATTACATCTCTTAATGAAGACCTTAAGTCGATTTCTAGCTATTCCAAGCAACATAATTTGAAAATTAATCCCAATAAGAAGAAAATCCTCTTGGTTTGTTCAGAAAGACGTCGACAGGCATTAGAAGGTCAACTTAATATAAAACTGGATCTTGTAAAGTTGAAATTTTCAGATTCTGCAAAAAATTTGGGACTTCCAATGGACACAGGTTTAAGATTAGAGAACAAATTAAAAAACTGCTCCAAAAAAGCTACGCAAAAATGAAGATGCAAGCAAACACATATTTAATTGCAAGACAAGAAAAAACTTAGCGACACTTTAATTATACCGATATATTACTACTGCAACATTGTGTTCTTTCCTTGCCTGGATTTATTAACTAAAAATCATTTACAAATTGTCCAAAATGCTTGTTGTAGCTTCATTTTTAATCTCAGAAAACATGACCACGTATTAGCTAAAATATAAGAATTATAATGGTTAAATATGTTAAATAATGCAAAATTGCACTTTCCTGTTTTTCTGATTAAACTAATCCATTTTAATGCCCTATTTATTTAAAAAAAAAAACTTCGCGAAGCAATACAAGGTCGTGACTTGCAACATCGAGATCATCTCACCATGCTCCAGCACCAATCGCACTACTTATTTAAAAGAAGTTTTATATAATATAATGCTGTCACGGTATGCAACTCCTTAAGTCCTGAATTAAAATTGTGTAGCATAAATACCTTACGGCTAAAATATAAAGCTTACTTACTTATTAAATACTTAAAATGGCTAGGTTTTATATCCCTTACCTCATTTTATTTTCGTAATAATTTGTAATGTTATAAAAAATGGTTTTGTGCAATGCTAAAAATGAGTAAATACAGTATTATTTAGAGTTTTATGTGCAATGTTCAAAATTAGTAAACGCAGTATTATTAGATACTATTATTAGTATGTTTTATGTAATTATCCCTATAAATGGGGCATATAATTAAATTTTAGACCATATTGTTAGATATTATATGGTCTAACTGTTGGATAGACATGGTTAAGTGTTAGAGTAGCCTGAGACTAAGCTTCGCCATACCTGTCTTATTGGTGTGTGTGTATGTGTATACATAATTAACATTTATATATTATATGTATGTATGCACTATTTCTTTACCAATAAAGACGATTTATTATTATTATTGTTATATTATTTGGGTTATATGCATGTTCCCTATTGTATTTAGAAGGAAAAGGAATTTCCAAAAAAAAAAACGAGAACACCAATATATTTTTGAAAAATTGTTTTTTGAAAATTTTACGTCAATCCAGTAAAAGTACATCAGAACCAGAATTGTAGGTTTGTTAGTTGTCATGCTATTAGTCGACAGCACAGACTTTTCGTCATATGTATAACACTACTATTTAAAAAAATTGCAAAGAAAAAAGCAGGAGCAATCCCCCTTGTGAGCTTATTTCGCGAGGGAAACTGCAATTTTCCATCTCCACATAAAGATGAAAAGGCTTTTTATTTTTTATACGACCTTTTAGTTAAACATGGCGCAGTTACATTTTTGAAGGGAAACAATCATCATATAAAGTAGGATTTTAAAGGTATATCTGTCATTTTTCCTTTTTGTGTATTCTCAACGTCACATTTACCATCAAGATAAAATACGCAGACGACATTTGGACAAATGATTTTTGTAATGGTGTTAAGTCGTCTGTTGCTATTCGAAACTGACTCATCTAATTTCGCAAATATTAATTAAAAAATTTAATTCTGTTTGTAGTAAAATGTAGTGTCAACACTCGGCTTCCGAAATATAAATTCCAATTAGTAAGATCTATTAAATAAGTATTCTATGAAATTTAGCCGAATAAAACCATTATTGTCTAATAAATTTAAGAGGATATTGTTACTCTTTTACCCAAAAATCCTATCAAATAAATAATGCAGTCAAAAAAAATCACTTTCCTATAAATTTTCTTTGAAATGACCATCACTGCTACTTGAAAAGGTTCATTTACAGAATTTCATACTTGTTAAGATTGATCTCAGGAGATTTTAGTATGTCAAGGTAAACTGAAATTTATAGGACCTCTAATTGGGTCTAGATTGCGTGCCTGGAATCACACGTGATCCACACATAATCCCGAGAAAAATAAGTCGGTGTTTCTAAAAGTATTAAACAAGATAATTTGATATTAGGTGCCTCAAAGCATACAAGTTGGCAAATATTTTAGTGGCTGGATACTATACGAATATTATATTGTTTTTTGTTGTGGCATTGATTTCTTTGACTTTTGTTAAATGGTATATTTTTTAATAAAAATTGGACTTGTTGTTTTGATGAGAATTTCATTTATCTATCAAAACAGGCATTCTAACTTAAAATGACCAGTTTTTATTGTGGATTTAAAGCAATCAGAATAAAATTACGCGATAATCATGCACTTGTGCGATTATCCGATAATCGCATTAGTGCATGATTATCATTTATCAGTCTTTTTTGGTAGAAATTAGCTTTGAGTGGCTTGTGTTTTTTTTTGCTTTTTTTTTAAATCAACACATCTATTTTATATTTTTATTTTTTTTTATTTAGCTTAACAAATTGACAGGCATTTATATCAAATTATTAAAATCATTTCAGTTAAACACACAGTTGTTTGCTTGGTCCAGATATTATGCCTTATATAGTACTGGTTGCGTAAAATGTAAAACGGACTACTCCGTTTTCAACATTCTCCATTAATAAGGAATATGCATGAATTTTTTTATTGCAGAAATCGTTTCACCTGGTGGAAATGCCAACTTATAAATCACTACATGAAACAATTTTTTCTAAAGGTCATTTTCCTTGTATAAATTTACCATTTTTAGCAGTTTTAGATGCGTAAAAGCTGAGAAACTGGTTTTCCTTTTATCAAATCGCCTTGTAAGCGACGTCGCAAAGTATCTCTTGCGACTCTTGCCTTCTTGAATCTATATAACATCAGTAAAGGGATCAATAGCCACACTAAACTCTCTATTGAACTTTTCTTGAACCAGGATAGCTGTAACGTTCTACATAATTTTGATCACATTTTCTTTGTAAAACAGCCCACCTTTTTCTCGCATACTGTTCTCCCAATCTTTTAAAATTAAAGAGAGCTTCTCTATGGATGTACTGTTGTCCAGATTGTAATGTTCAAAGCAACAAAGTCTTGAAATTGTCTCCAGACAGAAGCTTAGGACCTTTTGGTGTTATTTGGGGTAAGAATTCCAATGTTTTGAATAATTTTTTTAGCGTTGCTGCTCCAAATCGCGACATTTTTCACAGAATTTCAAAAAAGACGCGGACATTCAAAATTGTGACGTTCAGATTCACTAAGAAGGTTTAAGATTTAGTACTGGTTTAAATTAAGATCTTATAGTTGATCAGTTATATTTTGACAGATTTTCGTCCTGTCTATGTTAATAAGTCGTTATTAAAAACTTGGGAATTATTCTGATATTTTAGCGATTGGCTTGGTTTCCAAATGATTTTCATCTTGGAACGAGTTGCTGTAGTGAATTTAGTTTTATTATTGTCGAATGTACGTACCCTTTTGCCCTATTCTTTATAAATTTGCAAAAAAGGTCGGAAATAAATGCATAGTATAAAACTTAGTTTTCTTATTCTTACACTTGTCAGTTTAAAACTTTTGGTTGTCAAATTAGACCGGACTAGCGTTGGAGAATCTGGCTGTTAGTGTTTGTATTGCTTTATTTACTTTTCATATAAACGACTATTGGCGACTCAAATTAAGGAAGTCTGCGTTGTCACCTCCTCGATCAGCTGATTTTTGATGGCCAAACATGGCAATCTAGATGAAAAATTACAGGAACCTGTGCGGTAATTCGCACTTGTGACGATTGTCAAACTAAAGCTAACCCTACGTTTAGGTTACTGACAACTGTGCGGTTTTTACTCGTAGTTCGTGATTATTAGTATTTATTAGTGAAAATCCTATAGTTTTTTAAAACTTTTTGTGAGTTTCGACATTGTAGCTACATGTCTTTAACCCTTTCGACTCTTTTTAAATTTCTTGAGGGACCCCCTGCCTTTAGGACTGTGATTGAAGGGAAAAACTTTTACACGCCAAACACATAAATACATGGAATTTTAGAAAAAAAAACGGTAAGTAATTCTTTATAAAGAAATATTAATACTAGTCATTACATAAAGCGGAATTTAAAATGAGTTTTGTTTACAGTCATTAGACAGATTTGTACATTATACAAGATAATCTTCGAGTAGTTTACTCTTGGGAATATCAGGAAACAAAGAATCGTTAACTAAAATCAGTATATTTATATTTATAATCAAGGGATTATAAACTTAAAAGTTAAAAATTTTCAATAATACAAAACTAATAACATTTAACAAAAAGTTGACTCGAGGGATGATTATGTTATATTTACATCTAATGTCTGTAAAGTAAATAAGAACCTTTATTTAAGTACTTTTCTATTAGAAGTCTCTATCTTAAAATAGGCCATGGAATGACTTAAATTAATTATCTTAGGAAATTCATAGTTGGTATTATTTGCAACATTTAGGCTTGCCAACATTTTGTAGGAATAAAGATGAGAAACCTAAAGCATTTGGGCTTGCTAGTAGCATACTTTGTAGGGACAAAATATCAATGTGTTAATGACATATTTTCACATTTTTTCCGTGTTATTCAAGTACCTACCTACCGATACACATTTTGTAACTTCTTTTGAAATTTTTGTTTTAGGTTCGTTCATTAAAATTACTTATGTGTGTATGTCTTCAAACATCTCTCAACTCAACCTCATGAAATTACTGGGACTTTTAAAATTTCCCCGGATCAACTAGAAGTTAACAATATGAGAAGTTAATGCAAGGCTGGCTTAGGGTAAAATGCAAGCATATAGCAGCAATTATGTTACATTGCACCAGGTTATGTATCTTCTAATTAAATTGGCCATAACATTGAGGCTTCCAGTGATTAAATGATAATATCAATAATTATTATTAATCATTTTAGTTTTTGTTCCTGTGCTTTCTTTATCTGTTTATGGACATGAAAGAAGTATCTTCAACTGATGTTCAGTATATGGAATAAGAAGAAAGGGAGCTTCACTTTCCAGTTATGCACCATGTTCAAAATCAGAGTTTGAATGTATAAAGTAACATTTTTACTATTTATTAGAATAGAAAAACACTTTACTTAAAGTTATATTGTATTTTATAGTTTTTACTCAGGTGGTCAAATTTTCATTTTCTTTTTATTAAAAGTTACTATTTATGGATTGTCATAAGAAAGCATTCATATTCCACACAGGTTGTGATAAAAGTACTTCGATAAGAAATTTACAAAAAAATTATATTTAGCAAAATTTATTTTGTTTACTGTAGATATGCAAGGTGCATGTAACCCTAATTTAAGAAAAAATGCACCTAAGTAAAATTTTGAAAATAGTTAATTAGAAAATTTAACCAAATGATTTTTTTTATTTTAAATCTCCGTTCAATATATTGTATTAAATACATGGCATTAGGACGAAAGGTAAATTAACTAGTTTTAACAAATGTATCATTAAAACTAGAAATTAAAAAAGGTAACATTGCTTTTAGTGGTAGGTATTTTTTGAAAGACTTTTATACTAACACCAGTCAAGGGGTCTGAAAAGTGGATGTGACTTTAAGACTTTTGTGACTAGAAAAAAAGTAAATCAAAAATCCATTGCGGGTGTATGAAATATTCTTATTTTTCCATATAAGATGGCAGCGCTGAAGCCTTGCATAAGCGCGAGGTGCTCCTGGGCCAACAGCATATTCGCAGCAAATTTTATTCGATTCACTTCAGTACAGAGGGATATTTTGATTTGTTGAGTGTTTTCTCTTACGAACAATTTTGTAGATCGTGAAAAAAATATGGGATGTTGTTCCAAGTGGCAAGTGTTTAAAAATAATGTTATTTTTAGGATGCAGTATATTGATTAAAAAGCAACTATGACAAATAAAAGTGGTTTAAAACACTACAGAAATTAAATTAATAGTCATGACATGCAGAAAGGTGTACATTTGTGGTGACCCAGTGCCGCACATATACAGTGTCTACTTAAGTTCTCTACTTATGGGAAACTTTTTTATTATTAATTTTACGAAAAAAAGTTACTCTGTATTAAAAGTTCTGCTTCCTGAAAAAATAATATTAGACTATTAAAACTTGAAATAATATGTACAAAGTGGTCAGAAAATAGAAAAATTTATAATTGACCCAAGAAAGAATTACCCTTAATTTTTTTTGGAGCAAAATGAAATAAGAAAATGTTAGAATTAAAAATATCTAAGTTAAAGTCCATTGCTTTCTATTTAAAAAATAATTTTAAAAATTTAAATATGTTAATTCTTAATGGAACCACCAATGTCTTGCCACCTAGATACCAGCAAAATTTCCTTATGATTATTGACTTGAGTTGCTTATTTACATGTAGGTATTTTTTAGTTACTTAAAAAAGAATTTACATAGGTATTTAAATTGTTAATATTTTTCTGTAGAAAGCAGTGGATTTAGGCTTAGATATAATTTTTAATTCTAAGTAACATTTTTTAATTTCATTTTGCTCTAAAATAAAAATTAAGGGCACTTTTCTCTTGCGTCAATTATAAATTTTTCCATTTTCTGACACTCTGTACATGCTATTTCAAGTTTAAATAGTCTAATACTATTTTTTTAGTAAGCTGAACTTTTTATAAAGAGTAACGTTTTTTCATAATATTAACAATAAAAAAGTTTTCCATATGTATAGAACTTAAGTATAGACTGTATACACCCTCTCATCTCACTTAAAATATGATGTTCCCTTCAAAATTGGAAGTAGAAAGTAAAGTTACAAGTTTTGGCTACATATAGATGTCACTGGTGTGTTTTACAATATAAATGGACTCAAATTGAAAACTAACACTAGGACTTTATCTAACAAAAAATTATACAATATTTCTGTTTAGCGCACATAAAACCATTATCTGAAGTTTTATCCGACAATCTGCAGAACTGTAGCTTAAAATATTTATATTCTTTCTGCTGCTTGAACTTTATATTGTAAATTTATTGACTTAGTGGCAGTGGTGGTTGGTGAAATTTCAAAGTTGTATATCTCTGTTCATACTTACAGGACCCGTACCAAATTTAGGGGTTTTAATAGTGAGCATACTGAGAATGTTTTCATAAAGAAAAAAAAACATTTTGTAATTTGCGAAAAAAAAAAAGGTTGAATTTTTGCTCAGCTTCGACTGGGAAAAAATAAACAAGTTTAGGTATTTTATTTATCAGTTTTTCTAAACAAATTTTACATCATTTTGTCAATAATTTTTAAATTTTAAGAGAGAAACGTGTTAGTAGAAAGTTATAGTAATTTGAATTTTTTTAAACCTAAAATATAATTTTTAAAAAATCAAATGACTACAACTTTCTACTACACATTTATTTCTCTTAAAATTTATAAATGCTCAACAAAATCATCTCAAATTTGTTTAGAAAAACTAATAAATAAAATGCCTAAACGGGTTCATTTTTTCCCAGTGCAAGCTGGGCAAAAATTCCAGTGGGCTCACTATTAAAACCCCTAAATTTGGTATGGGTCCTGTAATTAAATAGAAATAGAGATATACAACTTTGAAATTTCACCAACCGTCACTGCCTAATGGTTATATATTATGCTAAATTAGTACTTACCTAGTACAGTCTATAAATTTGTGTGATGTTAAAATATTTAGACATGTAAATAAAATTTATTAGTTTTAATGAGCTTTTATATTAACAGTATAGTTATTCACAGGCGGTTTCGCAAACTATTGAATCAAGTAATACATTTAATTAACATTTACCCACCTTTGGCAACTAAAGTTACATATCCACGATGACAAATTTTCCCGAGATTGTTGTCTCATGATTTTTTTGTTATATGTATCATGTATGATAAAAAAATCATGACACAAAAATCTCAAGAAAATATATCATCGTGAATTTGTACCTTAAGTCATGTTCTTACCAATTATATAAAATAACTTGTATATCCGAGCAAAAAATCGCCAGCCGAGATAAGTCCGGGCGCATATATTAAATGAATTATATTTTTCGATTATTGTATTGGTTTAGTTTTTCTTTCAAGTTCAAGAGGCCTGAAAAAAGGTGCAAGCTAATTTAAATACACTGTTTGCAATAAATTTAAACAATATTTTGTACAAATAACGAATTTATTATTTATTTAAACGGTTTAGAAAACCTATTCGCCTGGACTAAACTCTGGCGATATCTTGGACAGTAGGCATATCCAAACAAAACAATCAGCAGTTTATTCCTCGTACAAACGGATTTATTTTTTCTAACTGCGTAACAGATTACTGGTAAACCAGGCCTTAAAGGAATACGCAATTTTATATTCGGTTAAAATCAGTGTGCTTGTAAATTTTTTAACTGGCGATGAATAAAATAATACATAATTATTACTGTTTTATTTCACTAACTAAATACCAACTCTAAGATACTTTAAGAATTGGGAATACACATTAATAATAAAAAACATGTTAGACATTGCATTATTTATTGAAATTGTATTATAATATAATAAAATAGTCTAAAATTTAGGGTTTGGCTGAAAGGTTCTATTTTTATCATGTTATGTAAAATTTGCGATCTTTTTCAAATATAAACTTCTGTATCAATAATTTGGCTTTGCGTCGATAATAATCTTTATTGCTAAAAAAAATTCAATAATTTGTCATTAAGTCGTTAAACTTGTGCTTTCATTGAGCTATCTCAAAATTATGACTAGATTAAGTCATGTTTGTTTTAACAATTAATTTTTCATTAAAATATTTATGCAGAGACTGTTACAAAAATGTAATTGTTAAGAATTTTTGCCTCTTTTTAACCTTCTTAATACTTTTAATTTCTTAATTTGTAATAAAAATAACTTACCAAAAGCCAATATACCACAAGAGTGATGGTAAAATAGAAACTAATTAACTGTGAGGGTAGTTGAGTTGAGACTCTTAGCGTAAATGATGATAAGCACCTGCTTATCGTTAAGCTTGGGTTCTCGATGAGTTGAGCAAACCTGAACTGTGCCAAATGTTAAAAAAAAAAACACTGTGTTTTATCAATTTGACACAGACTCGACATTTTATCTATTGTTGAAATATGATTCCTTTTTTGACAATAAAAAAATGCCCAATTTCTAAGACTCGATTGCTGTAAATTTAATTAAGGACCAAACCATCTATTTCCTTATTCTGTAAAACGATGGTAGTTATTTAAAAACGCCGAGTGCTCTTCCCAAAACGTTATAACTAGTCGATAAGCAGATGCTAATCGAAAATTTAAATCATTTCCACTAAGTGTCTCAAAGTGCTTATCATTTGGAAGTTAAAAAATACGTGCCGAAATAATCTAAAGTTGGATATACTTGTCTCAAATATTTTCCCAGCAATTCGTTCATACATTTTCTTCCACTATATGATATTATCCAAGGGGTATCTCACTTCTGGCAATACATGTACATTAGGTTGGCATTACAATGGAAGTACGTGTCAGTACATGGAAGTACTTGGCATTACTGAGGCAATACTTGGAAGTACATGTCATTACTAGGGCAGTACATGGCATTACTATGGAATTTCATGGCATTCTCTTGGTTGGAAGTCTTTAATAATTGTCATCCTGTTTCATGTATCTTCCATAATGTAATGTTTTGGAAGCAAAAATTTAATTCGAAAATAGTTGGCATTCCACGGAAGTACTTGGCAGTACATGGCTTTACAAACGCAGTACTTGGGAGTACCTGGCATTACCGACGCAGTACTTGGAAGTATCTGGCATTACTGGGGCAGTACGTGGAAGTACTTGACATTACGCTACTTTTGGCTAGACGTGTATGCTCAAAAAGCGAGACACCCTCGATATTATCCCATGGTTGGTTTTTCAGTAACCGTATGAATATATCTACAATAAATAAAAAAAATTATTATGGTCTCTAATGTTAGCTACTAATAATGAACAATACTGCTATTTCATTGTTTTAAAATTGTTACTCAGTTATTTTCTGTAAAAAAACCCAATGCCAATGACGATAGGGGTAGACACATAAAAAAGGCATATATATATTTTATCAAACCAAAAATTCGATAAACGTATCGATGTTTGGCATGTTAAGTTTTTAAGGGAAAAGTAGACAATAATATTTTGACTTCTTTCATGAGTTATGTTTTTTTATGTATCAACCCCGGAAAGTTATTGTTTTTTGTATAGCAAATAACTAAGCAGCAACAATGTTAAAAACCAACAAAGCAGGGATGTTAGCTGATTACTAGAGCTTGCTATCCCGGACGTAAATATATTTGTATCCCGGGATTTTCGGAATCGAAAAAACAAAATCCCGGGATCCCGGGATTGATCCCGAAAAATCGTAACACTAATAAAAGTAAATTATTTTTATTTATATTATTGTAATTTTAAAATAAAAACAAAACAAAGTTTATACTGAGGACACAAAAATATAAGAAGTAAGAATAATTTGAATTCTGTTACTAGTACTATCTAGTACTTGCAGGGTTGCCATATCACACGTTAAACATTATTTTTAGGAAAAATACTGCGATGCTTTAAGCGTTAATTTAATTCTTTTTTTTTAACATATTTTATAATTTATTTATTTCGAGACTTTTGTGCCCAATTCCGGGATTTTTCGGGACCGAATTTTAACGGAATCCCGGGATTTCGGGATCCCGAGATTGCAAGCCCTACTGATTACTTTCTTAGATACATAACAAAATAAACATCAAAAATTGCAGATGAAATATCGATTGTTTAAAAACTTAAATCTTTACTCCATAAAATTTCTTTTATGGATACTGGAAAAAAATACAATCTAACATTATATTTCCACAATGGCCGCATGTCAAGTGAAGTAGTTATGTATCCCCAACGGTACTATACTATGTAAAGTGCCCTTTTAAAAGTGAAACAAAAATACTCTGTGTACTTAGTCCATTAAGCATGCAACAAATGGGAATTTTTTTTATTTGGTGCACAACCGAAATATAAATAACGCCCAAAGTTGCATGTCCGATAACCATATCAGGTGCTGCTTCAAGTCAAACAGCATACAGGGCAGGCCAAAAAATATAATAATCGTTCAAGAGTAAAGAACACTTATTTCAAAAATACAGAAAAATGTTATTAAGAAAAGTTGTTTAGAATAAAAATATATGTCCAAATACAAATTCATAACCTTCTAATCAAAGAAAATATATATATTTTTTTAAGTTTTAAATTATACCCCCGTATAATGATTTTTTTTTATATTCAACTATAATACATTTCAAATTAACCACAATCAAATCACTTCTACATAACCTTCATCAAATTGAAGCAAATTTGTAAAATTTAGATTTATATTTTTTTGAGTAAAAACTTTGTCTGTTAAAACGATATTACACACAAGTTTCGAATTTCACAACTAATCTTAAAAATAAGGCAAATACTTTTCTAATAATAATGTGCATGTGCCAAATTCTCTATAGTTTCTTATCTACAGGGGATTTTTTAGAAATTGTCAAAAATGTTATTCTTAAATATCTCGAAAACTGTTATAGTTAGAAAAAAACTGTTTTAACAAAAATCACACGATTTTTTACTTTCTCTAAAGTAACGTTGTTGTTTGGTTTATATCATTTGTTTTTATTGAGTTACTGATACTAACTTGTTTTTTTCAAATACGGACCTGAACTTTTTGTTGCATTTTTTGAAATAATACTTCATACCCTTTACATCTGTGTATCACTTGATTATGTTTTTCGACATTTTGGTGAAGAATAGCATCATCAGGATATTCAGGACCTGGCATTTTTGAAGTAAATGCGCCATTTCACAACCACAAAAAATCACAAACCATGGCGATAGGTTATGAATTGTGCCTTAACATGGAAGATCCCAGGTCCGTATTGTTAGAAAATCCTGATGATGTTGCTATTCTTGTTGCTAACTTGAAAAATGCCAGGTCCGTACTCGTAGAATATATTGATGATGATACTATTCTTCACCAACACGTCGAAAAACATAATCAAGTGATACACAGTTGTAAAGGGTATGAAGTATTCTTTCAACAAATGCAGCAAAAAGTCCAGGTCCGTATTTGAAAAAAACAAGTTAGTATCAGTAACTCAATAAAAACAAATGGTATAAACAAAACAATAAAGTTACCTTAGAGAAGGTAAAAAATCGTGTGATTTTTGTTTGAATTGTTGTTGTTTTGGTTGAACTTTTTTGTAACTATAATAGTTCTCGAGATACTTAAATAAATAAATTTTTGACTATTTTTAAAAAATTCTCTATAGATAAGAAAGTATAGAGAATTTGGCAACTCCGTAAACGGAATATAGATGTGGAGTAAAAATGGCACATTTTTGGCAGGTGGTTCTGGTAACTAAATAAAAACAAACGATGCCCACATTAATTATATATTAAACACTGTTAGTTGCATACAACTAGCCTGTCTCCTCCAATCACCTCTTTCTAATAAAAATTTTAATTTAATACTTACAAGTGCTTCGTTCCATCCTTGTCTCAGCATTAGTAGAACTGCAATGCAAGGAAATCCTAAATTGTAAATTTTGGGACGGAACTGTGGTCCTTTTTAGTCTCTTATGCAGTGGTGCTTACCTAAAATTTAACAAACACTAAAATAAACAGAGTTTATTCCCCAGCAAACCCAAGCAAACCATTCTAGTGCATATGTCATCCCGATTTTGACATAATCACTAAATATAACTCAGATTTTTATAAATTAACTGCACAGGAACATTTTAATAAAATTTAACTCCAATAACTGAACAGGAACATTTTTATATAATTTAACTTCAATATCATAACTGAACAGGAAAATTTTTATATAATGTAACTCCAATATCATAACTGCACACGGACATTTTTTATACTTTACAAAAATTTTAAGAATTTTTTTCAGTAGCAGAGGCACTGAAAAAAAGGAGAGTAGGGGTGCATTGTCCTCCTGTGTCCCCTTTTAAAAAAGCCATGTTAGTTTTTAAAATAAATTTAAAAAGAAATGTTTACATTTATCAACAGTCCTTATAAAGCTTTTTATATTTATCATTAGTACTGTACTTTGTTCCAAGAGAATACTTTTTCCTACGACCCCCTATGAAAGTGAGAAAAAAGCACGGTTAACTTGGCTAGAAAGTGCCTTATATCACATGCGTGTTGAAAAGTACTTTTCAACACATGTGTTGTAAAGTACTTGTCAACATGAAGTTTGAACAGATGGGGCCAATTTCATTTTTTATTTTCAGCACACGTGTTGAAAAGTTTTTCAGCACACTTGTTGAAAAATGGGGGTATAAAAAAGACAGGAATTGGGGGTTTTTTGGTAAATATTTTTGTGGTCATAGGAAAAATATTGTACATTACGCGTGTGAAAGTAATTTTCGCACACTCGTGGGATTATCAACATTCCCACTCGTGTGAAAAATGTCACTTTCAACACTTATTATGTTATATACTATTACATCTGATATTGTAAAAAGAGGATATAGATCAAGGAGAATGGTAGAACTCTTAAATTGGCCATCTTATGGAAAGCATTTTTAAATTCTATTTAGTATTAAGTAATTTCAAATCGTACAGGTTAACTACTGAAATTATAAACATTCTAGATCTGCCCAAACACATTTTATAAGAAATTATAATGCTATCAATAGCCACTACAAAAATTCTTGTGTACGTAATGTTAAAAACTAAAAAGAACATTTAAGTTCATTACTTTTAAAACTAACTGGTGTAGACTTAACATTCATTAACAAAAATATATCTAATAAGAGTTTTAGAACTTTTAATAAAAGTAACATATACCTACCTCCACCAGGCTCAACAAAAAATCTTGCTGTGTAAAATGAAGAGAATACACTGTCACCCATTTGTTGGAAAACCTTCCTATATTAGGCATAGTCTTTCAAGCTTCCCACACATCATTTTATTATCACCATCGAACCACTTAATGCTGTTCCTTTTTTTGGAAAAGGATAAAAACTTATGTTTTGAAACAGAATCTTATTCGTAATACACGTCAAAACACATTTCCGATGGTATTTCCTACAGTCAGATTGTTCACTTAGGTCATCAAACTCGTGATCATAGTCACTGCAATATTGCAAAAACTCAGAAAAAAATGTTTTTGTACTCAAAGTTTGCACTCAAACCGAGCCGAAAAACAGACACTGCACGGTATTTTAAGTGTGATTCGCCGAATGACTGAAAAAATCGAACTGCATAGGTACTATAATAGAGCTATTCCAAAATGATTTTTGATTTTGCTTTTTATTCTTGATGTAGTTCTTCTTTATATTGAAATATATTTTAGTATTTCGTAAAAAATTGATGAAATAAAACTAATATCAAAGCTGAAAAGTGATACAAAACTATTAAACACAAAATGTAAACTCGTCTTCTCGGATGTAAACATAAAGAAAAATTTAAGGTTAGAATAACCAATCAGCTGTGTGCTAGTTACTAAAGTGGCCGTTAGGCGGCGCACGGTCATTGATGGAGTTTCAGGACGAGTTTAGGAAAAAACCTTTTAATATTCAAAACTTTTACTAGTGTTATACAGAACTATTAAAAAAAGACGAGAAAATAGTCGGCGCACAGGATTCTACAACCCAAGAGGGATGTTATGCGTTTGCATCAACGAAACACTAATATTGATTCGCCGAATGAAGAGTTACAAATCTGCTTGTCTGGTAGGATTATTTCAAAATGATTTTTTGTTCTTTTTATTGATTTTGTTGCAGTTCGTCCCTATATTTAAATATTATTTAGCACTTCATCAATAATTTACGAAATAAAACTAATTTCGAAGATTAAAAATCGGCTCAAAAATTGTAAACATTGCCCCTTCTACTGGTACCAAAACGGCCGCTAGTTGGCCAAGACAGTGTTGCAAGCTCCCTAATTTGAATCGCCAATAATAATCAAGAATTTGTCTTTTTGTGACATGACAACGAAACTCTGGTTATTGGATTTTGCCATTGCTTTGACATATATTGTGACACTGAAGTTTTATACTTACCGAGGTATACCAAAAATTGCAAATTTTAATTCATGAAATTCTCTACATAAATACAATTCATGTAATGAATGTTGGCGCAAACTGATGCGCAAATGAACTGAGTCGTCGTATTCTATTTTAAGACGATTTTTTTTTAATATGGCCAAAATGGGTATATACTTGTCCTCGCTTGTTCAAAAAGTTGAGAACTCTCATAAAAACCTAAGTTATTTTTTATAGTAATGAACTCAACTAGTTCTACATAAAAAGTACACTCAGAGTATATAGAAAAAGAAATAACCCCTTAATTTTCTCAAAAAAAGACCCTTGCTGTCCACTTCCGCACCTGTCCTACCAAGAAACTGTTAAATTAAATACGATTCAGTTAATTCTTTTTGACTTAATTTGGATACAAAAATATATTGTGCTGTTGGTTATTCTTTCTACTACAATCTTTAATGACATAACCGGGATAACCTTCAAAAATCTTTGCACTGTTAGTTTTCTAAAATTGTCCCATTGGAAAAATTTCCATTCCGCACCTGCGAGGTCCACCCATTCAGACAGCGTCAGTTTGGCATCTATGCGTATTTTACCATTTCTGGTTGTGCTGTTGTGTTGTGCGCCGCTCGAAAGGTATTGGTAAGTACCAGTTTTTTTATGCTTAATGGCAAAATAGTGAAATAAAAAATAAGAAAAAACGTGCTCACTTTTTGGCATGTCCTGTCTGCACCTAGGTTTCCGTTCATGTTACGTATTTTTAGGAAAAAAAGAGTTTACAGTATGATGCGTTTTAATGCTGGCAAAACATAACCTAAGAATAATTCGACTCGACGTTGCCAACTTTTGTGAAAAAAATAAAAAGTCAAAAATTGTCCGTTCCGCACCGTCCGTTCGGCACCTATTTTGTGCTGGTGCGGAATGGACAGTTAGGTGCGGAATTGACATAAACACGTATTTCTTAACAACTAGTGATGAAAATAACTAAATATATACATACTGGTTATAGATAAATAAGAAAAAATGTATTGCAGCTTTAAAAATTCATTATTATTGATATCTATTATTTATCAAATCATTGGTTGTTAAGAGTTAATTAAGCGTTGGGTGGGTTGTACTCTAGGCTTTGAATAGCATCCTATGGCCATATATTATTTTTCTTAAAGTGTGTTTGCCATTTTTCTAACTTTAGCTTTTTGTTAAATTCTGTTAGAACATGGATGAAGAGCAAAGAAAAGCTTTTGTTGAAAAGCTTCGGAGGGCGAAAGAAGAAGCTTATGAGAGGAATAAAATCAAAAAAGCTGAAAAAAAGCAGAAGAGAGCGGAGCAAAGAAACAAAAAAAAAATAAACATAATCAGTAATGTGCGAATACAAGCAGGTGAAATAACAAGTAAAGAGCAGGTTAACGCAGAATCTGCAAAACAAAATAGTGTTGCGTTCTCGTTGTCATTCCCAGCCCCAGAAAGAAACGAAGATCCAGGCGATAAACCGGATGCAGAGCAGATTTTGGAAAACAAGAACGTTGGAATAAAATATGAAAACGCGGATTTGAAAGCCTTTTGCTCAAAAGCACTGATAGCAGATAAAGAATATAAGCCCACTCTACAACGAAAAGCAAATTTAAAGATAAAGATTAATACTCCTGCTAAAGGTAATTACAATACATACAAGTCACGAATATATCGAGCTAGATTAACCGAACAGCACAAGCAAATAATAAGAGAGAAAGACAGGCTCAGAAAACGGAAGGCAAAAGAAGATGGAAAAATTTTAAGTGTAGCAAATATGTCCAAAAAACAAAAACAAAAACAAAGAAGAATATGGAGAGAATCAAAAAGAACACAACGAAAAAAGAAAAAGTCTTTAACGGCAGTTATAAATGAAACACCTCCCTCCTCTAACAGCAAACTGTTGAAGAAGTTGATAAAGCCGATGATGTTTTGCAGATTACTCCTACACATGAATTAAATTCACTAAAAATAAAAAATCAAACAAATTCATACAGTTTGAGAAGTTCAAATGATTTTAGCGTTAGTACTCCCTCAATTAGTAATGTTAATTTTCATTCAAAATTGACTAGTATTGAGCGGAATTCAAATCAATTAGTTTGCGATACTAACACTCCACCTTCATATCAGATGATAACTGCCAAAAGGCGTAAATACAGTAAAATCAGAAAAATGAGTAGAGAGCTAGAGAAAATGCGTAAAGAAATAAGTGAGAGCAAGAGGAAAATTGGCCAACTGAAGAGAGAACGGGACAGGTACAAAAAACGATTAGAACGTCAAAAAATTAAAGATGCTACGTTTTTAATTAAAACTGAAACTAATTCTAAAGACGATCCACTAGAAAATCAAATTCCTGTCAAACACATTGAAAATACTGACGATTCTCCTAATAGCAAAGTTAATATTCTATTAAAAGATCGAGTAATACCAGAAGACGTTAAAAAAGAACTTCTTTTTGGTTTTGCATTTAAGGATCAGGTTTTATCAAATTTAGCAAAGTCGCCTTTACAACTCCAAAACAAAACCAGTGGAAGTGTTTTATCTGGAAACTTATTAACAAAATATATATTACACACAAAGATTGCTAAAATTCTGTCACATAAAAAAAATAAGATAGTAATGAATAACAACGAAAAAATGAGCTCTAAAAAACGGCGACATAATCTACACAAAGATTTCGCAAAATCTAAAGTTAAAGACTTTTTTGAAAGTGACAGAATTTCTCGAATGTGTCCTGGAAAAGCGAATGTAATTACAAGGAAAAAAATTAAGAAGCAAAAAAGGTTATTAAATTATAGTCTAAAATCTTGCTATTCACAATTTCAAAGATTAAACCCTTCTCATTTGATTTCGTTTTCAACATTTTACCAATGTAGACCATTTTGGGTTGTTCAGCCGTCGCTCAGAGATAGACAAACATGTGCTTGCGTAAAGCATGAAAATTTTAAATTCATCGTTTCTAAATTATTCAATGAAAAAATTGTGGAACACCAAAATCTAGAAAAATTTTCAGATAATAATTATGAGCTAAACTTACCAGACGAATATAAAAATGACACAGTTATGGTTTGCCAGTGGAAGACCATATCAGAGGAAAGAAATATTGGGAACCAAATAAAAAATATTCGATTTACTTCCAAAGTAAATTTTAAAATGACAAAATATGAATTACTGTTTTTTTTTTCGAAAAAGTTGCCAGAATTTAAAATCCACCTAAAGACGACGCTCCATCAAATGAAATATTTGGAAGAAACAATAAAATCTCTACATGTAAATGAATGTGCCATTCAGATAGACTTTTCGGAGAATTATGTAGCCAAACTAAATTCAGAAATTCAAAGTATGCACTTTGGCGCTAGCAAACGGCAAATTTCAATTCATACAGGTGTGGCCTATTGGGGAAACGAAACCGGGCGTGAAATGATATCTTTTGCAACAGTTTCCGATAATCTCGATCATAACGCTTATGCTGTATGGTGTCATATGAAACCTGTCCTCGATTTGTTATCAACAAAGTTTAGTGCTGAAAATTTGGAAAAGTTGTTTATGTTTTCTGATGGACCATCGTCTCAGTATAAAAATAAATTTAATATTTATCTCGCTGTGGCTAACTTGAAAAAAGCGTTTCCTAATTCAGAGGTATCCTGGAACTTCAGCGCATCCGGTCATGGGAAAGGGCCAATGGATGGTGTTGGAGGTACCACTAAACGCCTTGCCGATAATTGTGTTTCTCGAGGTGGCGACATTACTTCTGCTAAAGATTTTTTAAACTTGGTAAAACCCGAATTAAAAAAAACTTACCTATTCGAAATTGACTCCAAGGATATTGCAGAAGCAAAAGCGAATCTGGCCGATAAAAACTGTCCTATTATAAAAAATATTTCACAAGCTCATCAAATAACATGGGGTGATTCAGGTGTCATTTATAGCAGATCATTAAGCTGCGCATCATGTTCATTCAGTGATAATTGTTGTCACTTTCCCATAAAAGTGTCAACCTCAGCTAAACGTATCCTTTTAAAATAATATAATATGTACAATAATTTAGCAAATTGTTCTATTTCCAATAGTTTTCTTAAGTAAGTAACAGAGATCCCCGTTCCATCTCACGAAAAGTTTCCACAAGTACCTCCTACTGTTGGTTCTTGGGTGACAGCTGTTTTTGGCGAATCCAATCCTAGTTGGTATCCAGGTATTAATATTGACTGTTTTTATTATGCTTTGAAGATATCTGACAAAGTTTTGCAATTTTAGGAGTGATCACAGCGGTTAAAATTATCAGCTTACCATCAAGTTTTTGGAACGATCCAGAAAAAACTATAAATGGCCACTTAAAGATGACATACAAATAATTAACTGCACCGAAATATTATGTGTTTTGAACCATCCTCCAAAGAGTGTGTCGAAGTCAAGAGAGCAATTATTTTTCATTCCAGAGGAAGAAATCATTAATGATATGTTTAAAAGTCAATTCTTAAATTAATTTTAATGGACTTTAATGTTGTCTTTTATTAGTTTGTAATTTAGAATTTGTGTTTTTGTTTTTAATAAACAGTTTCTAATTTTTTAAATCGCATATTCGTATTTTCATCATATACAGTGTCCAATCCGCACCTTAAGTGTCCAGTCCGCACCCTCCAAAAAATGGTATTAAAAAAAAAAGGTAAGGTACCCAATTAATATTTTTAATATTTTTTGGATGAATACACGAAATATTTTTTAATTCATTTAATTTTAATTTGTTTAAAATAATCTATGAGATTTCACGATGAAATATATATTGTAAAATGAAGTTTTTTTATTTTGGTCGATACATTTTCCTTCTAGTTTATTTACTATGGTATTTCATCCAAACGAAATATTTTTTTTTCAAACATTTTTTGTTATTTAAGTTTTATTAAAATAAAATATATTTTTTAATTTCACTATTTAGCATAAAAAATAGTTGTGTTTCTAAGGTGCGGAATGGACAATAATTTTGTCCAAGTGGTTGATCTTTTAGCAAAATAGCGCTTTGGGAACTTATTTTACGAAAAGTTGTTGATCTTTTTCACGAATATCAATCTTGACACATTTATTAACAACACGAATAACAAAAACATTCAATATTTAAAATTTCAAAAATTATAGTATAAAAAACAGTTTTGGCCATATTAAAAAAAAATCGTCTTAAATGTTTAATCTATCTTGTACAGTTAGCATATCAAGAGTGTATTTTGACATTTTATTTATTACGTTGTTACTACAAGCAAGTATATTGGCCCCGTATTTTGACATAAAAAATGGAAAATATTGAAGAGGAAGTACTTCCTGCTATGGCTGCGGTTTGTGTTATAAAAAAAACTTAAATTGTCATACCATAAATACATGGGAAAAGGGATACATAAATGTCCTCTTTTCCAGCACCTTATCTCTCAGAGTCTAGAACTCTTTTTAATTCCTTTCTGTAGGTGGATTGCAGCTTTTCAGTCTAAACATCGTAGGCTTGCGATTTTGCATTGCGGTCGCTATATTCTCGACACTTCCCTTTTCACAAACACGGAAATTATTTATACAGTTCAATAACTTCACAAAGAATCTCTTTTTCTTTGTTGGACATACTGGAAATCAAAAAAAGAAATAACAGGCATTCGGCAATAACTTATCATCATACTTGTCATCAATGTCAAGCATCGTTCACACACTCATGCAAATTATCTGGCAGAATAGATTTTACTCAAATCAAACTTTTTGGCTTGCGCAAGCTTCATGCTTCTGTACACATGCAAATATTTACTTGGCAAAATGGCTTGTACAAGCCAATTGTCGCCAAATGGATGAGCGTCTAAACCGGCCTTAAAACTACTGTTAACACAGTTTTATTACTTCACATTCTAAAGGAGAGGAATGTATAACAACCTGGAAATTCAGAGATAGAAAAGCTTACCTGAATAACTGCTATATCTGGCTGTATAATCTTTTTGTATAATAGCAAAGGAATTTCGGACAGAAAAATTGATATCGCATCTCCTGCACATAGATGACGAGTTTACAAAAATTTTGAGGGGGCTCACGTGTCCGCCGAATAAAAATGGTGAAATTTATAAAAAAGGTAAAATTAAAGAAAACACGTTTGTATTACAGACCTAGTTTTGATCTTATTAATATACAAGGACGAGCCTTTATCACGCATTCGTTTAGCCATAAGACCATCATAAACTAAAGAATACGCTTCGCAAGTTATCACCCATTACTTTAGAAATAGGGATGAGATACCATTATTTACATTTTAAAGCAATCAGGGGTTCGCAAATTACTTATAATCTGGTCAACTATTAATAGTCCCCCACCTACTCCTTGTGAACAGCTGTTGCCAGGCTTTCAGTGGTATATTTTCAGATTAATAGACTATGCTAAAATAACGCAATTACTGTAGGTTAATATTTCTCTACAATCATAAATACCATAGGCTAAAGCATAATATAATGACTAAAATATACCGATATGCCATTTATTTTTCGCCATAATAAATTTTCAGTAATTTATTTCCATTGCATCGTGGCATTTAGAGTGACAGTGGCAGCGTCGCTTTATTATCAGAACACGCGCCTTTCCCTTATTCATTGATGACATAAAGATTTTTTTTAACGTATTGTTTTGTGTGTAACGTTTCAGGCAGGTCGGAATATACCTGGCTAGTAAAATTTTAGGTAATTTTTGATTTCTCCTAAAAGGGCTGAACCCATACACTTTGAGAAATGGTGCAACGTTAGTGCTGTGTCTAAAAATGAATTATTTTCATCCGGAACTGTCTTTCACAGGTTTGCTCGGTGGAATACAGACGGCCCGAAAAACCATTACGGTGGCGCGCGGAGGCTGAGTTAGAGCTGTCGTTCTTTGTAGTACACCCACACAATATATGAAACAAAATTAAAGGCTAGTTATGAATAAACAGCTGCGTCTTACCCAACCTGAATGAATGTACATGGTACCACCTAGGTAGCCACACTACATCATAAAAATTCCAGGAGTTCAGTTTATGTAGAACATAAATGGCCAGGTAAAAGAACATTTTTTTGGAAATATAGTTTTCGAAAATTAAATTTTGAACTTTACCAGTGGGTTGCAGAGAGAAAATTTAGTTTGTATTAATGTCACAGATTGAAGCATTTTTCCTATCTATGTCAGTAAAAGCCAAATGAACCTATGACATATTCTACAATAGAAGGGTTCTTATAAATCATCCAGATTATATTGCGCATTTGTCAAAGACGCTTTCTGTGGTCATAGTAATATTCTAATGAAAGGAAGCTAAAGTTAGTGAATATTAGTACATGACTCTACGTTACTCCAAACCTAATTCTTGCAGTGGCTGTAGTAGACAAGTTATCGCCCATTGAAGATCGAAGCTCTGGAAGTGGTCATCTATAACGATTTCTCTTGTCGCGCCGCGCCATCTCTTTCTTGACACCAACGGCAACGAAGTTTGAACTTAATAATTAATGCCAACTTGTCATTAAATAAAACCCTGGACTTTGTAACACAAATAGATATATATTATCGGAATAACTGAAAATTTACTGTACAATGAAAGATATAACAATTGACAAAAAGATGATAATAATAATAAATATATAAAACAACAAAGAACAATTTAACGACTATTAAATAATGAACTGAACAATGATCTCGACAAGCGTTTACCATAAGACTCGAATTACAAAAGTTACAAAAATAAAAATCATTGTTCTGTGATCTATTAATTCCCCAATTACCCATAAAGATACCGTTAAAAATTCACCCTTACACCCGTTACCACGTTTATGGACAGTACTGCAATAGCAGTAACTTTAAAGTGATCTGACTGGACACTCACTGCTAATGCAGTAATTATATTTCCCCCTTAAAAAGTCATTTCTGCTATAGCAGTGTCTTTATCCATTGTAATCTATATCTATTTATGTTTACTGTCCCCCGGCAACTTTATAAAACTTTGGGCACTGTCCCTCTAGAGCAGAAATTGTTCTGATTAGTGACACGTGTTTGTGTTGCTATGGAAGGAATAAATGCGCGCGCCTACTGCTATTGAAGTAACGGCTGATTTAGTTTACATGTGATCAGTTGTGTTGTGTCCCCCGAGGGGAACACACGCACAAACCTGCATTGCCTGCCATTGTTTTGAGGTTTTTCATGAATAACTAGTTTTTATATTATTTTAGGTTTTTTTACATAGAATAAAAACGATGCCAATTTATTTAAAATTATTCATTTACTTGCAAAAAACATATACTGCAATAGCAGTAATACTGTCACACAAAAGTACATAAATTAACTGCTATTGCAGTATCACTGTCCCCTCAACAACTGCTATAGCAGTATAGACCTTTGGTCACGTGATTCGCCTTTAAATGACCTTATTATTACCTGATTAATATATCATGATAATCGATCCTGTAGTTCCTGAAATATGGCAGTGACTTTCTGAGGTCACTCGCCCATAATCCACTGTCCATCAACGTGTTAAGTTATATACATAAGACCCCTTACTACATATTCGTTAAGTTCTTACTCCGGCTCGAAACACGCGACGCGTCTTTAAAAGAAGTTACCGACTCCCAGTTTCTGATACAAACTACATCACTTCGAACGAATAGTTCAGAACTGTCTTTCTTGTATCTTCCTCGGTACGTCGATCCTTCGAAATATTTTCCGTTACGCCCCTTTTTGGGTTTATTCCCAGTCGGTACCAGAGGCGGAATACGCCGAATTACAAAAGAAATAAAATAAATCGGTCTTTCCTTGATGGATGATTTATCCATTATATACAGGTTAAAACACTATACTAATCTATGCCAAGGCTTTTGAATACGTGATGGAAAAAAATCCTTTATTGTCACTTTCTAAAGGTAAAAAAATCATATCCAAAAAGCCTATACAGAAGGAGTTCGAATCTTTATAAATCTAGCAGTTACTTATATCTGCATTGCCATTCCATCTTTTCTATAAAGAAGAATATTCGTTATCTCGCGATAATTAGTACAGCGACAAAACGTTTCTAGATACGTCCCTGTACTTCCTTACCTCAACGAGAAACGCGGGTTTGTTATTATCACGTTTCTATTTGCCGTAACTGACCCTTTTTACAATAGGGAAATATAAACATTGGTTCTCAGATTCAATACTGGGTATTAGGACCCTTGTACTTTCATGGCATCTATAATGACCACCACATTTGCAAGGTTCGCAAAAATAGCTTTTCAATAATCTCCCTAAAATAATCTGAAAGTAAACCTTTTTTCCCTTAATTTCATGGCTTTCCTTAAACTATGTTAGTTCCAAGAGTTATCTAATATTTGAATAAATATGTACAGGGTGTCCCATTTTCGGCACTTTTGCGGGGTATCTCCCTTATTTTTAAAGATAGAGGGTTGCGGTTTTCGCGACAGTGTGCTACTTTTTGACGAAACGAAAGATGGCATAAAAATATTTTTCATGGCCCCCTTCGTTTTTGTCATACAGGACGAAATTGATTTTTTTCCCTTTTCGGACCCCCCTCGCATTTCAGTTATCTTGTAACTTATAAAAAAAGTAAAAATGGATCCTATTAGAGTTTTCTACGTAGAATCGAGTGGCGTGGTTAGATTTTCATTAGATGTGATATTTTTCGAGATATTAACCAAATAAATGTTTTTTTAAATAGAACACCCTGTATATTTCTTAACCATTAAGTTTCCCCTTTCGAGAGCTTTTCAAAAATATATAACACCTCGTATAACACTATATAGTTATTTTTTATTTTTAGCCCTTAAATCGAACTATTTAATTTTAAACTTAAATTTTGCGTAGTTGGCCGTGTTTAACAAGTGGTTTAGCGTCAATGCAGGTATTTAGATTTAAAAAAGAAACTGGTTAAATCCTGTATTTTCATTAATTTATTAAAATTGGTATTATTTTTAACCTACAACACTACTTGTTATCTAGATATATAGAAAATCCTAACCAGAACTAAAACCGTTTAGTTTTTAATCACTTAAAGATTAAATTAGTTGTCTTGAATTATTAATAGCAAATAAAAGTCAAATTTAAAAACAAAACATACAAAACTTTAGGTAACGAAAAGAGCTAGAATGTATTAAATGGAGTAACTCTTTTCGTTACCTAAAGTTTTGTATGTTCTGTTTTAAATTTGACTTTTATTTGCTATTAATAATTCAAGACAACTAATTTAATCTTTAAGTGATTAAAAACTAATCAGTTTTAGTTCTGGTTAGGATTTTCTATATATCTAGATAACAAGTAGTGTTGTAGGTTAAAAATAATACCAATTTTAATAAATTAATGAAAATACAGGATTTAACCAGTTTCTTTTTTAAATCTAAATACCTGAATTGACGTTAAACCACTTGTTAAATACGGCCAACTACGCAAAATTCAAGTTTAAAATTAAATAGTTCGATTTAAGGGCTAAAAATAAAAAATAACTATAAAGTGTAATATATTTTTGAAAAGCTCTCGAAAGGGGAAACTTAATGGTTAAGAAATATACAGGGTGTATATAAAAAAACATTTATTTGGTTAATATCTCGAAAAATATCACATCTGATGAAAATCTAACCACGTCACTCGATTCTACGTAGAAAACTCTAATATGAACCATTTTTACTTTTTTTATAAGTTACAAGATAACTGAAATGCGAGGGGGTTCCGAAAATGGAAAAAAATCAATTTCGTCCTGTATGTCAAAAACGAAGGGGGCCATGAAAAATATTTTTATGCCATCTTTCGTTTCATCAAAAAGTAGCACACTGTTGCGAAAACCGCAACCCTCTATCTTTAAAAATAAGGGAGATACCCCGCAAAAGTACCGAAAATGGGACACCCTGTACACGTTCTGTCACATTAACACCCTGTTCAGTTTTAATACAGAATGTAATTTTTGCCAGGATACCCAAGATTTAAGTTTTGGCCACGGCCTAGGTTAAAAAAGAAATCACTTAACATCGGAATCAGAAGCGGGCGTAAAAGATTGTACCTGGCCTGTCCTGTGTTTGTTTTCAAGTGTAATTGTGTGTTTTTAGATAAATAGTTATAATGGAAAGGAAACAAAGAGATATCCTGCATTTATACTGAAAAGGAGACAGAGTTGTTGTTAAAAAATAGTAAGAGAAGTAAGAACATTTTATTTTTATTTAAATAAATATACATACTTTACTCAAGCTCTACATAGTTTTAATACTCTCAACTAATATTTGTCTGATGTTCCACCCAAATATCCCGTAAAATCCGTATTTAAAGCCTGATTTAACATTAGATTTCCTAGTATTAAACTCTTCTAATTGTTCCCTGTCCCTTAATTCTATTTTTTCCATATTTAGCTGTATAATTATAATTTTACCTAAGAGTAGTAAAAAATTGTTTTAATTACAGGTATAAAATTTTGCAGAACGACAATGTGGTATAATTATTCAAATAATCCGAATTTTATGTTGAAATGCACATTTTAAATTAGCCTAATTTTTCTTTTCTTATCATAGAGTGCACACTCCGATACAAAGGTAGGTTATCCTACGATTTAACACTGGATGGTTTCGTGCACACAGCTGTAAAAGTTTTAAGTTTTATATTACGAAAAATGCGCTTTTAAAAGAGATGCTCTTGGATAAAATGTATTGTGGAAAAGCCTATACTTTCAAAAAAATGTAAACTTGTTTTTCGAAATAACATTTTTAAAAAATCTTTATAAACCCATATCCTTCGATCCAATGTTTATAAAACAAGCGAAAGTTCGACGTTTCGGTATAAAAAGTCATCGTTTGTGTCATTTTCTATTTTCTCTTGTTATCCAAAGGATAGTTACAGCTGACTGTGCATTTCCTATGGATATTATCCTTGTTTGCTGACGTATAATTCTACTAACGAATGCCATAAAATGGTTGAAACTTGTCGAGAATAAAAATAAAATATATAACGTAGGGAACACTGTTTTTTTAACATTTTCAAACAAGCTTCTCTCTGAAATAAAATGAGGGTTTATTTGGAAGAGTATTTGGAACTAGACCCAGGGGAAAACTGTTTGAAATGCAGTGAATAATGACTTATTTGCTTTGTGGGTTCATATAGAAAAATACCATTTTTTGAACTTCAGAATCGTTGAATTTAATCCCGTAAGGTTTCGGCAGGTTGAATATATATATATATATATATATATATATATATATATATATATATATATATATATATATATATATATATATATATATATATATATATATATAAACATATGTATATATAAACATGCAGTGTGACCCAGTAAAGTCCGCTTCATATGGGATGTTTTTTATTAATAGCTTTATTCGAAATTTGACTATGGCATCAATTTCTGCTTCGATCGAGACGAAAATTACCCCAAAAAAACAGTAGTCACGTGATTCGTATTATCTGCCAAATTTTAATTTTTTCCAAAAAAAAAAATTCAAAAGTGGGGTTATTTCTCAAAATATCGAAAAGAGTTATTAGAAGAAGTTTTTCTAAATGCAATTTTTAGCCCATACGCAAAATTTCAGCTGCATAAGGTAATTTTGATTTTTTGTCCATTTTTTTTAAATTGCACCACTGTTGCAAAATAAGACTCAACGCAGCCTACATAAAACTTCTTAGTTTTGACAATGATTTATTCCAGACACATTTTCTTTAAAGTAGCGCCATATTAAATGTGTGTTTTTCTACAAAATCCAAATAGGGCTATTAAATTTTGGTCACATGTGATGCAAAGTTTATTTGTTTTTGACCCTGAATAAGGTAACTGCATAAAATAACTCTTTTTTTGAAAACGTAGTTTGTGTCTAAAAGTAATACACCTTAATATTAGGAAAATAGTTTAATTGAAAATAGTCAAATTTTCTAATAAAAAAATCATAGTATGAACATTAAACGCATTTAAAATTCAACTTTTTAATTAATATCAACCTATTTACTGATACTCTGTACTTGTTTGTCTTAATTATAATGTGTATTACTTTTAGACACAAACTACGTTTTCAAAAATAGTTATTTTATGAAGTTACCTTATACAGGGTCAAAAACAAATAAACTTTGCATCACATGTGACCATCACATTTTCATCTCGATCGAAGCAGAAATTGATGCCAAAGTCAAATTTCGAACAAAGCTATTAATAAAAAAAATCCCATATGATGCGGACTTTACTGGTCACACTGTATATGTAGGGGCTTTAATGGGAAGTTGTTTGCTAACTTATAAACTACTAATGGCCGTGAAAAGATCAAAACTCTTTTAAAAAAAGAGGTACAGAATACAAAACAGAAAAAAAATTTCTTTACCAATATCAAGAAGCTTTTTAGAAAAAAAACCTGCTCACTCTGTATAACGAAACAAGGGTCTCTTTGCAAGAGGAACTAGACCCGGAAGAATGCTCTTCGAAATGCAGTTAATAGTGCTTTATTTGCTTTGTGGGTTCATCTAGTAAAATCGCATTTTTTGAAATTCAGAAACGTTGAATTTTATTCTGTAAAGTTTTGGCATGTCGAAATATAGAAAACCATGGAGGCTCTAACGGGGCGTCGTTTGATAACATATAACAGTACTAATGGCCTTAAAAAGGTCGAAACTATTTTAAAAAACGGGAACAGAGTAAAAAACAAAGTTTTCTTTGCCAATCTACAAGAAGTTTAAAAAAACCTGCTCACTCTGTGTAATAAAACAAGGCTCTATTTGTAAAACGAATCAGACCCGGAGGAATACTCTTTGAAATGCACTTAATAAAGACTTATTTGCGCTGCGGCGTCCATCTAGAAAGTTCTCATTTTTTGAAGTTCGGACTCGTTGAATTTAATCCCGTAAGGCTTTGGCATGTCAAGATACATAAAAATTTATAGGGTCAATAATGGGGTCTAAATTGCCTGTTTGGGATCACACGTATGGCCGATCGTAATAATAATAAAAAATAAGGGGGTTGAAGTCATTCGTAGAAATTTTAATGTCATGTTTTTATGGTAATATCGATATACCTACATTTTATAGGAAATTGTCTTGCCCATTATCTCGGAAGCTAAATAAATGTTATGGAAAAAAGTTTAATGGAAAAGTTTCTCGTATTTATTGAAAACTTTGTTGTTTGTTCTTGCCGTACGTATATGCTCTTAAGAATAGGGAATATGCATATGCTCCAAATAATCCTGAATTTTTGCTTGTGTTCTCTACGTAAATTAAATCTTTTTGGTGGTTGTTTTTATTCATTAATTTTGGTATTTATTAACAAAAAAAAAACGATTTTCATACAAAATTCGACACCTGCAAGACGCGATACTATTGGTTGTGACGTCACATGTCATATAAATAAAACTCGCTAATCAGGCGAATGATCGCGAACATTTCCCTGCAGGTGCCCATCTTATTTGCAGATATTTTAATTTTTTGCTTGTCATAGTAAGCTTATTAATCATGATTTTTTTTTTCTTTCTTAGGCTCCGTCCGAGACCGGAAGCACTGCGGCCACTAGGGGCCTATTGTGCCTACCCAATAACTTTTGTTACACCCACTCTGTTATCCCAGTTTCCTGCACAAGCCTGTACAGGTCCACAAGGGAGTGGGTGATCAATTCCTCCGGTTCTAACCTTGGTTGCCCGAATAGTTGGTGGCGCTTGCGATCTAGTGACTCGCAGTTATAGATTATGTGCTGAACTGTTTCCCTGTCCCTGCCGCATAGTCTGCAGCTAAGGTCTCCCTGGTACAGTTTCATTTTGTTGAGGTGGTCCTTTACAGCCATATGTCCTGTTAGTACCCCTACGATTGTCCTCAACTGGATCCTGCTCAGATTGAGCAGTTGCCTGGTGAGTCTAGGATTGGGATTTCCTATAGCGGCCTTGCTGTGGTTCAGTCCCTGTACTCCATTCCAGTGGACTTTGTGTTGGTGTTTGATCCATCTGTTTACCGCCTCTCGTGCCGTGCACTTTGGCACCCCGAGAGATGGTTCTGGGCCAATGAATGATGCAGCCGATGCCTGTCTAGCAAGTTCGTCGGCTTTTTCGTTACCAGTGATACCCCTGTGTCCCGGTACCCACATGAGCTTGACTGAGTTTCTGGCAGCGAGCGCGCCAAGATCGTTTATGCACTCCCATACCAGTCCCGAAGTGACTCTGTGGCATGAGAGTGCCCTCAAAGCGGCCTGACTGTCTGAACAGATATAGATCCGCTTATTTGAATAAGCCCTCCTATTGTTTTCCAGCGCACATTGTAAGATGGCGTAAGTTTCTGCTTGGAATACCGTGGGGTACTTCCCCAAGGAGAAAGACATGTCCCTCCTTGGTCCGACCCCATGTACTCCTGCTCCGGTTCCCGCTTCGGTTTTTGATCCGTCGGTATACCATATAATTGCCCCCGGAGGAAACTCTGGGTTTGTCGAAGTCCATTCCCTGCGATCCGCTATTACTACCTCGTAGGGGATGTTGTATTGGAATTTTGGAGTCATGTAGTCCGATCTCATTTCTAAATCGGGCCCTGCAATCTTCTCTCTTATGAGTACATGTCCCGCCCTTTTCCGCAATGAAGCGGGCAGAGTGTTTTGTAGTCGATAGAGACCCATCCTCGCTTCTCCCTGGATGACCAGGTGCAAGGGAGGAAGGTCTAGGAGATTCTCCATCGCTGAGGTGGGGGTCGATCTCATTGCCCCTGTGATGCCCAGACAGGCTAGCCTTTGCAGACTGCTGAGCCTGAGCATTATTGTTTTCTGCGTTGCCTTGGTCCCCCAGACCAAGGCTGCATATGTTATTGCGGGTTTCACCACTCTGGTGTACAGCCAGTGCACCATCTTTGGTGAGAGACCCCATGTTTTCCCATACGTTCGTCTGACCACCGCAAGGGTGATTTCCGCTTTTCGTATGGTTTTGTCCACATGCTTGTTCCAGGTAAGTTTTGAGTCCAGTGTTACCCCCAAATACTTTACCTCTTCCTGCAGTGGGATTGTGACTCCTCGCAGGGTTAGAGGACCGAGCCCCTCCTTTTTCCTGCGGTTAGTGAACGGGACGATGACAGTCTTGTGTGGGCTTACATTAAGTCCTTCCTGTCCTACCCATTTTTCCACTACGGCGAGGGCGCTCCTCATGCAGTCCCTCACGGTTGTGTTGAATTTTCCTTGAGTCATTATGACCAGGTCGTCTGCGTAGCCCAGGATCGAATAACCCCTTTGACTTAGTTCTTTTAGAATTATTATGATACAAATGAAAGAAGATATGATACCGCGCAGGTAGGCGTGGCCATTTATGTCACGCCGTGACCAATTCCGCGATATTTTGTAAACGAAACAATTCTTTCTTAAGATCGCGTTGTGTTTTCAACCATTTTTTGGTGTTTTTATATTACTTTTAGGAGTTTAAAACTAAAAATGAGATGTGCTGTGTATGGTTGTGATGTAGACAATCAATCAATCAATGTGACTGATTGAATTGTAGAGTAAGTTCGGGTATTATGACACCCCATAAGGTTAATTTAAAATAGAAAGTATTGTACTTGTCACCAGTCGGACTTTATTGTTTAATTCAGCCAATTAACCTATCTGCTATCATATTACGTCAAATAAACAAATAACATTTCAAAAATTTAACTGAAAAAAAAATATTTTATAGAACTTTACACATAGACAAGATTTAAACATGGTAGGGTATTATGGCCCTGAGCCATATTACCCTATTACGCTTTGGTTCTTAGCAGAAAAGGAGTGGCGGATGCTATTTCTAACTGCAAGTAGGTATGCTAAGGTCATAACATAACATCTTCTCGCACCAATCCAAAAAACTTTGCTTCCATTGCTAGAACAACATCTACAAGCTTTTTTTCGATTTTTGCAGGTAGACAAGGCTTCCTACCTAACTTGGCGCATGTAACTAACGCAATGGATGCGTCTTTTGCTGCTAAACGCCTTAGTGTTGTTCGGGGAACACTGTACACTTTAGAAGCTTTGAGCGAGCTCATTTGTTTATTCCTTAAAGCTCCTATGGCCTTCTCCATGGATTCTTTGTTCCATGTTTGGCGCTTTTTTTGGAATATAATGCTTTTGGAGCCATACCCTGAAATAAAGTCAGTAAGCCTGTCAATACTACAATAAATATTTTTTTTACAAAATCCTAAATTGTCTTTAAAAAATTGGTGGGTAATATGTCCCTACCAGGCCATATAAGCCCACCCTATGGTAGGCCATATTGACCGCCGAGCACCTGTTAACAATTCTAATCTATAACCTTGAAATTAAAATTAAAACAAGCAAAACCTTATGGCCAAGTATTTACCTAAGAATGTGTAAGTTAACTAGAAAGGGTGAAACTAAAATTTATGGATGTTTTAAATTAATATACAACTAAAATAACTTACCGAGAAATTAGATCAGAAACTAGTGATGTAAGGATACATATCCAAAAATCCGTTGGATCCGAATATTAAAAGAATCCGAATTATCCGTAACCGGCCGAGAACTTGATTCGGAATCAAAATAAATTCGTATCGGCTGGTTACTAATGCAAAGTGCAAAGAGAAAACGGAATCGGAATCGACTGTAAGCGAACAAAACGGTCTGCGATGTGGCATATTTGATCTTATGCTTTCTCTTTCTAATGACCTTTCTTAAAAAAAGATAGCATAGCTATCGGGGTAACGGGTATCATATGGGATGAGACCCATTGGTTAAACTAGTCCCGCCTCACCCGAACCGAATTCAAACGAGAACGGCGCGACGCGGTGCCTTCCTATACCAACCTTCGACTTCGAATAATATGATACCGCATCGACCTAGTATGTATATACCTAGCCGTGTATCCGGATAGAAAATGTTTTAGTGTTGCATGCATACGTATACGTGATCTGTAACAGCTTTCGCACGGGTCAAGAAATGGATACGTATTCGGATAATGGATACGGATATTAGCTGATTCCGATTCTGTATGACTCGGATATCTAAAGAATACGGATATTTACAACACTATCAGAAACCGTTAAAATCGACATTTGCTTCTTACGAATACATCTGCACTCCATGCACGGTAAGATGTGACTAGGGTGGCTGGGGGAGATACAGGAACAAAGTAACGCAAAATTTGACACAATGCAGCGATTCGTTTCAGACATACGGTGGTGTGCCATATAAGCCGCCTAGGCCATATTACCCGAACTTACTCATGTATTTATCCCTTTATTTATATGATTATTTTAAATCATATACTATAAAATTTGTATTAGAAACAGGAGGCAAAGTATATTGCCAATAAAATTTATATAAAATCGCCTATAACTAATGTATGCTCTCTATCCCGCGTTATAAATTTCAAAAATAGGACACAGCATGACGTCATGCGCGAACCCGGACGAATTTGACACGGTTTGGTATCATACCTTCTTTTATTTGTATCATGCTTATTAATCAAAGATTTTTTGGTTGCTAAGAGTAACAATACAATACAAACAAAACAAAGTTTGGCGTCAATTTTAAATTGATATTTTGAGCGTTTTGGAACGTATTCATTGGAAAATGTATCAAATGTTAAAAAAAAAGCATTTCAGTAAATACCAAGAAGTCGAAGGAATATTATTATGTGTGGAGACAATTGACGACATCTCGTTCTAAACGAAAGTATAAATTTAACGCTACCACTTCAGAAGAAGATTTGGCAAGAATTTTGAAAGATTGGGGTTATAATATGCGGAAAATGAATGGAGAGTACTAGAAGGAGATAATAAAAAATTTGTTGAATACTACTTCTAAACTACTGTGGATAATTACTTTAACGAATATGAGAGAAAAATTAATCCCTTCGAAGATATCGTCTTTAAAGCGGCCAGAGGGGCAAGAAATGCCAAGAGAATGGAGCTAAACAATTCCAGCCAAAAAGAAAACAAAGTTCTGCGGCTTTACATTAAAATGCTTTTTAAAGCTGGATAATTCGTGCGACTAAAAAACGCCAGAGGGTTCCATAAAAAATAATTTCTTATATACAGGGTGTCTAAAATAGGTGATACCACTATTGCTATCTCCGAAACGGTAAAAGATACGATGCCAGTTAAATTAGAGAAAATGAGCCCTTTTTAGTCGCTATTCATGTTCCGTTTACGGAGTTGCCAATTTCTCTATAGTTTTTTATCTACAGGGAATTTTTTAAAAATAGTCAAAAATTTAATTCTTAAATATCTCGAAAACTATTATAGTTAGAAAGAAATTGATTTAGCAAACATCACACGATTTTTTACCTTCTATAAAGTAACGTTATTCTTGTGTTTATACCATTTGTTTTTATTGAGTTACTGATACTAACTTGTTTTTTTTTTCAAATACGGACCTAGACTTTTTGCTCCATTTTTTGAAAGAATACTTTATACCATTTACAACTGTGTATAAGTTGAAAATATTTTCCGACGTTTTGATCAAGAATAGCAACATCATCAGGATTTTCTAACAATACGGACCTGGGATCTTCCATGTTAAGGCACAATTCACAACCTATCGCTATGGTTTCTGGTTTCTGTGGTTGGGAAATGGCGAATTTACATGAAAAAGGCCAGGTCCGTACTGGTAGAATATCCTGATGATGCCAGTCTTCACCAAAACGTCGAAAATCATAATCAGGTGATACACAGATGTAAAGAGTATGAAGTATTCTTTCAAAAAATATGGCAAAAAGTTCATGTCCGTATTTGAAAAAACAAGTTAGTATCAGTAACTCAATAAAAACAAATGATATAAACAAAACAATAACGCTACTTTAGAGAAGATAAAAAATCGTATGATTTTTGTTAAAACAATTTTTTTCTAACCATGATAGTTTTCGAGATATTTAAGAATTAAATTTTTGACTATTTTTAAAAAAGCCCCTGTAGGTAAGAAACTGTAGAGAATTTGGCAACTTCGTAAACGAAATATGAGTAGAGACTAAAAATGGCATATTTTCTTTAATTTAACCGACCTCGTATCTTTTACCGTTTCGGAGATAGCAATAGTGGTATCACCTATTGTAGACTCCCTGTATATTCGTACTAGCTAGCCTGGAGGGAAGGTGAGGCTGTAAAGTGCATTATTAATTATTTTCAAAGGGAATATGATAATTTTGTTAGCGAAACTGGAGGAATCGAATATAACCCAATTTTCGCAAAAACAGCTCATGGCGGAAACAAAAATTGCACCGACTCCAAGTGACTAGTTTTAAACCAAAAAATCCAGATGTCTGTCCAGTTGGACTTTTTAAGAAATATATGGAAAAACAAAATCATCTTATGGAATATGACAGGTTTTTCCTTACTCCGAACATCAATTAGCCAATAGGAAAAATTGGTACAAAATGAACCCCCATTGGAAATAGATATTTTCCTGGGAAGTGCGCAAAGTGATATTTTTCCGCACACGATTTCCGTTGCGAACGACGCGAAGCGGAGTTTGGGCAAGCAGTCAAGTGCCGAAAAAGCACTTTGCGCATGCGTTAGGAACAATATCTTGTCTACAAGCGTCAGATTACAACGAAAATAAATACAATGATTGTTTTTTAAAGAATATTTAATGAAACTTGAAAGAACTACAACAACAGTTTACATAGTAACAATAATAATAATAATAAAAAATTGAACTCTTTCATATTGATATTTATAACAAAAGAACACTTGTTAATACTTTGCAAATTGATTGTCGATCCAGTAATTTCATTTAACGGGTTTAATACATTATAAAGCTTCTTTACGTATGAGATTTTTGAATAGTTTTACTTTTCCGCACTGTGCGGCAAAGTATCACTTTGCGCACGCAAATGAATGCGCCAGTAGAAAAAAATACTTTTGGAAAATGGACCAAAAACACTGCAAAAATGGTCGGTCTGGCCTTTGAAAATAAAGAAAATTAACAACCATTCCCTACATGCTTCAGCGGTCTCAGAGCTAGCAAAAAATGGGATACAAGACGAAGAACTTATAAAAATTACGGGGCACTCATCAACAAGCTCCATTCGACCTTACTTACAACTTGACAAAGAACATCACCAAAAAATTATCCAGAAAATAAGAGGTGAAAATGTAAACAATGCTCAAGAAATACAAATTCAAGAAAATAAGAAAAATTCTGTTATGGAGACAACGCCATCTACGAGCCAGACTATAATTGCGTACAATGGTTGTGTTTTTAATTGCAATATGTTAAATTGTTCGGAATAAATATGTATTTTAAAATACCAAGTTTTTCTTTTTTTATGTAAAAAAAATATATTTTTGTTTTATTTTAGCACTTTTGTTGTTTCGAGAAATAGTCCATCAAATAATTATGTTTCGGTCATATGAACTATGTAGAATACAGGCGCGGCCGGTGAAATTTCAAAGTTGCATATCTCTGTTGCTACTTATGGGACCCATACCAAATTCAGTTTTTTTTTAATAGTGAGCCTACTAGGAATGTTTTGGTAAAGAAAAAAAATATTCTGCAATTTGCGAAAAAAAGTTGATTTTTTGAATTGACCCACCAGGGTAAAAAATTAACACGCTTAGATATTTTATTTATTATTTTTTCTAAACAAATTTTACATCATTTTGTCGACAATTCTTAAACTTTAAGAGAAAACAATGTGTTAGTAGAAAGTTATAGTAATTTGAATTTTTTCAACCGAAAAATAATTTAAATTTTCGGTTGCAAAAAATTCAAATGACTATAACTTTCTCTTAACATTTAAGAATTGTCGACAAAATGATGTAAAATTTGTTTAGAAAAAATAATAAATAAAATATCTAAGCGTGTTAATTTTTTACCCAGGTGGGTCAATTCAAAAAATCAACTTTTTTTCGCAAATTGCAAAATATTTTTTTTCTTTACCAAAACATTCCTAGTAGGCTCACTATTAAAAAACCTGAATTTGGTATGGGTCCCATAACTCGCAACAGAGATATGCAACTTTGAAATTTCACGGGCCGCGCCTGGTAGAATAGTTTGCGTTTAGATGTGTTGCCGCTTTCATTAATTTTTATTGTTATTTGACTAAAAAAGCGCCCTCAACTTCGTTTCGGGCCCATTTTTGTCAAATAACATTAAAAATGAATTTGAGCTGTTTCTAAGGCCACAAACCTTCAGGCAAAATGTGCGACAAGTTCGTATGCCCTTAACGTATTACTACAGCTGATTATTTCCCAGCGGTTAGAAGATTTTGTGGATAAGAAATTAATTTAAATAAATAAATTCTATATTGTCTTTTTTTTAAGTCAATTTTTAGCTTTATATATAAGCACAACTTCACTTACTGCCCTAGCGTGGTAAGTTGCACTTACCGGCCCAAATACGGCTTGTGTACTTTGGTTGATAGGAAAAATATTTCTCATTAGGTAAAATCATCTTACTGTTTCTGTCCATAATGACAGTAAGTGACAAAAAAAAATGATTGATTGTGTAAAAAATAATTGTTTAAACGTTTTTTCTATAAAACAATATCAAAGTAAACAAAGGTCAAATTAAGTTGGCAGAATTACCTTTTTTATATTTTAATTAGGTATATTGGAACATTATTTGTATGTCAAACATTTTACAAGAAATGCAAAGTTATACAATATTAACATCAATTTTCACATCCGAAAGTATCTTCATCATTATTTTTCATACATATTATATTAAAAACATGAAATAGCTACATTGTTGCAAATCAAGTAATAAAACAAATATAACTGAATGAACTGAAATGTTGTCAATAAACAAAATTATAAAAAAGATAACAAACGAATAAAATTCATACTGTATAGAAAAAAAAAAAGATAGTTAACCTACCAATAAAAAGTTGTAAAATATAGGAAAGTGGCTACTAATTTTGTGTCATCAACATTAGTTATCAAAGCATTAATAGGTCGCAAACACGCTGTTTGAAATTACACGAAAACACGAGACCATGGGAAATGACGGGAAAACCGGAGAAGCTATGTTGGAATTTCCAATTTATATTTCGGGAATTGGGGAATTAAATATTTTAAGTAAATTGATTTAGTTTAATATTAGAATATGTGGGAAAATGAATGTCGGACGCTATATAGGTACAATAGTAAACTGTTTATTACAAACCTTTTTTTTATCTTCTGACAGCCCACGAAGACCGAAGTCTAAGTACTATGTACCGTGGGTGTACTGGGGAATCGACTCACACATCCAGAGCTGGAAACATCGTTAGGGATTTTACCAGCCCTTTAAGAGGATGTGTGGGGTGGTAACACCTCGGTCGAGGACGAATTCCTCTATCACATTCCAACAACAATTACAAAATATCAATGGTCGAAGCGGGATTCGAACCCGCGCCTCTCGGTTGCAAAGCTGGCGCCATACCAACTCGGCCACCGGAAATGCTTTATTGACGCATATAAAACAAATACAACGACTTACTGTTTATTGTTTATTTCTTATTTGACTTCAACTTTTAACTTCCTTCTTACAAGTACACATTTGTTATAACGATATTGTTTATCTTTTTTCATCAAATGCTTGTATCACCGCAGTTTCCTTTCCTGTATCATTTTAGATATTTCCACGATCTTGATGGTTCCCCTTCCTAACCTTGTCTCTGTCTTCTTTATGCCCCACACATCTATCTTAACATTCTCGTTGCTGTGACATTGAACTTTTTCATGCACTTTTTTTCATTGGCTATGTTTCCGCTCCATATATTATTGCAACTAAGTTTCCCCTCCTGTTAACGGTTGATTTTTTCCATCTCGCCTGCATTCTTCGTGTTTTCCAAATCCAACGTATTTCTCCTGCATGTGATGGTGCAACTTAGACATTTACGGCCAGATTCTCCAAAGCTAGACCAGTCTAATCTGACAACCAAAAGTCTTAAACTGACAAGTGTAAGACAAGTTTTATACTATATATTTGTTTCTGAGTTTTTTTTTGCAAATTTATAAAGAAATGGTAATTTTAGTATGTACTGTCCACAATAATACAACTAAATTCATTCGAGCAACAAGTTCCAAGATGATAACTATTAGGAAACCAATCAAATCTCTGAATTACTAGAATAACTCTTAAGTTTTAAAGAGATTAACAATGACAGAACAAAAGCTGTCAAAACCTAACTATTCCGCTAAATCTTAATTTAAGCCAGTACCTACTTATTATTAAACCTCTTTAGTGAATCTGAGCGTTAAAATTATTTATTCTGTTTGGTATTTCTTCTTACATTCTTATTTCTACTCTTCCTACTCCTGAATCCTATGTAATGTGTTTTTTCCTACTGATTATTGGGTCATTTCTAGAGATATCCTCCAGCTATCCACTTTCCTTTCAACGTCTTTTCTGGTGTCGCTGAACCACAGCAACGTGATACATTTTATTATTTTTAGATCACTACAAGTAGAAGGACACTTTATAATTTTGATGATGAGTCAGATAGTCAGTAAGTGTTAGTTAGTTATGTGCGATTCGCCTTTATAAGAAAACAAGACTAAGAAATAATACAAATTTATTGGTTTTCAATAGCATTTTGGTCATTGAAAAAAATGGTAATATAGTTCTCGAATAATAAGTATATATTTAAAGTAATATATATTTTTTATTATTTCAATAACGTATTGTTGAGAGACTATTAACTTAAAATAGCATAGCAATTTTTTCTGTGCAGCAAAGCTCTTAATGAAATTGCATTTATCTTCTAAGCGAAGTAAAAATTGAAAAAATACGAAGAGGTAAGTTTTGTTAAGATTTTAATATACTATTTGATCGACATAAAATCCAGTGGCGTAAACGTTTTCATTAAAACATATTTTACCGTCTTCCCATATGCACGCCCCTGAAGGACCTGTAAAATTCTTTCCGTAATCAGAAGTAGGTATGCTTAATTTAAGTACTTTACTAAACGTACATTTAAATAAAATTGGTGAAGCCATTCTGAAAATATTTTAAGAAAACTGGAAAAATTACAAAATTTAACATCCTGTATCTTTGCAACAAAGCATCCGTGGACCCATGTTCATATGAACTTTTTGCCTTAATTTCTCCCAAAGAATCTTCCCTTAAGCGATGACACCTATTTTTTAAAACATTCTGTATATAGCAAGAACTTCACGGCCCTTACTGGCCAAAACCATGGATGAATTAGAAAGGATTCGGTGTTCCGTATACTGGGAACGTATCGAACGTGAAGCCTGTTTATTTGTTGTTTGTTACAAAAACATTTACCCTAGAGGTCTAGTTTACGAACTTTGAATTGAATCAAGAGTGGTAGAAAGAGATAAAATAGCATTGGAGTGTTGGAGCTCAGAAGTGTTGCTGTCTCTGCTGGTTGCTTAGGAAATACGTCTGGACACTCGGTCACACGTACGTCTTTGTCTAATGAACTAGAAAAGAAAAAGTGCGACTTATAAATATATAAATGACTCGAAGCGACTTTAAATAAACCTTTAGAAATAATATAACCTATAAATAATAAACCCTTTTTTACTTAAATTTATTATTATTTAGCAGGAAAATAAAATATTTTAGGACTTTTATTACTTTTAGTAAATCTTGTGATGCTTCTAACGTATTTTTTGTACAAAAATACAAGGTAAAATAAGATGAGGCCAATGTTTGCAAATTGTGTTTACAATGTCGCTTAGAATGGTTTGTTTTGTCTTCAAAGAATGTTAAATCATCCCGTATCCATTCTTAATAAATCCATGGCCAAAATTAATTTTATAGGTGTATAAACTGTTCTAATGAAGTCCAAACGAAGATTACGAGTTAATTGCTTTTAATTATTTTCTTAATTATTATTTAATTTACGGTAATTGTTTTCAAAACTAAAACTTAACTTTTCAGTAGTTAAATTATCATATATTTTATTACTCTAACATCACAATAATAAAATTATAGATCAGTAAACACATCTTTTATACATTGTGGGTTGGTTGCTTTTTGCATAACAGGGCCCAATTAGAAGTCATACAATTCAATGAAAATATACAATTGCGTATTATTAAGCAAATTAATTATTAGACCTCTAATTCGAAGCAAACACGTCATCTGGATTTACGGGTACGCGAAATCCAGAGAAATAGAGAAACAAGAGAAGTTCGTTTGAAATTTCCAGTTCATGTTTCGGAAACTACGACGGCAACAGCTTGTTACTGAAAGTATTTAACCAAGAATTGAATGTTTAGATCGTGACAACAAGGATAATAATAACATGATTTCAATTTATTCTAACTGCCAGTTATTGAATTTCAGATTGTTATTAAATATAGGCAATCTCTTAAATAAATATCACTGATCAAAGTTTTGAAGCTGTGATAGACGATCGATTTGATGCTGTTGAAGAACACAAACAATCGGTTTGAACTTTGCCATATTTGACAGCTTTATCCTTAGCCATATATCTTTTCTTTTTTAATGTGCACGAAGGTTTTTTGTTTAATATGGGAAAATATGGACCCCTCGTGAAATCGGTTGAAATTGTACCTAACCAGAACAAGTATCACACCGAATGATGACTTAACCTATATTACGTTATTAATCAGATGAGAATTATTCCTACTAGCTTAAAGTGTCTGCTAAAAAACGGCTAAAAATCAAAACGAAAAATACTAACTGAGCACAACTACACCGTATTTTAAAATTATAATCAAAATTATTTCATTGGTCGAAAAAAACGTTTTCTGTTTTACACAGCACTTTCAGAAAGTTGTTATTGGCTCTTTTGTCAATAAAAATATAGTAGCTTACCTATTTTTCTTGAAAAGATCCTCTAAATGAGTTTTTCTAAAGTCGAGATGTACGACATGAATCGCTTTCTTGCACCCCCAGACGTTACATAATACGTAAATATTATGAGTGATAAATTTAATTTAGTTTTCAACCTTATCAGACTAATTTAAGAAGCACTAATGAAAGCACAAACTAAATAAAAATAAGCAAAATATTAGTGAACAACGGATCGACGAAGAGCATTATTTTTCTAGGTAGCAAAACAAAAAGAAACTACCTACTATCCATTTCTAAAGTTTTGACCCCTCAGTTTGGAAGCTTGTAAAGTAAAAAGTACAATTTAAAAAAATATAATTTTCACATATTTCGGTCAAGTTACTTGTCTCTATTACACATGTAAAACTTTGTAACCGTAGATGCCTTGGTGCTTTTCTAATGGGAAGGTAAGTGTAAAATTGTCACCATTTTTTCCCTATTTCATCAATTACTCAATTGTAAAAATTTATTGTGCCTTACTGGTACTCCCAGGCCTAACTAATTTTTTACAGGCGATAAAGTGAACCTTACTTTAGTCCCAAAAAATATCAGTTTTATTTTTTTTTCTTAGGTTTGGTAGTAATATTCAAAAAATGATTGTGGTTATGTAATTACTACCAGTAATCTTACAGCAAAAATTTTTGTTTTTTTGTATTACATATAAAGAGATGTAACTTTACGTTTAACGAAAATTTTGTTTTGGCAGTTGTCATAAACGTAAATACAAACAATTAATTTGTGTAAAGGATAGCAGCATTGTGCTTGCGGGATGGAGCGGGGCGTCGAAGGTGCAATAGTATGGGTGTTAAGGTAATAATCATTAAAGTAATGCAATATAGTGACGGTTTTTTTGTGCTCTATATGATAAATTAGGTAACTGGTAACATTAAGAAAAAATAAGTATATGCATTGGTATATATTTACATTTATTTGTATTTAACGATTTTCGATTGTTTCATTACGATCTATAAAATAGGCAAAACGTGTGTAGTAGAACAATAGTAATTTAAAAATATTACTTCAAAGTGAGTAACGTAAATAGGCCAATTAGCTTTATTTATTTATAATTCACCTAAAAGAAAAACAATATTTTTGATGTTCCCTTATTTTTATGATTCGCATATTTGGAAAATTGTAACAAATGCTGTGGTAAGTTTGTCTGCATTTGCCTTTGCTTAATAATAAACGAAATATGTGAAAGTGGCCTGTTTACGTAGAATCACATCTGATTTAACTTTTAAGGTACAAAGCCCTGATAAAATTTAGTTAAACCTAAAACTAAAAATAACCTGATTGGATTACACCACTCTTTTTTACCGAAGAATACCTACACTTATGGATCGTTTTCTCCTTCTTCGTCATTACTAAAGTCTTCATTTGAATCATCATCTTCATCTAAATTTATAATTAATGGTTCTACAACAACATCAACTTAGTGGTCTTTTTCTATGTAGGATTCCTCAATTTTATTAGCGTGTCCAACGCAATTTTCCCAAACAGACTTTGGCACGTTCTGCATCGTTTCAAGACACAAATTTAGTACATTTGTGATTTTAAACGTAGTATTCAATTTTGCCACTTTATTTTTCACATATGCCCAAATTAATTCAATTGCGTTGAATTCACAGTGTGCAACTGGCAACCATAGAAGCTTTACATTATCATTACGTAACTCCTTTGCAATTGTATCTAAAAGATACGTTTGGAAAGCGATAGTTCTTGCATAGGTCTAACAGCATTGGTTTGGTTAATTCATTAAACGTTGTAAATCCATCGGGCAATGTTGCTTTTCGCTGGGACATCCATTCTATTATTTTTTGTTTTGTCCAGGCAGCTGTAGGATTTCGAAAATTAGGATCCAACGATCCAACATTGTATGATACGGTGCTTGATCAATTACGATTACTGATTTGTCAGGTATTACGGAAAGCACTGTTATAAACCATTCTTCGTAATGTTGTTTATTCATCTCGTTATGGTAATCCACTGACGCCGCACTTTTTTTCCCAACGAAACACTTCAGGCAGCCATCCAAAAACCCATTTTTACTACCAATATGTAAGATAATAACCCGTTGTCCTGATCCTGATGGCCGTTTTATTCCACCTCTAAAGCCATTAATTTCCTGTATACCACCTCTGTATTCATCAAAATTATCCCGTTTTGTGGGATTACCTCTTTCAACCCAGCCAAACTTCCTTGAATGATTTGCACCGCACCATGTTTCATCTGTATAAAATATTTGCCAAGAATCTTCACGATATCTCTTTATGGCGTATAAGGATTCCGCTCTTCTGGCAGCAATTGTGTTTTGTTCCATTAAAATTGGTTTATTAATTGTTTTTATAGGAAAACCCAAGTTCTTTAATCCATCGGTACAAAGTCATTTCTGAAAATTCTGGTAAATAATCGACATCTTCTTTCAATTTCTGGTAAACTTCTTTTATAGAAGGAAACCGGCGCTCCAGGTAAAAATTTAATATTGTTCTCCTTATGGCGCCCTGCAAAATCTCATCACATTCCAGTCGGGGCCTTCCACTTCTCCCTTTTGATGGTATACTAATACCGGAACTTTTTTCTTCCGCAGTAACACGTTTAATGGTGCTTTCACTAATACCCAGGCCATCTGCTGTTCTTTTAACCACTTGCTCAATCAAAATATTTTCCAAACCGGTGTCTTTCTCTTTTGTCGAAAGTACGCTCTGACTTTTAATATAATATTTTTCATTTGTTCGTTGCACTGACGAGACATTTTAACTTATTAGACTGTAGTTAGGTACCGTATTTTTGGTTCAGATTACATCAGGTATTTATATAAATTCGAACAAGGTAATCTTAAAAATCGTGTGAAAACAATAATAATTTCAAATTACTATCTACCACTAAAACCAAAAATTTAAATCAACAATAACTAGATATAAACAACCACAATCAACTAAATAATATTATTTTACAAATCTTTTCAATACATAACAAATAGATTAAATTCTAAACAAATAAAAATACATGGACCTACGGACTATATACGACCTTTACGACGACGCCACCGTACTGTGATTATGTCGGTAAAGGAGTTTAACACTTTGCATCTCTTTCTTATGTGGCTGTTAATATTTATTACAATTTTTACAAGAACTAAAGGTGCTTTTTTTAATTTTGTGTAATAAAATACATTTGTATAATAATAACTACGTCTACGAGTGTAAAGATTTTTTTTAAAGTTTTAAATTGTCCACAGTACAGCTGATACACAAACATCATTAAAAAATAAAAAAATAGAATTTTAGACGCATACTACCAATCTCTTGCGAAAGTATAGATATTTTTCTATCTACCTTCAAAATTGCATTTAAATAGGGAAAAAATTAACCAATATATAGACATGAGAAAATCGTTTATCAGTATTAACGCAGTAAAATCGTTGTTTTTTTCTACTTTATTATGAATAAGTTCAATATCGTTCACACTACAATAATACATTTTTTGGAAGAAACTCTTGGATAACGTCCTAACAAGCTGTAATTTTTTCAGTTTATTCTGCCCCGTGGTTTTTTTGTTATTGACCCTCAGACTGAGGGGTCAAAACTTTAGAAATGGATTAGTAGGTACATTATTATTTAAAACTACCTTCTAGTTCTAAAGCAGACCCTACACGATCATTAGTACTGTCAGTATTAAAAAATATTGTCAGTAATATTGATCGTGTATGGGGTATAGAATGATCGAATGAAGTAAATGCAAGCAAATTATTGAAGATTATTCGAATATTTTAATATTTTTATAATACTGACAGTATTACTGTTGTGTGAAATACTGACAGTAATAATGATCGTGTAGGGACTACTTTTGGAAAAAATATTGATAATATGCAGGGGTATTTGTATAGTTGCCCAAGCAGTAAAGCGAGAGGCAGATCTTGATGTAGCCGAAGCGAAGCTAAAGGGTTGTTGACCCTATTCTTCTCTCTTAATTATTCAGTCCGCTAGAGTAATTCCGATTGGCCGAACTCATGCGTCATCGTCAGTTGTATATGGATCCATACTGACCAGTTTAGTAATACCGTTTACATTATTTTTGCTATTTATTTCTTACTTTGTAAAAGAAAAAGTTAAAGTCGTTAAATATTAACAAAAGTTAAAGCCGTTTAATATGAAGAAAATATCGAATCGTCGTTTAGTGATGTGCATTTTAAATTAGTTATGGGTGTTTAGTTGAAGTTGAGGTATTTATTCTGGTTTAAACAGCTTTTCTCTAGAGAGTTTTATTAAATTTGTGTTATAGGCAGTATTTTAACATTCTGAAAGTGAGAATTTTGGAAGAGTTGGTAGGATATCTTTCTTTAAAGGCAATGTTTTGAGAATATTATTTCTTCAAACTTGTTACATAGAAATACTGTTAAGACACCTGGCAACACAACAACCTAGCTCACTGTTCTTTTGTTCTTTATACGGCCATGTGTTTTATTTTCAGTGGTGTGCAGTGCTTAGAAAATTTTTTTGAGGGGCGATGCCTAGCTTATTATCGCGAAGCGCCATTTATGACTATTTTTCCCCAATCTGAATTCAAATCAGAATTTACCAGTTTCAATATATGCAGTGAATTTCATAACACCCTGTATATATACTTGTTTTTCCTTGAATTAGGTTCTTTTATATTTTTTTCATTACCTATTACAGTTGATAGTATTTATTTTAAGTATCATTTCTACTGTTAAAATGTTATTCTGGATGCATAAGGTCAAATCCATTTTATAGTGTTCCGTGAAACGGAACACTTATGGAATCGCTTCGGTGTCCGTCCGTCTGTCACAAGTGATTTTCTCTGAACTACTCGATGTAAAAGTTTAAAATTTAGCACAGAGATAAAGTGTGGTGGCTTATAGTCGACAAATTTGTGGTAAACAAATTATGTGATAATATTAATTTTTGTTCGAGTAATGATTTTTGTCCCAATTCCGCACCGTGCGTGGGTTGTCCAAGAAAAAAATTCTTGATCGTAGAATCTTTTTTCTGTGTGTAGCGTTATACCATAAGACATCAAATGAATAGTTTACATTTGAATTTAGTAATGTTCATTTCAATCCTAAGGGAATTATTAAAGTCCAACATTTTTCTGACAGAGTACCTATAATATCAACGAAAACCGAACCCACCGAGATGGACTAGTCGGAGAACGGTTTGGTTTAATATTGTTCAATAAGGTGGTCACTACAATGAATATACATGTAAATGTAACTATTAGGTAATCAAAGAAACATTGTATAAAATATGTTGACCAAATAGCATCATGTTTTATGACACATTGTGTGCAAAAAGACCCATACTGGATGATTATTTTTGAAACTAGACAAGCTAGTGAAGAATTTTCAGATAAGTCCTAGTGGTTTCGAAAATTTATAATTTTAATATTATGTGGAATATACTGGATGCTCGTAAAATTGTGACTAATGAAAGTTATTTTTTCCTAAATAAAATACTCAGTTTTTTGATATTATTTATGATTTTGCTTAAAATTATTTGTAAACAGAATTGTAACAGAACTAGATATTGCTTTATTTATTATCGCATATGTTTATTTTTGATGATTTGAGTCCTAACGTACATTTTTATTTAACAGTTTTAGGAATCCAAACGTGTGTTTTATTTTTCATATCCATATCATATCACTAAAGAAGTATTAAAATCAAAGGGAATATTATATTTTTTACGCACAATTGAAGGGAAAGTGAAAAAATAAAGGTAAATAATAAATATAAAGAGGAGGCAGCGAGGAAGCACTAAACACGCAATGTACTCTGTGGGTCCCAATCAGCGACATTATTATGAGATATTCGAAAGTTCGTTGACATTTCCATTTCGTATATTGCGGGAAAAAAGGTGATATTCGACTTAACGGTAATGGTGGTGGTAATTACCCCCCTCAACGCGATCCATGAAGACAGAAAATTTTTGTATTCGAAATCTATTTTAAACTTCAAAAAAATTTTAGGGCAGTTTAATGTCAATCATAAGAACCCTTCATATTTTAATTTATTAAACAAGGCTTGCAGAAATGGATTTCCCGTCTGGAAGGCTAATTAAAAATTTTCTTAAAATTTTAAAAATAATTTATTAAGGCAAAAATACGCAGAATATATGCCTATATTCTTTATATTTTAAAAACGATATTGTCGAGGAGCCTTCCATTTCGGTTAAAACATTGCCGTCTTTATGCGTGGTTAAAAACTGCTAGATACATCTCAGGTGATATTCCATTAATATTTTCCCGTATATTTGTATTTTAAATCGTCTAAAGTGATAAACGTTACTTTAGAGGTATTCTTACAAAAAAAAGTTTAGTAGGGTGAGGTCGGGAGACCTAGCTGGCCAGTTTAGATCTCCAAAGCGGGAGATGACCTTTCCTGGGAATAATTCTCTAGAACTTCCATAGACGCTCGGGCTGTAAGTATATGCCGTGGCCCCTTGGATGAATTAGAAATGATTCGGTTTTCCGTTTACTGTGAGCGTATCGAACGTGATGCGTTTATTTGTTGTTTGTTATGAAAACATTGTACCCCAGAGGTCCAGCTTACGAACTTTAAGGAAATACGTATTGAATCAAGAATGATAGTAGAAAGAGATAAAATAGCATTGGAGGATGTTGGAGCTCAGGAGTGTTGCTGTCTCTGTTGTCCTCTGAACAGCTGAGCGGTTGACGTCAAATTACCTTGGATGAGTATTCATCCAAGATCTGAACTCTCGGTTAAACGTACGTCTTTGTCTAACGAACAAGAAAAAGTGCGACGATTATAAACGATTTATAAACGACTCGGAGCGACTTTAAATAAAACTTTAGAAATAATGTAATTAAAACCTTTTTAACTTAAATTTATTATTATTTAGCAGAAAAATAAAATATTTTAGGGCTTTTATTAGTTATAGTAAATCTTGTGATGCTTCTAACGTATTTTTTGTACTAAAATACAAGGTAAAATAAGATGTGGCCAATGTTTACAAATTGTGTTTACAGTGTCGCTTAGAATGGTTTGTTTTGGCTTCAAAGAATGTTAAATCATCCCGTATCCATTCTTAATTCATCCAAGCGTGGCCCCATCTTACTGAGACCACACAGATAAAACACTATCGTATGTTGAATTGGATACCCATTCACTCAATGACACTCTATTCCGTATTGCACAATACAAAATCGGTTTATTTCAATAGTTAGTTTATCATTGTTAACCAAAAGGTTAGAAGATTGCTTAAAATATAAGGTTTCATTGGTTTTTAATGGATCGTTCAAATATAATAATTATTTGATGCCAGTAATACCTTATTCTAAAGTCAATACAAACTATCATTGGTTTCACTAGAAGTTTATTTCTAAGAATATGCACCTCATTTGATGCATCAATTATACTTATATTTCAAACAAATGAAACAGGCTTTATTATTTTAAAATAAATTTTATTTAGTATTATTAAACATATATTGTTTAGAATCTGCCCTTAAAATTTTTTAACATCTTTTGTAACATTTTGTATAAGAAACAAAACAGACAAACTTTACTTTATTTATTGCAAAATAAAAGCCACTATTAATATCCAATTCACTTCTAAAACAATTTAGGTGTTTCGTGTGTCTAAAGTTTTAGCTCTAATTTCTTTTACATTTACCCGCTTCTCTTGATCTCCTACATCTCAGTCAACTTTTATAGGGTTTTTATACATTTTAATGGCTTGGAAAGCGCTACACTGGCTTTAAGTTCTTTATTTTCCTGACACAGTTAGTGCCGCTGGTTCGGTTTTTATTGTGAAAAATGTGCTCTTTTTGGTTGGAAAAGGCTATCGAGATTACAATATCTCTTACAAATGAATTTAGTCAAAAGCTTGGCATTTAGTATATCCCCAGTATAGCTCATTACTACTATTTGGATACATCGTTGTTGCTCACGAATTTTCTATAAATAACCAATGTGTTTTCAGCGAAGACATGAAAAAAGACGTCTAATTTGTCGAATAAATTAAAATTTTATTTTGTACTTTTCTTTTTAAACTGCCCTCCGCGAAAATTAGAATTTAAATTGATTTAAAAAAACGAAAAACAAAGTTTCTGCATCAGTTTTAAGAACGAATTGACAAATTTCGATGATCTTTTTAGATCCTGAAAGGCCGTTTCGTTTACAATTTGTTTCAGGAAGCAGTTGTGCGTCAGTAAGGATATTTGGACATTATACAGAGCGGAGAGAAAAGTAGTGTAAAAGTTTAAAACGTGATGGTAGTTCTTGTATTTGCACTAGTACTTGTTTGTTGTACTATTAGACAAAATTTGAAGTCTCTCGGGAGATTTTTGTTAATATTTTAATTAGAGCTCTCTAACAAAAAATATCGATTTTTGCCACAAACGGCCTTTTTTATGAAAGAAAATTTAAAATTCCGCTACAGTTTCATTAATAACAATATTTCCATTAATAATCATACAACTTTTCATTTAGTCAGTGTCAAAATGTATACGGAATATCCGCATTTTCAATTTCCCACTATACAGGACAAAAAATAATTTAAATTGGAAAATAAATTTATTGTTTTTACTTACAAACCCTTCTTCATTATTACTTTGTTGGTTTACCTCAGACTTGCTGCCCATCTGCTACTCTTCTTGGCATACTGCCCACCATATTCGCAACAAGTCTTCTGAAATAGCTTCCCACTCCGCTCCCGACGGTGGACATTGGACAATCATTACCACATCACATACCCGTCTTGCTGTCGGGTTGTTTTTCAACCACTGCGCCCCCGTTACGATACTCGGCTCCTCCTGTATGCGGTGTTTTTCAAATGATCGCCAGACTGCTGCTATTGTCGAATCCATTATGTCGGCAATTTCAACGAATGTTTGACCACGTTTTCGCACTCTATTTTTAGATAACATCATTATAAAAACTTGTTTCGCCCAACACCATACTCCCGCGTCACAAATTCAGCTTAAGTCATTTAATATAAAACATTAAAACGTATAAGATTTAATTACCCTACAATATTTCTTAATTTATTATCGCTAAAACGGCTCATTTTTAGCTGAATAACGTGGATCAAAATAGTATATTACAGTACAAGTTTTATAAAGTATCATTTTAGAGCGTGGGTCCATGTTAGAAAACGAGCCCGCCGAGCTTGCGGCAAGTTTTCTAACGGGACAAGTGCTCTAATAGCTTTATAAAACATGTACTTTATACAATTTTTTCTATTTGGCATTTTTTCAATAAAAAAATGCATATTTAAAAAGAAAATATGAATTACAAATTTTTAAATTTTTTTTGTCAAAATTTTATGTTGGTAATACTGTCAAATTTTATTTACCATAGCAGCCTTGATAAATTAAATTATTTTATTGTATTCTATGACTACACACTGCATTACCGACTTTTAAAAAATAAAAAAGCAGTTTCATTAAAAGCCTTTTACGATACTGAAAACGGTATCGAAACGGCTTTGTTATGAAACTAAAATAGAAAAACAATATTTTAAAATACCTTCAAGTTAGTGAACAAACTAAAAAAGATCACATCCTTTTTGACAATCTGACGGATCTGCAAACAACCAATGATAGAGCGGTTGCCTGTCAACGATGCCACGGTCGCTAGATTAAAATGCTCAATTTTTAAAGCCTAAAAGAAATGTGTTAACCACATTCCTAACACATTTGTTAATTCATTGCATTAATTAAATGGGAAATGCGAACATTCGACATACATTTTAAGACTGACTAAATGAAAAGTTGTATGATTATTTATTATCGATGGAAATACTGTTATTAATAAAACTGTGGCGGAATTTTAGAATATTTTTCATAAAAATGGCCGTTTTTGGAGAAAATCTATATTTTTTTTCTAACACGGACCCGTGCTCTAAAAACTGACATTGACTTAGACTTCAAATCCTGCCTAGTATGCAATGCAACAAACAAGTACTAGAGCAAATTCAAGAACTTACTTTGTAAATTCTTGCACTACCTTTTTCTCCGCTCTGTATAATATCCAAATATCATTACTGATGCCAACGGCTTCCTAAAACGAAATCCAAACAAGGCGGGCTTTCAGGATCTGAAGAGCTCATCAGAATCATCAATTCGTTTTTAAACTACAGCAATTTAAAACTGATGCTGAAACATGGTTTTCGTTTTTTGACGAGCAAATATACGTCTTTTTTTATGTGTCTACAACAGAAAGTAATAGTTTTATTTTCAGATAACTGACCAACAACAATGTTAAAAATAGTAGAAATGAGCGCTGGCTACTGCTGTTAAAAACATAATAACAAACAGTTTTGGTGGGTGGAAGGGGTAGCCAGACCCGCACAAAGTGAACAATTTTTCATGTCAATAATTATTGTATCATACTTTACTGTCTGGCTTTTTGTTTGACCTTATTTATATAAAGAATATTTGACTAATTGCCAGACCAATTAGGGGATTGAAAACGCTTGCCAGATTAAAAACCGTTTCAGAACTGAAAATCAATTTACAGTGATCTACATAATAAAATAATAATTCACTTATCGCGTAATTTTTCTCCAGTACTGGCATCGTCGAAAGATATTCTAAACAGTCTAGTCACTTAAACCAAAAATACATAAGTTTATAGCACAAAAAATTATAAATATTTATATTTTTATTTAAACGATTATTTACCAGTAAATATTAAAAGTGTTGTATCATTCAAAAGATATAAAATTGAAATAAAATCTTGGATATTAACCACAAACGGTTTACAGAAATTTTTGAAATTACTTTGATATTATTTTGTATAATATAAAAATGATTTATTTATTGTTCTCTAAAGGATCTTAAATTATTTTTGTCTTGTCCTCAAAAAGAAATGCATGTATGTATTTGAATATATTGTATTTTTCAATTGAATAATTTATATTCATTAAATTAATTGTTGTCTACCACTTATGCTACCCCAGATCTGTCATATCATAAATTCTTGTTTAGAGCAGGGTTACTTCCTCACAAGCTGGAGAGAGGCCATTACACATCCTATACCTAAAGTAACTAACCCTGTTGCTTTATCTGATTTGCGGCTTATAAGTTTGTTACCAATACCATAGACTAAATAATACATAGACGAACACTGGCGTGTAACAACAATGGACCAAAAAGCGGGCATCCATTGAGACATTTTGAGGGTTTACTGGTTTATGGCTTAGAAATTTATTTGTCCACAATTATATAATATATCCATGCGTTTATATGTACATAGATATATAATGGTGAACAAACAAATTCCTAAACCATAAACCAGTAAATTCACATAAATGTTTCAAAGGATGCCCGCTTTCGGTCTCATTTAGGTGTATTCGAGGATTTGTCTATATTCTTTATATTCTCTGCCAATACTTTCCAAAATTTTAGAAAAGGCCATTTATGTTCAAATTTTTAACTATCTTGCTGATAATAGTATATTACCTGAGTGCCAATCTGGCTTTAGAAAGGATCACAGCACCACGGTAGCACTTTTGCATGTTATTGACGATATTGTCAAAGCTGTGGATGATAAAAAGGCAACGGCATTGGTGCTGCTGGACTTTTCTAAAGCGTTTGACACAGTCAATCACTGAGTTTTAATTTTAACACTGAAATACCTGGGGTTTGGTCAATATTCTTTACATTTTTATACTAACTATTTATCAAATAGGACCCAAAGAGTAATAATTAACAAAGATATATAGAAGTACCCCCCCCCCCCCCCCCCCCCGTATCTAGCGGGGTGCCTCAGGGTTCTATACTGGGTCCTCTGTTGTATTTAATTAATACATCTGATTTGTTTTCTAGACTTAAGACATGTTCTATACAAGGATACGCTGATGACACTCAAATTTATATTAGTATTGATTCAGGTGACGTTAATTATGCGAGAAATGCCATTAATGAAGATCTTAACATTATCATTTTATCATTATCATTAATTTTCTCACAATTTAATTATCAATCCTAAGAAATCATTTTATATGTTGTTTGACAGTCCTATACTCGATTTGAAATTGGTTGATAGTAATAAATCATTAAAATCCGTCAAACACGTACACAGAGTGGTCCACCTAAATTGCCAAGTTTTAAATAGTATATACATTGAAAGTCTAGACCCTTTTGCATTTATTAAACTTTCCATTCCTATAGATCTGATAAGGGCGTCGAATACAAAGCTTAACCCGAGGCTCGAACAATAAGCGGTAGTATTCTACCTGTGATGTTTTGCACTCATGCACGTGCTTTCGGGTGGGTTTAAGTTTATATTAAACACAATAATTATATAATTTAGTGAACATTCGGATGTGTGGCATAATTTGTTACCCTTGTATTTGAATAAATATAATACTAATAACAATAAAGCAACTAATAAACAAGTAAATTTGGAAAAATGTTTCTATTTGAAATTCTATAAAATTTATAGTAAGTCATTACAGTTCTTCGCTTTAAATTAATCATCATCAGAAAATGAAATATCTGAGGGACTGTCTTCTTCCCCTAAATTGATAATAAGTGGTTCGACCGTTTTCTCCAGTAAACTATCCAATTGCCACATTTTTTCCTCCTCCTTTAGTACATGCTCTATACATCTTTGCCACTTCCCCGCGTTGACTTCTTGAAGCGCTTCTTCAAAGAGTTTTTGAACATCACTCATTTTATAAGTGGTATTTTTTCTAGCCACATAACCTTTCACATGAGCCCATACCAGTTCGATCGGATTTAATTCGCAATGGTAGGGGGGGAGCCGAAGCACTATTATATTTTGTGTTTTGGCCATTTCGTCAACAACATATTTTTGAAACCGATGTTTATGGGTGTTTACAATTGATAGCAACTCCTTTTTAACCATATTGTCCTCAAATTGTATTTGTTTCTCCACAAGCCACTCGATAATTTTTGCTTTTCGCCAAGCAGTTGTAGGCATCTTCTCCAATCTTCTGGAGTGATACGGAGCGTTATCTAACACAATGACGGAGCCAGGTGGAATCAGCTCTATCATTTGTTCGAAATACTCCTCAAAAACATCAGCATTCATATCCTCGTGGTAATCGCCTGTACGAACTGATTGGAATGATAATAGTCCACCTTCTAAAAATCCATTGGAGCTACCGATGTGAGTTATAATTAATCGTTTTCCTTTTCCAGAGGGCGGATTTATTCCTGTTGATAGACCGTCTAAAAATGCTTGCCGGTGAGAAGTCACATTTTTGTCTGTCCATATTTTTCCAACTGTGTAGCCTTCGTTCAGCCATGTTTCGTCCAAATAGAAAATTGTTTTGTTTTCATTGCGAAATTTTCTTATTTTTCTCAAATAATTACGTCTCCAACATACTATTTCATCTTTTTCGAGCAAATGAGACTTCCGACTATGTTTTTCCCATCTAAAATTCATTTCTCTTAGAACTTTCCATAGTTTATCTCTCTTGATTGCAGGAAAGTCTTCTTTTACTGCCCCTAAAACTCTATCCAAAGTAGGGATCTCCTTATTGAAATAGAATGAATGCACCTTTCGTCTTATGATGGCCTTTTCGTCCTCATCGATCGGTATTGTTCGCCTTCCTGGAGATGGTTTTGGTGGCGTCACGGTTCCTGTCTTTTCTTCCCGCATCAGCCTGTAGATGGTTGCTTTTCCAATACCTGTCATCTTTGAACAAAGTTCCACTGCAGAATCGATACTTATTGCACTTTTTTGATATCTAAGTGCATTAAATACATTAAGCACAATAATCTTTTCACTAATGCTTAGCGCTGATTTCGCAGCTCGCTTAACTGGAATAAATCCTGAAAGACTCTCCATTTTCAAAAATTACCCAAATGTGTGTCCTAGAATACTCGCATTAGGTTTGTTCGCTCTTAAAATGACTCACAGTTTTATACCAATAAGTAGAGGTACCTAATTTTTCGTAACTACCTGAAAAGTAACATTGTGTATTAATTGTTCCCGGAATTCTCGGCATAATTATTTTTACCTGTTATGACAATAATGATTACTAAATTATTCGGATAAGTAAATAGGGTTCAAACCGGCACGTCAGGTAGGTGCGCCTATGGAATCGGCTGCTAAAAATGATTTATTACTATCAACCAATTTCAAATCGAGTATACATGCCTGAATTAAGTACAAACTTTTCCTTATCAATTAACAATATACAAATTCGATATACCAGTTGTACAAAAAATCTAGGTTTATTTATTGATAATAAACTAAAATTTGTTGAGCATGTGAAGCAGCTGCTTAAAAAGTCTTACTACTCTTTGAAGATACTTTGTGCCTACTTAAAAGAGTTTTCTTTTAATATCAGAAAGAAATTGCGCGAATCTCTGGCTCTTTCGGTTTTTAACTAAGGCAATATAGTTTATGAAGCATGCTTGGATATTGCCACTAGAAATAGAGTTCAAAGAGTTCAGCGAACATGTTGTAGATTTGTGTTTGGTTTGAGGAAATATGATAGTGTATCTGCAAACCTTAAAATTTTACGTTGGTTACCAATGGCTCAACAGTGGGAGATTAATTTACTATCTTTTACTCATCGCTTGTTACTCACGGGAACTCTTCCTTACCTTCGGCCAAAACTTAATTTTAGATTAAATCAGCATTACGTCCACATAAGATCGAGTAATTTATTAAGTACTCCTACACATAGAATGGTATTTTATCAACATTCATTTTCATATATTGCTGCTAAATTGTACGACAAAATAGATCCTTTGATCAAGAAATCTCAACCGATAACTTTTAAAGCCAAGATCAAACAATTATACGATGCAAAGTTTCTAACTTAGTTTGTAATCTGTTTCTCATTACTTTAGGGGTGACAGCATTTTGCTTTGGATTGCTTGTGCAGGGGGAGCGGGCGGGTGCAGGGGTGTTTTACTGCATTTTTTATATTTATCTTTCGTTGAACTTTATAGATAAATTGAGACTAGGTCATCCACCTTGCTACCAGTATGTTCAATGTCCTTACATTTAGATTAATGAGTAGCTATTTAGCTAAAATTCGCCTAATAGTATTGTTTTGTAAATTTTGGTTTTCTTTTCTTTAAAATAAAGAGGATTATTATTATTATTATTATTATTATTATTATTATTATTATTATTATTATATAATTAAATAATTTAATGTTAAATATAAGATTTGCTTCCAACAAGTACGCCTTCGGGGATTCTATCACCTTTAAATTGTAAATGATTTAAATAAACTTTATCATTTAGCTATTATTATTATTATTTCTTTGCAGTCCGCGAAATGCCGGCATTTTTTGCAATCGGTCGTAAGGCATTCAAGCGACTGTCTCAGCCAGCTGAGCCAGCAGTCGAGCGCTGCCATTCGACGATGGCGCTGCGGGCTTAGGCGAGAGGCGAGCAACGGCACAGGGGGGATTTACTGCGCGATAAGCAAGTGCGCGGACTTATTACGATGGGACTGGTTTTTACAATACACATCGCACTGAAATGCCATGCATTTGTTTTGTCTTGCCAAAGGCCAATCAAGGTACGGAAAGTAACTTAAAGCAAAGGTAAATCAACGCAGAGGTAATCAAAGTAAATGTAATCAAAATCAAGAGATGTTATCATTAAAGATTTCTTTTTAACTGAGACAACCTGCGTAGACTTCAAGCCTAAGTACTAACATACCGTGGGCGTCTGAAGAAGAGGGAAATGTAATCTACTGACACGGGATTTAAAGGATTGGATATTCGAGGGAAAAGACCTGCAGGCAATTTGTTCCATAATCTGGAAACCCTAGGTATGAATGAGCGAGAAAAGTAAAATATTCTAAGTGTTTGTAGCTGGATTGTAAAGGAACGTATACGTAACGCGCCTCCTGTTGTTCTGTGAGGAACAGTCAAGGCGAAAATTATAGTTGCTAGTTCTTCAGAGCAATATCCGTGGAAATATTGGTAGAAAGGGGACAAAAGAAGGGACTTTTCTTGTGAGGAATGGGTCATTGATGATCGATTGATCCTCTTCTGGAGAGAATCAAAGTGTCGAAGGTGATGCCGCTCCCCAGATGTGGGAACATTACTCTAGGTTAGGTCTTATTTGGGAAACACAGAGAGTATGTAAGTTGGAAGGCGAGAAAAACCAAGCTTTTTAGCTGTCGGTGTTGCTATTGTAGTAATGTCTTTGTGCCAACAATAGAAGAAAATACGGCATATTATGGCAAATACACCTAGACTTCCTGAGAATAAACAACCAGGCGGCAGGATGTAACATAGGAATAATTTGCATATAAATTTAATATGTTCACTCGAACGACAATGTGCAGTCCTAAGGGACATATTCAAATCCAACAACAATTGTACCAAGAGAATATTATATCAAGAATGGACTACATTATTAAAATAAACCAGTCGTGATACACTTAACATTATTGTGTAGTTAAATGTGTGTAATCTGCTCCCATTCCTACTATTTGCGATTTTTACAATGGTTGTTGCTTAGTTATTTGCTATAAAAACCAATACATTAAGGCACTTAAAGGGTGTTATGAAATTCACTGCCTATATTGGAATGGTTGACTGCCGGGGTACTCTAGAGACACCCTCCATACTTCTTTTTGGTTTAATGTAACAACTGTAGACTTTTCTCTAGCATCCGAAAACCAGACAATTCGCGTGCCCGCTACTGCGATGTTGCCAAAATTTAATTTTCAAGGAGAAAATTATGTTTTAAAGTTGGTCTACTAATAGCTACTTACCTAACACGTGCAGAAAGTGATACTTTTCTGCACGCAACGCGAAGCGGAGTTTGGTCAGCAAGCTCTACTGACGAATTATCTAGTTTTGGTATTTCTTTTTTAATATTTTATTTCAGTATAGACGTCAGAGTGAAAATACAATTCAAAATTTAAACTTATATTATTTTCATTTGTTATTAACCATATTAATGGTAAAAGAACAGTTACTTGCATTTGTCAGATTTATTGCCGAAGCTAACTAGTTTTTAACTGGTAGAGAAAGATTTCTTACGATCCCAAAATTATTTATATCTTGTGTAGGTTCAACATAAGGTGGCGGACGGTCAATTTCTGCTGGTTGCTGCGATTTGGAAGGGGTAACCTGGTTTTGAAGGATCCGATGTGCACTTTGTTTTGTAAAGCCTCGTTCACATATTCTTCAGCAGCTTTTGTGGACTTCCATCCACCATGGCGCTGAAGATTGATGTTAATTCCAACACATTGGAGAGAACATTTTCCATTTTGGTAATTTAAGAAAATTCTTCTATGGTACGCACTTTGTGGTCGCAGTTTTGCATGCATACATATTTTATATTGTTCTTAAGTTTACATTTTGTTCCCCGCTTACTACAAAGCTACTGCTTCAATATTATCTAGGGTCAAATAAGTTAATTCTTCACGGCGGCAGGCGCCTACCACCCCTAACGTGACAACTTTAGTCAAAAGGTATACATTATTTGGAGCCTCGTTCAGAAATTGCTCTATATTGTTTCTTGTTTGAGTTTTAGATTTTTTTGGCTGAAATCCAACACTCTCTTTCTTGAGAAAGGCGATCCCAATCAAACTCTATAATATTTGCTTATAGTCAAATTATGATTTAATTTTAACATAGATTTTAACATTGAGTACCGTCACCATAACGTGGATGGTTTGCAAGTTTTTGAAATGTCGGAAAAGTATACTAGAATTAGCTCTTCTTTCTTGAAATTCTTCATTTTCTTGTTTTGCACACCATTTACTAAGTGCTTCCAATTCTTTGGCATAACCTTATTTCGATTTTTTTGGTAAAAGTTCGACGTTCACATTCTTGGCTTCTTCCAGAATGTCTTCCGGTACTCCATCAATCATATGCTCTTTAATTTCTTTCTCGATCTCCATTTTCTATTCAAAAGTTGGATAAAAGTCGACTAACCTTTGTATTTTGACCATGACGTCTATACTGACAATCAACAAATAGGTAAATATCACAACTTCATTGCATAGCAACGATATAAGTAGAAATGTCCTGTAGTTGTTCGATATTGATATAGATATTGACCAGGGATATTGATTTGCCAGAGCTCTCATGCAGTGGGGAGTTTTCGACGCCCACTAGTGCATATTGTGTCTATTTACTTACAGAAAGCAACCAAACAAAAAAACACGTTAAATTTCTAGTGATAATAGATAACTTAAAATCCTACCTGCCCACAATTATGGAAAATAGCTTCGTCAGGAAAAAATAACAGTCATAAGGAATCTGTTATTTCCTTGCACTTGACAAAAATTGTGACACAATTGCAAAATGTAACTCGATTTTTAAAGTGTTGCCCATATAGCTTTTGGTGGAGTGTAATGTGGTATGCATAAAAATTGTACAAGTGCAATATCGTCATATCTGATTTTTGACTCATTCCAGTATTTCTAACAAGCCGTTTGGTACCTACATATAATAGCTACCAGTCCTAAAATGCCAACTGCCCCATTTTCGTTCCTTTTAGTTCGCTTCCAAACTCGTGGTTTCATCTTTAGACTGCCAGTGGTACGACTTCTGGTTTCTAGCAGTTTAAATGCGAGATTTCGGGTTATTAGGGAACCTCTCAGCTCACACTAGTGCAGCTTCTCTGTAGTTTTTTCTGCACTCCCCTAGAATTATCAACATATCAACTTGAACATTAAAATTCGCTTCCATGTTTAATTTAGCACTAAACTGAGAAATAATCGTTAAAACGTCAAAATTCTCAACTGAATTAAGTAAAAATATCGCATTTCCATGGAAACGAATAATAATTCTTAAATACGTGTACTTGATTTATTAGTAAAATTTATTTATTTTTTAAATTTGATCAAAATTTAGTTAACCCTAATTCCGTAACCGAAACAAATAAAAAAAAAATGTTGTACACATACGTAGTTTTTTACGCAGATTAGAATTTTATAAACAAAAGTACATCACCCCTCTTAAAATTACAAAGTTATCCCCACCCCTTAAAATAGAGAGAGGAGGTAAATGTTAAAAATATATTTAAATATGTCCCGCCATCTCCCTATTAACCAACCAAAATTTCATGAAAATATATTAAACCGTTTTCGAGATATCGCTTTGCAACACTTTGAAAATCTTACCCTGTATACAGCGCGTTCCTGAAAATGTAGGTAATGTAGGCTAAATTTTAATAAACTTCTGGTATTCTGCCGGGCGAACTCAAAAGTTTATTAAAATTTAGCAAGGACCGAAAAAGTTTTTAAATACATCTGATATAATATAATTGAGTAAATGAAGTTATTGTGAAAAAACATATTTAAAACCGACCCATTTGGGGAGCAATATTTTCTTTTGAGGGGCCCGTAGAAAAAAAACTATATCGATGGTTGGAAGGCAAAACGGCTTAAGCGACACATGTCGTGAAATTGATATTTAAACGTCACTAAAGTTAATTTTTTTTCTGCGTCGAATGAGCGCAGTTTTAGTCGCTTGAGTCAACCGAAAAATAATGAATTGCAAGCCATTTTTTTCTACCAAGCGACAAAATAAAGGGTAATTTGAAGCGATTGTCATTTAGATTATTTGAGAAAACATTTAAATCTAATTTGCACCAATTTGCTATTCCATTTATTTTTTAATATTGGTTGTTATACTGTTTTGCTACGAAACAAGTAACACAAGTATTGTCGCTTGAGCTCATTTACCCTGCATGCTTCATCTGTGATCGTGGCGTTTAGCTAGTTTTTCCTGGGTAGAAAATGTATTAACTTGTTACTTTTATACAAATTTGTTTAATTTTATTATCCCTACGCTAAAATAATAATAATAATAATCGCATGTCACAAGTAATTGTCAATTCAACATAAAAACAAGCAGCTATATAATTGGTTGAACGAGCATGTTAAAACATTAAACCTATCTATTATCTTATATTTACTAATCAGGTGGTCAAAACGTTTTACCTAATCATTTATATTTAAAAGTAAGGTGGTTGAAACGTTTTACCTAATCATTTATTTATATTTAAAACTAAGGTGGTTAAAACGTTTCACCTAATTTCTAACATTTAATGTAAGGTTTGTTAAGACCCTTTACCCAAATGGTTTTTGATCACTAAATTGCTTAAGCGACAGCAACTTTGTTATGAAAGGATATGTTTTTGTATATTAATAGTTATTACAACAAACACGTCTTAGGTTTTACTCTACTAGTTCTTAAATTAAAAAAATGCGTTTGAAAAATATAACAGAAATAATTTAAAATAAAAAAATAATTTAAATCGTCCTACTGCGAAATTATTAAACCGTCGCTTATGACCTTTTGCCTTTCAACCATCGATATTAACTTCTAGTATTATTTTATTTCACCAACAGGTATCGATTCGAGAGAATGCTCACATGTTGAAAGACACCCTGTATATGTATTAGGGTGTCCGTTATTTATCAAGTTGCTTTTTTTTCTTGCGACGCCCCCTAAATTTTTAGTTTATCGTCTAAAAAAAAATGTCAGACCAAAATAAGCCCTTAATATTCCGAATAAACCTTGCCCTAAAGACGATACATTTCCCATTTAAATTACATGGGATTTTGCCACTTTTTACAATTAATTGTTTTTTTCTCGGACACGATGACTTATAGCAATGAGATATACATATTCCTATAGGAAATTGAACGCTCTACAAAAAAGATCTCTCATAATTTGTCGATTAATTCACTCCTTCAAAAGTTATTTAAGATACTAAATGCGACTTAGCGCGCTTGCGTGAATAGAAAATCCGTGTGTTGGCGGGAATGCTTGTAGTGTAATTTTGAGTGACTTACTGTATTGAAGGGAAATTTCATGAAAGTATACAACAATTTATGAAATTCAATAAAAATTAGTTGACTGCGTGTTATAAATGAATAGTCTCAAAAATGATTCAAACTAGAACCAGCTACCTGTTATGCGGTATATTATTTAACATGTTTAAAATTTTTTTACCCTAATACCACCAGAATTATCTATTTTTAGAAATGAGACAATAGCTTTTATCGAAATAATAATCACTTTGCCGTAAAAGTAAAAAATCTGAAAATTTACATAGAGTTCAAATTTCACCTTCAATAACTTTTGAAAGAGTGAATTAATCGAAAAATTATAAGAGACCTTTTTTGTAGGGCGTTCAATTTTCTATAGGAATATGTATATCTCATTGCTATAAGTCATCTTGTCCGAGAAAAAAAAAATTAAATGTAAAAAGTGGCAAAATCCCATGTAATTTAAATGGGAAATGTATTGTCTTTAGGGCAAGGTTTATTCTGAATATTAAAGGCTTATTTTGGTCCGACATTTTTTTTAGACGATAAACTAAAAATTTAGGGGGCGTCGCAAGAAAAAAAATCAACTTGGTAAGTAACGGACACCCTAATATGTATGTAAGGGTAATTATTCTGTAGTTAATTAAGAAGAAATATACCCTCTGTATATTTTGTTGACCAAACCGAATCTGTTTTGCTATGCAATGAAATAAAGGACATTTCATTCACTGTTGCGTAAAGTATAAGAAAGGAAATATCAGAGTCAAAGAAAATAACATTTTTCCAAGTAATTGAAGAGAAAATCAAAATCTGGGTTAAAGATAAATATAAAGGGAGATAGGCCGCCCTCAATGTATGCTGTCTAGGCTTACCCCAATCCACCAAATCAAGAAAAGCAATAACGATATGAATTAGGGTAAGTTTATACTCTTATTTTGGGAAATAGAACAGAACATTGGAAGAGTGGTAAAAAACTACTGATAATTTAAATCAGACATACACTGGCTAGCAATATATACACCTCCAGAAATTTTACACAACTTTAAATGTTATTTCTTTTCTGAAACTTTGGTCCGATTTGAATAAATTTTTTTAGTGCTGGTTCATTTCTTAAGAATGCTACTGTGGTTGTAATTTTTGTTAAAATAGCTATGTACCTAACAAGTGTGGAAAGTGATACTTTTCTTAGATGAAGTGGGAGGAAGAATAGGTGCACTAAACTTCCCAAAAGGAAAAGTACTGAAAAGTATGAAATCATATTTTTACGTATGTATAATTAAGGTTAATGGTAATCTTAATTTTTGTCAAATTTCGATAACTTGTATACCAAAGTTCTAAACTTTGAAGTCGGCGCAATTTCACAGTATAAGGATCCGTAATAATAATTCATAAATAATTAATATGGAGGTGTGCTTATTTTAAAGTTTAGAACTTTGGTGTACAAATTACCCAAAGTCGAACACAATAAGGCTTACCATTAGGCCCCGTATAAATCACTGAAAATATTACTCTCTATTAACAATTTATTGAAAATATTCAAAAAGGGTTAATGACCAGATTGCTTAAAGGCTAAGCATCCAAGCCTTGTTTTTTGTTTCAAGCATCCACCCGTAATAAAATCAATACCTCATTTAATTACTTATAAAAGGGCAGTTTTAGATATTCTTTTACCTGTTTCCAATTCTTCATAGAAATTTTCATATAATTACTCAAGTTTTCAGTATCTTGGCATCAATTAAAATTTAACTTATTTCAACAAGAAACTTTTAATTGTTTCATTTGTTAAAAGTTTAAGTTAGTTACGATCTCTTTTCTTAGCACCCTCATCCGAGGCAGTTTTATATAGGTTTTTATAAACTTAATAGCTTACACAACGGTGGTCTTTATTTTCTCGATATAAAAACTGCAGCTAGCTGGCTTATATCGAGGCAAATGTCTTTTTACTACAGGTTAAGTTTGTCAGATTATATACAGGGTGACGCGGATCTAAATGTACATACGATACCATAAGATAGAGACCACCTTGGGGGTTCTAAATCACCCACATTTCGTAGTCCAATCTCTAACCTTTACCGAGATACAGAGTGTTTTATAAGTTTTGCCTAAAATTTATTTTTGTAATATTTCTGTAAGCACTTGAAATAAAAAATTCATAATGGGTAAGAATATTTTGTACAATTTGTGGGTTTATAATGCCATATGCAAAAGTTCTAAAATCCAGGTCCGTACTTAAAATAAAATTAGTTTTTAATTTTTTTAAAATTCAACACCCTGTATATTGGATTTTTGAAACTTGTAATTTCTACTCCAAACAAGCATAAACATATGATTCTATTGACATGGTTTTCAAAGTTGCCGCACTTACCACGAAGTCATAAAAAATAGGCGTTTTTAAGAAATCAATGAGAAAGTACATTTCAAATAAACAAAATCTGCTAAAAAATAGTTGGTAGCCTTAGAAAAGTATCCATATTGACTAGAAATATTATGCACTGCTTGTCGGATTAAAATGACATACGAAAGTGATAGAATCCAGGTCCTCACTTAAATAATAGGCCCATTTGTAATTTTCGAAATTTGACACCCTGTACATCAAATTTTGAAAAAAAATGCATTTGGAACGAGCATAAAAACTGAAATTATTGACATGATATTCAAAGTTGCCACACTTATTACTTTATCGTAGAAAATAGTACTTTTGCAAATCTACATTTAGGTAAATTGTTTTATTAACATTAGTAATGGTTAAAAACAATAAGGATTGAATTCAAAAAATTGGGAATAAATATTAATACCTAGAAGTGTGAAGAAGTCAATGGCGGTCATTTTGAAAATCTTCTAAAATAATTTATTTTATTGTTAAATTATGTGTTTTTGAGGAACAGTATGCCTTGTACTATGTATGATTATCTTTGTGTTATTTTAATTAATTGTTGTTGATATAGGTTTATTTTAAGGTGTTCTAGGTATTAATATTTATTCCCAATTTTTCGAATTCAATCCTTATTGTTTTTAACCATTAATACTGTTAACAAAACAATTTACCTAAATATAGATTTGCAAAAGTCCTATTTTCTACGATAAAGTAATAAGTGTGGCAACTTCGAACATCATGTCAATAATTTCAGTTATTATGCTCGTTCCAAATGCATTTTTTTCCAAATTTGATGTACAGGGTGTCAAATTTCGAAAATTACAAATGGGCCTATTATTTAAGTGAGGACCTGGATTCTGTCACTTTCGTATGCCATTTTAATCCGACAAGTAGTGCATAATATTTCTAGTCAATATGGACACTTTTATCAAGCTACCAACTATTTTTTAGCAGATTTTGTTTATTTGAAATGTACTTTCTCATTGATTTCTTAAAAACGCCTATTTTTTATGACTTCGTGGTAAGTGCGGCAACTTTGAAAACCATGTCAATAGAATCATATGTTTATGCTTGTTTGGAGTAGAAATTACAAGTTTCAAAAATCCGATATACAGATTGTTGAATTTAAAAAAAATTAAAAACTAATTTTATTTTAAGTACGGACCTGGATTTTAGAACTTTTGCATATGGCATTATAAACCCACAAATTGTACAAAATATTCTTACCCATTATGAATTTTTTATTTCAAGTGCTTAGAGAAATATACAAAAAATAAATTTTAGGCAAAACTTATAAAACACCCTGTATCTCGGTAAAGGTTAGAGATTGGACTACTAAATGTGGGTGATTTAGAACCCCCAAGGTGGTCTCTCTCTTATGGTATCGTATGTACATTTAGATCCGCGTCACCCTGTATATAGGGTGTTCGAAGAGTCTTAGTATGGGCAAATATCTTCCCTATTAATAAAGATAGATACACCAAATTTAAAGTGTATCTTATTGGTTAATAAATATACCTTTTTATTCGATTTAATTTTTTAAACTCCCTTAAGGTGCGACGCTAGGGAACTGAGGTCAAAAATTTTAAAACGCTAGAAAGTATGAAATAATATTTTTACGTTTTATAACAAACTGTGATTAATGGTAGACTTAATTTTATTCAAAGTTAGGTAACTTGTACACTGAAGTTCTAAACTTCCGTAATGATAATTAATAAACAATTAATAAGGAGTTGCGCTTACTTTAAAGTTCAAAACTTTTGTATACACATTACTTAAAGTCGAACGCAATTAGACTGGTCATTAGGCTCAGTAATAAATAACTACAAATATTACTCTTTATTAACAATTTATTAATGTATTATCATTAAGGATTCCTGTTATACTTTAAAATTTGCTCCGACTTCAAAGTTTAGAACTTCGATGTACAAGTAGTACCTAACTTTGAACAAAATTAAGTTTACCATTAACCACAGTTATAAATACGTAAAAATATGATTTCATACTTTTTAGTGCTTTTTATTTTGTGAAGTTGGTTAATTTTTTTTTTTTTTTTTGAATCTTTCTTTTTAGTTCACCTATTTTTCCTTCCCCGTTTATCTTATTGCCGGCTCTTTAAATGTGTAATGTCCAAGTGAACTTAGAACTTGAGACGTCAGTAGCCCCGAAAATGACATTGTTAACATTTCCAAAGAATTTTCCACCCGCTCCTTTCGCCCCCATCCCCGCCGTAATTTTTTAGATCCGTTATATGAACCTAACTCTTCTGACCTCCCCTGGCCGTCAATTTTCTTAACATCTGTTACACAAAATTACATTTTTTGACCCCAATAACCCCGAAGATGATATTCTATTAGTTAACATTTTTGAAGAACTTCTCAGCCGCTCCTCTTAGTCTCTCTATCTCCCCCCTCCCCCCGGTAACTTTTTTCTTAACATTTTTTGGAAAATATTTCATATTCTGACATCGCTTGCTCCGAAATTGGCATGTTAGTTAACATTTTCGAAGAAATTGCTAGTCACATCTCATTTATAAAATCTCCCGCCCCCTACCGTTAATTTGTTTAACATCTGTTAGACAAAATTAGATTTTCTGACCTCAATAACCCCGAGAATGATACATTAGTTAACATTTTTGGATAATTTCGCAGTCTCTGCTCTATACCTCGTCCCTCCCACCACTGGAGGATCTCCGAGGGGGGCTTCGGGGACTCAAGCCCCCCCCATTAACGGCCAACATAACATCATAATTTGCTAAGAATGTTCTGTCAATAAATATATATTTCGTAACATAATTAATTACTAAGTCCTTTTGTTAACCTTAATTCTTAAAACTTCGTTGTGAATTTTGAGGTAAACGTTTAAGTTTTAGCAACGCTTTAAGTCTAGCCCCCTTTTCTAAGTCGGCCCCTGCCTCCCCTCGGTATTTTTTTAACATCTGATAGACAAAATTAGATTTTATGCCATCATTAACGAAAATATTACATTTTCGAAAAATTCTAAGCCGCTCCGGTTTTACCCCTCTCACCCCCTCCCCTGTATTACTTTTTAAAGTAAAATACCAAGGAACCACAAGACCGTCAAGCCAGTGTTGCCATTCGTAGCGATTTGTCGCGAAAATAGCGACTTTTTGATTGCCTTGAGATGTAGCGGCGATTTACAAAAATAACCCGATTTTTAGCGACTTTTTGACTTGACTTGATTGAAATTAAAATTTAGTTTGGTTTAAATTTTTCCAAATATTTCCAGAATTATTACGGCTATTTTAATAATTCCGCATGGAAATGCGGATGTTGAAAGAACATTCTCGGTTATGGCAGACGTAAAAACGAAGAAAAGAAATAAATTAAATGTTGAACTTTTAGGTTGTATTTTAAGGGTTAAATTAGATTTAAATCAAAGTAAGAGTTGTTGTTTAACGTATAAATTTAATGATAATCACTTATCAAAAATGAACATGGTTTATCAATATCAAAATCCTACAACGCTACAAGAAGTCTTACAAATGACAGTGACAGTGATTAGGGTAGGCTAGATTTTATTTTTACATTTTTGATAATGTATATTTTTTTATCATAAAAACTTAATTATTTTGAAATAAATTAGATGCTATTTTTGTGTTATTTGATTAATTGATCGTTTTATTACACCTCACTTATATAAGTAATGAAATTCCTTTGTAGCGACAAATTGCGACTTTGAGAGCGGCTGGTAGCGATTTTTGATCTGATCGGCCTGGCAACACTGCGTCAAGCTAAACACAACGGAGAAAAAATATTATATTTCTTATCTATGTCAGATAAAGCCAAATCAACCTATCCTATAACAATATTCCGCTCATGGGGTTCTTATAAGTCATCTAGATTAGACTATGCATTCGACAAAGACGCTTTCTTGTAGTCACAGTAATATTCGAATGAAAGGAAGCTAAAATTAGTGAATATTAGTACATGACTCTACGTTACTCAAACCTAAATCTTGCAGTGGAACTGGAAGATTCAAGTTGTCGCCATTTGAAGATTGGCGTTCTGGAAGTGGTCACCATCTCCAGATCTCTCCTGTCGCGTCTTCTCCCTCTTGACACCGACGGCAAACGAAGTTTGAACTTAATAATTAATGTCAATCTTGCCATTAGATAAAACCCTTGACTTTGTAACACAAATAGATATATACACTCACCCACAAAAAAAGTGACGAACCGAAAATTTACTTCTACTTTGAGGCGAAATATCTTTTAAACGGTTTGTAGCACGATATTGAGGTTTTAACTGTTGGATAGAACCGTTTGTTGGCACAAATGTTCTTATTAGTTTTTAGCTTTTTATTATTTTTATTCCATAAACAGGGTAAAAAAAGAAGTATGTTTCTAGCTAATTTTTGAAACGCCCTGTGGAGTGTCATGACAACCAAAACTCAACTAATAAAAAACCGTTACTTAGGATAGTCCTTTAGCAACATTTTGTTTTCTGAATCATTTTCCTACCTGTTCGGTAACCTGAGATTCAGCTTTTTAAAGAATTTATAACGTTTTAGCGTAAAAATAATGGTCAGTGGTCGAGTGTACTATTTTCAGATGAGTCTCGTTTTTGCTTGCATTCAATTGATGGACGAAGAATTTGGAGATGGGCAGGAGAAAGGTACTCAGAAGGAATGTTTGTGGAAATAGAAAATTTTGGAGGTGGGTCTGTAATGGTGTGGGCTGGGATTTCCACTGAATACCGTACAAATTTATGTATAGTAAGAAACACCCTAAATGCTCAGGGGTACATCGATATATTGCAACAGCATGTTTTACCAATTGCTCCCATAATAAGAGATTTTATTTTAATGCATGATAATGTCCGACCCCATACCGCCCGTGTTGTAACACAATTTTTGGAGGAGTCCGGTATTGAGCGTTTACTATGGCCCACTAGAAGCCCGGATATGAATCCAATCGAGCACCTATGGGACCAACTTGGCCGAAAACTCAGAAATCGATTCCATGCTCCTCAAAATCGCCAACAACTCGAAGAAGCGCTCATTGAAGAGTGGAACCACATAACACAGGAGTCAATTGCAAACCTACTACGAAGCATGCCCCGATGCTTAGCGGATGTGATGAGATCTAGAGGCGGAAACACCCGATATTAATTTATGTTTATGTATTATTTTTTTTGTTTTCTTTTTTCTTATTAGTGGAATAATTTAAAAACCTGATTAAAGGATTTTTACACTAAAACGTTATAATTTCTCTAAAAAGCTGAATCTCAGGTTACCGAACAGATGGGAAGATGATTCAGAAAACAAAATGTTGCTAAAGGACCATCCTAAATAAGGGTTTTTATTAGTTGAGTTTTGGTTGTCATGACACCCCACAGGGCGTTTCAAAAATTATCAAAAAAACATACTTCTTTTTTTTTACCCTGTTTATTGGAATAAAAATAATAAAAAGCTAAAAACTAATATCAACATTTTTGCCAACAAATGGTTCTATCCAACAGTTAAAACCTCAACACCATGCTACAAACCGTTTAAAAGATATTTCGCCTCAAAGTAGAAGTAAATTTTCAGTTCGTCACTTTTTTTGTGGGTGAGTGTATTATCGGAATAAATGAAAAATTGCCAAAAATTAATAATAATAATAATAAAGATATAAAACAACAAAGAACAATTTAACGAATTGTTAAATCATGAACTGAACAATGATCTGGACAAGCGTTTATTAATACAATAAAACTCGAATTAAAAAAGAAAAGATCATTGCATTTTTATCCTACAATTTCCCATAAAAATAACTTTAAAAATTTACCCTTACAGTTAACCCCCTTTAAGATACACAAGACCCCTGACTACATAGTAATTAAGTTCTCACACTCCGCGAAAGCACGCGAACGCGTCTATAAAGGAAGTTACCGAAACTCCCAATTTTATACAAACTACATCACTTCGAACGACTAGTTGAGGACTATCCTTTTCGTGTTTTCCTCGGTACCTAGACCCTTAATAAATTGTTCTTTGTTTAATGGACGATTTATCCATTATATACAGGTTAAAACACTATGCTAATCTACGCTAAGGCGTTTGAATACGTGATCGAAGAAACCTCCTTTATTGTCACTTTCTAAAGGTAAAAAAATCACATCCAAAAAGCCTATACATAAGGAGTTCGAATTATCTAAATCTAGCAGTTACTTATATCCGTATTGTCATTCCATCCTTTTCTATAAAGAAGAGTATTCGTTATGTCGCGATAATTAATAAATCGACAAAACGGTTCTAGATCGTTATAACTTCTGCCTTTCTCTAACTCGTACAGAAATAAAAGGTTCTTTTATTACTGTTTTTCACGTAATTTTTATGATTGCCAAGATTGGTTTTCAGTTCCAATACTTGGTCTTAAGCCCTTTTTAATTTTATAGTCTCCCTGATGACAAACACATGTGCAAGGTTCCTAAGAAATAGCTTTTAACGAATCTCCCTAAAATAATTTGAAAGTAAACCCTTAGTTTTATAGCTTTTCTTAAAATATGTTAGTCCCCAAAGTTATCCCTAATATTTTAATATTTATGTCTTTGTTTGGTCACACTATTAATGGTAAAGTAGGTAAAATTATATGAAACATGTAGATTTGTAGCATTTTGTTGCTAAATAAATCTTCTTACTACTACTATAATACTACATAGTTTGAAATACGGTTTGTTTTCTCTACAGTTGTTGCCCCTGCCGCGCAGGTTTAGTTTTTTAAGTATTTAAATGTGACACACTAAACCATAAAATAAGGCCAAATCTTAAATTAAAACGTTTTTCTATCCATATTACTATCTTTTTTCAAATTTTTTAATTTAATAAAAAAACAGTGTGAGAGTTATGGCACAACATAATATTTTTCACCACTATAATATCGCTATAACGAGAATTTGTTCGCATTTGGAAGATAGTAAGATAGACGTAAAAAGGAGATCAGAAATATAGAATAAAAAAATTAATAATGCATGTATTTTCTCTACAAAGAAATGGAAATGAGGTACGATAAAAAATTATGATTCTCGTGAGAGGAACAAACGTTTCACTGGAAGTGAAAACTGTTATACATACATAAAAGGATTTCATTTATCGAATGTGTGTGCAACTGAAAGGGAACTGTCTGTGTAAACAATTGTGCGAGAAATACACTTAAGGTAGCATAAAGTGTTGATAAAAAATACTCTAACAAATTTCGAAATGATTTTATCAAAAATGTTTTTTATTCACAAAATACAGAAAAATGCAAATTAATGAAAATTAATTGCTATAAAATTTGGAAAAAGAAAAAACTTATTTCTAATTTATAATTAATAGTACATGATATTGTTTTCACGACTTCTAATCAATGCATCAATTCGTGCATCCCCACTATCAGGTTATTAATGATTTCTTCAGGTAAGTTTGTTCATTCTTCTTGGGCGGCAATAATTAAATCCTGGCGATTCCTCGGTGGGTTATTTTTCCGAAATCTGAATCTGGAGACAGTCCTACACATGTTCAGTAGGATCCATGTCCGGGGATAGTGGAGGCCAGTCTAAGCATGTTATTTCGCCTTCATTTAAAGCTACCTATACTTTTTCACGAATGTCAAATAACTTTTAATTAAATCTTGGCGGAAGTTTGGTTTTTTTAATAAATAAATACATTTTTAATTTTTAGTTTTTCAATAGTGCTGGTAGTAAGAAAATACTGTGAATTATTTTAAGCATTGTGCTTTAATTAATTAGTTGAACATTAACCTTTTACCTACATTAATGGATATACCTACTGTTTCGTCAGTATTGTATAAGTGTGTTAAGTTTAACGTAAAACCTTTCTGGAGTAAATGTATTTTACAGAGATTTTACTTTAACAGTAACAAAAAACATGTTTTTAGGTTTAGGTTTAATAGTGCAAATAGTGACAACATGCCGTGGACTGTTTTAAGTATTGTGTTTAATTTATTTTTGTTAATGTTAATTATTATTCAAACGTTGGGTTCTTTCATTAATGGCTGTACTGTGTTGTTTGGTATATTAGTATTTGTTAATCTAAAACATTTTCAAAGGAAGTATAGTTTAAAGGAATTGTATTGTAAAGGTAAAACATCCGTTATTTCTTGTGCTGGCTCGTTGCGTAGAAAAAATTATTGATAGAATGGGCGTTATTCGGTATTATGTGGTTCTTGCCAGTGGCGGGTATCGTTGGTTAGAGAAAGTGTGAGGGGCGATTACTAGCTTATTATTGCGAAGCGCCATTTGTGAATATTTGTCTTTAATCTAAATTCAATTCAAGATTTACCGGTTTTAATAAATATAGTAAATTTTTTAACACCCTGTATACACATCTGAGATCTGAGAAAGAGTAATTAATTTGAAATATCTATTCTTTCCGTGGAATAAACGGTAGTATTGATTGCTGTTAATAAAATTACATTATACGTATTTCTATTTATTCTAACAGCACAAACGATAGGCGACTACTAGTTATCCCAGTAAAACACGACTTTTTACATATGTACTTGTTACATTATCTCCATTACGTTTGAAGTTCGTGAATAATAAATTAAATTACGCTCGTACATTTTATGTATATGGACTATTTCCAAACCCCAAGCCTGGAAAATCTCCAAGCCAATTTTCTCTCTTCCCATTTTTCGTTGGCTTTTCACCTCTTACAACCCCATTGACCGCCCATATAGTTTTACGACTAATGGAACATCGTTAGCATAATTACCAGACAGGAAATATAGAGTGTTGCAGAACGCTAGCGACAAATTTATCATATCATTTTTGAGCTAAACACAACAAAAACATTTTCTGCAGAAAAATTCCAATTTCAATAAAGTTTGATGTTCTTGCTTAAAGTTAAGTACGTTGTACCCAATACTTCTTTCTCTCAAATCGCACACTTTTTTACCCTAATACCCTAATACCCTAAACCACCCCCGTATCCGACTCTTCTAAAGAGCCTGACGTCATAAGCTATAATATTATAAAGAAAAAACAAATGATCTAGCCGGAACATTGCCAAACTTAAATATTATCTTGACATCTCATTTTTTATTTAATTTAAATAATCCAAAGTATTTTTAATTCCACAAACGCATTTTGCCAAAAATATGTGGAGGTACCTATTTTAATTTAATAGCAATTTCTTTATTTAATATGGGAAAATATGGACCACTTGTGAAATCTGTTGAAATTGTACGTAACCAGAACGAGCAACACAACGAATTATGACTTAACCTATATTACGTTATTAATGAGATTAGAATTATTCCTATGCGGTGGTGGACCCCATTCAGTCCGCTAGAGTGATTCCGATTGGTAACTCATGCGTCAACTTCAGCTGTGTATGGATCCATATTGACCAGTTCAATAATACATAATTTTTGCTCAGGTTGGGTATTTTTGCTATTAATGGTCACAAATTTTAAACAATAATCTACTCAACAAGACCTTTTAAATGATATATTAGACAACTACCTTTTATATTTAAGCTTGCACATTAGGTGTGAAATTTACATATAGTTATTATATTGTTTTAAAGTGCACCAAATTTTAAATTTTTTTCTCACCGGTTTAAAAAATATCGCAGGGTAAAAGTGGTTTTGTTATTCTGGAAAAGCTATTTACCGAAATTACAGTTAAGTGATAAAGTTTCCTTTAAAAATGAGTTAAAGAGAACTTCAAATAATACCCGTAATACAGCTATATTCTATATTTCAATAAACCGAATTATTACCATATAATAACTAATAACACACTTTATTCACGGAAAATATAACAAATTATTAATTTATGTGCCAAACTATGATAATTATAGTCCCCTAATAATCTCCGATTGGCAGTCTGAGACTGAATATTGATTCTAAACGGTAAAATAACAAGCAAATTGGCATTCGAGACAGTTCGTGTTTGTTTGGAACGTGTGTGGCTTTAAGTTAAGAGTCCGAATACGAATCTGTTAATGGCCATTAATCCATATAAATCTGAAATTTCGAAATTGTGCAATTGTTGCAAATTATAAAATGGCCGACGGACAAGACAAAGGCCAGACAACCGAGAATAAAACAACCTGATTGGTCTAATTTTGACGATCCGTCGTCTGTCGAATGGAAGTAGTGCCCTCCGTGTAATGGTCGCTGACTAAAATGTGACAAGTGGCAGCTGCGATAACCCGTATTTAAAGTTTCAGGGCCCTGTAGTTAACTAGTACTTACCGGATGTGACCTAACGTTACAAATGCTGAAAATAACCCCTACCTTCTACTTGACATGCACCAAGTCGGTGGTAAAAACTATCTACTTAATTACGAAAAGTTTGGGGCTTTAAGTTATTGATCTCAATGCGAAGTCTTTTTTAGGTTGTCAGTGTTTTGTGATATATTCTGGTACACTCTCTCTTTTAAAATAAATGTCTCCAAAGCAAATAGTTTAACTATAAGGTCCAGAGATCTTGGTGGCTATTCAACTGTGCCTCGGCGTTCTCCAGCGGTTTGGAAAAATTTCATCTAAGTACCTCCTAACATTAATAACAAAATGGAGTGATGCGCCATCTTGTTGTAACCATATTCGTCGGTTTTTGGGAATTTTGACCCATTGTTTTGGGTTTTATGGAAATTCAGACGTGATGCTCCAGTTCTGTCGACAGATTTGGATTCAGAATATGTGGGTCTAGTCGACAGATCAAGACTGTTTTTTTTGTGTGTGGCTATGTAATATGCATATGAATTAGAAAGCCTTTTTAATTACTAAGAATAAGATTATTTAGGCTGACAATGGGTAAGTTCTTAAATTTAACTTACGTAATATTAATCTAACTTTTAATTTAAATTTTAACGGCCAGATTCTCCAGAGCTAGACCGGTCTAATTTATCAACCAAAAGCTCTAAACTGATAAGTTTTATACTATGAAAATATTTCTGAGATTTTCGTTTGAGCATACCAAGACAAAGGCAATTTTAGTAATCACTTTCTACAATAATAGAAATAAATTCATTCTAGCAATACGTTCCAAGATGAAAACAAAGTACTAAATCGATAAAATATTAGAACAACATACGTTTTAAGTAACGACTGGTTAACAATGACAGGACAGAAACCTGTCAAGACCTAAACTGATCAACTAGAAGATCTTAATTTAAGCCAGTACTAAATCTTAAACCTTTCTAATGAATCTGAATGTAAATTCCAGTCAAGATTATCCAGATGTAAATTTTATTACCTAAGTAAACCTTTGGCGATAATTTATAAGAAAGTTTATTTCATTTCCCAAAAAAATACTCAAAAAATATCAGAAAGAAAGAACACCTAAAATTCTATTCTTCCCTCTTCTATACAAAAACCACAAAATTAACATTTAGTGAAAAAGACTATTAACTAATGAAAATGCGGAGACAGTGTTAATTAACAATACGCAAAGGCACTGTATTTTCAGTATATATATGTTGGGGACTGTGGACTGTATTTCTTGACTTGAGAATAAATTAACTTGACTTGTAAATGTACTTGACTCTTTTTTATTACGAAAATTGCTTGACAGATTTCTTAAACTTTTTTGACAATCTCCGGTCACTTGAATCTGTTTTTAACTGGTGGCCGTGTTATCAACACAGTTAACTTTCTTTAAAATTAGTACAAACAAATAAGCATTAATATTATTTAAAACGCGTAAGTAAATTTTAATGACGGATTAATGTCTCAATGTTTACTATCCGGAACAATATAATAGATATATAATCAGTGGCGTATTAAGCCGTACAGGTGCCCTAAGCCCGCCTACAATTTTGCGACCCATTCAGATTGTATTGATCTTTTGACTTCCCTCGCCAGGGGAAATATTTTATTCGTGAAAAAATCAACCCTCGAGATTTTTTTAGCTCACGTTTGAGGGTCCCCAGACCACAAAAAATATGATTTCCGTCTGTCCGTCGGTCTGCCTGCTGCCGCAAAAACTTTTAAATAAAGACAATTTCTATTCTTTGTTGCTTTAAACCAAAAATGTTTCATTTTTAACCAATTATATTTGTATATAGCTAAGGTTTTTACCGCAGATATAATAATTTTTTTACTGTAGCTAAGGCTTTTACCGGTAATATAAATTAATGCACTTTTAATGCCATAGATACAGGGCGGACTTAATAAAATAATTGCGAGAACAACAATACGCAATAATTGTGGTACCTAGAGTGGTTTCCGAAATATAGAATAAATAATATGATAAAATGTATGGAAATTTGGAAAGATAGGAACATTTGACAATATGAAAAGTTAATTAAAAAACAATTATTTAATAAAAAATATTTATTTTGTTTCCAAAAAATATCCTAAACTCAAAAAAATTAGTATGATTTTATTTAGCCCGAGTATACGGGATGGGGGATATATCCCCTTATCCCCCCTTAAGTACGCCACTGCTACGCACCTGATATTTAAGGTTGTTAAATATTTTTTGATTCGATCGATTCTTTTTGTGTTTCTTCACCAATTAAGTTCTTTGTATTAGAGGTTCGAGCCGGCAGTGGGTGTTCCCTCGCACGTTTGTCTTCGATCTTTCGGTAAAATATTTTTGATGTAATTACCTTCACAGTGGCTCATCCAGGATTTTGTCTTGGAGGGGGCTGAATAATGTGGATTTTTTCAATTAGCAGCGGCCTTTTTAGTTTTTATGTGTCAAGGATGTTGGTTTGGAGGGGGGGAGGCTGCAGTGTAGGGGATTTATCCCTTTTCTACCGCTACTTCCACGGATTTTGCTCTGAAGAACTAGCCGGTATTATTCCCCCCTTGAATGTCCGTAACAGAACAACAAGATGCGCGTTACGTATGCATCCCTTTACTGTCCAGCTACAAAAGCCTAGAACAGACCACTTCTCTCGCTCGTTCATACCTAGGGTCTCCAGATTATGGAACAAACTGCCTGCAGATGTTGTCCCTTCCCGTCCCAACCTCCAATCCTTCAAATCCCATGTCAATAGACTACATTTCCCTTCTCGTCAGACACCCACGGTACGTTAGTACTTAGGCTTTAAGTCTACGTGGGATGTCTTAGATAAAAAAGTCCCTCTCCTGAGTGCACCACTGTGCCTTCACTATTCTGTTAATAAAATGTTCTATACACTGGACTGAAGTTGTTTTAGTCATAAAACCCACAAAATAGGGATTTTTAAAAATTTTTGTCGCACCTTAGTATGTGCGTCAAACCAGTGTGCACTGGGTGGATTGATTGGGTTTGATTGGGCTTGCTTAGATTAAAAAAAGTTTTATATGAAAGTTACATGTACTGAAAATATCTTCTAATTATACGTTTTTTACGTCAAAAAACGAAAAAAAAACAATAAAAAACTGCTTTTTAAAAATAATTTACTTAATAATTTATTTAAAAAGCCCGCGCCGCCCTTAAAAGCTTTGCGCCCTAAGCAGGGGCGTATTATCCAACAAGCCTAGGAAGCCCGGGCTTAGGGGTAAAGACTTTTACTGGAGCCACGACAGCAACGTGCAATTTAAAAGTAAGAAGTAACTTAAATAAAACAAAACAAGAGAAGTTAGTAAAAATAAAAGAAAATTATAATTCAAAATTACTGTCAAGGTAGAAATAAATTCCTACCCAGTCCTGTACTTTTTTATAACTTCAGTACACTACTGCCAACAGTATCACGTAAGTTACTGTAACTAGTCAGCTGCAATAACAAGTCAAATTGTAGCATATGTATTTAGGAACTATTACAACAATTAAATAAACAATAAATTTCCCATCCTGTAAAAAAATATCATTTGACACTCGCTCACCCTGTATAAACGGCATCAAAAGTGTCTTAATTTACATCAATGGTAAATACCTAAGCTGTAGATAAAACACAATTTTTTTAAAATTAAATAGTATTGTTAAAACAACAAAAATAGAAACTACAATTTTTAAGGTGCCCGCCCTGTATAATATGATTAACCGAAAAGGTAGTCGGTTTCGAGCTAGGTCAAAGCCCAATTTATATGAAAAATTTCTATTTGGTTCAAGTGTTTACAAGTTTTCGTGCCAACAGACAGACCGACGCAAATAAACAATTTTTTTTGTGATTTAGAAACCCCAAAACCTGAAAAAATTTCGAGGGGTGATTTTCCCACGAATATGTACAATAATTCCACCAGCGAGAGAAGTAAATATTATATAATATTCGTTTTTATGTTTTGCGAACGAAAAAGTCACAATTATTCCAATGGGACCAAACACATAGAAATCATTTTTATTTATTTTAATTTCCCACTCTGTATAAAAATTGAGAAGTTTATTTTTCACGTAAAATCGGCACCTGCGTATTTATTTCTTTTAAGTCAATAGCTCTGTTCGTACAGAAATCACAAACCGATCAGCGCCAATCGAGTTTTAGATATTTGGTAACGTGTTTCCAACTGGTTTCCAGCAATTTCATTGGCTCTGACTGGTTTGTGATTCTTGTGCGAACAGAGCTATTATTCTAGAGTTATTGCAAAACTAAACAGATATGTTTTTATTTGTTGATATTGTGTCCTATGAAAAATCTAAATTGTAACTAAAGCTGGGTTCATCCGAATACCCTTTTTACACATGCCTTCGAATCAAACAAATATTAGAAAATTACTGTTATATCAGCGACAAAAGTTAAAAACCCTGTTTTTCGTGATCTAGGGACCCCTAAAACCCAAAAAGTATCTAAAAAAATCTCGAGTTTTATTTTTTTCCCGAACAAAATACTACCTCTAGTGAGGAAGTCAAAAGACCACCTCTCTGATTGGGGCGCAAAACTTTAGGCGGACTTAGAGCGCCCTAATAAGCCTGTGGCACCCAGCGAGGGCTTTCTAGACTAGTTGTATGTACGCTGTAATACGCCCCCGCTGTAATACGCCCCTGTATAGAAGTTTAATACTATTGAAAGAATCTATTTTTGTAATACCTTTACCTCAATCATATATCATGTAATATCGACGTTCTCGTTATGTTAGATCCCGGTGGAAAATCGATACCAAACTGGAGCTGACAATCACATATTATTACCGAACCATTGTTATTCAGGTTGGTTTACAATGTCATGGACATAAACGACTCATGTTTTGAAATACCAAACATTATACATTGCTGTCTGTATAATTAATACAATGATTTCATAATTTTATTTTTATGTAAATAAGTAAATAAGTGCCAATTGCAACTGCATAGTTGGGGTTATATCCCCCAAGCACATCCTGGCCATTTATTTACTTACGACTTAATGCCAGTTTAACGGAGGTAAGGGGCCTATCATGTACACGGAAAAAATCGAATTCAACCAAAGTCGTTGGCATCAATTGACAATATGCATATAATTTTAATAAGCCTGAAATATTTTATTTTTTTGTATTCACTATATAAATGGAATGTTTATAGGGGTTGTTTTTATCTATTTATTTTGGATTTTATACTACAAATCTTTGTGCAAAGCTTGCAAAAGGTGATACTGCTGGTAATGACGTCACATGTCATATAAATAAAAGTGTTATAATGGCTAGCACATGGTGAATTCCAAGTAATTTATTGCCTTGATTATTTTCCAAAAGTTAGGAGATTTCGGGGATAAGAAACATTACACTTGATTAAAATGAATGTTTAAAAATGACCGGAACGAAATTTTTGTAAGAACAATAATTTATAATTAAATTAGGTTTAGAGAACTAATTTTCATTTTTTACATATTTACATGTACCCCTGACCAGTAAGTAGACTTCATTCATTGTTACCTAAATCGATTATTGTTTTCTTGCATCTGCTTCTTGTTGCATAAATTGCATTAAATCGAATAAAAAACTTTACTTTTTCTTTTATTTTAATAAAGTTTTAAAGTTGTTAAAAAAACGTGATTAGAAAAAACCAGGAGGCTTTGCATTTTTTTGCTTTAAAACCGTGTTCGGCATGAGGAATAATGAGATCTCTGATAGCCCCGCCCACCTGTTTACTGCGCACCCCAAGGTTAAGGCTCATGCTAGAGTGCATGACCTGTACTTTCTTCCAACATCGGCTCTTCTATCTTCTATGCACGTGAAAAATGAGGCAGAACACAGGTATTTTTGCATATAGGCACAATACATTATGTATACAGTAGTTTTTTAATGAAGTCCATTGTTTAATAAAAATACATAAATCACACTGTCATAACAAAAAGCAATTGTAACCTAAAGAAGAGTTACTGCCTGGGTAAATAAGGCAGCTCTCCACATGCTACTCATCCAAATGCACACCTTTGTTTCCGAAGTTAAGTTCCTCGTCCGATTTGTTGATTTGTGCCGAAGAAAAAAATATATATGTAACGCTAGGAAATGCTGATGTTTTTTGTGTTGCATAACAAACCTGTTCAACTTTAGATCAACTTTTACGTTAACATGTAAATTAACACATATTTCTGCATATCTCCTGACGTCACTTAGCACTGAAGGCAAATGGCTGCTTTTTAATATAATAAATTATACGGAGAAGCTAAAAACACTTTTTAAAATTAAATTATCGGGGGTAAGTGCACAAGTGCATCAAAATTACCGATAATTTTTGAATGAAATGTGTTTTTTTATAATTGCAAGAGTTTGTTTTCATATTTTCGCGAAAAAGCCCGACTCCGCAGGACGAGGGCATTTTCGTAAAATATGAAAACAAACGATTGCAATTTGTAAAAAAAACACATTGAATAAAAAAATTATCTGGTTATTTTGCTGCACGAGTGTAATTTATTTGAATATTTCCCAAATTAATTAAGAACTCGAATTAAGTAAATTTAAATATTTTATTTAACAGAAAATACTAACAATAAAATTAAAATGCTTAAAAATTACAAGAATTGCACTGAAAAGTACAATTATTGTAATTAACAATATTTTGCTTTGAATTCGTAGACATGGTGGTTGATGCAGTCAACGAGCGAGAGCTTATTTCGGCGGGGGACTCTATTGAGCTTGACGGTTGGTCATTGTCCCGCATTTTTTCAATCAAAAGCATATGGTGGTTCTCATCCATCTGAATGTAAGGCGTCAGTGACTTGGTATTTGAGTGTCCACTTAGTTTAATTAACTGTTGTTCTCCAACACCTTTTTTGGCAAGTTTGTGATACGGCGGTTGCTCGTAAGCTATGATTCGTCAGTTTGATATTTTTATTGGTGAGGCCTGACTTTTCCGCTTGTGTAGAGGTCCATTTATTCATCAAATTTCGTCCAACCGGTATGCTTTTGTACGATTTTCCTGATTGCCAGAAAGGATTCACGGTGAGAAAAAGTCGCTCGCATTTTATTGCTTGTCTTTTCTGCATGAATTTCTTATATAGTCGGATAGGGCAGATATTCGGGTTTACTTTATTCCTGACCAACCATTTCGAGGATGCACAGGGCTTATCTCCTCCTTGAGTAGTCTTGGTAAAAAACGGATTGTACTCTATTCGTCCCGTCTTCTGACCCGCGTGATCCAGTTCTTCTTTAAGATAGTTTGTTAAACACCTTGGGCCTTCTCCTCCACGCCAGACCAGCTCGTAGGATAAAACAAAAAACATCTTTTTTTGCAAACCGTCGGGGGTTCCTCGTCGCAAGTCTCTATTATTTTGATGAATTCGTCGTGCTTTAGAAAAACTGAGCTTTGTTTTCTTTTTTCCGGCTCCTGCTGTAGTTGTTTCCGCTTAGCATTTTTGGCATCACGGGATGATTTGAACTGAATGTCACTGAATGGGTTCAAAATAATATTGTAATCTCTGTGATACTTATTCATCAACAATTTAGCGGTAACATTCCATATAGTTTTGACAGTATAATCTTTATAGTCCTCACCATTTTGCTTTTTCATATTAAACGCCCAGTCCTTCAAGATATCTGCCAGTTTTGAAATATTAGTGTTTTCATCAAGAACGTGCCCCCTTTCCTTGCAAAAACACACGAACTGCCGCCAAATATAGTCGTGATTTGATGCAGTATTCTTTGGAATGGCTTCTGTTATTTTCTGCTCTATTTCGAGGATAGATTCTTCGCCAAAACGAGACATTTTTGTAGTAAAATTACGTCTACGGAAAAGTTCAATAGCGTTGTTTACAAAAAAACAAAAAAATGTACGTTGCCACGGGTTATCCCAATGCAAAGAGATAGTTATTAACAATTCTTGACAAAATGAAAGGAAAACATTCGTTGACATTGACTTTATTGTCTGCTGTCACTCAATAAGATGACGTTAATTGTCAGAATATTACATTTTTTGACGTTTGTTAACAATAAAATCCCGCTTTGACGTTTCGTCAACAATATAAACTTGCGATGCAATTTTCGATTTCTGGCAGTGCTGTTTTCGCTGTAATTTTGCGAAAATTGCATTTCTCTTATAGGAACTTTAACATATGAGGGAAATATTCCTAGTAATTTTGTTCAAAATAATATTTTTCGGTTTGTAATGACTTTCTTAAACGATTTATGCGATAAAAAAATACAGGCATATTCCTTATTGCAATGAGAAACAACTTAAATTAACGCTGGTGAACACACAGATTTCTAGAATCGGTCATAAGCGAGTTCTAAATATGTAATTTAGGGCTTCCTCGGGTAATAGACCACACCCCATGTATGGTTATTCAACTCGTTTTTTTACATTACTTGTACCAAAAACCTTAACCCAAATGAATTTTTTCTGCAATACTATAAACTTTGTTTCATTATTTTTATTGGACTTTGTATTAGCCTCATTTTAATCGCCTATGTCTCTTTATGCAAAAAAGAACTCACTTAGTTAAAAACACAAAAATCGACGAAATATTGTTTAAACCAATATACTCGATGTTTTTTCTGTGCCTGACTGACAGTTTTCTGACACAAAAAGGTTTGGGGGTGACAGGACAATCTGTGTGTGTATTTTTTAGATTAAAAAGGTTTTTTTTTAGCAAAGTTACAAGACACTCTAATTCTAAAAACAATCAAACCCGATATTCTTGTCCAGACGTCTATTTTTGCAGCAGATTACAAGAAAAACCTTTTTTATTGGCGTAACAACAATCGAATTAATTCCGTCTATTTGTAATCACGTGTGCAAAAGCAACCAATGACAATAAGATTACAATAATAACAGCCTATGGGTAGCTCTAACTTATGTCATCATACGTTACCCGGGAATTTTTTTTTTGACAATTCTGTATTGGTTACAATTTAAAATGTCATCACTTTCGTCAAGATTTGGTGAACAAACCAGTGTTCCAATCGACAAAATTATTGTACAAAAAGCACCAAAAAACACTGTTACCAGTAAAAAGTATACTTGGAAAATATTTATGGAGTTTCGCAGCATGCGGAAATATACATTAGATGGAAATCGTACAGTGGAAGAACTGGCATTGACACTTAAGGATTGGGTGGTTAATATGAGAAAAAGAGAAGGTACAGAGTTTAAGGAGGCTACAGTTAAAACTATGTGGAATATAACAAGTCAATGATTACAAGAAAAGTATCTACTACACTGAACACAAAATCATTATAGATCCGTTCAAGAGTGATTTTTAAACCAACGCTTAATACCCGCGACGCAACACGGAGAATTCTACAATAGGACCCTTCTAAACGTAATATGAACTCTGTGGCATTAAGTTCATTGGAAATAAATAAAATAATGAACTTCTGGAATGAAAATACCCCTGAAGGACTTCAGCGAAAGTTATACCATATCGTCGCAGTTGAATTAGCTTGGAGAGGTGGCGAAGCCGCTGCTTGTTTGGTTGAATTTTTTAATATCGAGCGAAATAATGATCATTCTCCAACAAATCGCATATACCTAATATAATCCAGTCTATAGTAAAACCTGCCAGGGGGGCTCAAACAGCTGCACTGGCAGTAAATGGCTAGTTCGAAACAATAACAAGGACGCACGCCCCGTCAGGCTATTTCTCAAATTATTATCTAAACAGGGCTCAAACATTAAAGCAAGAATGGAAGACAGAAAACGATAACTGGTACGATAATATGCCAATAGGTAATATAATTAACGAATGGACAAAATCTTTTGCCGAAGCAACAAGTTTGGATACAAAGAGGACCAAAATTACCAACCACTCAAACAGATCTACTGCAGTTACTCAGGTGTCTAAAAGCGGAGTACAAGAACAGCAATTATTAAAAATTACCCGACATTCTAATGCTTATTCCATAAAATCATATCTAAATATTGATCAACACCATCATAATAACATAATCGACAATATGCATGGAAACACCTCTTCAATGGAATCGAATACGTCATCTGCATCTAGTTTTAATTTTTCTAATTGTTCTTTCAATAATTGTATTTTGAATAAAAAAAAAATTGAAAAAATTTTCTCGCCGAATATCCCTCGAGTATTAATAAATAATTCAAAATTTTATTACAACTTCCTCAAGCACGTTACTTTTTCACAACAACCCTCTGCCTACGGCAACGGGCTGTTTTCAAGTAACGTGCTTTCTAAATCTGTAATAAAATTATCTCGTAGTTATGAATGCTCTTGTGATATTATAGTTGAAAATGTACCATGTATTGTTTATTGCGTTATTTGATAAGAAATTCGAACGTATGATCTAAAAATAACCTTTAGGGATGTATAGCTATGGGCAAATACAAGGAATTTTAAAGTAATAAAACTCTGTTAAAATTGAAAAATCTAAAAATTACTAGAGAATGACGTAGACAATTTCTTGGCAATAGCTGATGGCTTGCCTCTGCTATTTGGGTTTGTAAAATACCATCATTCAAAATTTAAATCGTATATTCTACCGCTTTCGCGTGAACAAACGCTCATAAAAATTACAGACAAAGACCCAAGTGCGTAGCTAGGATTTTGTCCAGGGTGGGGCAAGGCAACACAGTTAAGTAGTAAAACATTTTCTAAGTTCGATCTCGTTCGAGTTGAACCGAATTGACTATCAGTACGTGCGAAGTTTTAAAACACAAAAATGTACTTTTCCTCGCGCAATCTCCTTCAACTCACCAATCTATAGTTTGTATATTTCACAATATAGTATTTTTCATATCCCGAAACACTAACACTAATTTAGCAAAAATGGCGAAAATAATTTTTCAGTAATCCTAAGTGCGGCCCTGCTCAATATCATGTGCACGCGGCTTGAATTTGTTTAGGTTCTGTCTAAATAGGCATCAGACAAAAAAAAATGATTTCATCTAATAGACACTACTTGTCATGGGTTGTCAAGATGTCGTTTTGAAGTTTTATTTGTAAAGAACTGTCGCGTCACAAAACGCGTTATCTTTTGTTGTACCCGAGAAGTCAAAAGAGAAATACGAAATATTTAGATTTTATGCACTTTAGGAATTTAAAGGGTACTTTAAATCCCTATTTTCCGGGAAAAAAGTGGTACTTTAAATCCCTAGGGATTTAAAATTTACTTTAAATCCCTAGGGATTTATATGCTATATTTGTATGCTAATGCAATAGAAATGTAACGTAGAACAATATTAACTATAAAAAACATCTTAATTTTTATAAATATTAACATTTAAATCATTTTGAGTATCAATAAACGAGTATTGTTCTCCAGATTTCCTTGGTAATAATTGGCCTACAGCCTCTTGAGCTGCTTTTTCGATTTCTTCCATCACAATCAACACACGTCTTCAGGTTTGGCATATTTGACTATGTTTATCGAGTTGATTTTGTTTTACTTAGTTACCTGTCAAAACACACTAGATTTTCAGTTGACAGAGACAATCATGGTACAAGTCATTGAAGATGACGTTTTAGAAATAGAGTACCGTTTAGTGGTATGATTTTTTTTTGTTATTTCTTTAACGTTTTACCTATCCTAAAGTGCATAAAATAGTATATTAACCTCGTGACTAAAGTTTCTTTTAATCCCTTGGCGAATTGTAGCCCTCCCTACGGTCGGGCTACAAACCTTTCGCCGCGGGATTAAAAGAGACACTTTAGTCCCTAGGTTAATAATATACTATTAGTGTTTCATTTTCCGTAACTAGTTATGAAATTAACATTTTATCGCCAGTTAGGAAATATTTTACTTTTGGTAACTAGTTACGAAAAGTAAGATGTTTCAAAATAAGTCATCGGTTTTAAAAAGTGCCATTTTATATGTAAAAATTAGAAAAATGTAGTTTGTGACGAACGAAATTTATTTTGATTTTATGTTTTCTCAAACAATACTAAACCAAATAAAAATTTAGTAAACAAACCCATTGCCAACAGGTTTAGTGAAATAGTTCTGATTAACTAAAATAAAATTGCATCCGCCTGTTTCGGATCGGGACTTATAAATTAATAAATTGTTCTCAACCCCAAATGTCCTAGTTTTTAGTTAATCCGTTGATTAAAATAAATCTCCCTCGGTGAAGTGGATGTTCTGAAACCTGAATACGTAATGAGGTTAAATCAAAAGCTGAGCCCTTATTAATAACTAAATAGGAAAAGGGAAATAATTAATTAAAAATTTTTCCATCGTTGCTTGACTGATAATATAATTGAAAAATCAAACCGAATTTTTATTTTTGTTTTTTTCATCTTGCATAATTAATTTTCTAAAATTGGAATGTCAGTGTATTTTTAATATTTTATTTAACCTTTGATTTTTATTAGCTACACCTGTGCAAAATTCCAGTTTTTCCAGTGACATTGCAGTTTTTGATATTGGTTGGTACTACAGTGATAATAGTATATTACATAACAAGTGTTGAAAATGATATTTTTCACACGAGTGGGAATGTTGTCGCACGAGGCGACAGTCGAGTGCGATAATCCCACGAGTGTGCGAAAATTACTTTCACACGAGTAATGTACCATATTTTTCCTACGACCACCTATGAAAGTGAGTAAAAAAGCACGGTTAACTTGCCGAGAAAGTGCCTTATATCACACGCGTGTTGAAAAGTACTTTTCAACACGTGTGTTGAAAAGTACTTGTCAACATGACATTTAAATAGATGGTGCCAATTTCATTTGTTTTATTTTCAGCACACTTGATGAGAATGTTAGTGTTGAAAGTGAGGGGTTTAAAAGACAGAAATTGAGGTTTTTTTGTAAATATTTTTGTGGTCGTAGGAAAAATATTGTACATTACTCGTGTGAAAGTAATTTTCGCACACTCGTGGGATTATCGCACTCGGCTGTCGCCTCGTGCGAAAACATTCCCACTCGTGTGAAAAATGTCACTTTCAACACTTGTTTTGTAATATACTATTTCCTACGACCACAAAAATATTTACCAAAAAACACATGTGTTGAAAAGTACTTTTCAACACGCGTGTGATATAAGGCACTTTCTAGCAAAGTTAACCGTGCTTTTTTTCTCACTTTCATAGGTGGTCGTAGGAAATAGTATATTACATAAAAAGTGTTGAAAGTGACATTTTTCACACGAGTGGGAATGTTGTCGCACGAGGCGACAGCCGAGTGCGACAATCCCACGAGTGTGCGAAAATTACTTTCCCACGAGTAATGTACAATATTTTTCCTACGACCACAAAAATATTTACAAACAAACCTCAATTTCTGTCTTTTAAAACCCTCACTTTCAACACTAACATTTTTATCAAGTGTGATGAAAATAAAACAAATGAAATTGGCACCATCTATTTCAATGTCATGTTGACAAGTACTTTTCAACACGTGTGTTGTAAAGTACTTTTCAAGACGCGTGTGATGTAAGGCACTTTCTAGCAAAGTTAATCGTGCTTTCTTTCTCACTTTCATAGGTGGTCGTAGGAAAATAAAATAAATAACCTATACTTTAGTTCGTATCCATTACAGGTTGCTGTAGTATCTCTGCATACATTAGCATCTGCAATCCGATTGGAAAGTCAGTAGCGCCGAATACAATGTTATAGGTATACTAGGTATACAGGGTGTTATGAAATTCACTGCATATATTGAAACTGGTAAATCCTGATATGAATTCAGAATGAAGAAAATTGGTCATAAATGGCGCTTCGCAATAATAAGCTGGTAATCGCCCCTTAACTTTTCTCAAACCAGCGGTACCCGCCACTGGCAAGAAACACATGATACGGAGTAAGTTGCCAATTCTATCAATATTTTTTTATGTAACAAGTTAGCATAAGAAATAATGCTATTATTACCTTTGAAGTAAAATCTCTTCAAATACACTTCTTTTGAAAATAGCAATATGGGTACCAAAAAACATTGACAACACAGTAGAGCCATTAATTTAATGCAAGGAACTAACGCCCGACTACACTAAAAACAGTTCCAATAATGCATCAAACACAAAATTAAAAGATTCCACGGTACTATTAAAAACTGAAAACTTATGATTTTTACTTTTAAAGCAAAATCTCTGTAAAATTCACTTCCCTTATTATAAAAAGATGTTTACATTAAACTTGACAGACTACACAATACTAACAAAACCGTAGGCATTACCATTAATGAAAAAAACATTCCACAAACTAATTAAATACCTACAATGCTTAAAAGAATCCACGGTATTCTTTTACTATCAGCACTATTAAAAAACTACAGGAAAACAAACGGTTTGTTGTGAAAAACTGGGAACTAATTTAAAAGGAAAATGAGAAATATTGGCGACTCGAATTAATGAAGCCACCTGCAATCAGCTGATTTTTAACGGGGGTAGACAGGCTCATTCTTGACGACAAAATTGACAAAGATGCCAAATAATGCGATAGTGATGACAAACGACTAGTTTCCTGGTTGACTGCTTCCATTATTGCATCTGGAATGATTTATTTTTCGAAATTATACATTTTAAGGGCGGTTGTAACTTAAAATTGTCTTAAATATCGCAGCTACTTAGAAATTTAACTGGAAATTGACTTAAAACATATTTTATGTCCTCGCTGTTTACTAAACGATACCAAAATGACAATTAAATCTGTTGCATAAACAAACCCGATCATACATTTGCTTTTATGACATAGCACAAAGAGGTCACCAGCCAACATAATTTGTCGAACTATGACATTCACTTAATACAGAGTGTTTGCAAAGGCAATTTTGAAAATTTTTATGTCAAAATTTTATATTGGTAATACTATCAAATTTTATTTACCAGAGCAACCTTGATAAATTGAATTATTTTGTTATAGATCACACCGCATTACCAACATTTAAAAAATAAAAATGCGGTTTCATAAAAACCCTGTTACGATACTGAAAACGATATCGAAACAGCTTTGTTATGAAACCAAAATAGTTTTTTTTGTGTATTTAGTGAATTTAAGTTAACTTTAAAAAAACTCATAAATCATCTCCTCTTGTTATTTGAGCGTCTGGAGTCGAAAACGGAAAGGATAAAATCCACCCTTTTACTTTTTTAGTAAATAAAACATTCGTTTGTCTAACTTAATAATTATATTTATGCAAATAAACTTGCAAAATCCGACTTCTCACCTTTTTTATAAATAATAAGCCTTCAAACACAAAAAGACCCAAAAACGACCTTTCCTTGAGCTTCGCTGAAATTTTAATATAGTTGGTCCCCGTGCAGCCAGTGACCTGTATACTGTATACCTAAACAAGAACAACACAAATAGGACAATAAACTACACATGTAACGCCGTGTTTACTACGTAATAATAAAGTTTTTTTATGTGAAAGAACCTGAAGAAATTACTGAATCAGCAAATGCTGTGGCAGTCAATTTACCACTAGAAAAGTCAGGGAAGTTATACGAAGCAGCATATTATTATCAAAGTTTTAAAAAGTGGTACTTAGAAAAGCACGTAGTAAACTTTTATTTGATTTAATATGAATTTAAAATTATTCAACTAGGAAATAATTTGCTTTTTCTTTTCTGCTTGATTTTGACGTCATTTATACATTAATAATGCGTAATTTTTAACACACATAATTTCATAATTTTTTTAAAAATATGGATTGAATTTTTTATAAAGACGCAACCATTCTCTCTCGAGTCGCCGCCGTTGTCTGAGCCTGGAAGTGCATTTCGCAATGACGGCAGTTGGCCTATTATGTCTCTGTGTAGGTTGTTATTGACCCCGATTACAGGCAACGGCACGCGTTACGCGCGAAACTGAGCAAATTTAATAGCGAGGGTAGTGATCTTTTTGCCGTAGTTCAAGTAGAGTCCATAAAAGTTAAAACTAAAATGGTCTTTCCTCCTTTGAATGAAACAGCTTTATATTAGATGCAAATTTTTTTTAATTTATTGGCAGAGCGCTTTCGACCTTATAGGTCAGGAGTAGAGGTACCTCTACTCTCAGGGGACGTTTCTCTCTCTAAAGACATATCTGAATCTTTTCATAGGTGTTTCAACAATCTCAAAATAACACATAAAACTAAAAGAAACTTGGGAACTCACTTAGTAAATACTAAAAATAAGATAGCTAAGCACTTTCTAAAAGTGGTATCTATAAATTATCTTGCAACTCATGCAACAGCACCTATATTGGTCGCACTTGCAGACCCTTAACAACTAGAATAAGTGAGCACCTTTTCAAATCCTCGCTCGTCTGCCTTTGGGAACCATATTAAGTATTTTAAACATAATTGTTCTCCTTCCGCGAACTCAAAAATCCTAAATAATATCAGCTCCAAAAATTTTAACCGCTTGGATTTTCTCAAAGACATAGCTGTCATCACAGAATTAAAAACTAAGAACTCTTGTCTCAATACTTAAGCACATTTAAATAGAAATTTCTACCCCTACACAGGCGCTTTATTTTCTGATTGATACTTTATTTACTAAATTTCTTTATTTATCTTTCTATGATGATAATACTGATACCTTACTGTTGCGGGCCCAACTTGTCTTTTATAATTAATTAAAAATAAATAAATATGAAAGTAAATTCTTTGAATTTTTTAAATTTCGAAATTCCTTAATATTTATTCACCATCTCATCAACAACTAAATCATTTACCAAAAAATTCTTAACAACCCTAACAAATGTGTTCTTTCAATTTTCTTATATTTTTGGGGTTTCCAAAGTCTTCATATTTTAATGCTAATTTCTTTCTCCCCGTTGCATAATCTAACCTCTCCACCCATCTACTTCTTCCTGTTGTTACTTTTCCCTAAATACATGCCACTAACATTACACATTTATACGATTGATTTAAGATCTTAACATTTCTTTAACATTTGGGTTTGAATTAGTTTGATTTCTTTCATTCCAGAATCCCTCAGACTTTCCTTTTAATTTAATATTTAAATATACTAATATAAATGACCACCCACTTTTTTCATAGGGATAGAATTTACAAATGATTGTTTTTTGATATCAAAATTTGAATTTGGCGCACTTATAACCAAGCTTCACACCAGGTCTCTCTGGTTACAAAAATTTTTCCCCTAACGATCTAGCAACCTCGTGGTTCATGATCTTTTATCAATCTTACACCTTCAAAAATGTGACCGTTTAAGCCGAATTTGAAATTGTTTTGTAATATGTTGTTTCATTTTAATTGTGATGTAAAAATATTTTACTATGTGCTACTATTGTTCGTTCAAATGGATTTCTGACTGGCATCCTGACAAGTGAGTAATAAACTAAATATAACTTATAAAAACAAAAATAAATTTAAATTAATCAAAATTGAAAAAAAAAATTCACCTTTAAAATTTAAAATGAAACTTAACTCTAAATTAAACTCTTAATCTGTATCTAAACCTGTTTATTCCTTACTTTCAGGAAGCACTGATGATGACCTATAAGGTAGAAAGCGCTGTGCTAATAAATTTAAAAAAAATTTGTACTTAATACAAAGCGTTGTTTCATTCATACTTAAAAAGTGCACACAGCCTTCACACATTCCTTATTCTCCTTGAATTTGTTACTAGCTCAGTTTTATTTTGAGTAAAATCAGGGCCGATATTTTATTTCACTTGCAAGAAACAAACAATCGAATCGAGTCGTTCCCATTAAGGTGCACGCTCACTTAGGCGAAGCGTCGCGAAGCGAAGTTTATCCATCCAAGAACCTTACACCGAGGCGGCGAGAAGCGTGGTTGACGCTCGGAAAGTCTGGAGAGCAACTAGACGACGTTTGTCTCGCCGCTTCCGGTCGCGCCCCCTCGGAGGTGCGCGCCCACTTAGACGAAGCGTCGCGAAGCGTCGCGAAGCGAAGAGAATTTTATCCACCCAAGAACCTTACATACAATCAAATGGAAGCCCGCGCACTGAGGCGGCGAGAAGCGTCGGTTGACGCTCGGAAAGTCTGGAGAGCAACTAGACGACGTTTTTCTCCCAGTGCAGTGCCGGCTCAAGGGGGGGGGGGGGGCTACCAGCCCCGGGCGGTGGCCTAAAGGGGGCGGTGGGTGGAGTAAAGAAGTAAACCCAAGCTGAAAAACAATAACCGTTGTACAAAAAAATTGACAGAACTGACACACAAAACAGTTGACATTTTCCGGCGTGAAATCTTTTATTGCAGGTTGTGAAGTTCCTTGAGCATTTCTCAAAGATAAATTGGGATGACGTTTGAAGAAATTTCGAAGCCATTTTTTGCCGGCATTCGCGTCTCGTTTTCAAAACGGATGAGGAAGGTTATTCCTTATAGCAAGCTGATACGCCAGTCTGCGAATGTCTGCGAGTCCTAGACCATAATATCTTTTGTCCATTTCCAAACAGGACTGGACCAAATCTTCTTCCATTTTAGGCAATAAAACTGGTTTTCGACCCATTTGTAGATTACACTGTTCTTCTAAGGGTTGCTCACGTTGGACATATAATTCAAGGGTTATTTGTGGATCGACGAAACTCTTTGACGCCTTTAAAAACCCCATATGCTTACTTTTAACTGTGTCAATGGTTGCGTCTTCATATTCTCTGGATTCAAATTTTTATATGGGAGTCCTTTTTTAGGCAGTTTACTGAACTTTTTTTCCTATAGATAAAAAAGTTTTCAAACCGTACATTTAGTTGGGTTTCTAAGTTTGGAGATCCAATTTTAGGACACATTTCTATCCAGAATTAGGCAGCCTTTATGACTAAGGTTATGTGATTAAAATAAAAAAATCTTGACAGATATTTTTGTTTCAAACACTTCGGCTTATTCTACAACTGACTATTCTAGTACATGCATGCGAACTTTCACTTTCCTACGCTAACTACCTTTTATAATAATGTTTAGGCACGGAAACAAAAAACTCTATGTCACAAATAAACACATAATATTATGGCGCCATCCAGTGGCGTATCCGGGGGGGGGGGGGGGGTAACCCCCCAGATGTCTGAATAAAAATATTTTTATTTCGATTTTATAACGAACTTTGGGCGCGGCCCCGAAAAATGTTCGCCTGCGGCGCTTTTCCACCTTCCCACTTTCCATTTAGTGACCCCCCCCCCCCCCAAAACAAAATCCTGAATACGCCACTTGCACCACTGAACATCCAAACTGGGTGCTCCCCTCAGACTCATTCTATATGAAAGACCTTTTTCAGTTTCGAGATGATGTAGTATCCAAAATTAGGCAACTATCCAATATTAGGCGCCTTTCCTCTACATCTTTGTGTTTTTACGTTCGTTTTATTCACATGGATAATACCTAGTGGAAATAAACATCGGAAAATTTTATTGGAGGGGGGGGGGGCGGTCAGCTTTGAATAGCCCCGGGCAGTAAACAGCCTTAAGCTCTAGAGTCTAGAGGTTGGGGGAAACGTTTTTATCCCGGACGTGTGCATGCGTAATAACCTCAAAAATATAAATGAGGCACTTGTTAATACGTTTACTGCTTTCCTAGCATCAGTCACGTAGTGCAGTGGTATAGAATCCGCTTATTGACCCAGACGTCTTGGTTCGAATCCGTGCTCGGCCGCATATCTTTTGTAATTTTTGTCACTTAAAATAAAGGGTTTTCCAATAAGAGGTGTTATTTTGATATTCAAAGGAAAATGCCATTTTTTGTGATAAATGATCGGATGTTTATTTCATTATAAAGAGGAAGGTATGCCGTTAATAATGGAAAATAACATCTGCCAAATGACCACCACGACCACGCCTACAGGACCATATCCTTTTCATGAAATTTTCCATAACCAAATCACAAAGTGGCTGCCCTATGTCCTCGATAGCCTCACGAATTCCATCTTTGAGGTCTTGAATCGACGCTGGGCTGTTGGCGTAGACCTTCTCTTTCACGTGGCCCTAAAGGAAGAAGTCGCAAGGTGTTAAGTCACAAGATCTCGGTGGCCAATTGTGATCACCTCTTCGAGAGATAACACGGTCCGGAAACTTTTCCCGTAAAAGGTCAATGGTTTCGTTGCTTGTGTGGCACGTAGCGCCGTCTTGTTGAAAGTAAACGTTGTCCAGATCAATACCATCCAATTCCGGCCATAAAAAATCATTAATCATCTGTCGATAGCGCAATCCATTCACCGTAACTGGTGCTCCAGCCTCATTTTCAAAAAAGTAAGGTCCAATGACCCCGCCGGACCATAAACCGCACCAAACAGTCACACGTTGAGGATAGAGAGGCTTTTCAACAATAACTCTTGGGTTTTCCGAGCCCCAGATGCGACAATTTTGTTTGTTGACGAAGCCACCGAGGTGGAAATGGGCCTCATCAGTCAAGATGATTTTTCGATGGAATTCCGGATCATTTTCATGCATTTCAATGACCCAATCGGCCGGCTTGAGTTCTTGTGTTAACTGAACTTTATAAGCCTTAAGACCCAAATCTTTATGCAAAATACGGTGTAATGACGTTTGTGGAATGTTTAATTCCAAAGAACGACGAGGAATGGACAAACCTGGGTTTTCTTCAACATGTTCGGATACAGCAGCAATATTCTCAGCTGTTCTTGAGCGACGTGCACGGGTTTTATTCTTCACATCACTAACTTGTCCCAACAGCTCGAATTTTCCCACCAACTTCTGTATTGCGGTCCGACAAGGTGCTTCACGACGACCCAAAAATGTTCGAGTTTTACGAACCGTCTCTGCCAAATTTTCACCATTTTTATAGTGAATTTTAATAATTTCAATGCGTTGTTGAAGCGTGTATCGTTCCATTTTTATTAATGGCGTAGTTTCTACTTGTCAAATGTCAAAAAATTACAGCTCCAAAAGTGACATCTACCGAAATAGCGGGCTATTCAAAATAACACCTCTTATTGGAAAACCCTTATTATAACAAATAGGAAATCGGCTCTGAAAGGTGGATTGGAAACGGGTTAGCACTCCTTCCTCGATAAAAATTTTGTTTTGTCTTTTTGTAAAGGCAATCAGGCTGAGGACAAAAAGATCTTCGTCCGATGACGAGCTGCTCATTTTATGTACCTTCGCAGAACAACCAAAAATGATTAAATGTTGACAATAGGATGGGATATTTTTTGCCGTGGATTCTCTGCGCCTCGCTTCTCTTCGCCCCAGTGTGTGGACACCGCGGAAACGACGCTTCGCTTCGCCGCGCTTCCCTTCGCGACGCTTCGCCTAAGTGAGCGTGCACCTTTAACAAGCTGAATAAAATCACATCTCTTTTCAGCACCAGTTCCAATTTAATCGAAGGAGATATTAGAAACAGATAAAATATAAGTGTCAGCTTTGTGACCTGGAATAAATTATATTTGGATGATTGTCCCGAAAGTAAGTCATCTTGACGCTATTTTTGTACAATATAAAACGTGATAGGCAGTGGCGTGCATTGACAATTAAGGGCGGAGCGATCTGATAAAAATAATTAATATTGATATGACACTTTTGTGAAAATTATTTAAATCTACTTTCGACTCAGTTCCAGTGAGTTTTCTCACTTACATTGAAAGTAAACAGGGCCAATAGAGCAGATTAATTTTAATTAGATTTTTCAGTCGGTATTTTTCGTCAGTTTTTTCTTGAAAGTTTCAACTAGATAGTATCCCACCAAAAACATACATGTACAAAACAGGCCAAGTTCTCGTCAGGACTGTGTGTTTTGTTATCTGAAAAAGATAACTGAAATGTAAAAATTATGCCAAGTTCCTTGTCTACACGTTAATTCATAGTACAGAATTTATTGAGAAATGTCTTCTTCCAATAGGACAACTCTCTGAAGAAGCACAGTAAGCTCGAAATAAAGATTGTCGTAGGTTTCGAGAGCACCGTAGCAGGAAACGGTCGCTGATTACCACGAATAGAGATTTGTTAACAATGTTGTTGATAATATCTGATCCTCTAATTAATAGTCTAAGAGAAATTCCCACAAAAAAAAGCAGATAAATTACCTTTAGAGGTTTTGAAATTACGTCTTCTTCCAAAAGTAACTCTTAGCTGCCTACCAGTTAATCTTTCTCAAAATGACGATTACTTGGTATCAGATTCCTCTGAAGTTGACAACGACAATGACGACTGAAAGTAGGAGTGAATTATGCTTTTAAATTATAAATGGATTTATTATTAGCTTGGTTTGTACAGAATATTTGTTTGTTACTTTGGTAGAAGGCGCCCAGCTTATAATGACAGTACATTACATACTTGTCTTAAAGTAAATACATACTGAATTTATGAAGCTTTTGTATATCTTTAAGTCCAGCAATATCTTTATTTTTTAATAAGATAATGGGACACCCTATATATTTTTATACTCTTAAATTCTAAGCCAAATAACGTATTCCATCTAACATGTCATATTATATCGGATGTTAATCATTTTGCATAACTTTAAAGTTTTCAGTGATAAGATAAAAGGTCATAATAAGTGGGCCACCTTGTATATAGAAGGTTCTATTTAATTTCGAGCCCTCTTATATAAATAAAAATTAATAATTTATAAAATAGAACACTATTAGGTAGTGCAATTTTTTTCATAATTCATTTCTTATTTTAGATATTTTATTAGTTGTTTACACCTTATTGTATTAAAATTACAATTCCTTGTGTAAAGAAATATCTAAAATGACTTAAATGGCTACTAAAATTAAATAAAAAGCATTTTACCACATTTCAAAGATTATGCACGCAAAATGTACTGATAAAGACTTTTGTCCACTTAGGTTGTATAACGCGAACAGTGTGCGACTGCTCGCACTCCGTAACTAATAAACAAACAATGACACTTGAGATTATCTAGGGCACTTACACCCACCGCCAACTAGCGACAGTGGCACTTGGATCATTTTATGGGTTATTGCCGATGGCACATCGTTCGTTTTAGGCGGATGTGATAACCACTACACTACGGACACACGTTACTTTCTAAAGCAGAAGTCGCAACCTATTTTGTGTCAGAATCCACCATATTGGATTTTCTGCCATGTTGGATTCTTATTAATCGCTGATTTTTCTTGTAAGTACCACCTTAAAACACTATTTATGTTCCAAATTCCAAAGCTCTAGCTCGATTTGAAGTACCCTAGATTTATGTCAGTGAGTGCCCTAAATTGTGAATTTTGGACACTCGTATCTTGAAAACTATTCCACCTAGACGTATGAAATTTGGAATACTGCTACTTTTTGGCAACCTTAACGCCCCTTAAAAAATTCAGTCCTGCAACGGAAACAGGTTGACTTACTTTTGGGGAAATAACTCATAAAATAGAAAACGACAATGATTATAATATTTATTTCGAACCAAAATGATGCCGTAAAAAGTTAATGTTATATATTATATTTGGCAGCTTTTATTGAACGATTTCTGTTTGAAGTGATGTCAAACAAATTTGCATGAATTAATTCGCTTTTTCGGCCGGCCGGCGCTTTTCATCTTTATTGAACTGCAAATTATACCTTTTTAGATTTTGATCAGATGCTTTTCGTTTTCGCTTTTATTCAATTAATTTTATTTTTAAATTGTTTTAAGAAAGAATGATAAAACTTATTAAGAAAACGGTAAAACTTTCTGTACAACGGATCAATGTAAGTAACGATGAGAACGAGCACTCAAATTTTAAATCGTCTATTCTGCCGCTTTCAATTGAAAAAGCGCCCCTAAAAACTACAGACAAAGACCCACGCACCAAATGCACACTTGTTACCGAGCGCCGGCAGTGAATGCTTCAACGCACTACTGGCAAAACTCTTATTTTAAGTTAAACTATTTTAACGTTATTCACGATTTTTAGGTTTTAAATTAGCTAGAGATATTTTATCATAACTATTTATGACTAGTCAGAACTTAGTATAAGTGAATCCTTACTTAAACGACTAAATATCGATCGTAGACAAAAAGTGTTGAAACGAAAGTTGTAGAGAATTAAATTTCCGACAAGTTTTGTTATGACCATTTTCAGTCAAAATTTAATTTAAAATTTAGTCAAGTGAAAATGGACGAGTTATTTAACAAAATAAATTCCTGCTCAAATTCAAGATGGTGGTCGGCGCATAGGCAGAATACGGTCGCAATTCTGGATTTAGACTACCAATGATCCTCCCCGGCGAGTAGTTATTTTTCACAGTTTCTAGATCAATCCAAATCCAAAATCCAAATCCCCCCACTCTTCACCCCACCAAAATCCCCCCACTCTTCACCCCACCAAAATCCCCCCACTCTTCACCCCACAAAAATCCCCCCACTCTTCACCCCACCAAAATCCCCCCACTCTTCACCCCACCAAAATCCCCCCACTCTTCACCCCACCAAAATCCCCCACTCTTCACCCCACCAAAATTTTGGTGGGGTGAAGAGTGGGGAGATTTGGATTTTGGATTTGGATTGATCTAGAAACTGTGAAAGATAACTACTCCGGCGACTACAAACAGAAAATTATGGAAAACGAATTCTTTAATTTCAGGTTTTTTTTGGACATATCTACTTGGCTAATACCCCTCGTATATGAGTTAATGCAAGTCGTGTAGTGTTTCTATGGAAACATCGATAAAATCTTTAGTTAAGCGACAGGTGCTCTAGCCAGGTGCTTTAGTCATGCAAAGAAATACAGTTTCTCCACAACCATTAAAGAATGTAGAAATTCCGAAATCATTTTTAATAATAGAACATATACATTCTTACTCTTGAGTTAGAATATTTATTCTGAAACACTTACTTCTTATGTGTTTCGCATGTATTTTCATTCCATAACAAGGTACGGTATGAATATTCTGTAATCGAACCAAACGACATAGATTGCCGTGGATTTCAAAATTGTCAGTGACAGATGCAAATTGTGGCGGCGTCATAATTTTTGTCAGAAAAGCTTCAATTTAAATGAAATAATGAGTGAAAAATCGAATGAATCAGATATAGAATTTGACAGTACTCATACTTTCTGGTCGTGGAGAAAATATAGTCTGTTACTCGGTTAGAATGAAAAAACTCGATACTCGTGGTTCCTCACGCTCGCTAACGCTCGCGTTCGGAATTTTCCACTCGAATCGAGTTTTTTCATTCTAATCTTGTTACAGAATATACTATTCTACAAACAGTCAGCAAGAAAATATTGATACAGTTTACAATATTCTTTATATTAAACCAAAATCCATGGATTAATAAAAAAGTAAGATGAATATTTACTTTAACCCATGTCCAAAGTAGCCCAGGTTTTGTTCAATGCATGTGCGATAAGATGTCTTTAAATGGTTGACGACATCCCTCAGCGACTCCTTCTGTTGTGTTTTAATAAACTTTAATTATTCCACAATTTCACAATAGTTTTTTCAATAATAATTTTAATGTGTAGTAGTACTAGATTTTAAATTATTCCCTAAGCTTGTTGCCCTGTATTTTTAAAGCTAAATTTATATTCTAAAGACAGCCGAGTTTAGAAACTTTTATGCGAAATAAATTGGAAATAACGGTTTTCACCTGGCTATGTAAAAAGTCTATTACAGTACATTTCAAAGGTTGTCAAGTTTCACTTATGAAAAATTTTAATTCCTTTTTTACAGTAGTAAAATACGAATATTGAAAAGTTTTATTTGACTTTAGAGTCGTCATATGAAAATATATTGGATTCAAGGAGTATTCTAACAAAAGAAAAGCCTCTTAAGTATTTGAACTGATTTGAAATTCTTTAATATTTCTAGGATAAAGGGGTAAAAGCTTGGATATCTCGCAAAAAGTTTATCCACCGAGCTTTTCTATTATGGGGCTAAAATTGGCCAATCAGGTTCCTGTATCGTCGCATGGGAGGGTGGTGCAGCAAACCAGTCTGTGAATATGAATATTTGCGCAGCAATTCAGAGATTAGAGTTTGTTTATTGTACAACTGCCGAAGCTCATTTTATGCCAGAGGTACTGGGTTTAAGACAGACTTTGATTATTTTTTTACTTTTTTAAACAACAATGGTAAAAAAAGCAATATAGGAGGAGTGGAAACTGATTATCATTGGCGTAACAAGGGGGTACAGTCCCACCCCCTCCCCATCTTGTCGTTGGCTCCCCGTCTTAATTATTCACGCAAAGAAAGATTGCTTGGTTGGTTGTTTGCATATTGCAATCACAAACATTTACTGATGATATCAAAATCTTTCAAATTCCATTAAACACACCAGGATTTTTTGCTGGTGGTGGTTAAATTTATTTATGTATTTTTATAATCATTATAAATGAATTAACATTAAAATTATTAGAAATGGTATAAGTTCTACGTTTTATATTTTTGAATAATAAACGAAAAAACAAATTTTACCATTTTTTGATAGTTACCAGTAGCTACACTACTAGCACTGTAACATATAAAGCATCGCGTCGGCTCAGTAGCGCAGTCAGGATCTTATATTAACAGGGTGGTTTAAGAGTAAATAAAAGTATGTTATAAAACTATCATATTAACACATTGAATGTATTAAAATATTGACAATGTTCCAGTTGTAGAAGGAAATGAAGCCAATTTTATTTTCTTGTAGTTGTTTATAAAACTTGTTAATTCGTTAAAAGCATTTAGGGAAGGGTTTTACTCTCAAAACCCCCCTCGCTGCGTCAGTGTGTCAGTCGAGCGGTAACAGATATAGAAAAACAAAATATAATTGACTGTGATTGGTGTTGTGTTGTATAGGGCGAGTTTTTTTATAGTGTTACAAGGCGATATCTCAAAAACGATTTAAAATATTTTTATGAAATTTTGGTGAATTAATAGGGAGATGAGGGGAACATTTAAACATATTTTTGACATTTACCCCCTCTCTCTATTTTGAGGGGTGGTGGTAACTTTGGAATTTTAAATGGGATGATGTACCTTTGTTTATGAAATTCGAATCTACGTAAAAACTACATACATATGTATACAATTCTTTTATGATTTGCTCTTTCGGTTACGGAATTAGAATTTATTAGGTTATAAAATAAAAAAAAACATTTACCATTTAATTTCAACATATCTATCGTCTGTTATGCTTGCGAAGTTGTTCAAAATGTCCCCCTTCAAATTCTAAACACTTGCTTACTCTTTTTCTAAATGAATTTCGGACCCGCTGTAACATTTCAGCTGTCACTAATAAGCAGGCAAAGCGGATTCGGTCTTTCAAATTATCTAAAGTTGCAGGTGCAGTCGCCATGACGTTGCCCTTTATAAACCTGCACAAGAAAAAGTCAAGGGGGGTCAAATCCGGGGACCTTGCAAAAAACTGAGAAATAATCGTTAAAACGTCAACATTCTCAACTGACTTAAGTAAAAATAAGAGGGGGGGGGGGGGGGGTAAATGTATTTAAGTATGTCCCCCATCTCCCTATTAACTCACCAAAATTTCATGAAAATGTTTAAAACCATTTTCGAGGTACCGCCTTGTAACATTTTAAAAAATTTCCCCTGTATAAATGTGGCCCCAACTGCCCCCCCCCCCCACCAGAAACATATCCTAGTTACGCCAATGCTGATTATTCCTCCTAAGGGTTATAAATTACACATAACCGTTTTCCACATAGTTCCGTTAGAATTCTATTAAAGCAGATCCGGAAAGTCCATCTCATATTTTATTTAGGTGAATTTTATTTTCTTTTCCATAATATACGATGCCGTAAAATTTGAAAAGTTATAAAGTTCCCAATATTAAGTTAGCTGTATACGATAGTATCGTAATATGAAAATGGTACAAATTTGATTTGTATGTATTGAATTATGGACCAGTAAACTGTGGAAAATTTTTTGATATTTGAATTCCCTTAAAATTACAGTATCGGTTGTTCTTAGGTCAGACGATCAAAATCAGTGCGATGATTTTTTAAATCAGTTACGTGCATAATCAGTTTTTCTAGAACTTATCTTTCTCGCAGCAAATGGGAGTAAATAGGTCCAATCATTGAGATCTCATCTAACGATTATTAAAAAAAATGACAACAAAGCATTTTGTTTTTTGTTGCATAAGGGGGTTAGTATACTTGTATGGTGTACTGGCATCCTTTTGCCACCAAACAATATTACAAAATAATACTCAAAATAAAATTCTATTGACTGCCAGACGATAAGTAATATTTTTAAAAGCAATACAGTACACTGGTAGATGTGGAAACAGGCTTAACATTTGCACCCTCTAGCTTTAAGAACATCAGATAAAATTAAATGCTCTTTTTAGAACAAGCACAACAAAGTATAAGAATGTTGATTATGCTCACCTACTTCTTTATAATTGTCCTTGATTTTTTAATAGGATCAAAACTTAGTAGATCGTTTTCTGGATATCCTAGATTTGCCACACCCCTGGGTTCTAACCGTCTTAACTGCATTCAGCTTTGCGCCAGAGGACTCTACATGAAATTACCTCAAAGTTCTGCTCGACACTTTCTGCATTTTGACACATGGTTTAAAAACAAAGAAATTATTGTTTTAAAGCTAAAAAATATTTATTATATAAGGGAAAAAGGTAAAAGATATTGACGCGAGGTGTAACGTTTGTCTCTCGACGCGAAGCAGAGGGAGACAAACACACCGAGCGCCAAAATCTTACTTTTTTCCAGTGTATAAAAGACTATTTCTTTCTGTGACGGTATAATGACGGCTGCAAAGTGTTAAAAATCTAATTAAATTGAAAAACGGAAAAGTGATGTGAAATATGAATTACAGATCTAGTAGCTTGCGGCAGCGACAATTCATGTTGTCTTGGTAATGGTTTTTATTGTTTACATTGACATTCATGATAGAAATAAAAGAAGATATGATTCCGCGCAGGTAGGCGTGGCCATGTACGTCACGCTGTGAGTAATTCCGCCATATTTTGTAAACGAGACACCTCTTTGTTAAGATCGAGTTGTGTTTAAATTTATTTTTTGGTGTTTTTATATCACTTTTTATAGTATTAAAGTTTTTAGCTTCCCCAAAGACAAAGAAATACAAAGTGTTTGGAAGCGTCTGTGCAAACGAGAAGTTTAATGTGAAAAATGCTAGAATCTGTTCTAGAGATTTTAACGAAAGTGATTATGAAAGTAATTTAAAGCATGAATTGTGTCATATCATTAATATCAAATGTGTTTAATGTTTTCACAAACTCGCTTCAGTAAAAAAGTTTACTGTGACAAACAATTACTAAAAATCTCCACGGTACCGAATCAACAGACTTTAATCGAGAAAATACGACAAACAAAGAGACTGTAAAAAGGCTATTTTCTTAAAAAATAATTTCTTGTTTTACCCGATTTCATAAATTTAGATATTTATGTTTTTTTTAGAATAATTTTTGGCATTTATGATTTTTTTTAAATTTAACAAATTAAGAATACAAAAATACAACAATTTTTAATAATTTACTATTTAAAGTGTAAAAAAGCTAAAAATCTCTCCTAAAAAATATGTTCCCGTCGCAAACATACAGATGTTATTCACCGCAAAAAATATTTGACAAATTATAGGAACAAACAAAATTCTCATTTATAACATATTTTCGGAAGACTCTGTAGGTAAAATAAATAAAAAATTATTAGGCATAGTTTTATTTTATAAAATTATAATTTTATAAAATAAATAATAATAAAAAAATAATAATAAATAATTAATTACCTTTTCTTTTCACGTAAATAAATACACAGAACGCAATTGGCAGGCAATTTACCAATATCTATTATTTTAAATTAATTTATCCCTTTATTTACATGATTATTTTAAATCATATATTTAAAATTTGTATTATAAGCAGGAGGCAAAGTATATTGCCAATAGAATTTATATAAAATCGCCTATAACTGACGTAAACTCTATATTGCCCGTTATAAATTTCAAAAATAACTCACAGCGTGACGTCATGCGCGAACCCGGACGAATTTGACACGGTTTGGTATCATATCTACCTTTTATTTTATCATGATTGACATTATAAGTCAGCAGTTTTAATTTTTGTTGATTGTGAAAAAGCGCAAGAATGAAGAGCAATTTTGAGTTTTCGTGCACTCCACCGGAGTTAGAAAAAGCAGCATAGGAAGCTTTATTGAAAATATTGCCAGTCGAATCTAGGGAAGTGTATGGAAACGCGTATTCAAAGTTTATAAAATGGCAAGCAGATAAAAGGTGTAATTCTTTCTCAGAGACCGTGTTGTTAGCATATTCCCAGAACTGGCACAACAAGTAAAGCCATCGACTTTCTCGGTACAATATTCCCTGGTTAAAAGTACGTTACAGATGAACAACAATGCAGATAGTCCGAAATATTCTAAATTGATTTCATATCTAAAGCAAAATTCAAAAGGATACAAACCACCTAAGAAATCGAATATTTTTACTGGAACACAAATTAATGAATTTCTAAACAATGCCCCCGATAAACCTCATTCAATGTTCAAGGTATGAGGTATGCAATTAAAGTGTTATTAAGTATATAATTTAACTGAAATTTGGGAATGGTTTGTAGGTTGCCGCAATATATGGATTTGCGGGAGCGCGGCGTGCCGGCTACTGAATTATGCCAGATGTCAATAGATGACATAAGGTTTGTTCCAACACAGAGTCCGAGAACTGTTTTCGATTAGAAAAAGAGTTGCCTAGATAAAGATTACATTGGGCACATCGACAGGCGCTTTTAGTGTATGTCAATGACTGATTGTTTCGGACGGTCAGAAAACTGTACGGACTGCTTGTTGGAAGATAATTACACAAGATTTAGGAACGTCATTAATAGTTAAAATTAATCAAACAAAAAATTATATAAGTAGGAGGTTTGTGGTCACTGAAGAATACATTAAATTTTACAAAAAGTACATAGGACTTTGTCAACTAACAGTAAAAAATCATCACCTTTTTTATGGATACCGCGACGGAAAATGTAGTAATCATGTGGTGGGAAAAATCAGTTTTATAAGGTACCTACCTGAAATAGTTTGACGTCTGGCTGTTAAGCAGCTCATTTAATTCTACATCCCTTATTGTCATTGTTTTTTTTTTGTAACAATAGGGTGTGATATATGGCAGATTGACATACCATAAATGTAGTAATTTATTGTAAAACGTTTAACCATGCATTTACAATATTTGTAGGCCATAATACTTAATATACAGGTGCTGTATGCATTTTTGTAGGTATAAATACCTTTTTTCCAATTTCTAGGTGCTTTTTTGGCGCCCCTTTATAGCTGACGCCCCTAGGCATGTGCCCACTCCACCTATACCCCTAGTTACGGCACTGGAAATGGAATAGTTTTTAAGGGAAATGGACTTGACTTTTGTGAATTAAATAATGTTCAGTACTGTTTCCAATATAAATAAAGTAGACTGATTGTAAATGAAACTGGCACATTTGTCCCAGTCTATATTAAATATCTATTGCTACTGTAAAAAGTACATTAAAAAATATTTTCTCACTATTGACTCGGAAAAATCTGTTGCCAAGGATAACGAGATCAAAAAAACAACAATACCTTTCAAAATAATTTATACGCAGAAAAATATAAATGAGGATTTCGACACTTTTACAGAAAAATGGTAAAAATATGTAAATGGCCTCTAAGCGCCTTGTCAAAACGATCCCTTTGAAGAACGAAATATTTTAGGCCAGTCTGTAAAAAAAATCAATAACCATAAAAAAATAACAGTATAAAATATAAATGTAAAAGTGGTTTATTCACAGTTGATAGTCAATAGATTAGATTTTTTCTAGGCATCTTTATTAAAATGTATATCAAATTTGCGAATTGCTCTTTTCAAAAAGAACTAAAATCATTAAATTGTAAGGATAAGGCTCTAGTTTAAACCCTACTTCCACTTACTGTAATATATTTCTATTAGGTAACTGGTTCACTGTCATCCAAATGCGCGATCTCCTGCAGCCGCGACTTTTTTACAATAAAAGACGTTAATTTCACTAAACAATTTTGTATATTCATTACTTGTAAATATGGGTATTTTCTACACTATTGGTTCTGGCACTAGTACTTGACATATTCGTCATTTTCTGGTGTTACGAGATGTTACTACTTTTTACAGGACCATGCCTAAGAGAAACACTGGGACTTTTCCCACACTGGTACACCTAATTTGTGTCACTTAACGAGATTTACAGGACTATGCCTAAGAGAAATACTGGGACATTTCCCACACTGGTACACCTAATTTGCGTCACTTAGCGAGATTTACAGGACTATGCCTAAGAAAACTGACGTTCTTATGATCTAAAAAACAGGACCATGCCTGAAGAAACAAAAGGGGGATTCTTTACCCGCACTAATTGGGGTTCGGTCTTACTTGACCTTCGCGATTCTGTCGCGTCAAGGAACGCGACAGTCTTTGTTTGTGCTAGTGTAGTCGACTACTGAAGTTCTCCTCTCGGGAACTAAGATAAAACTAACTCGGACCATCATCCGGAGACTATCCTCCAAGAGTCCGGCCAATTAACGTCGCTTTCGCGATGACGCTTACGAATCATATTTAAGCAGTTGGCAAAGGGGTTGATATTTGTTGTCGTAGTCACCAGCCATCTTTACCTTTCCCAGAAACTGTACCGGTAGAAAGTCACAGTAATAAAACTAAGAGATAAAAAATCTTCAAAGGAAACTAAACCTTTGAAGTTTAGCCGACAACGTGCCGGTGTTTTAGAAGAACTAAATTAAAGGAAATATTTTCTTTTATTATTTTAGCTGAAATAGTCTTTGTGCTTTGCCGATGACTGCGTGTTTTTATGCAGTTAAATTTACATATGAGACAAGTTTGAGCTTAAGTATTGTGTGGGGGATTTTATACCTGCTTGGTTATTGATATTTATTTAGAAATTAAAATAGAGTTATAGAAATTGAATAAACGGTTGGGTTTCCCCAACAAAATAATTAGGCTATACAGGTGAACGTTGAACAACTCTAATAATAAAATTTTAACATGCGATTTTTTGATCAAAACTAGAAAAGAACTTCCTATTAACCAAAAAGGCCGTATTTCCGATATACCCGATGATAAAATTTTTATTTTATTTCGGTTTGTTGAAATTCCGTCCACACAATTTTTTTTCAGTACCTAACCTACACTGTTTAGTCAGATGATATTTGAAAAAATAGGACCTAAAGTCAGACGCCCTATTTAGCGGACCACACCCCTTCTGTAAAACCTGTACGAATTAACTATACAGTTAGAGTTGTACAGTTAAATTTCAATATGTGTAAGCCAAGGCTATTAGTTTTTAAATGGGTTTATCCAGCATTTTTTTTCAATCTTTTATTTCATTTTATTTTTACAAGTTTTTATTTAACTTCACCTGTTACTTTGCCTGTATGTATATATGTTTGTTAGTATGTTTAGGTCAAATATTGCAATCAAAATTTCGACTAGTCTAATTAAGCTAGAGCTGTCAAATTTTGCACACGTATATATATATATATATATATATCCGGTGACAATGCAATATATTATATTTAATATTATTCTAAATCCAATAGGGCGGACGCCCCAAGATGGCGGATTACCTTTTTCTTTACAATCCCCTTGATATGGGTATCAAATGAAAGGGTTTAACGAATAGAATCCGTTAAGCTAAGTCATTCAAAACCCAATATGGCAGACGCCATAAGATGGCAGATTACCTTTTTTTCACAACCCCCTTGACATGGGTATTAAATGAAAGGGTTTGACGAGTAGAATACGATAAGTTATGTGACGTCATTCTAAACCCAATATGGCGGACGCCACAAGATGGCGGATTACCTTTTTCTTCACAATCCCTTCGATATGAACAGCTAATAAATGGGTTTGACCAGTAAAATACGATAATCTATGTGACGTCATTGTAAACCCAATATGACGGACGCCACAAGATGGCGTATTATCTTTTTCTTCACAAACCCCTTGACATTTGTATGAAATGAAAGGGTTTAATGAGTAGAATACGATAAGATGCGTGACGTCACTCTAAACCCAATATGGTGGACGCCACAAGATGGCGGATTACCGCTTTCTTGTGGCGTATAATATGGGTATCAAATGAAAGGGTTTGACAAGTACAATACGATAACAGGTAAAATGTCTTGTAATATTGATGCATAGGTTAAGACGTTACTAAAAATTTAAAAGTAAAATCTTGTAAAAAATACTTTTTAAAAACAAGCTTTTATTATTTCGATATACTAAAACGAAAAAATAAGTATAGGTTTTTCGTTGTGGCAATGCTGAATGCAATTTATAAGTGGACGTAGTTCGCGTGGGTGGATCGTAATAAAAGTAGTATCAAAGTTTTCACTGAAACAGATATAAATTTAAAAGATTTATTGTTTGGGTGTTACGCCACTCTACTGTTAAGGAAAATATAGTGACTTTTATTATTTTTAAAAAATATTTATTTTCCTTAACAGTAGAGTGGCGTAACACTCAAACAATAAATCTTTTAAATATGAATCCGCCACAATCATACAGACATTAGAAACAGATATAATATATTATGTTAAATTTATTGTCTTAAAAGCTTGTCGCGTGAATAGAAAACAATTTCTGCCAAACAAAACTAATGTCTGGATGAACTTTTCGCGCGCGACGAGCTTTTAAGACAAAAATTTAACTCTGCATATTATATCTGTTTCAGTGATAACTTTAATACTACTTTTATTAGGATCCACCCACGCGAACTACGTCCGTTTATACATAGCATTCAGCATTGCCACAATAATGAAAAAACTATACTAATTTTTTTCGTTTTAGTATATCTGTTATGGTTAATTTGGATACTTCGCTAGTTTACAAACTAACCAGCTAGTTTGCAAACTAACTAAAGACACTGTTATTTTGAAGGAATCAGCCATTTCCCACAAAATAGCAGATGGTTTATAAACTAGCTGGTTAGTATGCAAACTATCGATTTGCTTCAGTTAAGATGAGGATTTTATTGAGGTTACCTTAACCTAAAAATTATGTTTTGTTTGTTGTCCAGAAAATCTAGCGAACGGTGGATCGGAGGGCACCCTAAGGTCGGAACAGGGTTAGCACCTGGTTAGGGGCCCTGACCAGTCTTTTTCCTCGCAGGCGAAGAGGGATCGGTGCAAAAAAATCCACTATTGTTCCTTCCTCTGCGCATGCGCAAGCCCGGGATAAAAAGTAGTACCCATCCCCTAGCCCTAGACTCTTGTGTCAAAAATACGATACGGTAAGGTGCAAACGTACGGTAGGGGTAGTGTTCAAATTAGCCAGTAAACTAGCTATTTTAGGCAACTAGGATAGTTGTAGTAATCGTATTAACTAAAGAAAATTGGATAGTATAGAAACTATATAAAATATCTAGTTAATATAAAAGCAATAATGAAAAATCTGTACGTAAGGAACAATAGTGGATTTTTTCGCACCGATCCCTCTTCGCCTGCGAGGAAAGAGACTGGTCAGGGCCCCTAACCAGGTGCTAACCCTGTTCCGACCTTAGGGCGCCCTCCGATCCACCGTTCGCTAGATTTTCTGTACGACAAACAAAACATAATTTTTAGGTTAAGGTAACCTCAATAAAATCCTCATCTTAACTGAAGCAAATCGATAGTTTGCATACTAACCAGCTAGTTTATAAACCATCTGCTATTTTGTGGGAAATGGCTGATTCCTTCAAAATAACAGTGTCTTTAGTTAGTTTGCAAACTAGCTGGTTAGTTTGTAAACTAGCCAAGTATCCAAATTAACCGTAACATATCTAAATAATAAAAGCTTGTTTTTAAAAAGTATTTTTTATAAGATTTTTTTACCTGTTAGTTTGCTTGTATATGTATGTATGTTTAGGTCAAATACTGCAATCAAGGTTTCGACTAGTTCTAATTAAGCTAGAGCTTTGAAATTTTGCACACATGTATAAGTCCAGTGACAATGCAATATGGTATATTTAATATTGTTCTAAATCCAATATGGCGCTCGCCACAAAATGCGGATTACCTTTTTCTTCACAATCCCCTTGACATGGATATCAAATGAAAAGGTTTGACGGGTAGAAGACCATAAGCTATGTAACGTCACTTGAAACCCAATATGGTGGACGCCACAAGATGACGGATTAACTTTCTCTTTACAATTCTCTTGATATTCGTATCAAATGAAAGGGTTTGACGTGTAGAATACGATAAGAGGTGAAAGGCCTTTTAATAATAATCTTATATAAAAAATAGTTTTTAAAAGCAATCTTTTATTATTTAGATGTACTAAAACGAAAAAAATTATTATAGTTTTTTCACATTATTTATTAGTGGACGTAGTTCGCGTGGGTGAATTCTAATGAAAGTAGTCTCAAAGTTATTGAAGCAGATATAATATATTATGTTAAATTTATTGTCTTAAAAGCTTGTCACGTAAAACAAAGAGAAAAACTAGATAAGTAGGTACTTCACTTGCAATTTCTGCCAAACAAAATTAATGCCTGTTACAGTACACCTAAATAATAAAAGTTTGTTTTTAAAAAATATTTTTTACATAAAAAATTTTTCCTAATACAAAAAAAAGTACTCCATTTGAAAAGCTTATCCCAAAAAAATTAGAATTCTGTCTGATCAAATTCAACATCAAAATACCGATTATTATACCTATAAAATAAGCAGATGACCTTTGGTGGCGTAACAGTGGAGTGTAATGCCATGTAAAATAGGGTTGGCAAAAATTGTATTTAAGTCAATAAATTTCCTTTCGAAGCATTCACGTTCATAAATTTCACGTGACTGGGTTTCCGGGTATTAGAGAAATTTTTTTAGATGTCGATTAAACCAAAAGAAATTATCGAGTGTGTAGACTACCTCAGCACTCACCCCTTCCAATATATTAAACTATTTCCATAACACCCTGCAGCTTCTGGTATGACGCTGGGAAGTGACTGTGGCATTGGTAGAGAATAAACATTTATAGCTTCTTAAATCGCTTAATCGTACATTTTTAAGTAAAGGTATAATAATAATTTCGAAACAAAATAACAAACTCGTTAAATCAAAATGCTATCAATGCGAGGCCTACCTGTATACACAATAAATGATATTCTTAAAGAACTGAACTTTTATTGTTAGAAAATAGGGTTACCTTCTAGAGATTTAATAGAAAACATAGCTGGAAAGCGGTGAGTTAAATTGCATAATGCTATTAGAGTATGACATAGAGCAGCAGTAATTCAGTTTGTACTTGATAAATTGACTTGCGTGTACCTATGGAGAAAATAAGATTGGATAAAAATATAGTTGACAGGTGTAGGTAATGGGGAAAAAAATACTAAATCGTTTTGAACTCATTAAGAGCAATATTTAGTTCTTAGTAATAAGTTTTTGGGTTTTTTAAATTTTTGGTATGGTTTCTATCACAGAATTTATAAAAAAATTTAAAATTAAAAAAAAACAATATCTTCGGTAGGCCTACAAATTCATTTGGCAAATCGAGGTGAAAACTGTGAATAAAATACCACTCTAAATTTTATCGGGTATGTGTATGAATGTAAAATCAAACCCAAGGACGAACATTATTAAAATCAAGCATTTTTCAACTCATAATTAATTAGATACGTCTTCATCTTCCTCATCAGTCTCTATAGTAACCAATTTTCAATATTTGACCTAAAGGGTATAGAAAGAAATTCGTGGAGATAACTTGAAGGAATCTTTCCATTAGCGCACAACTTTCGCAGACCATCGTATTTATTTCCACAATTGGAAGTTTTGTTTTATACACTTGCTGTGGACAGTCTGAATTTGAAAACGTTCTTTTTGCTTTAGGAACGTAGAATCATCAGAAAATGTTGTTTTACAGACTAAAAATCTTTGGAGTGTCTCTACTACTTAAGTAAGGATCTTCCTATCATTCTTAATTTTACAACTGTTCCACTTTCAGTTTTAAATAATTTTGCAAAGTTTCTCTCAGTAAATAACTTAATGTCCAAAAAATCCTTATGTGTCAAAATTAGTACATCATAAGGTTTAGGATTATGACGAGCGTTTCGTATAATGGTTGGCCACTCTGAGGGACCAAAAATCACCTTATTCTTATGTAAGTTTCAGTCCAAATACAATGATATATCACTCAACCCTATTTACTTACGTTTCGGCACAAATTATACATATTCAGGAAAATTTTGAAAATATTGTCAGTACGGCTATGATGTGTTCAAATATTCTTTTTATTTGATTTAGCTAGAATTGAAATACAATAGAAACTAGTAAAAAATCTTATTTTAAAAAAAGCTTTAAAAGTGGCATATTCTCTCTAATTTAATTAACTTCGTAGAAATAACCGTTTACAAGATACCAATAGTGGTCAATTAAATAGTTGCCACTATATAGATTAATAGGTTATTGTACATGGGTGGGACATTGTGGATAATTCCAGCGTACTTTATTTATTTTTTAGTAGAACAAATTTAAAACATAATACTCCCCTTGGAAATAAAATTTGGTCTCGGTTTTACAGTTGTTCGATTCAACCAAAAAAAAAGTATTGAGTGTGTCTCTAGATGGCCCAGGAGTCACCCATTTCAATATATGCAGTGAATTTCATAAGACTCTGTATAATATAGACTTGCTTATTGCCGTTCTGTGGTTTTTAAACGCTCATCGGTAACAGGGCTTAGATTTCTGACTGAAAAGCTGTGCAAAATTTACTTAGAGATAAAAACATGTTGCACTACGGTCCCATATACCACAGGTCCAGTACAGTCTTTAACTTTTGAACAGTCCGTGTATAGTACAAGAATCAAAGACGATACTGGAGCTGGGGTAGATGGAATATACTATGTACATCTCCTAATATTTGTTCAATATACGCGTGTCTCGGTTTACTTTAGCTCCCTTGCCTTCATCTATTTCCTCGACGATCAGCTGCACAAGGAGACTCCTATATTTAATATACCTATAAATAGCTTTATAATGTAATGTTTGCACATAACTATTGCTCTTTATTGATAGTTAATTAGGTACATGCAAAATTTTGTTATTTTAAGCACCTCTTTAAGATAAATAGCGCGGATAGACTTGTTACGACAAAACCGCTCTAGTGGAAAATCCTACTTTATCAGTTGAGGGGCTTTTAAGACATTATCTATCCATCCTATTTTCGTACCTGATTAAGAGATTATTCGGGCGTCTTAATTTAGGTTAAAAGATGGCATTTTGAAACCTTTATTCCATAGGGATTAAACGTCTTAAATATAAAGTCACTCGAGGTGCTTTGACTATGGTAATTGATTTATACCGAGTGGCGATAAAAAAATGCGCCCTGCTTTAAAGGTCAGTACTTTTACTTGTAGCCCAGATGTCGAGAGTAGTTTTTATATTTTGGTAGCAAATAAATGTAAAGATGAGTGTGAAAAATTTGATCCCTTAATCTTAACAAATGAGAAAGTAAGGAATATTCAAAGTTTGAATTATTGCAAGCAATTTATTTTCGGGCAAATATACTTAAAAACAATAGTGGTCCTGTATTAAAACAAATGAATATTGTTGGGGTTTGGTATAATAAGAGCTAAAAGAGGACTGTATTATAATTTTGGTTGGGGAGATGAGAAAGAGAATAGTTTTTAAAAGTCGTTTGGCAAACGGCGATAGCATGACACAAATACTAATATGGCCTACCTTGACGTCGAAATCACTTTAACTGTTTCTTCGTGGTGGCCAGTTGATTGATCCCATGTACTGCTCTTTCAGAACCATGGATCGGGAACACTATCACTAGTTTGCAGGTAGTTTTAGAGAGAAATTATCTATAAAAATGGGGAAAACACCCGAGAAAGTAATTGGGCTATGCGGCCGAGTTGCGGTTAGTACCACGTATCTGTTAGTACTCCCTGTACGTACTGTTAGCGTCCACGCGCTTTAGGGCCAGTAAATGTGTCATGTGAACACTTTACACGCATGCTCGCGAATTTAAAATTTATTACCCTACATTAATTGGGGACTTTACCAAATAGAGAATTAAAATATATATAAAACCCAAACAAATATCTTGACAATAAAATATCATTCTTGCGTCTGTCGTATTATAAACGTTTTATTTTCGCTTTAAATTCAATTAAAAATTAGTGATGGCTCCTTATTTCCCAAAAGCTGATGTTTCTAATTGAGAATTGCTATCTTGAACAAAACTGGACTGGCAAAAGAATTTGTAGTGAGTTTGCAAATAAACCATGGATAGTTTCGAATGTTAATTCTGCTATAAAACGTTCAGTCGGAAATGGAACGATAGCTAGAAGAGCTGGCAGTGGACGACAAAGGACAGTTTTAACGGAGAAAAATCTGCAGCAAGTATATAGGAATTGTCATTGTCTCAAGAAAATAATCTGGGATCACATCTATCTCAGCGAAAAATAGCTGCCTGGTTAAGAACTTCTCGCAAATCGGTTTAGGTAATGCAGAAAGTTTTGAGTATCAAATGTCTCCAAACTTCAGCAATTACGAGAAGCAATATGCGCCAATCATTGCGTTCTTTTAGATTATACAGAAAGTTTTCTAATGCTGACATACGACGTACGATATTTAATGATGAAAAAGATTTTTACTTTGGAAGTTCCACAGCACAGACAAAATAATCGGGTTTACTCAGTAACAAGAAAAAACCAAATTGATCCAGGTCACTTTACCACAGAAAACCCACCAGCTTATGGACAAAGAAAGCACGTCATATCCCAAAGATTCGGCGACAGCACTTAAAACATGTACGGAATCGCGGCCACTTACTTTACATTATTTTGTCGGGAACTGAAACTAGTTTTGTGGTTAATATATTTTTCTTCCTACCAACCGTTGTCTTTTTTGTTCTGAGGGTCCTGGTTTCTGGTACTAGCCATTATAATACATTTATTTACATGACATGTGACGTCACAACCAATAGTGTCACGTTTTGCAAGCTTCGAATTTTGTATGAAAAAGAAAATATTTTTTTGTTAATAAAAACCAAAACAAATAAATAAAAGCAACCACCATTAATATTTAATTTATGTAGAGAATATAAAAAAATATTTCAGGGATATTTGGATTTATACGCAAATTCCCTATCCAAAATGGATAGACTTTAGTAGTCGGCGTTGAAGGCTGCTATTAAGTAAACAACTTGAGTAGTTACAGAAAATACAATACAATAGTCACTTGTCAATAAGACTTTAGCACGATCCTGAAGCAACTGTTGCCCTTTTAAATTCCCTCTCATTTTGCAGAAAATCAAGTATGTAAGTAAAATATGAGTCTTAAATTGATGATTTCATTTAAACAGACGCAAAGTAGGGATGCAAAGCCATTACCCTTTTCTAATTAACAGCCAAAGTAAAATGGATTCACCCAAGCCTAACCACGGCTTTGGTTTGATTAAAAATAACAAATCCCGATACGCCAATTTAATAAGTAATTAAAATTGTTATCAGTTATTAAATCCGACACACCAGCAGGCTTTATTCCTGAAATGAAATGCTACCCAGACCAGATTTTATTAAAAAGAAAAAAATGGCACAATACACAATGATTAAGAATTTTTATCAGTTTTTTAATTATAGACAGCACAGTCAGAATAGTATATTCTGTAACAAGGTTAGAATGAAAAACTCGATACGAGTGGAAAATTCCGAACGCGAGCGCCAGCGAGCGTGAGGAACCACGAGTATTCAGTTTTTTCATTCTAACTGAGTAACAGACTATATTTTCTCCACGACCAGAAAGTATGAATCAAATGAATGAATGTCAAATTCTACATCTGATTCATTCGATTTTTCACTCATTATTTCATTTGAATTGAAGCTTTTCTGACAAAAATTATGACGCCGCCACCATTTGCATCTGTCACTGACAATTTTGAAATCCACGGCAATCTATGTCGTTTGGTTCGATTACAGAATATTCATACCGTACCTTGTTATGGAATGAAAATACATGCGAAACACATAAGAAGTAAGTGTTTCAGAATAAATATTCTAACTCAAGAGTAAGAATGTATATGTTCTATTATTAAAAATGATTTCGGAATTTCTATATTCTTTAATGGTTGTGGAGAAATAGAATTTATTCAATCAGAAATAAAGGGATATGCGAAAAATTTTAAATTGTGATATCACAAGTGCAATGAAAATTATCGATCATTTTTGGAAATTTGCCCGAATGCATTTTAAGTTGAAAAAAAAAACAAGAGTGCCTTTTTAGTTTAAAAAAGTGCAAATTTGCCAAAAATAATAGATATATTTTCATTGCACGATTGCATTTTATGAGAGAATTTCATAAATTAAAATTTTAAATTTTTGGTGTAGTATAAAACTTCGTTGTCACAAGAAATCTCAAAGAAATGGCAACATCCAGTAAGAAAAGCTTCGTTGTCATGTCACAAAAAGACAAATTATTGATTTTTATATTCGTTATATATAATATAAATAAAGCAATACAAAACAAACACTAACAATTTTAAACGCCCACATCTTTTTTGAAATTTTTGGAAAAATGTTGCGATTTGGAGCAGCAACGCTAGAAGAAATTAATCAGAACATTAAAATTCTTACCCCAAAAACGCCAAAATGTCCAAAGCTTCTGTGTGGACACAATTGCAAGAATTTCTTGCTGAAAAACAGTACAGTCTGGACAAGAGAACATCAATAGAGTAGCTCTCTTTAATTTTACAAGATTGGGGAAATAACATGCGAAAAAAAGATGAGTCGTTTTACAAAGACAATGTGATCAAAACTATGTGTAACGTTACAGCTAAACTAGTTCAAGAAAAGTTCAATAGGGAGTTTAGTGTGGCTCTTGATCGCTTTACTGATGTTAGGTTCAAGAAGGCTGATAATTATGCATTATATCGGATAATCGCAATAGTGCATGCTCTGATTGGTTCAATCAACAATTAAAACTTGTCATTTTAGTTGTAGAATGTCTATTTTGACAGATGAATGAAATTCTTAAAAACAATTCTTCGACAAACAATTTTTAGAAATCTTTTTTTTTTCAAAAAATACATAACGTAAGAAAAAAAACGTCCTGAAAGTATGCCGTGAAAGTTCTGTCAGACGACGCATCAAAATTTGACTGTACCACGTAAAAAGAGTTAAGTCACCCATTTATTACTTATTTTTTTTGATAGGCCTCTGTCTTCGGTATTATTATTCGCATAATCAAACGAATTTCGTCAATATTTTAACAAAATGTGAAAAATTACCGTCATCAAACAAATTCTTCCATAACACATGGTTTTTAACAGCTACGAAATACAACCTATTGCCTATCTCCTATCTCGCTCTTGCTTATTATAAAAATCTTTTTATAATAAAGGAATTGAATTTTACAAAGATTTTACTTTAAAAGTAAGAAAAACATTAGTTTTAGTTTTTAATAGTACGGGTAGTGACATAATACTGTGGAATCTTTTAAATTTTGTGTATAATGCCTTATTTTTACTTTTTATAGTGTTAGTCAGGCGTTGGTTCTCGACATTAAATTAATGTCTATATACTGTGTTGTGTGTCTTTTGATATATTGGTATTGTCAGAAGATGTGTATTTAAAATACGCATTTTTCTATGAAGGTAATAATAACATTATTTCTTACGCTAACTTGTTATATAAAAAATTATTAAATTGGTAACTGACTTCGTATCATGTGTTTCATGCCAGTGTCGGATACCGCTGGTTAGAGAAAATTTAACAATCACCAGCTTATTATTGGGAAGTGCCATTTATGACTATTTCTCATCAATCTGAATTCACATCAGGATTTAGCGTTTCCAGCATCTCTAGTGTTAGGTAAGAAAGACTTAAGTCAGAAATTCTTGTTTTCGAGAAAATGAAATTAAAGATTGCATTATTTTTTGTAAATCTAATTATTACTTTTAGAAACAACACAACTTAATTGTATTAGTATTCACTGTTCTTTTTTTTATTAAAGGTAAAGGGTTTATTAAAGGTAATTAATTAATTGGTACTAAAGTCTTGAGTTAGCAAAATCCAGGTCAGTACTCATTTATTTGTAAAATATGTATTGGAACTTTAAGGGGTTATATACAGTCAGGAGGCCTAAAAAAGCGATTTTTCAAGAATTTTTCCTGAGAAGACTTTTAAATTTATTAATATAAAAATTCGTACACATATTATGGTAACTTTTAACTGTATTTTAAGATTTTTGTATTTGTAAAAATAATAATTTTGAAAGCTGCTATAGCTGATCTCCAGGAGTTCCTCTCAAAAAAGGCATCTTGCGGTGACAACGATATCTCTAGACTGGATCATCGAAAATGAAAAAACCAAACGGATTTCGTTAAAGTAATGTACAATCTTCTAATTAATCGAAGAAATAAGCAAAATACAATATTTTGACAAAATGGCGGCTTCTCAAAAAAATCGATTTTTGACCACAATTTTGACCTCACATTGTTTATAAAAAAAATATTTCTCGGTGAGAAAAAACCTTCGAGTAATTACTAAAAAATTTACTTAAGAAACTTGTGTTAAAATTTGAGACTGATCGGTTCTGCCGTTTCCGAGAAATCTTCGTCACCGACTTTAAAAACAGTTTTGAGAAAAACGCGTTTAAAGTTTCAAAAGCACTTTACATAGAGTACAATCGCTCTGATACGTCTTTACAAATATGCGTTTAACTTCGAAAATAATCGCCGTATTGCCTTGAAATTTTCTGTGTGTGTACTTGAATATATGTACATTACGAACATGAAATTAAAAAAAATCGATTTTTTTGAAAATTCTAACACTGTATATAACTCCTTAAGCCAGTTTATTGTTCGTAATTATGTTCAAATATTGGTTTCTGAAAGTAATAATCAGATTTACAAATAATAATGCGATCATAACTTCATTTTCTGGAAAACAGGGATTTCTGACTTAAGCCCCTCTTAGCTAACTCTAGAGATATACAGTGAATTTCATAATACCCTGTATATAGAACCTGTATATCTCAAAAAATAAATTATCGAATATTCTCTAAAATGCTAAGCTTTGTCAAGCAGCTGTGTGCAAAAGAAAAGCTTAAAAAGCTATCATCCCTGTACCTAAAATTAAATGTTACGTAAATCCACTTTCCGAGATGCCGAGAAAAAGTTTATCCGAAAGGATAAATTCTTATTTGTCACAAATTCTATTGACAAAAGTTAAAAAACCCAAGGAAGGAAAACATTGTCAAACGATTCGGGACGTGGTGGGTAATCGGTTTCAGATTTTCTGGATTTTCTTTTAAAAAAGAAGTGATAAGTACACAGGGATTTGAGAAAAATAAATCTTTGTCGTTTTAAAAAAGACGAAGCGAATGCTTTTAAAGGTAAATTTTATATAAAAAAGTATCCTGTAGCTATAATGGGAACAATAATTGGCTTTATTTAAATCCCTTCCTTTCGTTTTTATAAACCAAAGTGGTTAGGTAAGTGATTCCTTTTGTAAGAACGAACCTTAATACCTTACTTATACTAATACACTTTGGGTAATAATCCCAGACCGGCTGATTATTTAAAAAAACTACACTCTCAAAAACTGAGAATAAATTTTAAATCAAAATCCACACAGTTCCGATTAAATACAGGTCCACATCTGATTAATTAAAAAAATTAGCATTACTTTATTGATTAAATTATGAGATCTGTAGGTAATTAAATTTTCTTAAACATGGGTAAATTGGTATTTCATTATAGAATGTCAGTTTGATGAAATGACTGTAGAGCATGAATATATACAAAAATTCGGCCAAGTGCAAGATATACTTGCACAAATGATGTGTCGTATCGAACAACGTTGTAACGGACATTTTTTCTACTTTTCAGGAGACGAAAAAATTGATTAGCTTTATTATTTGCCACTCAAAATGGAATAATGTTGGATAATCGATACAGGTACAACATTTTTCTTGCTCTATACAATCATTTTACGCGATTTATCCGTATAATTTGCGTAAAGTAAGTTCCAGAACCTACAAATAAAATACTAATATTGTTAGAAATCACAGACTGAAACAACAAGTGTTATACTATATATATATATATATATATATATATATATATATATATATATATATATATATATATATATATATATATATATATATATATATATATATATATATATATATATATATATATATATATATATACCGTCGACGTCGATTCGACATCGACATCGACATATACTTTCGAGTATGTTTTGTGTTAGCAGCCAAACATTTTTGGAGTAACACTGGGTGAACTAGTTGGCGCGAGCCACTACATCTTACCCATCCTTTCCGAACATTTTGAATATAAGGACTCTCTTTGATTCTGGTCAAAACGTGGTCTGTTCTTCAGCCACCCTGGGTGTAAGCCTGCCCGCTGATGGGTAAGGGCCCAGAAATCGATAGCAGGAGGTCACCCAGACCAGAATCAAAAATAGTCCTCATTATTTTTATTTTTCATTTACGGCCTTCTTGCTGCACTAGCGAAGAAGTAAATCTTTTGCATTTACATTTAATATATATATATATATATACAGACAGGCAGACGGAAATGGACAACATCAATTTTTGTCATCTAGGAACCCCAAAACAACTTCTGTCAAAATCTCGGAAGGTCTGTTACGCCGTTAATAAATTTTTCAGTTATGTTAGGTATATATAGTATATATATATATATATATATATATATATATATATATATATATATATATATATATATATATATATATATATATATATATATATATTATATATATATATATATATATATATATATATATATATATATATATATATATATATATATATATATATATATATATATATATATAATAAATGTAAACGCGAAGATTTACTTCTTCGCTAGTGCAGTGATAAGGCCGTGAATGAAAAATAAAAATAATGAGGACTATCTTTGATTCTGGTCTGGGTGACCTCCTGCTATCGATTTCTGGGCCCTTACCCATTAGCGGGCAGGCTTACACCCAGGGTGGCTGAAGAACAGACCACGATTTGACCAGAATCAAAGAGAGTCCTTATATCCAAAATGTTCGGAAAGGATTGGTAAGATGTAGTGGCTCGCGCCAACTCACCTCATTATTTTTATTTTTCATTCACGGCCTTATCACTGCACTAGCGAAGAAGTAAATCCTCGCGTTTACATTTATTATATTACCTATAGGCCAAGAAATCTTCCATTTTTCTACTATATATATATATATATATATATATATATATATATATATATATATATATATATATATATATATATATATATATATATATATATATATATATATATAACTGAAAACTTTCAATCAAGTGTATATTACAACAAGTTTAGGTATGATTCAAAACGATATGTTAGGGTTTTATATGAGTCCTTATGAACTTGGTTTAATTTCAAATTATGGTTTAGTTCGTGTAAAAACATGTTCGGTAACTGTTGTTCTACAAGGTATTCATACTGCTTTTGATACTGGCACAACGTTATCAGGAACAGCTACATGTGAACATTGTGCTATTGGGGTAACAAATGTTGGTATTAATCAAAAATATTATACATGTTATGGGGGTTATGAATCAACTACTGCACAACCTATGATACCAACGGGTCTAAAAGATGTTGAATTAACTAAGTTAATTGATAAATATTATGGCGATAGTGAATTTGCTGAACATGCGCCAATGTGTTTAGGAATTCCACGACATATTGATCATTATTTACGATGTGTTTTAAATAGTACTCGTACTATCAATAATTATGCAAAACATAGTAATGGACCACCAATTTTAGATAAGTTTATTGATCGTTTTAATTTTGTACCTACTATAGGCGAAAAAGTTATAGATTGGCAATATAATCCTCAATTTGGTTATATCGATGTAAAAGCACATGAAATACCTTATATTGTAAATGATAGTGATATAGTGTATACAAATAATGTTTTATCTCATATTCCACAAAAAATTCAAGTTTCTTGTACAAAAGAGGCTACAACTAGCGCAAAAGTTGCTCTTAATAATGATCCACATAGTACTCAACAAACAGTATTAAAAGATGTTTTATATTATACTGTTGATGGTGCTAAAGTTTTTGCACCATATGATAATTCAGGACCTCAAACAGCTGTACACAAAGCAGTTCCATTAATTCATATGGGACTAATACCTACACCTGCTTTAAATCCTGCAACTGACAATACGACATTTCAAAATTCCTGTGCTTATTGGAGTGTTAAGTGTGATATTGTTATCGAGTATAATTTAGAAAGTGCTTTTTGTCATAAAGCACAATCACGAGCTCATGCCTATAATGATCAAGTTGTTTTTATTCCTGCACGAGAAAAAAATGCCTATGGATATGTTCATATGTTCAACCTATAGCTTTAGAATCTTTTGGTGCTTAAAATTAAAAATAAAAGGCAGAGTATAGTTTTTAATTTATATCCCAATACCTAGACCAAATTAATAATATATATATATATATATATATATATATATATATATATATATATACAGTGACCGGCAAAAAGTTCGCAACATATGGGAAAAATTTTTATTAGGGGAGTATCGGAAAAACTTTCCCAGGGGATCGGTTCTGCATGTCCGATAACCTAAAAATCGATTTTGACATACGTCACGTGACCACTGGTATAGCGTCAAATTAAAAAAAAAATTGTTAATTTACAAAAAGTGAGGTTAGTTGATGAGATATCAAAAAAAGTTATTTGAAAAAATTGCTTAGAATTAAATTGTAGGTCCTTTTGCAAAATTTTAAGATTTTATTTAAAAACATTGGAAAACTCAATTTTTTTTAAATATTTTTTTATCGATTTACAAATTTCCAGTTTTTTTCGTTTAGATAGCTTGGCTAATGTAAAGCCCATGTATCTGGATGAAAATAAACGAATGTAGTAGTTTTTTCTACAATTGACAGGACAAAATTAAAAAAAAACAGGGTTTCGCCGGACGCTAGCTGTTGCAATGATTTGTATCTAGCAGCAGTGTCAAAATTTTAGAGACATTTCAATGAGATTACATTGAGAAAACCTTAATCGTCTTAAATATATCTGAAGTTCGACTTTTTGTAAAGTTAAGGGGATTAAAATAGATAATAAACAAAAAATTACCTGTTTATTTAATCGAAATTTTATAAACGAAAACCAATGTAAGAAAAACTTAAAAGTAGTCAAATTCTGTACTAACAACACAAAAAATCATTGTTTTTCCTTGGGTGCACAAAATTTAAAACTCAGTATGACCACCATTTCTCTCCATACATACTGTTCTTCTCGAGCGCAACTCTCGATTAACATTTCGGAGCATTTTACGATTTATTTGCAATACACAATTGATAATGACATTCTCTAAATTTTGTATATTCCTAAAGGGTCGATGTTTGTACACAGGGTTTTTTAGGTATCCCCACATAAAAAAATCTAACGGAGTCAGATCTACAATTCTACAATTGACAGGACAATATCGAAAAAATAGGTGTTCGCCGGACTCTCGCTGTTGCAATGGTTTGAATCTAATGAAATGACTGTATCAAGATTTTATTAAGATTTTTCGCACATAAATTTAACAACCAGGTCTATTTAGTTGTACTTAAAACTACCAAAGCAGGCTCTGAAATTAAAACAACCAAATAATCTAGTAGGTTAAAAACAACAGAAAAATGTCAAACAAATTATAATTTGTTTGATTTCAACCTATGTCATTGGTTTATGTCTCGCATCTTTGATATTTTACATAAGTTTATTAATATTTTATTCCTTAAAATGGCACCCACACTACTTCTTCAGGAAAAGATAGAAATTATTTTAATTTCTGGAGATAATTACAAAAGCCATAGAGAGACAGCAGCAATTTTTAATGAGAGGCACCCCGATAAATCCCTCCATTATTCCACAGTATCTCGTCTAGTCAATAAATTTAAAGAAACGGGATCGGTAGAAAATCAGTATAAAGTTTCCCATGAAAAACCGGTAACAGGTGACGAAGGTTCTCTGGATGTGTGTTTGTCGATCACAGAAACACCCCAATTAGCAGTTAGTCAAATATCGGAGATCACTAACATTCACGAAAGATCTGTGCGGAGGATATTAAAAAGAAACAAATTTCATCCGTACAAACCTAAATTTGTACAAGTATTAAAAGATAGGGATTATGACGCCCGCTTCGATTTTTGTGCCTGGTTCCAGGGTATGATTGAGGAAGATTTTAATTTCCCAAAGAACGTTCTTTTCTCGGATGAAGCTACATTTACCTCTAACGGAACCGTCAGTTCACAAAACTGTAGATGGTGGGCCACCGAAAACCCAGACTTTGTAATTCAGAGTAAAGACCAATATAGTTTTAAGGTTAATGTGTGGTGCGGAATTTTCAACCTCAGAATAGTGGGACCTTTTTTCTTTAGAGACAATTTAAATTCAGAACGATATTTAGAATTTCTACAAACTGAGATATCTGACTTTTTAGACAATTTGTCATTAGCCGAAAGAAGAAATTTATACTTTCAACAAGACGGAGCTAGCATTCATTCCACAAATGAGGTGAAGAGATGGCTGGGTCAAGAATTTGGAAACCAGTGGATAGGACGGTTTTCTGAAAATCCGTGGCCTGCGAGATCACCAGATCTGACTCTGTTAGATTTCTTTATGTGGGGATACCTAAAGAACTCTGTGTACAAACATCGACCCTTTAGGAATATACAAAATTTAGAGAATGTCATTAGAAATTGTGTATTGCAAATAAATCGTAAAATGCTCCGAAATGTTAATCGAGAGTTGCGCTCGAGAACAATAGTATGTATGGAGAGAAATGGTGGTCATACTGAGTTTTAAATTTTGTGCACCCAAGGAAAAACAATGATTTTTTATGTTGTTAGTACAGAATTTGACTACTTTTAAGTTTTTCTTACATTGGTTTTCGTTTATGAAATTTCGATTAAATAAACAGGTAATTTTTTGTTTATTATCTATTTTACTCCCCTTAACTTTACAAAAAGTCGAACTTCAGATATATTTAAGACGATTAAGGTTTTCTCAATGTAATCTCATTGAAATGTCTCTAAAATTTTGACACTGCTGCTAGAATACAAATCATTGCAACAGCTAGCGTCCGGCGAAACCCTGTTTTTTTTAATTTTGTCCTGTCAATTGTAGAAAAAACTACTACATTCGTTTATTTTCATCCAGATACATGGGCTTTACATTAGCCAAGCTATCTAAACGAAAAAAACTGGAAATTTGTAAATCGATAAAAAAATATTTAAAAAAAATTGAGTTTTCCAATTTTTTTAAATAAAATCTTAAAATTTTGCAAAAGGACCTAGAATTTAATTCTAAGCAATTTTTTCAAATAACTTTTTTTGATATCTCGTCAACTAACCTCACTTTTTGTAAATTAACAATTTTTTTTTTAATTTGACGCTATACCAGTGGTCACGTGACGTATGTCAAAATCGATTTTTAATTTATCGGACATGCAGAACCGATCCCCCGGAAAAGTTTTTCCAATACTCACCTAATAAAAATTTTTCCCATATGTTGCGAACTTTTTGCCGGTCACTGTATATATATATATATATATATATATATATATATATATATATATATATATATATATATATATATATATATATATATATATATACATATATATATATATATATATATATATATATATATATATATATATATATATATATATATATATATATATATATATATATGTCTCTAATATATATATATATATATATATATATATATATATATATATATATATATATATATATATATATATAACTGAATAACTGAAAAATTTATTAACGGCGTAACAGACCTTCCGAGATTTTGACTGAAGTTGTTTTGGGGTTCCTAGATGACAAAAATTGATGTTGTCCATTTCCGTCTGCCTGTCTGTCGGTCTACCTGTTAGCCCGACAGCTCAAAAACTAGTTGACGGAATTCAATTTTGTATGCGAATTAGGCATTAACCCTACTCGAAAGAGGATTAAGGATATCCTTTGTGTTCAATATGTACAGGGTGAACACTATAAAAAATATTAAAATGGTAATATTTTTGCTTAAATTTTACAATTTGATATGACGGTAATAGAAGAATAGTTAACCATTTAATGAATCCAACCATATTTTGAGAAAGTTAAACAAAGCGGCAAACTTAATTTTTTTTTGTTTTTTTACCTACTGTTCTGTTTAAAGTTTTAAAGGTAGGTATTTGCCGATTTTTTAATTAGTAAGTGCGCTTATATATTATTGTATTTATAAAAAAGGCACATTTTTAATAATACTTGTATCATAATCGATTATTCCGCTACATGCCTCATCGTCATGGCAGTACTTTAACAATAGGAGCAAAGCAAAACGAACGAAAGTATTATTTTAAATTTATTGAGTCACCCTATGTAAACACCACCAAACTCTCCGTACACTTATTTGGTTCATTTTATACCACCACTCGTCTTCGAATGAATCAAGTCGGTGAACTCGGGCGCCAGAGCTCCAAAGCGGGGACGAGATGGCAAAATCCCTAGATTAAACAAAATCTCGTAAAAAAATCGCTTTTGTTCCAATCTCTAGATTCGGGATAAATCCCTAGACATGGCGACGCTGCTACCCGTAAGAAGCAGACAAAGAATGGACTTCGGCTGCTGCTTCGTTTCTGATCCAGGTATTGTGCGTTGCATAGATACAGTTGTGTTGATTAGAATTCACCGGCGGACGAACCCGTCTCGTGGTTAAGAATCCTATCCTTTTTTATCTACGTTATGTAAACAAGGAGAGTACCCTGACTGTAATGGATCTACCTGGTACCAGTAAACTTGTTACATTTGAACATTATCAGGTCATTGTTACTTGACTTTGTCAACAACTTTTAAAATAAAGTTTCTATATAAAAAGTTAATAATATTTAATAATATAAACACATATATTACATGGTGGCAGCAAGAGTTCAACCTACGGCCTTCTAGAGACTAGTTATTATGGAAAAACTGGGTACAAGAAGTCCTCCTGTTTTAGATTTTGAAGGAAATGTGGCAGTTAACTGGAAGCTGTGGTATCAAAAATTTGATTTATTTATGAAAGCCAATGAATTGGAAGAGAAAAATGATGAAATTAAAATAGCTTTGTTTCTCAACTTGATTGGAGATGAGGGATTAAAAGTATTCAACACTTTTGAGTTTGCAAATGATTCTGATAAGAAAAAGTTTGAGGTAGTCGTTAATAAATTTAAAGAATACTGTAATCCAATTAAAAATTCAGTCCTATCTCATTTTAAATTTTTCACTAGGATTCAAAAACCATCAGAACCTTTCGATAACTTTATGATGTTAAATTAATTTATGTTCCGGGTAAAAACATGCAAGTTGCAGATGCACTTAGCAGAAGTCCGACCTCAGACACTTTTAATACAGAAAATTTAGATGGAAACTTACATGTGTTTTCAGTTGTAGTAACATCTGAAGAAAATTTCGTCGTTTAGAACATGAAACAAATAACGATTTGGTTCTAAAGCAAATAATGCGTTATTGTGAAACAGTTTGGCCAAAACATAAAAGTCTAATAAAAAATGCTAGAGTCCGCGAGTTTTGGCCAATACGAAATGATATATATATCCATGAAAAAGTTTTATTTTATAAAAAACGTTTAATCATTCCAACTTCCTTAAAACAAGAGTTCTTATTAGTAGTCCATAAAGTCCATCAAGGAATTAATTCATGTCAGAATATTGCCAGAGATTCTGTTTACTGGCCGGGAATAATGAAAGATATAGAAAATTTAATTTCGTCGTGCCATATTTGTACTAAATTTTCTAAAGCAAATCCTCGTCAACCATTATTACCCCATGAGCTACCAGATCACCCATGGAATAAAATAGGTATCGATTTTGCATATTTTCATGGCATTGATTTCCTGGTAGTAGTAGACTATTTTACAAAATTTTTAATTGTTAATAAAATGACAAGTAAAACTACAAGTGCTGTTATATCCACACTAAAAAATATTTTCTGTTCTTTTGGTTTACCTAGTGAGATTTTTTCTGATAATCAACCATTTTCATCCATTGAATTTAAAAATTTTGCAAAAGAATTTGGCATAAAATTGACTACCTCGAGCCCCCACTATCCAAGATCAAACGGAATGGTAGAACGTCATATCCAAACTACGAAAAATTTATTTTTAAAAGTATGTGAAGAAAACAACATGGATCCTTTACTGGCAGTGTTGTATTATAATAATACACCAAAAAATGATCTACCTGCTCCTACAGAACTGATGTTTGGGCGAAAAACAAGAACAATTTTACCAATAACGTAAAAGGTAAGCTACATAAACGGCAACAGCATCAAAAATTTTATTATGACCAAGGTACAAGAAATCTACCAGATATCAAAGAAGGGACATCAGTGTTATTTCAAAGTTACGATAAAAAATGGATTATGGGAACTGTTTTAAAGAAACTAAATTTTAGAGACTACATCATTGAGGATGAATATGGAAATCAGTTTAGAAGAAACAGGCAGCTAATCAAACCACTTCATTGTCAAAATAAAAATGGTTTTACAGAAAAATGGATATTTTTCTGTAAAACCATTTTTATTTTGACAATGAAGTGGTTGAACTTTTAAAATAAAGTTTCTATATAAAAAGTTAATAATATTTAATAATATAAACACATATATTACACTGACCGATTGGAATAGGATTTTCGTTGATGAATTCGGAAAAAAGCTATTCGTTTACTGCGCACGCATTACTGTGGCATATATTCATTGACAGATACGGATTAATTTTCGCCCATAGTGGAGTTAAAATGTTGTGCGCAACCTATGTATTTACGAATGGAACTTTAAATATTAGCAGTCCAATTTAATTTGTACGTCGTTGGTCCACCATGACAGATATGCGCTTATTAGAGAGAAAGCTACCGATCCAGGTACATAGTTTGGGAGGAAGACCGTAAGAACACAGTATGTTGAGGAGTGCGGCTTGCCATACTTGATCAAAGGCCTTAGAAATATCAAGAATAACAATCTGGGATTCGCTGTGAAATTCGATAGACTTGTTTCAGTCATGAGTGAAAAACGTAAAGAGATCAGCTGTGGATCTTTGGTGACGAAATTCGTACTGTCTGTCATGGATGATTTTGTGTTCTTCTAGATATTTTAGGATTTGCAAGTTGATGACCTTCTGTGTAACTCTGTTGACAAGAGAGAGTAGCGAGATAGGTCTATAATTGGATCGGAGGGACTTGGAAACTTTCTTCGGGACAGGCCACACACGAGCAGTCTTCAAATTGTCTGGGAAGATTTGTGTAGTAAAGATGAGTGCAGGCGCTGAAGCGCATTCTTTAGAATTCTTAGAATTGCTGGAATGCCATCCAGACCGGAGGACTTTTTGGTGTCAAAGAATAGAAGAGTTTTTTGAACTTGCTGACTGTAAGTATTATGTTTAACACTTTGTGAAGTACAAACGTAGCGGTTGGAAGACTGAAATTGGCAGGAGGAGTAAGGGTGGAATTGGCAGCGAATTGGCAAATATATATAATATATAGCCTAATAAGGGTCCTCTCTGCCTAAAATATGCATGGTTTTCTACTCGAGGCTAAGAATACATTGACCGCACTATATGAGTGCCTTAAATCCTGATGCAAAAAATTATTTAAAACCAACCTTCACAACGTAAAAGTCCGAGACAACAAACTTGAAACCCGGATAAACCAGGCACAGAAATAAATACGAAAATAAATGATTCATGCTTATTATTTGCTAAAATCTAGTAAACTCCAAATCCCTATTTTTAAAACGGCAACAGTTTGTCTCCTAAGCCAGTCGTTTATATAAACTCCCTAAGGGTTTCCTTTGAAAGAACATATTTGTTGTTTGCATGAAACGTCTTACATATATTCTCAAATTTTCTCTCATAAAGAATTCTAACATGTCTCAAGCTTTGAATAATATTTACTTTAGCGTCATATCTTGTTACAATATCGCTTATCCTTGAGAATTGAGGATTTTTGCGTTTCAAAGCGCCCCTAGTCAAATTAAAAAGTTAGAAAGGATCGTTTTACATCATTAAAAAAATGGCAACTTATATAGTTTCGTTAGAAACATGCGTTCAGATTCACTAAGAAGTTTTAAGATTTAGTACTGGTTTAAATTAAAATCTTATAGTTGATCAGTTATGTTTTGACAGGTTTTTGTCCTGTCATTCTTAATAAGTCGTCGTTAAAAACCTATGAATTATTCTGATATTTCAGCGAGTTGCTTCCAAATGATTTTTATCTTGGAGCAAGTTGCTGTAATGAATTTAGTTCTATTATTGTCGAGAGTACTTACTAAAATTGCCCTTTCCTTTGTAAATTTGCGAAAAAGCTCAGAAATAAATTTACAGTATAAAACTTAGTTGTCTTATTCTTACACTTGTCAGTTTAAAACTTTTGATTGTCAAATTAGACCGGACTAGCGTTGGAGAATCTGGCTGATGAAGTCTAGATTCACTAAGAAAGTTTAAGATTTAGTACTGGTTTAAATTAAGATCTTCTAGTTGATCAGTTATGTTTTGACAAGTTTTTGTCCTGTCCGTGTTAATAAGACGTCATTGAAAATTTATTAATTATTCGGATATTTCAGCGATTTGCTTGGTCTTCAAATGAGTTTCATCTTGGAACGGGTTGCTAGAGTGAATTTAGTTCTATTATTGTCGAAAGTGCCTACTAAAATTGCCCTTTTCTTTATAAATTTGCGAAAAAGCTTCGAAATAAATTCATAGTATAAAATTTAGTTGTCTTGTTCTTACAGTTGTCAGTTTAAAACTTTTGGTTGTCAAATTAGACCGGACTAGCGTTGGAGAATCTGGCTGGATGTGTTTTTCTTGCATCTAAATGTAGCAAAACGGTTCAAATTACCTATAAAAGAAAAATACTACTACTTAGCTATGATTTAAGTCACCATGGTATATTTTATTTATTTATATACTGACCTTTAAAATGACCACTAATCGGGTCACAATATATAAGAATATGATTTACCTATTATTTTATTTTGGACCTATTCTACCCCCTACTTTTAGGGTTGTATGGATTTACGAAATTCCCTGAAAAACATTTCCTCAACGTAAAATATATTTCATCTAAAATTGATTTCCTCGAATTATAATTCCTTGGAAAATTTTTCATCCAAATTACATTACATCGAAAATTCATTTTCGCGAATTATAATTCCTTGAAGAAATGTTCATCGAATTACAAATCATAGAAAAGACATTTTATCAAAATTGAAATAATTACAAATTACTTCAATATTAATGTATTAAAAATTTGTATATACCCATATTTTAATTCCCAAATTGAATTTTAGTGCTGCTTAAGGTAAAAATCATTTTTAGGTATGTTACTATTGAGCTATACAAAAAATTACAGTCTTACACAAAAATTGTTTTCAATTATAAATTCCCATGAATTTAAAAAGAGATTTCAAATGATGAAATCGAAATGTTTCTAACAAGCATCGCAAGAATTATTTAAATCTATGATGAAATTCTTGATTTATGTTATTTATCACTAACGTAATTTATTTGTTTAATAAAGATATAAAATACTAATTTTGTGTGTTGTAATTGTTATTTCTTGGATTTATATCTCTAAACAAATAAGGCATTGAAATATTGTTTTTTAAATTCAATATTAAGAATTATTTATTATCAATGTAATTAATTATTTCAAAAATGTATAAGATGAAATAAGTTTCGAGAAAAATATTTACTACGATTTGTATTTAGATGAAATCTATTTTCAATGAGTTATTATTCTAAGAAATGTATCTGCGATGAAATTTTTTTCAAAGAATTGCAATTCGAGAAATACAATTTCTATTTGTATTTTCGATGAAATGTACCGATGTTTCCAGCTCTGGGTGTGCGAGTCGGACTTCCCCAGTACACCCAGTATAATGAAATTCATTAAGGAAGGTAAAATTTTGTTATCCACTTTTCAGTTTAAAGCGGCTCCAGAGTAAATAAAAGAAATCAAAACGATAACCAGCCTAAAGGCATAGGAATATTTTCCAAACTCTTTCTAAAGACTCAGACCAAATTGAAACAATGAATGATACACGAGACTTATAGAATGATAAGGCATGCTGATGCTGATTCGTCAGAGAAAATTATACGATGGACAAAACCTGGATTAGCGTTGCAAAGTTCTATCATGATTTCGCAAAATTCCAAGTACCTACCTGCCGTAGTTATCTTCTGAGCTCTTACACAAGTCTTATTTTGTATAGATAAAAATTTTTGGATTTCAGGAGGTGGTCTAGGGACATGTGTAAAAAGTTGTTTTCTTTCCCCAGTGTTCTGGTAGAAAGATGGGGATTTTCCTCTAAACTGAGTAAAATATTCAGAGCCTTATCTGGTCGGCCACAGTGTACAATATTTTTTACGTTTCCAGCTTTACAATTTTTTTTTAAACTTTACTTACAGTCGATTTAGTTAATGGATTTATCAGGATATTTGTCACTAAAAATATTACAAACTTCTTGTTGCATTCGCATTCTGTTCCCATAACCCAGTATTATTAAAATTTCAATTCTTTAGGTTTCTGTTAAATGTTCCATTTTTTGGAAATAAACGAAACCGACAATGTCAGACATTTTAGGTGAAGTTTCGTGTACAGGTATTTTAAGGTAAAATATAACAAAATAACGATTTTTGACCACCATTATTTCAAAAACTGTTAACTTTAAGATAAAATGTTCCCAATAAGAAGTATTTAGAATTTTATGCTGAATTCAAAAATCGAATAAAATATAGAGCATTCCGTTTAAAAAAAGTTCTTGTCGATTTCAGGAAAACAGTAAATTTCACGACAATGCGGAACTCACCGTTGTATCGGGCGTAGTTTCGTACCTAAGTGTACAAAATTTCATTAAAATCTGATGAACATTTTGCAAAATATTTCGAGGTTCCCATAGTTTTGTTACACACTGTATAAGGAAAAATTGCCAGGACTGAACTTCTTTCCGGAACCCGTAATCTCCCGCTGGGGAACATGGATTAAGGCGGCGATATTTTACGCGGACCATTTTGAAAAAATCAAGGAATTACTTCTGGATATACAAGATAACTAACAGTGTGTGATGCAAAGTTAAGAAATGTTTAAAAAATCCGGCAGTTGCTAGGCAACTTATGTTTATAAAGGTTAATTTTAGTTTTACACCAGACATTATAGTTTCCTTAGAAAATATAAATTGAAAAAATGTTCCCAGTGCGGAGCAATAACATTGTTAAGAAAAGCAAAATAGTAGGGATGTAAGCTGACTACCCTCCGTAACAAGTAATGCTCCAGATATCCATAAAATTAAATTATTTTCACATTTTCACCCCAATAACGGCAGTGATTTTTATATGACCACATCGTATTATTATCCTTCAATCTCGATGAACTGAAAAGCTATTTTCCACTCCATTTATCCGGCAAGCCAATCACGAAACAAAAATCAACTCGATTACTTGTCAATATTGGACGGGGCAATAAAGGGTCTTAAAACGAATTTACTTTTTTTGATCAAGCTATTGCTTAATTTTGTTTTTAGCCTAATCTTAGCTAATTTAGCTTAGTGATAAGGAAAAACAATTTTGGGGTTCCTAAGTTGGGAGCCGCAGAACTTTATTTCTAAAGCAACGGGGGACCCTTTTAGAAAACTTTAATTTGGGTTTTCTTGGAATTTTGTTAGAGAACGGAATTACTTTGGGAAATAGTTATTTTCCTAACAAGTGCGCAAAGTGATATTTTTCCGCACGCGAGTGCCGTTCCACTAACGACGCGAAGCGGTGTTTGGCAAGCAGTCTAGTGCGGAAAAAGCAATTTGCGCATGCGTTAGGAACAATATTTTTTCTACGAGCGTCAGATTACAACGAAAATAAAAACAATGATTATTTTTTGAAGACCCTTTAATAAAACTTGAAAGAATTACAACAACAATTTACATAGTAATAAAATAGTAATAGAAAACTGAATTATTTCTTATTAATATTTATAATAAAAGAACAATTATTAATATTTTGCAAATTGATTGTAGATCCGGTAATTTCATTTAACGGGCGGTTTAGGGAAGCGCTTATTGTACGGCTTGATGAAGGTTGACTTAACTCAGAAGGGCAGTTGTTCATGGCAAATATTTTATTTGACATGCCCTTTTTTGATTTGTGGAACCATCTATGTAACTCTCGGCGACGCCGTCGATTTCCAGTCCCCAAGTCGCTTGACTTTAGTAATTCCTTCTCTAGAATCGGCCAACATGGTAGCCGAGGATCGACGATAACCATGTCCTGTGTACTGCTCTGGATTTTTTAGTTGTAGATATGCAGTTGTTTCTGAAGGCATTCTTCCAAATGAATTTATTCCAACACATTGGGTACTGTACACTCCTTGTCTATACTGGACAAAAAACCGCCTGTGCTGAGTACATGGTTTTACTTTTCCGCACTGTGCGGAAAAGTATCACTTTGCGCACGCTCGTAGAAAAAAACGGTTAACAGAATGCACGAAGGATTTATTTATTTTTAACCGACTTCACGACGAGATTTTTAATTCGACCCGTGTTTGTCATTTTTTTATGTAGTAAATGAGTGTTAATAATTAGGAAGTGACTCCGATGCCGGCGGATGCCGGCGCCGGCAGCCATCATGGATGCCGGCGCCGGCAGCCGTGCTGTTTGCCGAGGACGTGACTCCGCTGCCGGCGCCGGCAGCCATCATGGATGCCGGCAGCAATAGAAAATTAGTGTCAAAATAAGATGAGAATCAAAATAACTTAATTCAATCAAAAAATATTAATTTATTATAGTGTAAACTTTAACGGAACTTAAATCTTCCTACAAAAATATAACAATTGTTATTATTCTGAGAATTTAAGGGTAGAAATAAGAAAAATAAACCCATATAATATACCTTCAATAAGAGTGTTCAATTTGTCTGATATCAATTTGATTGGAATTCTTGTCTTCTATGGACATATTGCCATTTTTTGAGGTAGAAATAACTAGCAGAGCATATGGATCTGTAACTCTGTGTCTCTGCTTTGCTAGAAAATTGAAATAAGCTTTGGATGAAGTATGATTGTGATTTCGTTCAATCCCCAGGATGCATAGAAATTGTTTACACTCACTTCCTTTGAAGAAAATGCTAGCCTGGCAGCCTTTCTTACACGTGGAACACTTCCTGGTTGACTTTTTATTTTTTGTCTTGAATGGTCTTCTACCTTTAACACAGGCTAACCGCAGATAATAGTATTTCTGCTATCACGCAACCAAAACTCATTGTTTGTGTCTTTCTTGTATTCCACCAAAACACAATTAAAATTTTCATATGAAGAAAATTTATCACACACTCATATTTTATAGTTTTTACGCAAAATTAAAACAACACAATGTTTACATATCATTTAAAATACGTAACTATAATTATTTTAGGTTAGAACTGCCGGCATTCCGTTTTGGCCGTATTTGAACCGGCGCCGGCATCGGAGAAATTGTACCCGGGTGCCGGCGCCGGTATCCATGCATCAACATTTTGGGAACCGGCGCCGGCTGCGGAGTCACTTCCTAATAATTATTAAACCTTTATAATATTTGTACTATTCTTGTAAATATGTAAATTGTGTTTGATATAAATACATTGTTATTATTATAATTATTATCATTTTCGGGGTTATTGAAGTCGGATAATCTTTTTTTATCTGAGCTGAGAGTCACGTAGACTTCAAGCCTAAGTGCTAAAGTACCATGGGCGTCTAAAGAGAAGGGAAATGTAATCTGTTGACACGATATTTAAAGAATTGGAGGTTGGAAGGGGAGAGAAAATATCTGTAAGCAAATTGTTCCATAATCTGAAGACCCTAGGTATGAATGAGCGAGAGAAGTGGAATGTTCTGGACTTTTGTAGCTGGACAGTAAAGAGATGCATACGTAACGCGTCTCTTGTTGTTCTGTTAGGAACAGTACAGTATATCAGCTAGTTCTTTAGAGCTAACCGATGTTAAAGAAATTAACGTAGGGGGTGGGGAAGGAGCGATTGGCAATTTCTCCAAAAATGTTAACTAGTGGGTCATTTTCTTGGATATTGAGGTCAAAAATGCTAAGTTCATGTAACAGATGTAAACAAATTTCGGTGGAGGAGGGGGGCGAAAAGAGCGGGTGGAAAATTCTTTAAAATGTTAACTATATCATCTCTTTCAAATTTCGGGGTTACTGAGTTCTAAAAATCCAATATTGACTTTCCCAAGTCTTACAGTTTTTCTTGTTTACATAAACTTCGAGGTGAAAATGAGTTTCCTCCGAAAAGAGAACTTTGCTGCAAAGGTCTGCATTTACATAGTTTTTATTAGAGGAAGGTTTTGTTTTCAATTTTTTTGGCATTTGCAGAAATAAGAGAAGATAATCGCTTTGTTAAACTGACTACCTTATGTTTTTAACAATGAATTAGGATTTAAAGCTTAATTAAACGTTTTCTGCGACCAACTGTTAGTAAAAAGAAACAAATAATCTGTGCATCCAGTTAGAAAAATAAATACCTACAAAAATAAATTATTCAATTTTCATAAACATTTTTGCATTGCCAACAAAATAATTTACCGAAATAAACGAAGCGAAATTATGCATTCAGCAAATAATAAGCAAAGAAGCGTGTTTTAATAAATTAGTAAGCAGTAGAACAGTCTTCAAACAAAATAGAGAACGACCAAACGTTTTACCACGAATTAATTAAAAGCTAGATGTGTTATAGCTGAAGGATTTTTTAAGCAAGCTTGTAAAGTGCTTGGATATTTAAAAAGGTTTTGTTTTGCATTTGATAAAAAAAATAGGAAAGTTACCATCCCTGAATGAAGGGTAAAATTCACGGAACTGCAAAAAACTGTTGAATCAAAAAAAAAGGTACCCTTGCTTTTGGATTTTTACAAGGAATGTATGGGTTCTTTGCTACCGAATTTATTCCAGTTAAAAACTCTGCCGGTATATATGGATACTTTTCTACTGTTTTTAGTAAAAAGTAACACTCGAAGACAACAGAATCAAAAATCCACATCATCCAATGCTTGAATAAAATTATCTTCAGATTTCGCTTGAATAGTGCGAGTAACAACATAATTTTATCTTTCAATCTCGCTCGTCTGAATTTGATATTTTATGATTTTTATGCTCTATTTGTCAAAAGCGAATACAAAGGTCAATCGAAGAAGGAGCAGAATTCAATTTGATTAATTTTCAATATTGGGCAGCCCAACAAAAAAAACTGGATTTAAAATCCGGTGCATTTTTGTCAAGATGTAAATTTATGCTTATTGATTCTGTTCTACGTCAAGGCCCAGGAGACTTGCAATAGTTTACATACCTTCTGTGTTTTTTTTTCAATTTACCCGAAATTATTACAATTTGTTTATTCGTATTTATTCGTAGTGGACACCATAATTTCATGGACAATATGAATGCGGAATTTTAACTTTTATTAAATCAGTGTTAAATCTGATCAAACTAAATCGAATAAAAATTGTAACAAAATGTCAAGGGTTTAGTTTTAAGGACAATAGAACTTTTTATAATATAATAATTATTTTGCCACGACGGGCCCTAAAAGACGGACTCCATTTATACAATCTCGTGCTTTCTACAGGAGAGTGATAGACGCTTAAACAAAATATTATACTGCCGAATAAAAACTATAGCAACATTTTTTGAGCTAAGTTTTTAATTTTTTCTGTCCTACGTTCTTAAGTAACACAGTAATTGGGTCGATAATTTTTGATTTTACTATCCGTATACTAATTGTAGCTCCATCGCATATAACATGAACTGAAATAATGCAGAAATAAGGTATACGTAGCTTCTAACTTCGCCACTAAGTGGCCCAGATTCCAATCTTCCAATATTTAATTATAAAAAACGCATTTTATTACACCACACTGACACGAACACCGTAAACTTTTTATATTTATTTCACTCCAAATATAGGATCTGCTTCTTTGTAAAACTGTCTCCTTTGGGCACAGGATGCTAGATGGATCAAATTTGACACTGCATTCGAATTTCCTAAATTTACAGCTAGATTTGGTGGAAACCATGTCTAAAAAATACAAATTCAACAATAAACTTATTTAATGTTAATAGTTTTTTAACAATACGTATCGGCTGAGCAAACAGTCATATAAAATAGACAGAGAGATTTATAAATAAAAAAACACACTTATTACTGCAGAGCTTTTTAGATTTGTTTTACTTACCATAAAACACTGAAATAAGTTGATCCAGTCTCCAGTCTTGCAAAAGATTTATTATTTCTGGCGTACGACTATTCAACGAACAAAGAAACATTCTAACATCTGCAAGGGTGTCCGTGAGCAATAGAAATAATATTTCTGGCAACAATAGGACCCATTGAATTGATATTTTTTATTATTTCTTAAATACCTTATATGTTTTAAAGGAGTGTTTATTTTAACTGAAATCATATAAGAACTATTTACTTAATTTTTACATTTTTTATTTAAACCGTAGTTCTTGTTCGTTTAATAAAATATATTGTAATTTGGATCACACCGCCTACAAATAGCTATTTTTCGCCCAATTATATTTAAGCATTCCAATTAAATAGTTTAATATTTGGCTCTAACGGTTCTACACTCCAAGGAATATTAGAAATTTATTGGATTCCAATAGTATTTTGGTCATTGAAATAATGGTAATATAGTTTTCAAAGAAGTAGGTATTCTTCTGAAGTCCAATAATAAGTCTATATTTAAAGCAATATTTTTGTTTGATTATTTCAAAGATGTTTTGTTGAGACAATATTAACTTTAATATAACTAATGTGACAGTGGTCAAAAACAGTACTATTATTATAAGGTCAAACGAACTTACCCTAAGTGATGTTCGATCTTAATTATATCCAGACCTCGACGAAGTAAATAGTATTATTGTAGTACCTCTGCAAGTGCCTCGACCACACACTGCTAAAACTAAAAATCAATAATCTTACTGTTCCCCCGGGACCCGCTCGCTGCCAGAATCATTCATTTTAAAGCTAAAATTGTTGTCCTAGGGCATATATAATAATGTATTAGGGGTTAGGGGGGAACTATTTACTTCGTCGAGGTCTGGATATAATTAAGATCGAACATCACTTAGGGTAAGTTCGTTTGATCTTATAATTATATTTCAGACCTCGACTCGTAAATAGTATTATTGTAGATGTTTAAAGCAATAACCAACAATTTTTAAGAAAGTAGGATATATGTATCTTCTAAAAGCAAACAGATGGGAATACAAATATGGAAGTATAAATCATACGACCTAAATTGTCACTTAATATATAAAGTAGACAGAAAAGGGACTATTACTAGTTCGTATTTCATTTCTAAACTTAAGTAGCATAATAAACATAAACTAAACTAACTGCTATCCGCCTAAAATAACATAAACAAAGTTATTGTCTAGAATAGGTCTCTGGTAAAACTGAGCGAACACTTTAGATTTATTAGACCAGCCAGCTGAGAGTCTAATCGTGTCAATGCTGACGCCTTTTTTAGCTGCCGTCGACGTTGCGGCATGTCTTGTGCTGTGAGCGGAAATAGCTATTTGTGTATTAAGAGCGCAAAGTGATATATTGCCGCTCTGAGCGAGAAGTTAGACGCGCGACGCGTAGCGGAGCGCGGCTATCTCGCGAGAGCGGCAATGTCACTTTGCGCTCGAATTACACACATGATTTTTTCTACAACCGGTATTTTTATAAAAATATTTTGTAATGTAATTAATAATTATTGATATCAAATTTGACAGTTTATATTTTGTGTCAAAAGTCGCAGATACGCTGGACGTTTCTTTATTATTATTAAGGTGTCCATGGTAACTAAGCGAGCGACAAAGTAACTTTGTCGCTCGGCGAGCGACAAAGTAAAACAAACGCTTGTTCCTCGAAAATGTCCAACTTTGCGCTTTCTTTTGAAAGCGCAAATTTGTACTTTTCGCTCGGTTGTAGAAAAAAATATTTGTGTATTAAGAGCGCAAAGTGATATATTGCCGCTCTGAGCGAGAAGTTAGACGCGCGACGCGTAGCGGAGCGCGGCTATCTCGCGAGAGCGGCAATGTCACTTTGCGCTCGAATTACACACATGATTTTTTCTACAACCGGTATTTTTATAAAAATATTTTGTAATGTAATTAATAATTATTGATATCAAATTTGACAGTTTATATTTTGTGTCAAAAGTCGCAGATACGCTGGACGTTTCTTTATTATTATTAAGGTGTCCATGGTAACTAAGCGAGCGACAAAGTAACTTTGTCGCTCGGCGAGCGACAAAGTAAAACAAACGCTTGTTCCTCGAAAATGTCCAACTTTGCGCTTTCTTTTGAAAGCGCAAATTTGTACTTTTCGCTCGGTTGTAGAAAAAAATATTTGTGTATTAAGAGCGCAAAGTGATATATTGCCGCTCTGAGCGAGAAGTTAGACGCGCGACGCGTAGCGGAGCGCGGCTATCTCGCGAGAGCGGCAATGTCACTTTGCGCTCGAATTACACACATGATTTTTTCTACAACCGGTATTTTTATAAAAATATTTTGTAATGTAATTAATAATTATTGATATCAAATTTGACAGTTTATATTTTGTGTCAAAAGTCGCAGATACGCTGGACGTTTCTTTATTATTATTAAGGTGTCCATGGTAACTAAGCGAGCGACAAAGTAACTTTGTCGCTCGGCGAGCGACAAAGTAAAACAAACGCTTGTTCCTCGAAAATGTCCAACTTTGCGCTTTCTTTTGAAAGCGCAAATTTGTACTTTTCGCTCGGTTGTAGAAAAATATTTATTGTGTCTATTCCGCTTCTTTTTAAAATAATTTTAACCCAACGAGCAATGGATGGTTTTTTAAAGGTTAATAAGAGTTTATTTGTTTCGGGGTTTCTTAATTGTTCGGATCTGTTCAAATATATATCTATGGTACTGGCTACGCAAAGTTGTTTGTTTTGGTAAAAGTAAGGTATTATGATGTTCGGTTGAGTTTTGTTTCGTCCTGACGTCTTCAGTCTCTTCGGTATCTTTATGGACGTTCCTTCGGATGTTCTCTCGATATTGCATATCTCTATATTGGCAATAGTTTGCACGCATTGACCCGTGGCTAGGAGAAGTAAAATTGTTAATTTAAGAGTTAAGTCTTTTAGACTGATTTTTTCCGTTGCCATTTTTTGAACATAATCTAATACGACAGAGGGATCCCAGGTATTGTCATATTTGGGTTGATCCGGTCTCAGTCCATAAACCCCTTTAAAAAAAGTCATTAAGTAGCTGGCTACCCGCTATTTGACCTATTGCCGATCGATAGCTATTTAGCGTACCTTTATTGAAATGAAGCGTTAGAAATTTAATAACTTGCTCTACCGAAACCGAAAAGACGTCAACATTGTGTTCAATACAATATTTCCACCACATCCTCAAACCGCTGTTGTACTGATTCATTGTAGAGGGGGTAACCGATGCCATACATATATCAAGAGATTCTTCCGGGACGTTGCCTCTCCTCAGGGCTTTCCGGATAAGAGCCCTGCAACCAGGGTAAGTTGGTTGCAACCACTGCCACAATCTTCTGGTAACCGCATTTAGTTTGGAAAATTGCGTGCTCCCCATTCGATTTATACAGGCTATGGCAGTAATGTTATCAATTCTGCACAAAATTGAGCAATTAGCGATATTGTTTGCAAAACATTGCAAGCCAAAAAGGGCTGCCAGGATCTCTAAATAATTTATATGAAAGTTCTTTTCGGACTTTGTCCAAAAACCATGGCTCCTTTCACCATTACAAAATACTCCCCAGCCTGTACGTGACGCATCTGAAAAAATTTCCAGTTTAAAACAAAGGGGGCGTAGAGATTTTTCGCTAGTAATATTACTACTCCACCATAGAAAATCAGTGGACAATTTAGATTGTAGGGCCATTTTTGAATTATAATCGCCTCAAGACCTTAATAACGCTTTATATTTTTCTCTTTCAAATATTTTGGTATAAAGCCATCCATAAGGAATAGCGGGGCAACTAGAACCTAAAGAACCTATAAATTCTGCGAAACGCCTTATTTTGCAGGAGGTCCTAAGCTGAAAACCGTTTATTAATTTTAAAATCCGAGACCTTTTTATTTCAGGTAGAGATATTGTATATTTTATGGAATCGTATTGAAAACCTAGGTATAAAATATTTTCTTGTGGAGTGAGACAACTCTTCTCCAGGTTTATTAAAAAACCCAAATTTTCCAAAAGTGTTTTTGTTCTAACTACATTAGTTTGACAATCAAGAAAACTGTTTCCAACTAGCAGAACATCATCTAAGTATAGATTTGAGACCAACCCATTAGCTCTTAAAGTAGCCAACACGGGCTTCAATATTTTTGTAAAGATGCGAGGGGCACAACTTAAACCGAAAGGTAGGCAGTTAAATTCGTACAAAATATTTTGAAATCTAAACTTTAGATATTTTCTGTGTGATTTATTTACCGACACCAAAAAATACGCATCCTTAAGGTCAATAGTAGCCATAAAGCAGTCTTTTTTAAGCAGTTTAGAAACCGTCTTGTGGTCTTCTAATTTAAAATGCTTATTCAATACAAATTTATTCAGAGCTTTTAGGTTTAGTATTAGCCTCTGGGTCCCGTCCTTCTTTGGTGTCAGAAAAATATTAGAAATATACTGGCCCCTGCAGGGAGCAACCCTAGAAATAGCTCCCATATTTAACAGTTTAGTTAACGATCTTTTAATCTCTATACTTTCTTTATGAGACCACTTAGGTTCTGTGGGGAACGTCTTTTGAAAAGGTTTTGACTGAAAAGGTATTCTAAACCCCTTTATGTAGGACAAAATAATTTTGTCAGAAGTTAATTTTAACCATTCTTTATAAAAATGACTTAATCTGCCGGCTGGTCTACTAACCTCACAATTTATCTTCTGATGTCCCGCCTGTTCATGGTAGCTATTGGTTTCTTCTGCTGTCGACGATGGTAAAATGACCTGTTGTGTTGACTGTGACTCTGGGACTTGAATGTCAACGGTCTGCCCTGGGGTGTCCCTCTGAAAAATCTGGGCAGACTCTTGAAGTTTAATGCTGGCACATTTTTAGGTTTTGTAACCCTTAATTCTAGGCTAGACTTTAAAATATCTTTTGATGCCTTAATCCTTTCTTCCAGATCGTTACCAAAAAGCCACCCCGTGATGGGTGATTTACTTAGAGTCTCCTTGAGATCTTTATTTAAATTTAACAAAATCAGTTCCCTGCGAGACTCCGAATTAGCATGAAGCAAATCCACCAACAACCGTCCGGCATCACTTAAATGCTTTATTGAGTCCCTTTCTCCCCCCCCCCCCTTCTTTCTCCAATAAAGATGTTAAAACCACACCAAGTGCTGTGGCTGCTGTCGCTATTTGAGTTTGCAGAAGGGACAGCCGCATGTCCCTTCGCGAAGCTGATTCGTTTATCGCCGCCGCGACGACGTCATTTAATCTTGGGGGGTTAAGAGATTGACAATTTTGGGGAATAGAGTACTCGCCAATAATCGTATTGCGTTCATCAGCACTTAGGCCTTGTAATAAAAGGGATTCCCATCTGTCAGCTAGATCTTTATGTAACAGTGGGCCCTGAACTGAGGTTTGTGTGACGTTGGACCCCAACAATGCCAGGATTTCTTGATTCAGGGGTTGGCTACACGGCTCGGAGCGAAGAGGAGGAACCACCTGCTCTCTTCTCTCTGTATAGACAAAGAAAAATTGCATTAATCTTATTATCTTAACCGTTCGCCTTCAAAGACAAGATAATTTGTCCTCTACTTATATTAAATAGGATAACAATCTAGAATAGAGAAGGTAGAAATTTCTACCCTTCGCCTATTAAATTTAATAGACAAGATCTCTGGCAACAAGGTGAAATTCACCCTCTGTCCTTAAAGGGAACAGGTATTGAACTTACCAACTGCACTACTACAGCTGGAATCATCGCTGGATGAAATAATTCTTCGCCGCTTGGAGACATGCGGCACAGGGGAACCTCCCCCCGATAGCGATGAATCTGAAGATGAAGAGGGAGAACTCCTACGGCGCCGACGACGTGCTCTCCTCTTATTCTTGAGAGCTGCGATCTTGCGCTTTAATTTCGCTATGTCACTGTCACTATCATCATAATTTGCGTTTTGCCTCCGTTTCTTTGGCATTTTCGATAATAAACTTGTCACAGAAAATAATACGTAAAACGTCACTAACCGAGACAAGGCGTACAATGCAGTACGGCCGACACACTGCAAAGGAATGATTCTGGCAGCGAGCGGGTCCCGGGGGACCAGTAAGATTATTGATTTTTAGTTTTAGCAGTGTGTGGTCGAGGCTCTTGCAGAGGTACTACAATAATACTATTTACGAGTCGAGGTCTGAAATATAATTGAAAATAGCATAGCAGTTTTTTTCTGTGTATAAGACATTATAGGAAGAAAAAAATTTCTGAAGACCATCTGGAATATTCTCGTTGTATAAATTGGCCATTTTTAGCATCTCTTGGTGCGTAACGGCTGAGGAACTAGTTTTTTTTTATCCAAATCGCTTTGCAAGCTGCGTTGCAAAGCCTCTTTTGCCTTCTTGAATCTAACATCAGTAAGGAGATCAATAGCCAGACCAAACTATTGAACTTTTCTTGAACTAGTTTACTACCCATCTGTTTTTTTGCATGTTATCCCCCCAATCTTAAAGAGAGCTTCTCTATTCATGTACCTACTCTTGTCCAGACTGTACTGCCTTTCAGCAAGGAATTTTTAAAATTGTCTCCAAACAGAAGCATCCGACCTTTTCGTGTTTTTTGTAGTAAGATTTTTAATGTTTTTTTACAAAATTTTAAAAAAGATGTGGGCGTTTATTGCTTTATTTATTTTTCATGGAAAAGACTATAACAATCAAGAATTTGTCTTTTGTGACATGAAAGCGAAGCTCTGGTTACTGGAGTTTGACATTTCTTTGATACTTATTGTAACAATGAAGTTTTATCTTTACGGAGGTTTCCAAAAATTTGAAAATTTTGTTTCATTAAATTCTCTCATAAAATAGAATTCGTGCAGTGAAAATATATCTATAATTTTTGACAAATTTCCACTTATGCATCTTAAATTGAAAAGGCAAATTTCTCACAAATTATCCATAATCATGGATTCATTGTACTTGTCATTCTACTATTGATAAGCTAATTTTATATATTTTAAATAATTTCTCTTAAAAATGGTCGGTTAATCTTAATTTCTTTTTAATTAGCTACCTAACGGTTTGTACAAATTTTAAATTAAAAAATTCGCTTGACTCTAAAATGTAGAAAACATGCTACATATCTTTAAAACACTTTACAATATATTCAAAGACTAGAAAAGCTATTAATCTCAAATATTTTACAATTACATTGTATTATATTTTAGGAAGTAATATTTCTAAAAGTATATTTTTACAAGTTTTGTTTAATTCATGGCTTAAGATGTAGTTAGTACAAGTTATTAAACAATCAAAAAATAAAATTATTGAAATTTTAATAAATTATGTATCTATCTTTAAATTTAAGACCTGTTAAAATTTAGGTTAACAGTATACTTTTGACACAGTGATTTGGCAATTGTTGTGCAAAATCAAAATGATACTCTGTATTATCTGAAGAAACATTCGAAATATTTTAAAACGGCTTTAGCCGGTATATTTTTAGACAAAAGTAAAGCCTTTGCCATAACCTAAAAAATAATCAAAATTTATTTAAAATACTCTAATTCTCGAAAAAAAATCGAAATAAGGCCCAAGTGTTACATTTTCTCTAAGATTTTTCTCTCGAAGCAAGAAGCAGTTTTTCTTGTCAATATCTAAGTGAGACGGCGTGGCAGACGCACGAAAAAAGGGATTTTTGAGGGCACGTTTGGACCGCTCTCACATCTAAGCCATTAACTTTTTGACATACGACCTCGAAGAATTTTTGGAGGTAATTTTGTTCTCTTAAATTTCGTACGAAGTAGACTATAAAAGTTCCAGAAATGTCCGTTTGAAAAATTTTATAATAATTTTTTAAGTTTTGGATATCACAATGACAGTAATTTATTAGAGTAGGGTATCCCAAAAGATACTTCGAGATTTAAATTTAAATTTTTAATTAAATTTAAAATTATTTGTATTAAACAAACGTGTGACAATTAAATGTTATGTAAAATTAAAACGACAGCGGATTTCTGACAAAATTATGTAGCATATTTCTAAAGAAATTGTTCTTTTGGAGTCTTTCGGATTTTTTTAGATGTACTTGCCTCGATGTTAACATTTGCGCCTATAGAGATAACACTCCCTCTAATTTTTTGAATATTTGAATTAAAATTGTTTTATACTCTTTAGAGTATAGTAAATCCGAGCGCGACTTACCGAGCTGTGAAGTGAACTTGACAAAACTATATCTCTTGCTTGTGGTCCTCTGTCCAGGTACCTGCTCAAACTGGTCCTTGGTATAGACGTAATATAAAGGGAATATTTAAGTACATAACTTTATAACACAAAAATCTGCAATATATTTACCAATCAAAATTGCATCATTATCAGATTTTTGCAGTTGACAAAAAAGTATATCAACATGGGGCATAACAAAGTGCAAAAATTACAACCAGTAAAAAAGTCAGAAATATTGTACACACCTGGCTTAAAATACCTGTTAATGTCTTTTCCTCAGTCTTTCGGGGTCTATTTTAGATCCAGAAGAGGTTTGGGGCGTCCTTTTACTTTAATTTCTAAACGTTTTTCAAATGTTAATGAACTGCTTATTTTACAATGCAGCATTTCTTGCACTGTTAAAGCCGTTGTTGACATAAGTACTCAAGTATTAGTACTACACAAAAAACAATACAAATAACAATAATATCCAAATAAAACACATACTGATATAAGGTCAAAATCAAAACATTTCAACATTACCAAACCGATAAACAAAGTCTTGACGTTTGCTGCATCACTCACTGTCATTTCTGACACAGCGTCGAATTCGGTGTTGCCAGGTTAATGTTCTTACTGTAGGTTTTAATGTCTTATGTGCACAATACTATTATTATTATTAAATACCTAAATATCTTAAAATAAAATTATGTAAGCTTATATTAAATGTATAAATGTATCGCGAACTACGAATATTGTTCTAATAATAAATTGGTCAGACAAATTAGTGGGTCAGAATTTTGCGACAACCCAACACCCAGCGCGGTGGCGTTGACAACCACGCGCGCCCCGAAAGCGATATTATTGACCAATTGTGTCTCTTTTTAACTTCCTCCAGCGCGTATGTTTGCTTCTCTCTTAGCTTTAATGCATTTTATGTAGTCCATACACACCCATAAGGTCAATTTCAAATACGACCCAGCCCGGAGCAAGCTTGGATATCTTTCGACGATGGCTTGGCTTGATTCTTTCTTGGGGAGTTTTCGCATGGAACTTGCACTTTTTTGAAGCAAAAGATTCTTCTTTGATTTTAAAAAATTAAAAAATAAATTATTGGTAGATCATTGAAAATTTTAGGTGCGTCATTGGCCAAATGACCGCGCCAGGCTGTTTTCCATGTATTTTGGTCTTTATTAACAAAAAAAAAATGGATTTTCTACTGCAAATTTTCGCGCGAATTTCGACACTTATAAAATGTGATCCCATTAGCTGTGTAGTCAGAAGCGTTTTTATGACTCATAATGAGTACATGGCGAGTTCCAGTGTTGTAAGGTCATCGAAAAATCAATAAAAATGACATTTAATGCGTAACTCATCCAATGAAATATCCCTGCACTTAAAGTAGAAAGCTCCTTAAATTGTATTCATATATATTTCAAGCCGAAATCGGCCCAGGAATCTTTTATATCCTAATAATTTCGAGTAAACAAAGTGCAATTCTTTGTTTCCATGGCATTCTTCGAAAATTGAAAAATTTTCAAATTTGTGCCCGATGCAAATAAGCCTATTTATTCATAACTTTAACGAAAAAATTAGCAATTTAAATTATTAGTGGTAGTTAGGTATTCTTAGATAATTAACGGATAAAATAAATCCAAAACGAATCATTAAATAAGGAAAATAGCGTGGAATAATATCAGTTAAAAATTCGATTGCTCCCGCTCTGACTGTTTCGGAGAAAAACAAACCTGTTCGGCTTTCGGTTAAGCTTTACATTAACATGTATATTCACACTTATTTTTGCTGATCCAGTGACGTGATTATTCACTAAGGACAAAAGTTATATCAGTTTGAAAAGTCGGATAAAAATCGCTTTTGCTGATTTTTTTTGACCCGTTTAGTAACCCAAACATAAGAATTTTAGTTTACTAAATATATAAAATCGATGCAAAAGATAAGTAATATTTGCTCACTAACCTTTTCATATTTATAGCCACTTTTTAATAGCTACGGAAAATTCAATATTGTACTCATAATGTTAGCGATTCTTTAGATTTTTGTACAATTTTTTCTATTCTAGACGCAGTTTATTACATACAGATAAAACATTTCACAAAATGTATTCTTTGCGATCATTATTTACCAAAAGTCTATATAGATTTCTTTACTATTTGAAAATAACATTTCCAAATATACCACTCAAAATTAGTTTGAAAAAAAACACCAATAACAGCTAAACAGCACGTGGTCGCAAATCCAAGTCACTTAGCTACCGCTCCGCAAACGAGCAGACGCTATGCGAGAATCCGATAGAATTTTCTAGGTTTTTAAAATTGTTGATTAAAAAAATATGGAAGAATATATTATTCCCTACGTAAGCGATAGAAAGTCGAATATCACAATTTCGATATTTCGTTTCTAGTGTAATTTTATCGATCCCAACTATTATAATACCTTTTTTTATAAAACTAATTTCATAACAGGTGTGTATAGTATAAACTTCGATTGTGGAAACATATAATAAATGGCATATCATATCATATGTCGTTATGTTCAAAATCTAACAAATGGACTAGTAAATACTAAACAAAACGCAACATATATATATATATATATATATATATATATATATATATATATATATATATATATATATATATATATATATATATATACAGGGTATTTTCTAACCTCTCTGACAAAAGAACGGAGGAGAATCCTCACATAATTTTAAGACGAAAATGTGTTATAAAATTTTTTAGAATGTCGCTTTGTTTTCGAAATAAAGGGTGTTAAAAAAATAAAATTTTATGCGTTTTTTTGGCAAGCAATAGTCCAGTGATATCCAGGGTACGCAGGTGTTTACTGGCTCATGGAGGACATTTTCAGCAGTTTATTTGACTTTTGTTCATGTGAGTTCATTATGTAAGATTTTTAAATAATTTTATTTAAATGATTTTTACTGATACTGTATCAACTACTAGGTACTTCGTGTAACATAGCAAATAAATTACATTTTACTCTAAAACCCTAAGTGATATGAGAAAAACGCAAGAGACGTAATTTGCTTAAAATTATTTTTACCATTAAGTAAGATCAAAATATTCAATGCTAAACAGGCCCGTATTATTTATTTGTGAGAAATTATGGTACTCGTTACCCGGATCTCCGCCACTGAACTATTTGAAAAGTTTAAAATGGACACAAAGTAAAGTATTTAAACCCCTTATTATGTGTACTAAATATCACTGCAATATCGCTTGCCACTAATTAATAATTTAAAAAAAACGCATAAAATTTTATTTTTTTAACACCCTGTATTTCGAAAACAAAGCGACATTCTAAAAAAATTTATAACACATTTTCGTCTTAAAATTATGTGAGGATTCTCCTCCTTTCTTTTGTCAGAGAGGTGAGGAAACACCCTGTATATATATATATATATATATATATATATATATATATATATATATATATATATATATATATATATATATATGTATATATATATATATATATATATATATATATATATATATATATATATATATATATATATATATATATATATATATATATATATATATATATATATATATATATATATATATATTACCCGTTTTATTGTATTAAAAATGTCCCATTTTTTTCATCCACTATATGTGCATCTGCATGACACAGTTTGCTTTATTTATGTTTATTAGTTTGTCGATTTTATTGACTGGTATTTCATGTTTCACATTTTGCAACCTATAACCAAGTAAAAACCAATAAATAATTATTCAACAGAATGTCTATGTACTTCTTCCGACTTCACAACCTCCGAAGAGCAGCTGAGGAGGACAAAAAGAAGAGAAAACAGCAGCAGCAACGCCGTCGTCGCGGCACCATCATCCATCGATACACCGGAACTCCCGCATTAACATTGGCCCCTAGTCGCCTGTTTGAAAAACCCCCGCTCACCCCCTCCGATAGCCTTGACGAAGTGGCCTTGCAGATACCCAGGTGCTCTTATGTAAATATTATTATTTTCTGTTACTTCTAACATGTAAGTGGCGCACGGTAGATTTACTAACCAGGCACCTAAGATGTAGTTATCTACACTTTTTTAGTAAACAATAATATCTAGAACCCGACTCGTTGAACGACTACATTTGAGGTATCATTCGAAGACAGTGTAGTATATACCAGTGCTTTTGAGGCCATAAGAGCTGCTCGCTCTACTTAAAAATGGCGATAAACACCGTCAGATGCAATATAACAAACCTGAATAAGCCAATATGACATTTAATTTAACTATTAGAGTACGAGCGTAGGAAAAAAGGAATTTCGCAGCCTTGATGTACAAATAACAATTTTAGTTTTTTCAAACACTGAGTATGTAAGCAACCCACTTTACGCAGAACTCACATCACTGTACAAATTTAAATGAGTACAATGTGGGTCGAGTTTAAGTTTGCTTTTCCGAGAATGAAGTGTAACACTTGTAACCCTTTTGCCATTTATATTTAAAGGAACATTACTGGGTTCCCTAGAGTTATTGTTCCCTTACCCAATGTAGACGATGTGAACGTGGCCCTGTTGTTTACAATGAATTATTAATTTTTGTTTAAACGTCACATTATATGCGTTATAACATTGTTATGTCGGCGGCCAACGGGGTAGTAGGTTTTACCAAAAAAACAAACACTTTATGTTAATACGACTATATAATAAAAAAGTTTTTATAATTCCGTCACTCCTAGTTTGCAGAACAATCCAAATGATATGAAAACAATTTAATAACCTACACAAATATTTAGTTTTGCTACAAAAAAGCTTGTGTTTTTTTTCTCAGAACTAACGTTCAAATTCATTAAGAAGGTTTAATAGTTAGTACTGGTTGAAAGTTAGATCTTATAGTTGATCAGTTATGTTTTGACAGGTTCTTGTCCTGTCGTAAATTAAAAACTTATGAATTATTGTGATATTTGAGCGATTTGCTTGGTGTAATGTAAAAAAAAGCCGGAACCCTTAAAAACGGCAAATTCGTCCTTAATTGTGATTAATAATGGCCATCAAGTCTCCGAAATAATTACATTTCTAAATTACCTATAAAAATTACCCTTTGACATACCCTCTCCTATGAAAAATGGCTAAAAGTTCTTCCAGTTTCCCACATAAGTTTTCATTAGTGTTAATTTCATTTTAAATCAGAAACTTCCCGGATTGCTTCCTTCGACAGAAATTCTCTAAATCCATTAAGCTATAACGAACTTTCCGAGAAGCAGCCGACTGTTTATTTGTATTCCGAAGATGCAAATCAATTGGAACGCAAATCCTGCGGGGGCATACTCGACCGGTACGATAGTGTTCTTATTTACATATCGAACAAATGAAAAGTTCAGTCTAGGATAGGGTAAAAAGAGATAGAATCAATATCTAGGCCTATATCACCGCTTATACAATAACAGACAGCTCGGGCACTTTGTTGGCGGGAACGGTTAGCGCCGATCATCGCGTACTTCGCTTTAGCTCCACCTTTCAGGTTGGGAAAGAAGGCAGAGGCCCCGGATGCATATTTACAGATGCTAGCATGTGTCGACACTAGGGTGTTGAAATCAGTGAGGGTTTGGAAAAACAGTACATTTACAAATGCTAACACATTTGGACACCAGAGGCGATCAGAGTGTTGAAACCAGTGAGCGTTTGTAGTGGGCATACATTTACAGATGCTAACTGACGTTGACACCGGTGATAAATTGACACTATAATAATATTTAATTCCGCAATCAGAGATTCAACTTTTAAAACTATTGGAAGGATTTTGTTATTATTAAAAGCAATTCCAAATTAAGATTACTTCATGTCCCGCAGTTTTAATGTTTTTGATGTAAGTTTGTGAGTGATTTGATGGAGATACCGTGTTGCCAAATTTACAAGTAGTTGTTCCCACAAATTTTCATCTTCAAAAGGTGTATTGGCAACGGGTTAGGGCTCTTGTTGTGGCCATAGAGTTGTAAAATACGTTCTCGGACAGGTTTGTTCAGTTTTAGGTTTCATCAGTATCTTTTTTAATTTTTTATCTTTGCCGAGTTTTTTTACTGCGACTTCGCGATTCGTATTGGTATAAAATTTTGGCAGCACCGCATACACCTGACATTTTATTAAAAAAGATACTGATGAAACCTAAAACTGAGCAAACCTGTCCGAGAGCGTATTTCACAACTGAGTTTATTATGCAATTTTAATTTCTGCACCTTGTAGGGCCGATCTGTGTTAGCTTTTATTTCTTATTCATCTGAACATCGCACAAAACCAGCCTAATGCTAAAGGGCATGGATCTGCTCATTAACCTAATATTTTATTTTTATTTTGTTCGTTTGCTTTAATAAATATTTTTTTTCAATATTCCAACAACGTTTTATTGTTATTTTCCGTACAGGTGCAATCATGGAAAAAGGTTATCTACTGTTCAGGTTATCTAACGCTCACTGGTTTCAACACTCTGATGGCCTCTGGTGTCCAAATCTGTTAGCATTTGTAAATGTACTGTTTTTCCAAACCCTCACTGATTTCAACACCCTGGTGTCAACACATGCTAGCATCTGTAAATATGCGCCCCGGATCACGCCACAAAGAATTCTATTCTACGTGTCAAAGTTTCATGACTACTCAAACAAAGCAAACGATCCATCACATGGCCACTGTCATTAGTGTCAAAATCGCGTAGAATTCTATGCATCGTGATCCAGCACCTGGTGTCGGTTTATTGTTCGTGTGACTGTCGTTAGAAGTCATCAGCGTAGTTAAAATGCCCAATGATGCGTTTGTGGAATTGATTTCCAAAACAGAACTTATATTACAGAAGAATTTTGAAAAATTTATTACAAACAATAATGTTTGCTGTAAATTTGTTCAATTATGTAATGTTCTACTTTCTACTTACTCATGGAAATATTTTACAAAAAGTTTTATTGAAAGATTACATTTAAGGGTGAGAATTTATTTTGCCCTTAAAAGAATTAATAATAATATTAAAAATATTAACAAAAACAAATTAATTATATGGAGAAACCAATAGATATTATGTTTATATATATTTATAGATAAAATAATTACAGCCAGATTCTTCAACGCTAGTCCGGTCTAATTTGACAACCAAAAGTTTTAAATTGACAGTAAACTGAAGTGTAAGAATAATACAACTAAGTTTTATATTATAAATTTGTGTCTGAGGTTTTTCGCAAATTTATAAAGAAAAAGGCAATTTTAATACGTACTTTCGATTAGAACTAATATTATTCTAGCAACCCGTTTTAAGATGAATATCATTTGGAAACTAAGCGAATCGCTGAAAAATTACAAATAATGCAGACGACATATTAACAATAACAGAACAAAAACCTCTCAAAACGCAACTGATCAACCAAAGGATCCTAATTTAATCCAGTACTAAATATTTAACCTTCTCAGTAAATCTGAACGTTATATACTGTTTAAAGAGTTTAAAGAGAAAGCCTTAATAAAAGTATACTTACATATTTTATTTGGCTGCTTTATTTTTAAAACCCTTCTCACACTTCCTTGTTTTTAATTGGGGCTATCTTTCCGAATCATAAGAAATACGGCCCATATCCAAAATAAAATACATAATTCTCAATCAATATTATATTTATCACAATGGTTTTTACCTCCATAAAACTAGGTACAAAGTAATAAAACTTCAAATCGGTTAAAATCTCAATTATACCTAAACAACATCTCTTAGTTAAAATTTATTTCAGTACTTGGTTTTATGAACGTAAATTCCAAACCTGTGTATAAAAGCAAAGTAAAACACAAATATTTTATTTGCAAAATAAAATCCAAATATTTAAATCAAAATATATTGATCGTAATGGCCCTTCACGTCCGTAAACCAGGTTGTCTAAAATTACCCGAAATTAAAAAAAAATGTTTTAAAAATCTTCCTACATGTGGCGAATCGCCAACCGGGCGCCTTTGTTGATTTTTTCTTTTTAAACATCAACCAAGTTCAGTGTTTGAGAATAACGTAAATAATGTCTTAAGTACCTCTCATATATTGTTATGTAAAATTATTTCTCAGATAATATTTTTAAAAAACTGAGAAATTTAACATCCTACATGGTGTGCCTCGACTAAGTTTAGCCCAAAGGTCTTCCCACTTCCATTTTTTTTTCAGATTGTGTTGAAGTGGTATATATGGCCTAAGTAATTTAAGCCCAAAATGAATATCTTAGATCAATAGTTTGAAAAGAAAACTTGATTTTACCAATTAAGCGGCATTATTTTATGAAAAAGAGTACAATGTTAAAAAAAATATAGCAGTTCTCTTAAAAGCGAAAATCAATTTTTTTTTATCAAGGTTTACACTGCACTAAATACACAGTAAAATTTAAAGTGCCTTTAGAAAATGCCCATAGATGTGCTTTGAAATTGAAAACGTAGTATTATGGACGAGATAGCCTTCACCAAATATTTGATTATAAATATTGACACGAACCTAAAATGACAACGAAATACTTTCAAATTAAAAGCTGAAAAGGACATCAGAAAGCTAATTTATAACTTTTAATAAAATACTAAATTACATTTTTGGCCAATAAATTTTAATTAATATTGACAAACACTAATTGGCATCTTCATAAGACATGGAAATGGAATAATTGTTTCGAGTGGCCTAAATCGCAATTTATTAAAACTCAGTATTGTACAAATTATTTTAAAATAAATACTAGTTAAGTGCCAATCAAGTTTTGCGTCACATAAAATTTAATAAAATTTAATAAACAAAAAGGGGCATTTTAAGAATAAAGAATATCATAGGATTGTATTGTATTCCACTAATCAGATTTTTTAAACTGCAGGAAATAATTAAAAGTTTTAAATGCTGGGAACTATCACACTTTTTCGTGGTACTAACAGAATTGGTTTGGTGCACATTACTTCCAGCCTTAGTATAAAAAATACATTACATGGATCGTTATTTTTACGTTGCTCACCCTGGAAGTATCGTCGGTTTCGAGCCAGGGTAAAGCCCAATTCATCCGCAATATTTCATTTTTTTTCTAGTAAAATAGTTTACACCAATAGACAGACAGACCGATGGAAATAGGAAACCATGTTTTTCGTGATCTAGAGTCCCCAAAACGTAATATTTGTACTAGTACAATTCTCTAGCCAGGGAAGTAAAAAAATTATAGCTACAGTACTATCTACTATTTAAAACCTCATCTATTTAAGAATCTTAAAATTCGCTTACGTTTTAAGTAGACTATGACACCCTGTATAAATTCTCGAAATAACTCGTCTGCCTAAAACTTTTTGCTGTCAATTTAGACCGGTCTAGCGTTGGAGTATCTGGCCGATAAAGTTTTTAAAATTTGGGTCTGTACCTATATTGCACACCGTCCCGTTTTTAAGCCATGCAAGAATATACTTTAAATTTTAAAAGAAAAAAAATCTACGCAACGTACTCACGTTTTTATTATCTTAAACACTTACACTTACTTACACTTTCAGCGCCCTCAGAGTATGCAAATTAATTTTTTTTAGAATAGATACTCTTAGTAAAAGAAAAAACAAACACTCCCGTTCTCTTTTTTTCTTAAAGAAAACATACATTTTTTTACAGTCCTTTAATATTTTTAAAACTCACCTTTTCTTTAAAAATGTATAAGACGAAATATCTCCACTTTTGTTTCCTCCGATTATTAATTTATAATAGATTTAATATCTGGTTTTCGAAATGGAACGTGGCGTGGTGGGTTCAAACCCCACAGCTGACACCACGTCCAAAGTTAGAATAACTTTATGAAACTAAATTTCTCGTCAAAAAAGAGGGGAAAACAAGTTTCACATCAGTTCTAAATTGCTGTAGTTTGAAAACGAATTGACGGGTTTTGATGAGCTTTTCAGACCCTGAAAGGCCATTTTGTTTACTATTCGTTTCAGGAAGCCGTTTTGCGTCAGTTAGGATATCCGGTACAGAGCGAAGAAGAAATTGGTGCAAAACTTTAAAATGTTTAAGTTCGGTTATTTGCACTTTTACTTGTTCGTTTTATTGCATACCGGCCGGATTTGAAGTCTAAGTCAATATCTCGGGACGTTTTTGTCAGTTTTTGAATTACGGCTTTCTAATAAAAAATATCAAGAAAGAAATTCAAAAATTACGTTACAGTTTTATTAATATTTTCATCGACAAAGAACTTTTTATCTAGTTAGTCTCGAAATGTATACCAAATGTCCGCTTTTCTAATTTTCCTTATTACATGGCAAAAGATAATTTAAATTGGAAAATGGGTCTATTGTTTTTGCTTACATACCCTTCTGCTTTAATACTTCGTTGGTCCACCCCCGGCTGGCTGCACATCATGATACAATAAAAGGAAGATATGATAACAAACCGTGTCAAATTCGTTCGGGTTCTCGCCTGTCGTCACGCTGTGAGATATTTTTGAAATTTATAACGCGCAATATAGAGTTTAAGTTAGTTATAGGCGATTTTATATAAATTTTATTGCCAATATACTTTGCCTCCTATTCATAATACAAATTTTAAAGTATATGACTTACAATAATCCTGTAAATAAAGGAATAAATTAATTTAAAATAATAGGCGTTGATAAATTGCCTGCCAATTGCGTTCTATGTATTTATTTACGTGAAAAGAAAATGTAAATAATTTTATAAAATAAAACTATGCCTAATAATTCAGATAATAATTTTTATTTAGAGGCATATTCTTATTAAAATATATATACTTACCGACAGAGTCTTCCGAAAATATGTTATAAATAAGAATTTTGTTTGTTCCTATAAGAATCCTATAAGATCAGTATGTTTGTGACGGAAACATGTTTTCAGGGTAGTTTTTTTTTCTTTTTACACATTAAATAGTAAATTATTACAAATTATTGTATTTTTGTATTCTGTGATTTTTCAAATTTAAAAAAATCTTAAAACGCCAAAAATTATTCTAAACAAGACAAAAATATCTAAATTTATGAAATTAGGTAAAACCAAAAAATTATGTTTTAAGAAAATAGCCTTTTTTTCGGTCTCTTTTTGTATTGTTGTATTTTCTCGTGTAAAGTGTTGATTCGTTACCGTGGAGATTTTTAGCAATTTTATTGTTTGTCACAGTAAACTTTTTTATTGAAGCGGGTTTGTAAAAACACTAAACACATTTGACATTCGTGACATGACATAATTCATGCTTTAAATTACCTTCATAATCACTTTCGTTAATATGTCTAGAACAGATCCTAGCATTTTTCACATTACACTTATCTTCTCGTTTGTACAGACGCCTTCAAACACTTTGTGTTTCTTCGTCTTTGGTGGAGGTAAAAACTTTAATATCGGGCATAAAGCTCTTGCATTGATTGTCCACATCACAACCATACACAACATACCTCATTTTCACTTTTAAACTTAAAAGTGAAATAAAAACACCAAAAAATAACTTTAAAACACAACACGATCTTAGCAAAGACGTGTTTCGTTTACAAAATATGGCGGAATTACTCACAGCGTGACGTTCATGGCCACGCCTGCTGTGTCATATCTTTTTTATTTGTATCATGGCTGCATATCTGCTACTCTTCTTGGCATGCTGCTCACCAAATTCGCAACATTCTACGACACATATATTGTATAACATTCATATCGGGAAATCTAGCAGGCCGCACTTATAGGTTCCCCTATTAGAACAACCAAATTAGTTTAACCATTCGCCATCACACCACCCCAAATAGTCACTCCACCATACTTTTCCGTCGTAAATTCAGCGTAAGCGATTTAATTTCACATTACGTATAATATTTAATTACCTTATAATATCTCTTAATTCATGATAGCCAAAACGGCCCATTTTTAACTGAATAACTTGAATGGCTTCAAGTTAATTAAACAAAATAAAAAAGGTTTAATTCTTTTTTGACTATCTGTCGGATCGGCAAACAACAAATGATAGAGCGGTTGCCTGGCAACGCAATACCACAGTCTTAAAACGCTAGATCTTAAAACGCTCAATTTTTATAGGCTGAAAGAAATGTGTTAACAACATTCCTAACACAATTATTGTTGACTCATTGCATTGCTTTATTTTACACCCTGTATCATGGAAATTGGAAATATGGATATTCGGTATACATTTTAAGATTGACTAAATGAAAAGTTGTATGATTATTATGGAAATATTGATATTAATGGAACTGTAGCAGAATTTTAGAATTTCTTTAATAAAAATCCGTTTCTGGAAAGACATCTATATTTTTTTTGGAAGCCGTAATTAAAAAACTGTCTATATTTTTAAAAAGTCTATTCCAAAAGCGCTGCCATCTGCTGTGTTGTTGCCGAACTTGCACGGAACATAAAGCAGATCGATAGGACTGTTCAAGTTCATTGAGTTTTCCACTTCGTTCGCTTTTCGCTTAGTAGATGTTTCTGCCTATTTAAATTTGCTTTGAGAAAACGACTCAGTATAGAAAACAATTTTTGTAGGACATTATCAGGATTAAAATACACTCACTGGCGAAGAAACTGGATCAGATTTTGAATTTTTACCGCATTGTCATGAAATCTTCGGTCGGACGGTGGACGTCGACGCCATAAAAGGAGTACGTTCCTTAAATTTCATGGTTTTCGGTCTAATGGTTAGGGGTGTCGGCGTCGATGAGTCAGTCGGTACAAGTATTTTTACATAGGATAGATTATCCAAACTTTTAGATTCAGATTCACTAAAAAGGTTTAAGATTTACATAGTAAGTAGGTTCTGGTTTAAATTAAGATCGCCTAGTTGCTCATTTAGGTTTTGTGAAGTTTTTGTCGTGTCATTATAGTTAGTCACTCAGTATTCTAATATTTCAGCGGTTTACTTGGTTTCCAAATGATTCTTATCTGAGCGTATTGCTAATTTGAAAAATTCATATTTAACCCTAGAACGGTATCGTACGTAAAATTTATGTATTCAAGATCAATAATTTGCATTTAGACGAGCCATACGCCTGCAAATTTTCCCTAACCCCCAGCTATGCTTGCCTAAATATCTTAGCGATAGACTGTTTACATTGCCAGTTCGCAAATGCTTGAGCTGGAGGTTACATGGTATTATTTTCTGTAGCTCTACACGTAAATAATACGCATCGTTACCAATATGCGCTAATTTCTACACGAAATTTTTACGTGTCGATACCAATAATCGTTTAGAATGTCTAAACGAGGTTTAACAGACGAAGAGCTGGAGAAAGCATTGTTGGAAAGTAGTGACAATGAAACGGAATATATTCTTATTAGAGCTGAATCTGAGATGGAAAGTGAGTCTGTCGATAGCGATGCTGATCCAGAATGATTGTCACCTGAAGAAATGGAATCTCAAGTATTAGCTGCTTTCTCGAATATTTGGACAAAAGAAAATAGGGAAAAGGACAATCCACCTATTCAAAAACGTCTGAAAAAAACACAAGGAGCCAAAAACACATTGGGAGAAATATCAAACTTAGATCGAGAATCAATCACGCAAACAAAACATCGCAAATTTTACTTTGTTAATTACGGAGTAGGTGTTTTTAAGTTACTGTATGCATTATATGTTTGCTTAGCAAAATACAGCTTCACTGAAAAGACATTGTGGGACATTTCACTACAATTGTGTACCTTTTCCCAAAAATTTGTTCTCAAAAACGTCCAAGACCAATTTGTAGCAAAATTTGCTACAAATTGTGTATGAAAATGTATAAAAACTGTTGTTACTAATAATCCAATTAGAGTAAATTGCTCTACAAAGACTTTGCAACAATTTTGTGTGAAAAAAAGTCCAAACGATTTTTTCAGTGTTTAAACGAAAAATTAATTGTGTTTTATTAATTTATTTAACCAAATTTTAACTTAAAGCTTATAGAAACAATATGTATATAAAATTTACGTATCGATACCAATACAGGGCCATAAAATGTCGATACCATTCTAGGGTGAAAATAATCTTTTCTTTACAGAAACAAAGCACACATTTTTATTTGTTCTTAGTTTTTCTTACATTTCCTATCGGGTACTGGGACGGTCAACCATATTGGCCCGGGGCGCCAAATTTAGAAATACGTCCCTGGCTGAACTTTGGGGTACGCCAGCATTAATAGGATAGACGTTAGATGAGTGACCGTCCACCACGACGGATATGCGCCGCTTAGAGAAAAAGCTACCCATTCAGGTACATACTTTGGTAGGAAGACCGTAAGAAGGTAGTTTGTTGAGAAGTGGGGCATGACATACTTGGAAATATCTTGAAAATATCTGCCCGTTAAAGCTTAAAATTAAATTTTCTAAAAATGCGTTTTCGAAAAAATGTGCTTTTGAAAAGATATTAAAAAAAATATTGGTACTTTCTCAAATTTGTTTTTTTGCAAATACCCAAACCTGAGCCAAACCCGAGCAATAATCTACCCATTCTCAAAATATATCGAATGCCTTTAATGTATGTAACCTTCGATAACATTTCCTAAGTATATGTGCACATATACGCACATTACGCGGAACAGTTAAATATTTACTAGGCGGAATTAAATTACTTACATTAAAAATTAATTACACAGTGTTCAATTTCAGTGGATAAATATTTCATGAGATCAAATCTCTAGACTGAACTTTACGTGAGCTAATTTCAATTTATTTATGTTTGTTTTATTTTAATTTTATGTAATATTGGGCCACGGATAAGTGAAATCTACAATGCAGGTCATAAATAAAGAATAAAAAGTCATCTACCATACATAAGAAAAGTATTTTTCATTCAACCGTTAATTTGTTTTTTACTGTATATTTTAAATTTTACTCCAAATATTTTTGATATATATGTACGTATTCTCTGCTTGATGTAAAAATGTTATTTTATCATCTTATTTTTTATTGAAAAATTTCTGTTTAGATTTGATTCATCTTTAACAATTTTTTGACAACAAGTATTAAGTATTTTTTTATCCAACACTTTCGTATAAAAAGTATATATTATTGATGAGATTTTAAACAATAGCCCTGTTCGCACAAGAGTCACAAACCAGTCAGAGAAAAATGAAATTACTGGAAACCAGTCGGCAAACTGTCACGTTACCAAATACCTAAAATTTGATTGGCGCTGATCGGTTTGTGATTCCTCTACGAACAGAGCTATTAACAGCCAAATTCTCCAACGCTAGTCCGGTCTTATTTGACAACCAAATGTTTTAAACTGACAAGTTTAAGAATAAGACAACTAAGTTTTACCCTATGAATTTATTTCTTAGCTTTTTCGCAAATTTATAAAGAAAAGGGTAATTTTAGTATGTACTTTTAACAATAATAGAAGTAAATTCATTACAGCAACTCGTTCCACGATGAAAATCATTCGGAAACCAAAAAATCTCTGAAATATCAGGATAATTCGTAAGTTTATAATGCCGACTTATTAACAATGATAGGACAAAAACCTGTCAAAACATAACAGATCAACTATAAGATCTTAATTTAAACCAGTAATAAAACCTTCTTAGTGAATCTGAACAATAAAGTTGTTCATAACTCACCTGTGAGTTTAAAACTTTTGATTGATAGCGATACTGAATCTGTTTTTATCTAAGACAGCCCACGTAAGCCCAGCCTAAGGACTAACGTACCGTACCGGCGTCTGAAGAGAAGGGAAGTGTAATAGATTGACAAGGGATTTAAATGATTGGAGGTTGGGAGGGGAAGGGAAAACATCTGCAGGCAATTCGTTTCCAAACTCACTTGTGAGTTATGACTCATGACTCACTAGTGAGTTATAGCCCCTTAAGTCACTACTGGACTATTTTAAAAGAAATTCTGATGTTTAGTTTTTTAAGTCATTTTACTATTTGACAACGGAAACTTAAACAAACTACGATACTATCTACTTATTAATATTTATGGAAATATTTATTGAAAAAGCACTGCTTGCGTCATTAATACTTTTCTGGGTATGCTTCAGGCGCGGCCCGTGAAATTTGAAATTTGTAGATCTCTGTTGCTACTTATGGGACCTATGCCAAGTTCAGGTTTTTTAGCAGTGAGCCTACTAAGAATGTTTTGTAAAGAAAAAAAAATACTTTGTAATTTGCGAAAAAAAGTTGTATTTTGGAATTGATCCACTTGGGAAAAAATGAATAAGTTTAGGTATTTTATTTATTATTTTTTCTAAACAAAATTCTACATCATGTTGTCGATAGTTCTTAAATTTTAAGAGAAAAAAATGTGTTAGTAGAAAGTTATAGTCATCTGAATCTTTTTTAAATTATGTTTCAGGTTGGTAAAAAAATTCAAATGACTATAACTTTCTATTCAAATACATCAATTTGACTAAACATCTATTTGCATTTTACACAACTCTTGATTTGACAGTTGTAATAAGAATATCCATTTTTACATAACTCTGTTATTTCGAGATTATACTTCTTTGAACGGCTCTTTGCCGAAAGCTCTAACGTAGTTTGTATGATGAAGTAATTGTCATAACGAAGATTGTCATAACGAAGATGAGTATACTGTTTTAAGCGCTGCTGGCGTGAAAGAGATTTGAAATGTTAGGTAAAATGATTAAAGGACTAAAGTGGTTAATCTCCGGCTCTGATGGCCTGCGGAAGTATTGAGATAAAAGGGTACTACGACACGAGAAAGAGATTTGCAGGTCTCTGCCTGAAGAAATAAGGACTTCCAGGATGCTGGTGACTCGGAAGAGTTTATCAGGACTTTGCTTTGTTATTACCTACTTCTGGCACTGACGGCATTAAATACCATTTTTAGAGATTTTTCTGAGACCCTAAAAATGCATTTTAGAATATACTGGAATCATTTTGTATTCGTAGAAATATATTAATATGCAAAGTGTCAAAATGTCGTAAAAACTCCAGTTTTTGTTGAGGGATTGGAAGGTTCCTGGACGAATTTCGGCTTGGATTATACATGGAAACGATAGCACGTTTTTTTATTCCTGAAAATTTCATTCATAACTTAGGCATTAAATGCAACTTTTATTGATTTTTCGATGACCCGACTGTGCATTATAGAAAGGTTTTATTTTGTTCGGTAATATACGGGGTGTATCATAATGACGGGTCTGAGTTGGATTTTGCTTAGGTTTTTTATTAATTGAGTTGGAGGGTTGAAATTTGGTATCTGGGTAGAATTTGGTCAATCATTTAAAATAATATTAGTAAGTTTCGATTCCGATGGTTGCCATAGAAACAATTAAGGATAAAGTTGACAATTTTAGATTCGCGCACGGCTTATCCGATTGAAACGAGTGAGGTGGCAATCGAAAGGGGAGAAAATAAGCTACTTTCCTGTTTTTTTTTCGACAATTCGTTGGCATGACGACGATCAATTTACTATTTCCGTTATTTATTGAGTTGGAGAGTTGAAATTTGATATATGGATAGAATCCTGTCAATCATTCAGGAATATTTTTGTAAATTTCGATTCCGATTCCGATGGTTCCCATAGCAACGTTTAAGTATAAAGTTGACAATTTTTAACTCTCGAACGGCTTATCCGATTGAAACGAGTGAGGTGGCAATCGAAAGGGGAGAAAATAAGCTACTTTCTTATTTGTAAATAATTTCGACATTCCGTTGGCAAGACGACGAACAATTTGCTATTTCCGTTATTTAGTTAGTTGGAGAGTTGAAATTTGATATATGGATAATATTCGTTCAATCATTCAGAAATATTTTTGTAAATTTCTATTCTGATGGTTGCTATAACAACGACTAAGAATAAAGTTTAAGTCGCGCATGGCTTATCCCATTGAAACGTCTGAGGTGGCAATCGAAATGAGAAGAAGGAAACAACTTTTTTGTTTGTCGAGAAATCACCAATCACCATCCAACTCCAACTCGGTCACCGTAAAAAGATAAACTTAATTTCAAGTAAATCGTATAGGTACATTTGTATTTATATGTGTGGGTGTTTGTATGTATGCAGCAATACGGATACGAAGGGTACCATTCTCGATCATCAGTCCGAAGGAATGTGATATCTTTCTTAGTATAGGGTCTAGAAGCATGAAATTTTCTGTGCAGTACAATGATGACAGTGCCGACCTTAGAGCACCCTCGGGGGAGGGGGTAACTTGGCGCTCTACAATCTAGTTCATATATGATCGATAAACCGAAACAATTTCTCTATCTTTACTTAGAGTGGTGCATTTGTGCTATCAAAGAAGTTCGACATAATATTATGTTGTGTTAGCAGCTTAAACAACTTTGGAGCACACACAATACTAGGTGAATTACACCATACAAAACTCATTGATGGATGTGTTTGTTTTCAGACACAATTGGTCCCGCCTACCCGATGGAGGGTAATCGCGATAGCAAGAGGGCACCTGGACCAGAATAAGAAATTGCCCCTAACTTTTGAGTTTTTCTTGACAGTATTTTATTACACTAGCAAAGAATTTATTTATTTTCATTTCTACTATACGTACAACATACGTTTTAAATACATACGTCTTTTAAAAACCGAGAACGGTGTACTACTTAAAAGGTCCCTTAATATATAAACAATTACTTTCACGAAACTGCAGCTGAAATAGCTTTTTATGAGCTAATTTTAGTATTGCTTCAAATTAAGATATTCTAGTTAATTAGCTAGGTTTTGACAGGCTTTTTAGTTGTCATTGTTAATAAGTCGTTATTAAAGACATCAGTTATTCTAATATTGCAGCGATTTGCTTGCTTTCCAAATAATTTTTATCTTAAAACGTGTTGCTGTAAGGAATTCAATTCACTTACTGTCGAAAGTACGAGAACACAAGTAAAATTATCGATCAAGAAAGCAAAGCACATCTAACTGACTGAAATGAAATTGCATTCTCTCTGTTCTCCTAGATCAAATTTCCATACTTTGATGCTCAATGTTTTATTATGCTGGTAATTTTATATTAATGATTAACTAAACCGTACCATATAAGTAAATAAAAATAATTTTAAATAAATACAGGAGTGGGCATAAGTCACCTGGCAGCCTCGAAAACAGTGCATGGGTCAGTCCCACCGCTCTCGCTCGGCATTCACGTACGTTAGGTAGCAACGAGGCCGGCTGGGCATAAGTTAGTATGCTTGTCGACCTCGAGACAGATCAACACCTATGGTAAATATTTTTGCGGTATAATGAAATACAACCAACGTTTTTTAAACTTGTGTTTTCGGTTTTTAAAATTTCTTAATTTTTTTAAGTTTGTGCAAATTTGCCAGGTGACTTATGCCCACCCCTGTATACACATGAGGAACACAAGCTATAACCTAAAGTTTGTGATTTGTTTATTAAAAGGAAAGAGCACTAAGTAATATATACATATATATATATATATATATATATATATATATATATATATATATATATATATATATATATATATATATATGTATATATTACTTAGTGCTCTTTCCTTTTAATAAACAAATCACAAACTTTAGGTTATAGCTTGTGTTCCTCATGTGTATACAGGGGTGGGCATAAGTCACCTGGCAAATTTGCACAAACTTAAAAAAATTAAGAAATTTTAAAAACCGAAAACACAAGTTTAAAAAACGTTGGTTGTATTTCATTATACCGCAAAAATATTTACCATAGGTGTTGATCTGTCTCGAGGTCGACAAGCATACTAACTTATGCCCAGCCGGCCTCGTTGCTACCTAACGTACGTGAATGCCGAGCGAGAGCGGTGGGACTGACCCATGCACTGTTTTCGAGGCTGCCAGGTGACTTATGCCCACTCCTGTATTTATTTAAAATTATTTTTATTTACTTATATGGTACGGTTTAGTTAATCATTAATATAAAATTACCAGCATAATAAAACATTGAGCATCAAAGTATGGAAATTTGATCTAGGAGAACAGAGAGAATGCAATTTCATTTCAGTCAGTTAGATGTGCTTTGCTTTCTTGATCGATAATTTTACTTGTGTTCTCGTACTTTCGACAGTAAGTGAATTGAATTCCTTACAGCAACACGTTTTAAGATAAAAATTATTTGGAAAGCAAGCAAATCGCTGCAATATTAGAATAACTGATGTCTTTAATAACGACTTATTAACAATGACAACTAAAAAGCCTGTCAAAACCTAGCTAATTAACTAGAATATCTTAATTTGAAGCAATACTAAATCTTACAGTATTCTATAAAAATAGGTATTTCCTTTTACTGCTCTTCTATTTTCTTTCTCATATACACTTCATTAATCGTCATTAGCTCATAAAAAGCTATTTCAGCTGCAGTTTCGTCAAAGTAATTGTTTATATATTAAGGGACCTTTTAAGTAGTACACCGTTTTCGGTTTTTAAAAGACGTATGTATTTAAAACGTATATTGTACGTATAGTAGAAATGAAAATAAATAAATTCTTTACTAGTGTAATAAAATACTGTCAAGAAAAACTCAAAAGTTAGGAGCAATTTCTTATTCTGGTCCAGGTGCCCTCTTGCTATCGCGATTATCCTCCATCGGGTAGGCGGGGCCAATTGTGTCTGAAAACAAACACATCCATGTTTTGTATGGTGTAATTCACCTGCTCCAAAGTTGTTTAAGCTGCTAACACAACATAATATTATGTCGAACTTCTTTGATAGCACAAATGCACCACTCTAAGTAAAGGTAGAGAAATTGTTTCGGTTTATCGATCATATATGAACTAGATTGTAGAGCGCCAAGTTACCCCCTCCCCCGAGGGTGCTCTAAGGTCGGCACTGTCCTCATTGTAATGCACAGAAAATTTCATGCTTCTAGACCCTATACTAAGAAAGATATCACATTCCTTCGGACTGATGATCGAGAATAGTACCCTTCGTATCCGTATTGCTGCATACATACAAACACCCACACATATAAATACAAATGTACCTATACGATTTACTTGAAATTAAGTTTATCTCTTTACGGTGACCAAGTTGGAGTTGGATGGTGATTGGTGATTTCTCGACAAACAAAAAAGTTGTTTCCTTCTTCTCATTTCGATTGCCACCTCAGACGTTTCAATGGGATAAGCCGTGCGCGAGTTAAACTTTATTCTTAGTCGTTGTTATAGCAACCATCAGAATAGAAATTTACAAAAATATTTCTGAATGATTGAACGAATATTATCCATATATCAAATTTCAACTCTCCAACTAACTAAATAACGGAAATAGCAAATTGTTCGTCGTCTTGCCAACGGAATGTCGAAATTATTTACAAATAAGAAAGTAGCTTATTTTCTCCCCTTTCGATTGCCACCTCACTCGTTTCAATCGGATAAGCCGTTCGAGAGTTAAAAATTGTCAACTTTATACTTAAACGTTGCTATGGGAACCATCGGAATCGAAATTCACAAAAATATTCCTGAATGATTGACTGGATTCTATCCAAATATCAAATTTCAACTCTCCAACTCAATAAATAACGGAAATAGTAAATTGATCGTCGTCATGCCAACGAAATGTCGAAAAAAAAGGAAAGTAGCTTATTTTCTCCCCTTTCGATTGCCACCTCACTCGTTTCAATCGGATAAGCCGTGCGCGAATCTAAAATTGTCAACTTTATCCTTAATTGTTTCTATGGCAACCATCGGAATCGAAACTTACTAATATTATTTTAAATGATTGACCAAATTCTACCCAATACCAAATTTCAACCCTCCAACTCAATTAATAAAAAGCTAAGCAAAATCCAACTCAGACCCGTCATTGTGATACACCCCGTATATTACCGAACAAAATAAAACCTTTCTATAATGCACAGTAGGGTCATCGAAAAATCAATAAAAATTGCATTTAATGCCTAAGTTATGAATGAAATTTTCAGGAATAAAAAAACGTTCTATCGTTTCCATGTATAATCCAAGCCGAAATTCGTCCAGGAACCTTCCAATCCCTCAACAAAAACTGGAGTTTTTACGACATTTTGACACTTTGCATATTAATATATTTCTACGAATACAAAATGATTCCGGTATATTCTAAAATGCATTTTTAGGGTCTCAGAAAAATCTATAAAAATGGTATTTAATGCCGTCAGTGCCAGAAGTAGGTAATAACAAAGCAAAGTCCTGTTAAACTCTTCCGAGTCAACAGCATCCCGGAAGTCCTTATTTCTTCAGGCAGAGACCTGCAAATCTCATTCTCGTGTCGTAGTACCCTTTTATCTCAATACTTCCGCAGGCCATCAGAGCCGGAGGTTAACCACTTTAGTCCTTTAATCATTTTACGTAACATTTCAAATCTCTTTCACGCCAGCAGCGCTTAAAACAGTATACTCATCTTCGTTATGACAATCTTCGTTATGGCAATTACTTCATCATACAAACTACGTTAGAGCTTTCGGCCAAGAGCCGTTCAAAGAAGTATAATCTCGAAACAACAGAGTTATGTAAAAATGGATATTCTTATTACAACTGTCAAATCAAGAGTTGTGTAAAATGCAAATAGATGAATATACGTAGTGTTGAGTCAAATTGATGTATTTGAATAGAAAGTTATAGTCATTTGAATTTTTTTACCAACCTGAAACATAATTTAAAAAAGATTCAGATGACTATAACTTTCTACTAACACATTTTTTTCTCTTAAAATTTAAGAATTATCGACAACATGATGTAGAATTTGTTTAGAAAAAAAAAAATAAAATACCTAAACGTATTCATTTTTTCCCAAGTGGATCAATTCCAAAATACAACTTTTTTTCGCAAATTACAAAATATTTTTTTTTCTTTACAAAACATTCCTAGTAGGCTCACTGTTAAAAAACCTGAACTTGGCATAGGTCCCATAAGTAGCAACAGAGATACACAAATTTCAAATTTCACGGGCCGCGCCTGAAGCATACCCAGAAAAGTATTAATGACGCAAGCAGTGCTTTTTCAATAAATATTTCCATAAATATTAATAAGTAGATAGTATCGTAGTTTGTTTAAGTTTCCGTTGTCAAATAGTAAAATCACTTAAAAAACTAAACATCAGAATTTGTTTTAAAATAGTCCAGTAGTGACTTACGGGGCTATAACTCACAAGTGAGTTTGGAAACGAATTGCCTGCAGATGTTTTCCCTTCCCCTCCCAACCTCCAATCGTTTAAATCCCTTGTCAATCTATTACACTTCCCTTCTCTTCAGACACCGGCACGGTACGTTAGTCCTTAGGCTGGGCTTACGTGGGCTGTCTTAGATAAAAAAAGATTCAGTATCGCTATCAATCAAAAGTTTTAAACTCACAAGTGAGTTATGAACAACTTTATTGTTCAGATTCACTAAGAAGGTTTAAGATTTATTACTGGTTTAAATTAAGATCTTATAGTTGATCTGTTATGTTTTGACAGGTTTTTGTCCTATCATTGTTAATAAGTCGGCATTAAAAACTTAAGAATTATCCTGATATTTCAGAGATTTTTTGGTTTCCGAATGATTTTCATCTTGGAACGAGTTGCTGTAATGAATTTACTTCTATTATTGTTAAAAGTACATACTAAAATTACCCTTTTCTTTATAAATTTGCGAAAAAGCTGGTAATTTTATATTAATGATTAACTAAACCGTACCATATAAGTAAATAAAAATAATTTTAAATAAATACAGGAGTGGGCATAAGTCACCTGGCAGCCTCGAAAACAGTGCATGGGTCAGTCCCACCGCTCTCGCTCGGCATTCACGTACGTTAGGTAGCAACGAGGCCGGCTGGGCATAAGTTAGTATGCTTGTCGACCTCGAGACAGATCAACACCTATGGTAAATATTTTTGCGGTATAATGAAATACAACCAACGTTTTTTAAACTTGTGTTTTCGGTTTTTAAAATTTCTTAATTTTTTTAAGTTTGTGCAAATTTGCCAGGTGACTTATGCCCACCCCTGTATACACATGAGGAACACAAGCTATAACCTAAAGTTTGTGATTTGTTTATTAAAAGGAAAGAGCACTAAGTAATATATACATATATATATATATATATATATATATATATATATATATATATATATATATATATATATATATATATATATATATATATATACCGAGTGTCCCTGGAAAGTGGTTCGCCTCTATAACTTCTTTGGTTTTGATGATACAAATTTGCAATTTTAAGGATATTTATAAGGCATTAAAGTACATTTTTTCACAAGTGATTCAACTTTTTTCAACTTTCGGTTTTCCGGGAAGTGACATCAACTTTTGATTTTTAAATGGGACACCCTGTATTTTTTTTATATTTTTGACTCTGGGTTACATTCTGAATATAACTATTTGCCGCTTGTCACTTTTTCTTATGTCAAAAACAAATGTATTTCAAAATTAACTTTTTAGTCTAGAGCGCCATGGATATGTTTAAGTCGTTAATATTGGTATTAGCAACAGAGGAAAATGTTTTTAAGGGAAACCGAAATTATAACAACAATAGTAAAATACCCTACTTATGGTTCCAAATATTTAAAATGTCCACAATCTTGTTGTTGGCAAAGCCGGACCTTTTCGACAGTTGCTCTAACTACATTCCTTAATATTCTCGGATTAATCCTGTTGATTGCCACCCCCACTTTATTTTCTAATTCAAGACGAGTTGTTGAAGGAATATCGTAAACAGGGACGGACTGGGTCCGGAAAATTTGGCGGGCTATTTAAAGGTAAAGGCGCCGATTTAAATTAATAAGCTTTTTTAACTATTATTTTCACTTACACGAAAGGGCGCCAGGGCGTCTTGTAAACAAAAGGCGCGGCGGGCTGCGCCCGCCAGCCCGCCGGGCCAGTCCGTCCCTAATCGTAAACTTCATTTTTAATTATTGTACGCTATAAGAAATCTAGAGGGGTGAGGTCAGGTGACCTGAAATATTTGGAAAATGAAATAAATGAAATTATAAACTTAAAACTGAGTTCGGTTTTACCTTGGTGGCCACCTAACAGGACCGTTACCAATCCACTTTTCACCATAAGTATAATTTAGGTAATCCCTCACTGCTCCTATGTTATGAGGAGGGGCGTTATCGTGTTGAAAGAATAGATTTTCTTGATTAATCATTGGAATTTCGCCAAGAAGCTGCTCAACTTCTTGGGTAAGAAAATTTAAATATCTTTCCCCTGTTAAGTGCCCATCAAAGATTATAGGACCTAAAATCCTGTCGCCAAGAATCCCGACCCGACAATTAAACCCAAAACATTCCTGAAAATTGCCTTCCTCCATCCGATGTAAGTTTTCTTGACCTCAGTATCGTTTGGTATTTCTGTTAAAAACACCCACATTCGTAAAACGGCTTTTGTCAGAATAAATAATTTTGGAGGAAAAGGTGTTATATTCAAAATATTTATCTAAGTACCAGTTGCAATATTGAAGTCTTCGATAATTGTTATTTTCGTAAAGATGTTGGTACAACGGATATTATTTATTATATCCATGTAGATGATTTGGAAGTTTGACACACTAAAGAGATCTCCCTAACTAAAGCATTAATATTTACCGGCACGTATGCCAAGACGTCAATTTCTTTTTCTTCACTGATTAATTATAACTGGTTCATTTTTATTATTTGCGCATTTTTGGACTAGCTTTAAGAAATAATGACATGTTGGGTGACGGCGTTCAGGATATCTTTCGGTGTAAAGTCGAACTGCATCAGTTTACTTTTGTCTACACTCACCAAAAACTAAAAGCATGTCAATTTTTTCACTTCTTGAATAATTTTTCATCTTGTAGATTAGAAATTCCAAAAGTATTAAACAATACTGACAACAAAAATTCACATTCAATAGACATTTGGTTTCAAAGCCACCTTAGTTCGGTTGTTTCACGACATTACTATTATTATCCTCTCAGTCCATGACCTACTATCTTGACTAAACGCTATAAAAATCCATTTATGGAACAACATTGGTTCAACGTAGGGGTAACGTTTTTTTAGTCTTTTAGGAGTAGTTGAGTTAAAACCTTATAATGTGGGATATCAAATTATTCGTAATAAAATGCTCTTTTATTCTAACTGCACGAGCCACCATGTTCCCATTTGAAAAAAACGGGTAAAATAAATTTGAAAATTAAATTGCACATAATTTGAAAATTATGAATAAAAACAGGAAAACGTAATTTTTCCCTTGTTTTTAAAACTGAAATAGATGACTTTAACATTCTCATAGCACTCTAGACTAAAAAATAAATTTTGGAAAAATACTTTTTTTACTTAACAAAAAGTGACCAATGGCCCATATTTGTATTCAGAATGTTACTCTGAGTCAAAAACAAGAAAAAAATACCGGGTGTCCCATTTAAAAATTTAAAGTTGATTTCGTTTCCGGTTAAACCGGAAGCTGGAAAAGGTCAAGTCATCTGTTAAAAAATGCAATTTTACCTCTTACAAACACAGTCCAAATTATATCTTTTTATCTTAAAAAACAAAAAAGTTATAGGGGCGAGCCACCCCCTTGGGACACCCGGTATATATATATATATATATATATATATATATATATATATATATATATATATATATATATATATATATATATATATATATATATATATACAGGGTGTCCGGTAAGTATGGGGCAAACTCTCGGGACCGTATAGGGAACGTTAAAATAAGTCTAGTGTTTCATATATTTTTTTTTCCTATAGTGCTCCCTGACCGAGATATCGGGCCCCAAAGGGGTACCCAGCGATTTACTTTTTTCGTATTATTTTTTGAACCACCTCGTATACTTTGATACAATTTTGGCATTTTGTACAGAGGATAGGTACCCAAAAATAGGTGCTACACGGTAACATTTAATTTCTCAGGAAAGCCAGAAACGGACTCGCCCCAATACACAGAAGCCAACATTTTTGACAGGTGTCATGGAATCGAATTAAGGATATTATTTTTGGATACTACAAACATTTTACTCCAAAACAGGTACCCTTCAATTCTTTCGATACAATGAACGGTTTTCGAGATAAATTAGTTTTTTCTGTGCCTTTTTTGCAACAGTTATCAATTCAACAATAAAAAATAAATCTGTACTATGGCAACAAGCCTTTTTTATTACATTTTATTACATTTATTACAACCATTATACATATAAAAATTCAATATTATTTTTATCATTTTTCCGTTTTTAAAATGTATACTAAATTATGTAATAAGTAACAATTATCTCACCATAAACACACACTGCAACCTATCTACTACTTTGAATTAGCAACCTGTAATATTTAAATAATCCACCATTGTAAAAAACTCTCCTTCTCAACAGAATCTTATGACAATTGACAATTGTCACTTTGAAGTTTTCAACAAGATTTTGTAGTATCATTGCACAATTTAGTCAATAATTCCTGCATTAAGATTACTGTGAAGATGGGTTGCTTTTTTTCATTTTATTGAAACTCGCTTACACCCAGGTAATACTAAGTAATAATGTTATTAGACATAATATATCTAATGTACTCCATATTTGTAGCCTTGAAAAAGGAATAAATGCTTCTGAAAGCTTAGCGTAGTAAATAAGAGTTCTTCTTATTCAGTGAGCCCTAATACCTCTGGCTGTTACCCCAAAATATACTCTTGTTTATCAACTAGTCAGCCAAAACTACCCACCGCTTCTATATATATATATATATATATATATATATATATATATATATATATATATATTAGGAGGTATTGACGTCCAGATTCGCTGGTTTATAGCATCTTCGATCCATTGCTTTTTCCGGTCTCAGGTCGATCTGAGAGCATTCGAGCGACAGTTTTTATGTTTCATTGAAATGAAATCTCTCGACGATTTACGGCTGGGCGTGTTCCATTAAAGAATCGAGTATTTTCGGTGCACTCTCAGATTGCTCGCGGTTTATCTGTGTCCATGAGGTAGATCAACAAGATGAGTGCATGAAAATGGCAGAAGCAAATATGTTTTTTGACGGTAATTCTGACAGAAAATGTAGTCTTATTGAACTTCTTTTGTCATTTTTATCAGAAGAGATTGAAGTTATTAAAATAATTACAAACGCCAAGGTTGTTTTGTTCGGGATGTTTTTTATAAATACTACGATCAAGAGTAAGATTTGTCTCTATTTTTATATACTCGTACATACATACATGTACACATCTTTAATAAATATCTCTTTAATACACCACAAAACACAACGACTATTCAAAGGAGTGACTGACAGATAATAGCTGTTATGGTAGTATTAAAGCGATGTGCCATTGCTGACAATAAGAGCATGAGCGCAATTCGAGCGCGTGACGAATTAGAGCGATTTAACAACACTCTGACAACCGGTTGCAGAACACTTTTAATCAAGCGTTAAATCCTAATTCATCGTTAAAAACAAAAAAATTCAGTTTACTACAGCGTTAATTTTTTTTTTCTGCAACTGCCTAAATTTGTAGCTAATCAAGAATTAAAATGACAATTGCCACTACAAAACCAAGAAGTTGTTTACTTTTTCATTTGTTTTTAACGAAGAGAGGACTTAACGATAAATTAAACTAATAATTACACAATAAGTATGGTGTAATTAAATTTGGTAACATTTTTGATAAAATATTGGTAACATAAAATATTGGTAACATAAAATATTGGTAACATAAAATATTGGTAACATAAAATATTGGTAACATAAAATATTGGTAACATTTTTGATAAAATATTGGTTGCTTTGGCAAAATTTTATGTTCCAATACAAGAAATTGAAAGAAAAATGCTTTCTTTAATATTTTAAAGTAACACTGTATACACTTTTATTGCAGATGGACATCTGATTTATCATAATGCTTACTAAGTAGATACCTACCTTTATATACACACTAATAAAAAATTTAGGAAAAATAAAGTTCATCATTTATAATATGGATTTTACCAACAAATATACCTTTCGTCTTCAATAACATCCCAAAATTACTCTTTATGCCATTATTTTGTTGTTAGACTTGTTCTAAAATAATATTCTATTACTGAAATTATTCGTGCTTTCAAACTATTCTTCATAAAATTATAATTAAAACAATTTTCCCTCTATAAAAATATAGATATTCTGCTAAATTTCATTTTGGTTATTTTTCTTCAACACTTCCGAATTGGCAAGTAATTTTTCCTTGTCTTTCTTCATTTAGCCATAGAGGTAGTTATTTTTTTGAATTACTTTTGGCCTTATACAAAATCAAAAAGGAAATTACTGTATTACAAAAGTAAAAACATTGGACTTAAAGCAATGTTTATATGAATTACTTCTTTGGTTTTGCTCACGGCCACCTATACAATAAACCATAAACTTCTAACTATAAACTATAGAAAAATAAAAGGTTTGTTACAGAAAACTAAACTTTTTTAAAAAATATAAACCAAATAAGATCGTATGTAACCCACGGATTTCAAAGGCGTTTGTGATGTAACCTCAAACATTCCTCTCTTCCTCTCCTAGTTATTGTTAGCCCTCGTCCATGTAACAGGTTGACTAGCTCGCCACCCTGTTTGGCGCTTAGAACAGAGCTCTAGCGATTAGCCTTGGTGTACACTACACGTTACCCCTTTATTTTTCTGTGGTTTTGAATCTTGACATTCTAGGCGTTTTACAATCGGTAAACGTCTTACCACAACCACCTCTACCTAAGACGGTTGCGGCGCTATCCTGAGGCGTATTCGATTGACAAAAATTGAACCGATTCGGATAGGTTTAGGAATTTCGAGCGAAATACGTAATTAAATGAAGAAAGGTGGTAGAAAGAGATAGAATAACATTGAAGTGTCATAAAATGATCCGGATCGATCCAGTCAATTGAATACGACACAGAGACATATTAATAATCTGTTCGTTTGTATTGCACGAAAGTTTACTAATATAACCTTCTTTTTTGCTTGTAGAAGACACCCATTAAAAACAATCAATTAACGTTAATGCAATTTTGTGTAATACAAACGAATAAATCAAAAGTGGCCAGGATCAATTCATTTTTTGTAAATCCAAAAAAGGTCTGTTCTAACTACTGCACTAACCTACACCTTTAGGTTTATTTTTTTTTATGTGTTGCAAGAATCTGCACTAGTGATGTAAGGATACGTATCCAAAAATCCGTTGGATCCGAATATTAAAAGAATCCGGATTATCCGGAACCGGCCGAGAACTTGAATCAAAATAAATTCGCATCGGGTGGTTACTAATGCAAAGTGCAAAGATAAAACGGAATCGGAATCGAGTGTAAGCGAACAACACGGTCTGCGATTTGGCATATTTGATATTGTGCTTTCTCTTTCTAATGACATTTCCTAAAAAAAGATGGCATAGTTATCGGGGTAACGGGTATCATATGAGATGAGACCCATTGGTTAAACTAGTCCCGCCTCACCCGAACCGAATTCAAACGAGAACGGCGCGACGCGGTGCCTTCTTATCCCTAAACTTCGACTTCGACTGGTATGATACCGATACCGCATCGACCTACCTAGCCGTGTATCCGGATAGAAAATGTTTTAGTCTGTTGCATGCATACGTATACATGATCTGTAACCGCTTTCGCGCGGGTCAAGAAATGGATTCGTATTCGGATAATGGATACGGATATTAGCTGATTCCGATTCCGTATGATCCGGATATCTAATGAATACGGATATTTACAACACTAATCTGCACTAATCTGCACTCATTTTTTGGTTACGGGTATTTTCCATAAATAAACGAAAAGTGCAGGTTAGTGCAGAACAAACCTTTTGTGTTGCACAAAACTGCAATAACCTACAGTTTTTTTTATTTGTAGGAGACACCCATTAGAAAAACTGTGTTGAAACTGCACTAACTTGCACTGATTTTTTCTAATTGTTGTCTTCTACAAATAAAAATGAGTGTGGGTTAGTGCAGTTGCGTGCAACACAAATGAACAGATCTTATGTTGCCCTATTCGACTTTTTTAAATTTAAAAAAAGATTAATGCCACAAAACAAAATTAAAAAAAGGATTGAAATTAAATTGAAATTATCCTTGTAATTTTCTTTATGGAACTTTTCTAGTTTTATAAATTATCAGGAAATAAAAACGAACAAAGGTATTATAAAATATGTCACCATTAGGTAGGTACTAAGGTACCTATATTATTTTGAGCCAATCTTCATATCACATCTTTGATATATTTTCTGTGACTTATCTATAACCTGTAACAGAAGAAAATGGAACAGATAATAAGATGTAAAATTACCTATACTTAAATGATTACATATAGTAATCTTAATAAAAGCACTATGAGCTACAACCCAGGTAAATAACTTGTTCATAGATATTTTATCCATAATAGTGAGAATATGATTCACATAAGTACGATAAAAATGATCGTTAAGTAAATGTGTCACAGAAAAATTTCAGTCTCCAATATCTGAATCTGTAATTACGAGCAAAAAGTTTAATAAATAAGAAATGGCAGTGTTTTACTTCGAATTTAATTTTGAACGAATTTGTGGTTGATTGAATGAACACGCTACAGTTTCAGCGTGACACATGGTTAAAAAAATGTAATATTTGTGATAATGGTAGTTAAGTAAATGTGTCACAGAAAAATTCCAATCTCCAATCTCTGAATCTGTTATCACGAGCAAAAAGTTTAATAAATTAGAAGTGGCAGTGTTTTACTTGTTGATTAAATGAACTCTCTACAGTTTCAGCGTGACACATGGTTAAAAAAATGTAATATTTGTGATCTGTACTACCAGTAATTAGGTTTATGAATTGACCAGGAGACTTGCCCAGTAGCTAAGCTAAATTTGACTGAAGGCAAGCCAGGAATTTTGCGCCCCTATAACAAGACCTAATTAGCTTATGGACTATAGTTTTACTATTTGCCACCGGCGCCGGCGTCCCTAAGCAAGGCCCTAGTCTGCCTACACCGAGCTATGACACTGCTTACCCAAACAAAAATGTTTTGTCAGATGCACTGGACAAAAATTATATAGTATCCATGTTAGCTATTACGGGTAAACTTGAGATAAAAATAGGAAACAAAATTGTACTCCAAATCCATATATGTATGTAACATAAGTAGTGAGAGAGTATTAATGACAATATTTTACCTTATCAAGAAAATACCAACAAATCTTCAAATTTTTCCGCTGGCAGTAAGGTATTTTACTGAATATTGTGGCTAGGATAATCTCTTAAATAACATTCATTTAGGACTCCATTCCTTATATGTAGGTTTACCCAGTCTAAGGAAATATATTTTTTATTATACTTCTTTGAAAACACCTTATTTTCATCTGTTTTAGTAATAATGTAAGATGGGCTTTTTCGGGCTAGCGCACGGAAAGAGCGCACGGAATAGTATATTTCATTACCAGTCCGGAAAAAAGGATTTTTCTGTGCGCGCTTGACAAATTCTCGTGTGAGGCGCAGCCGAACACGGGAAGTCAAGCAAGCACGGAAAATCCATTTCTGGACGTGTAATGAACGATATTTTTTATTATACTTCTTTGAAAACGATAACATAAAACAAAATATAACATAAAAAAATACATACATACAAAATAAACTTGGAATATTTTTATTTTCACAACTGTTATCGGAATTTAAAAAAAAAACTACTAGAGTAATTAAAAATTAACTATTAATAATGAAAGATGCCACTTTTTCAGGTTGAGAGAACATTTTATTAGAATGAATTTAATTGACAGAAAATTAACAACGCTGACAATATGGTCTTTGGCAGGTATGATGCGTTTTCATGGTAACTTTCAAATCATTTAAAAGGTGATTTAAATTTGTCTATGTCAGATAAGATTGACAAAACGTCAAAAAATATTTCAGAAATTCATCTAAATATTCAAATATTTACGAAATAAAATACAAAATAGGTACATATTAAATATCAGATAGCATATAGACTTTCTTGAGTTTAGTTTATTTTCCTATACCTATATTTCTATTTTAAAGCCAAAAAATAGTCGGTATCTTCATTCAGCACACTGAAAGAACTGGAGACCAGGAAAATTTTTTCCGTGCGCTCTTTCCGTGCGCTAGCCCGAAAAAGCCCATCTTACATTATTACTAAAACAGATGAAAATAAGGTGTTTTCAAAGAAGTATAATAAAAAAAATTTTCCTGGTCTCCAGTTCTTTCAGTGTGCTGAATGAAGATACCGACTATTTTTTGGCTTTAAAATAGAAATATAGGTATAGGAAAATAAACTAAACTCAAGAAAGTCTATATGCTATCTGATATTTAATATGTACCTATTTTGTATTTTATTTCGTAAATATTTGAATATTTAGATGAATTTCTGAAATATTTTTTGACGTTTTGTCAATCTTATCTGACATAGACAAATTTAAATCACCTTTTAAATGATTTGAAAGTTACCATGAAAACGCATCATACCTGCCAAAGACCATATTGTCAGCGTTGTTAATTTTCTGTCAATTAAATTCATTCTAATAAAATGTTCTCTCAACCTGAAAAAGTGGCATCTTTCATTATTAATAGTTAATTTTTAATTACTCTAGTAGTTTTTTTTTTAAATTCCGGTAACAGTTGTGAAAATAAAAATATTCCAAGTTTATTTTGTATGTATGTATTTTTTTATGTTATATTTTGTTTTATGTTATCGTTTTCAAAGAAGTATAATAAAAAATATCGTTCATTACACGTCCAGAAATGGATTTTACGTGCTTGCTTGACTTCCCGTGTTCGGCTGCGCCTCACACGAGAATTTGTCAAGCGCGCACAGAAAAATCCTTTTTTCCGGACTGGTAATGAAATATACTATATGATATTTTTGTGCCTTATCTCTCCTCAAAAGTCTGGTTTTTGGGGTTAGGAATTTATATTCTGTAGAAATAAAACAATCCTATTTCAATGAATCTAAATCAAGCACATAAATGGATAATGATGACAAGAGTAGTGTTTAAGGAAGCTGAAAAGCAGCAAATTTTTTATTCAAAGCATTTTAACTCAGATTTTAAAAATTAATAGAAAAATTTTAAAAATTTTGCCAGCTATACGCTAGCTTATGGTTCAAGGTTTTCATACTATTTACCCTAAAAAATTATATGTTTAGAAGTTTATTTTCTATTTTTGTGTAATTTTTACATTTGCCTTGCCTATTTTCCCATTTTAACATACAAAAATATTTTCTTTGATATAAAATAACTTCGCTCTACAAGAAATACAAAACGCTTGGTTGACATTAAACTCTGACATTTATCGTTCGATATTTCCTAATGTGATTCGATTAGATCCGAATCGGCGATTGTGGGCGAAATTTGCATCGAAGCAGGCCGGTATTTAATACTGGACTCTAATTTAACAACGTATTAAATTTAACACGTTGTTAGCTAATCACGAATTAAATTTTATCTCTTCAACCCGCTGTGAGAGTACTCTAAGAGCACATCAATAAAACTGAATGAAAGATGCTATTAGTATTGGTCTAAATTAGGATCTTGTAGTTGATCAGTTAGGTTTTAATAAGTTTTTGTCCTGTCATTTTTAATAAGTCGTCATTAAAAACCTATAAGTTCTAATATTTTGGTTTCCAAACGATTTGTATCTTGAAACCTGTTGCTAGAATGAATTTACTTCTATTATTATGGAAAGTACGTACTAAAATTGCCGTTTTCTTTAAATAAGTTGGCGAAAAAAAACTCAAAACAAGTTCGTAGTATAAAACGTATTTGTATTATTCTTACACTTAGTTTAGAACTTTAATTGTCAAATTAGACCGGTTTAGCGTTGAAGCATCTGGCCATTATTGTCGAAAGCTTTAAAAAAAGATGGTAAATTTTTTAAGAAATTTAGCTGCATACCAAATTCTATTCGAAGAATTTAATGACGCGAGAAAACGCCAAGAATTAAGGTCTGTATAAATTTTATCGACAAACTCTCAAATGATTTATTTACCGAAGAATCTACACGAATCATTAAGTTTAACTAAGCGTAAATTCAGGCTAAATTTAAGGCTAATTTAATTCATAGAATAAAATATATCCTGCAGTATTAAATTAGGGACTAAAGCGAACTTTTATGAGGGTAAGACGATCGTACATCCAATCCTACGAGTCTTGTCACAATGTTTGCCTATCTGTACGTTAACGAGATATATTTACAAACTATAAAGATTTGTACCCATTTTTAGTGTTTCGTGCTAAAATTAGCAAAACGAAACACTTCTGTCCGTCCGTCTATCACAAGCGATTTTCTCTGAAACTATTTGACGTAAAAATTGAAATTTAGCACAGAGATAGAGCGTGATGGTCCAATTATAGACGTGAACTATAAAAAGTTGATTTTGATTCTGGGGGTTTATTTCAGGGGGAAATCAGGAAATAAAAAACTCCAAGGTCAATTGTCAAATTAAACTTAATTGAAGCACGAATTCAACAATATATATATATATATATATATATATATATATATATATATATATATATATATATATATATATATATAGTCTTAGCTAGTGAACTAAGAGTTTGATGTTCGAGGCTGAGCTCGGGTAGACTCGATAAATATTTTTAAAATTATTGGTAATCTCATATGCAGCTAGCAGCCTGCGCGTGCGTAGACAAAGATCGTATTACTATGTCTAGCAGCCGGTATTGTATTTATTACAGAAAACGGAGTTTCGGCTAGCTTTTTAATTTTATTTTACGAATAGTCATACATTTAGTACAAGGCGCGACCTCTATTGAGGAGACGCAGACATACTTATTAAAACGGGAAGCCGCTAACAATATTATACTAAAACTTAGAAAAGTAATACTAAAAGTCATAAACATCTAGAGTAGAAATGTTCAATATACTACAGTACCTACCTATTTTATGATTTCTGCGGTGTTTATTTGGTGGCAAATAATTTCTTGGCAAAACTAGGCACATTATTAAAAAACCTTCCTTAATTAAAAAAGTGTATTTTGCTTGTTGCGTTGATATCACTAGTTGCCCACAAAATTTTGACCCACCTGTAAAAAACGAACGATACCCGACTGCAAGTAAATTAATTTATCAATGTTTAAAGTTAAAGGTGCACAGTACTGCGCAGCACAAGACACAAAAACTAAATTACTCACGTCCAATTGCACAAAAATTTAATCAAGAATTAACCTAATCGGACACTTGTAATGTAACAGCACTCATAGTAATGTCATTGCCACAGATGACTCTAAACGTAAATTCTATTTATTACGTGATTGGCAGTTTTGAGCAACAAGCTGTTAGGCACTTAAGTAACCGTTCACACTAAGGAAAATGAGACTGAAAAGTAGCTAAAATAAGCGAAAAACAGTAATCAATACTAATCAATTCACCCACTGTCACAGAGTGTCACCCACATTGCCACATCAAAGCGAATTTTCGCTGTTGCCAATATCGCATCATCATGGTTCTTTTGACCGTTGAAAATATAATTTTAAGAAAATAAACATTTACGTTCGGATTCAGTAAGAAGGTTTAAGATTTAGTACTGGTTTAAATTAAGTTACTCTATATTGTATCCAATTTTATGTGAGGATGATGACAGAAAAAACAATGACCTTTGATTTTACTGAGCACAAACACTATTTGCAAAAATCTCGTTCTTATTAAGCAAGAACAGTGTCAGCATAGCCACATTAACCTTTTTATTTCATACTACTTAAAATTGTTTCCTACCCAAACAACAATACTCCCTCTAACCAATAATTTGCAATAAAAGGATCGGAGGTAAAGTTTTTAAATAAATAAAGAAAAAATAGCAAAAATGAATAAATAGTTATATATACAATTTATAATAAGGTTGAAAAATATTCCCTATTCTCCGATATATACTGAAATGGATCTATAATACAGCCTACCTGCGGAGAGTGACATTTGTGTAAGTTAAAGACGCGATAAAAATTGTTGTATCGAATATACCAAGTAGTTTCACAATTTTTAACTGTAAATGTTGAGTCTTAGTTCCAGAAGGATAGATACACTTTGTAAAGGCATTGTGACTTCAGCTTTAAACTGAACCCAAACGTTTCTAGGGTGCAATTTTCACTACTTTCTCAATAACTAAAGAAATCTTCTGTAATGCTCACTATTCTCAACTTTATATCGGGTCGGCGTTCCTGTTACTCATTCGCGTAACCGTCCAAGTAATGCAAAGGAGAACAAATATTTACCTTGCGTAATATTTCAATAGCTGTTAGTTAGTCCCAGATTCATATAACACAGGAATTTAAGCTGTTAATACTTTATATAAACTTTTTAAGTATATTTCTATACTGCACAAACAACTTATATTATGAGACAGGCTTCAAATAATATGTCATGTTTATCTTTCTCATAACCTAACATTCTACCAGCTGTAAAAATTTTACGAGTGTGAAACGAGAGAGAAAGAAAACGAGAGAGAAAGAACATGAGAGAGACACAATTGATCTTTCCATTGTAAAATCATTCTGTCATCATTCTCAAAATAAATTGGAAACGGTATAGTTGATCAATTACGTATTGACAGGTTTTTGTCCTGTCATTGTTAGTAAGTCGTCATCAAAAATTTATGAATTATTCTGACATTACAGCGATTTGTTTGGTTTCCAAATGATTTTCATTTTGGAACGGGTTGCTAGAATTAATTCAGTTCTATTATTGTCAAAAGTACCTACGAAAATTGTCCTTTTTTTATGAATTTGCGAAAAACCTCAGAAACCAATTCATAGCATAAAACTTAGTTGCCTTGTTCTTACATTTGTCGGTTTAAAACTTTTAGCAGTCAAATTAGACCGGACTAGCGTTGGAGAAACTGGCCGTAATAATTTAAATCATATCACAATAAATCATTTCGTATTAAATTGTAATTAAATTAATATTTGCCATTATTCCGGAAGTACAGGTTATATTAACTTGATTTTATTGTATTTAAACCTAAATCAATTTTACATGGATGAAGAATTGCGCAAGTTGGCAACATGCGGCGAATCTAAATTTGCCGCAAAGTAAATCTGCAACCCCGTCACAAACCCCGTGTTAAATCTTTTAATTGTATGTTTGATTCCCTTCCACAAAGGCTACAGTAGGCGTTTCCTAATCGGTGAGAAGATCTGCTATTATTATTTTCGGCCGTAGCCATTGTCGAACATGGAGATGACCGACCGGTGAAAGAGTAAATAAGTTTGTAAATATAAGTAACCAGTTAAATTAAAAGGTGAATAACTAAACCATTAGTTTTAAAAAATAGTTAAAATTAAAAATATAGAAATTTTAAATATTGAATGGGAGCTTTATTACTGCCCATATTTTATATTTTTAAATTTGGTGGGGCCGACCCGGCCAAGCCGTCACTGTATTAGCTTATTATGGCGAAGTGCCATTTATGACTAATTTTCCCCCATCTGAATTCATACCAGGATTCACTGGTTTTAATATACAGGGTGGTGCAACCAAGATGGGGTGGACGATTGTGAGTAAACGGTGAGGAATTTCGAAAAAATTTGTTTTGGATATTATCGATAGTCAGACACGCTATGTTTTAAAATTATAGCCATAATACAGGGTGGTCCGAAAAACTCGTGGCGAACCAAACTTGTATTTTTTTAAATGGGACACCCGGTATATTATTGCTCCAATTGATTCTCCTGTTCGTTACGATCATTTTGATATAGGGTTTATTGGGTCTAAAACTTACAGTAAGGGAATGAGAGGCGGTTAAAGTTGAAAAAATGCTCACAGTTCGGCCATTGTTTAAAGAAATTTGAAACAGGTATGGAAAAACCAAATATTCCATAAAACGTTACATATCCTTGAATACATTAATCACTTGCAATTTGTTTAAAATTATTCACTGTTCTACAGGGTGGTCAAGTTTTGCAAATACGTCCTGGACTCATTTTTTTTAAATGGAACACCCTGTATATTTTATTTTCATGTTAAAGATAACATTACTAGCTTTCAAAAAATACCATACATGATGCCTTTCTGACCAACAGTTTTTTAGTAATCTAGCCGTGAAAGCAAAGTTTCTTCATTCTAATACGATTATACTGAATTTACGTTGTTTATTATTGAAATGAAACAAAAGACTGACGAACTTGTCAAAGCTACTGCCGCATAATCCATTATTTACAAGTTAAGTGTACGTGGCGCAATAATTATGAGGTAAGAAAACTGAGACCCGAAACTTTTACATGTTTATTAGAGATATTTCAAAAAACAGAAAATATTGTTTTTAGGAAATGCAAAGTAATTAATAAACAAAGATAATCAGTTATCAGTATTATTAATAGTGTAAGGAAATTAATTAAGCAAAAACAGAACATCTTTTAAAATTATTTAGGTATGTACTTACTTGTTTATATTAAATTAGGTTTACAAGTAAGTACATACCTAAATAATTTTAAAAGATGTTCTGTTTTTGCTTAATTAATTTCCTTACACTATTAATAATACTGATAACTGATTATCTTTGTTTATTAATTACTTTACATTTCCTAAAAACAATATTTTCTGTTTTTTGAAATATCTCTAATAAACATGTAAAAGTTTCGGGTCTCAGTTTTCTTACCTCATAATTATTGGGCCACGTACACTTAACTTGTAAATAATGGATTATGCGGCAGTAGCTTTGACAGGTTCGTCAGTCTTTTGTTTCATTTCAATAATAAACAACGTAAATTCAGTATAATCGTATTAGAATGAAGAAACTTTGCTTTCACGGCTAGATTACTAAAAAACTGTTGGTCAGAAAGGCATCATGTATGGTATTTTTGAAAGCTAGTAATGTTATCTTTAACATGAAAATAAAATATACAGGGTGTTCCATTTAAAAAAAATGAGTCCAGGACGTATTTGCAAAACTTGACCACCCTGTAAAACAGTGAATAATTTTAAACAAATTGCAAGTGATTAATGTATTCAAGGATATGTAACGTTTTATGGAATATTTGGTTTTTCCATACCTGTTTCAAATTTCTTTAAAAAATGGCCGAACTGTGAGCATTTTTTCAACTTTAACCGCCTCCCATTCCCTTACTATAAGTTTTAGACCCAATAAACCCTATATCAAAATGATCGTAACGAACAGGAGAATCAATTGGAACAATAATATACCGGGTGTCCCATTTAAAAAAATACAAGTTTGGTTCGCCACGAGTTTTTCGGACCACCCTGTATTATGGCTATAATTTTAAAACATAGCGTATCTGACTATCGATAATATCCAAAACAAATTTTTTCGAAATTCCTCACCGTTTACTCACAATCGTCCACCCCATCTTGGTTGCACCACCCTGTATGCAGTGAATTTCATAACACCCTCTATATGAGGGACATATTGCATCAATTTAGATACAATTTCAAAGCTGTGTTTTCTGGGATTTCGATATTAAAAGCTCTCGTTCTGATTGGCCCAAACCTGTTAAATGATGGACTTATTTAACACAGCGCCTATAACGAATATATTATTGAATACTTCTAGATAAAGGTGTTTATCTACTTCTATTAAATTATATATTAATTATTCAACTACTTTTGAACAATTAATAGTATCTATAAACAGCGTGAGTTATAATAACTCACTGCTATAACTCACTATAATAAATCGGAAAAGCTTTACGAACCGAATATCAAGGTGGCTCTGTACAAGCCGATTGGCTGAAAGGAAACAGTCCATTATTGTTACTGAGGGAAGTAATGTCACTCGAATAATTTTGACGTTTTCAAATTAAGTTAATAAAGTTAATAAAGTTCTTTCTCTGTACTTGTATCTTAGTATTTATTGTTATAGTCGTAGATAAAGTATAGTATTCAACTTGCGGTAATGGTCATAACTCACTTGATGAATTACATCACTCGCCTGCGGCTCGTGCTGCAAACTTCATCTGCGTGAGTTATGACCTACATTACCGCTCGTTAAATAATATACTATTTTCTTTACAATTTTCGTTGTTTTCAAGTGATTGATACTATTTAGAGAAAACCATTTTACTTAATTAAAGGAAAAAGGTCTACTTGTTAATAAAACGCTCTTATCAGTGAACTAGACACATAAAAATATTTGATTTGAAGAGGTTAAGACTTTTTCAATAGGCAATAAAACGGAGTAAGCTGCGAAATAACGAAAAGAAATAAAATTTTAACAGCACTCGTAAAAAAGCTTCGACAAACTGATAAGTGCTTAGAAAGAGAAAAAGCATTTTACTATATATTAACTTTTTATATAAGTAAAAGTTTTAATGTCAAAATCGATTCTTTAAGGGGGCTTAGAGACTTAAGACTAAGAGTAAGTAGGCGGCAAAATTTTTTTAATCCGCTCCATTTTGGTTTACCCGTGAGAGATAACGTGCTGTGTTGGAAAAAGATACACAGGATTTAGGGATTCTAAGTGGATTGGCGGGAGGTATTGGCTGAATTTGCACCATGTTGTTTATTTTTATTTAAATTTAATTTTCGTCTTGGTAATATAATACTGAAACAATGAACTAACTTACTTTATAAAAAGTAAAAGATATAAATATATTACAAAATGTATACGTACAAATGTTTTGGAAAGTTTACTGGTTTTTTTCTTCTTTTTGTTTTCATTCCTTTTTTCGTAAATAGCTTTTATCGATCAATCTTTTTCTTGTGTTTTTTTGTAATCCATCAATCGTTGCTTAGTCTTTATCTCTTTAAAGTTCACACTCGATGTTGTTACTTCAAAGTTAAAGGATTCTCTACTAATAGAAGGTGCCCAATAAGTAATTCGGGATTTACTTTTTAAATAAAATCAACAATTTTTTAAAAATAACAATGACTTGCTTGTTTATTTTATCAAATAGTAGACACATAGCAGTTATGTTGTAAAAATAATATTCTCAAAATGTTCCGCTCGGAGGTCTCTACAGATGACCATTCTTTGAGTAACATTGTCAGTAACATTTTCGCACAATTGTGGTTTAATTTCATCTATAACTTCATGAATGTTTTTCTTTATTACCCGTCTGCGGACTGTTAGAAAAGACATTACCTCGCGAGCGCAATGTGCTAAACAACCATCTTGTTGAAAATACATTTTTTGGCGAAAATCCACTGAAAATTTTCGAGTTCATCGCTAAAATAATGTATCCGGCATTTTTAAGTAAGATGTTCTATTGCAGGTGTTATTAGAAAAATATGGGCCTATAATGCCATGGAGAGATATCGCACACTACACGTTCACTTTTGTAAAATATTGTCTTCGCATCATGACTCTAAATTCGTGGTTTTCTCGAGACCAGTATCTGACATGCTGGGATGCAACAGTTCCATTAGTAGCAGAGACTAAAAAGAATATAGACAGACACTCGAATACCTCGTAAAGCCGGTCTCCCTTAAGACATTTGGTGGGTTTACTGGTTTATGGTTTAAAAGTTTGTTTGTCCACCATTATATATACATGTAGATTCATAGTATACATTTTTATATAATGGTAGACAAACTTTTAAACCATAAACCAGTAAACCCACCAAATGTCTCAAGGGAGGCCCGCTTTTCTTTGCACGGCAGTGTTCGTCTAGGTATTATTTAGTCTGTGTTAGTAGAAAATGGACATTCATCAGAAAATATAATAAATTTATAAAGATGGATATTTCCACTTAAAATTTCGTCCACTCATAAACAAAAATCTAGCTTTGTTTGCTTCATCTCCCTCTTCCAATGTTTGGTTACAGTGGGATTCGAAGGGAAATAATTTATTTTCTTTTAAAGCATCTGAATATGAGTTTTTTTCACAACTTCTAGAAGTTGTTTAGCCCGATTACTAAGGTGCATCACAGGAGTTTCTCTAATAGACTGAAGAACTAAAACTGTGACAGGATCGTTTGGATGATAATTTTTCTTCTTGTTCTTCTCCTTCTTGAGATTCAAATTAAAACAAGTTTTTTGGAACTTTTTTATTGTGCTGATTGTCATTTCGGTTATTGGGATTCCTACAAATTTGTCAATAAATTGTTTCATGATGTAGCTGTGTAATACTTGGCCATCCCCACAGCACTTGACTATAAAAATCCTTTGTTCAGTAGATAAATCGGTCACCAATTTAATCAGAGAGCCAACATACTTCCCCGCGTTTCTACCTATAATCCAAATCCACTAGATCTTTCTTACCATCCTTCCTAAGTCATACTTAACATATGTATGTGCTCCCCTTGGTCGTTCAGATCGCGGCGTCATTACCGTCTCTTGTCCCACACATCTCGAGTTTGTTAAAATAATGCCGGAACGCACGATCTGGCACTATAATTCTACCGCCTGGGATAGTCTTCAAAACCTCTTTTTTGCTTTCCCTTAGAACCCTGTGTGTTTTTCCACTCCCAATCCTTCCGAAATTTGCTCTCAAATTACAGATATCATTCAAGCAGGTATTGAGGGTTTCATTCTACATACCCGCAAGAAACCTAAGCTCCACCATGAAAAGCCATGGTTCTCCAAGGCCTGTGATAAAGCCAGGATCAAAAAAGTCCAAGCTCACAAAAGGTATCGTTAAAGCCTTACACCCCAAAAGCGTCAAATTTTCACCGAGGCAAGAAATCAATACAACCAAATTATCTTAGAGTCCAAAAAAGCTTTTAACAACCGCATTAAAAATAAAGTGCATTATTGTCCTAACGGCAACAAATAGTTCTTGTCACTTGCCAAAATCATTAGTCAAAACTTCTGTAGAAGCACTTTTCCTCCCCTGACCACTGACAACGAAATTATCTCCATCTCTCACATGTGTTTATTTTTTAGAGTATTTTAAATAGTTTCAAGGTAACACAACCGTATAACAATTTTACTCCATTACAAACTGTGAACCCCCATTTCACCCCCTTAGGAATTGATTCATTAAAAACTGTGAAACACGTGTTTAAACATTTATTTTTTAGAGTACTTCTCTGAAGTTTCGAGTTAATAGGACCATTTAATATTTTTTCTCCATACAAAGTTTGAACCCCTGTTTCACCCCCTTAGGGGTCGAATTTTGAAAAACCCTTCCGTAGAGCACGCCTACGTTATATAAGGAACCTCGCAAAATTTCAAGTTTCTAGATCAGCGGTGGGGGGTCAGTCAGTCAGTCAGTCAATCAGTCAGTCAGTCAGTTTCTTCTATTATGTAATAATATAGAGATAACTGAATAAACTGTTCTCTATAGGAATATCTTTATTGTTCTTTGGGATATAGGTCAACGTATATCGAGTAGGCGCCTGTCACAAACCACGTTTAATTGTGGAACGTCAGTATTTTATTAAAAATAAACTTATAATAACAGCCAGATTCTCCAACGCTAGTCCGGTCTAACTTGACAACCAAAAGTTCTAAAATGACAACTTTAAGAATAAGACAACTTAGTTCTATTCTAGGAACTTATTTCTGAGCTTTTTCGCAAATTTATCAAGAAAACGACAATTTTAGTACGTTCTTTCAACAATAATAGAACTAAATTCATTACAGCAACCTGTTCCAAGATGAAAATCATTTGGAAACCAAGTAAATCGCTGAAATGTCACAATAATTCATAAGTTTTTAATGACAATAACAGGACAAAATGTAACTGATCAACTATAAGATCTTAATTTAAACCAGTACTAAATCTTAAACTTCCTTAGTGAATCTGAACGTTAGGCTTTTATACATTATTCTAACGTCGCCATTTTTTATGAAAATTTGTTGTCATCAAAAAATATTAAAATTTTAGGGATATAGACATTATTCTAATGCCTCGGTTCGAATTTTCATGAATTATTGAGTTCAACAGCGGGTTTTGTTTGTTTATAAACTTACATTAATTCGATAGAAGAAGTTAGACGTGCATGTTGGCGTCAGTTCAATAACAACAATAGGGGTCATGCCCCAGATCGTAAAAATGTTATGGTATGAGTTCGTCATTGACATGAAATAATGCCTTGTTATTTAAGCAAGATGAGATGATGACAATATGAGAATTCTGCGAGAAACATTTAATTGCCGACTCATTTCTAGATTTAGAGATTTATCTTGGCCTTCGAGGTCCCTGGACTTAACGCCACCCGATATCTTTCTATGGCAATATCTAAAGGTCAAAGTTTTTGAAAGGCTCCTAGAAAGTATCTAGGACCTCAAAGTCCGAATTGGTAAAGAAATCGAGCAAATAGATTAAGTTTTGCTTCAACATTTATGGTCTAATATTGAGAAATGTATTAAAGTTGGTGGCGGTCACCTAGAAGGCGTGATTTTTAAAAGTTAGAGATATGTTATAACAAATCCCACAGAGTTAGCTGTAATTAGGTATAATAAAATGTTTATTTTGTTAAGATGTAAAATTTTTATTTGACTATCAAAATGAGTAGCCTGTTATGGGGAACCCTGTATTATTACTTATATTATTAAAGATAATTGTACTAATACAACAAATTTTTTGTTTTCTTTCTATTTTTATTTATTTAATGTAACTTGTCTACTAATAAAAATTATCTTAAAAACAAAAACTACACGGGCGAAGCCGCGAACGGACTGTAAATTACTTTATAAAATCTGCTTGAGTATTTGCTTTAAATTAATTATAATCTTAATTTATCATTCAAGAAACTCTTGAGATTAAAAAATTAATAACTTAACCAGTTTAATATTTAAACAAAAAAGCGTATTCGTTCCTATAAAAAGTTGAAGTTCAATAGAAATTCGGTACTTTCTATTAATGGAACATTAAGAAAAAGTGTCTAACTGGAGAAATTTACTGGAGACATTTTTCAAGCTCGAGACGGCAAAAAAATTTATAAAACTTGAAAAGTCTTATTGGCTAATTTTCAAGGGGTCCTCTTATCTTTTCTTTATTGATTTTATATCAGGTACATCTTTGAAAATTGCCATTTCAGCGGCGTAACAAGAAAGCTGAAGAAATAGCGTATAACCCTGAATTCACTATTGCTAAGACCGGTCTGATTTGACAATCAAGGTTTTAAACTGACAAGTATGAGAATTTATTTCTGAGTATTTTTGCAAATTAATAAAGGAAAGGACAATTTAATAATGTGGTTCCATAATAATCTGAATTCACTTAAGCACCAAAGTCCAAAATAGAAATCCTTTGCAAGACAAGAAAATCACAGAAAAAATTTATTAACAGAGACAACTTGCAAAACCCAACTGATCAACTAGAAGATCTTCATAAATTTCAAGCAGTACTAACAAGAAGACCAGCGGAACTATGGCAGAAATCCATTTTACATGGGAAAGATAAATTATGTCTCTCTCATATTCATTCAATCTCAATTTTTTACTTAATACGGAAAAATATTGACCATACAGTCGTAAAATTAGGTCCTGGTGTATGATGTCAAATGAAAGCTTATTGAAGCTCGAATTCAACAATATATTTTTTATGCATTTTTAAAGGTTTTTCGGAAATAATGCTTAAAAATTGCTGCCCCCCACCCTTATCGCCAAAAGGATCGCTCAGGAAAATAAAAAAAAGATCAGGAACATTGAGAATTAGGTGTAGATCGGGCCAAAATTATCAAGATTAAAAAATTCTAGCGCAATGAATTGTTGTAAACAATTTCATTGTTAATTTCCTTATAGCTGCTGAACCATTGGCTTCAGAGAAAAGTTGTTCAATAAAAAATATTCCTCACGACGTAGGGAACAACTTTTGTTCTTACACGATTTTCAAAATTCTTACTTTGGCTCAGTTGCAACGCTTCCCACTCAGCTCCGCGCATGCGCGATGTGATACAGCGTTGGTGCCGTCGGCAGCCGGTAGCGCGCCAGATGGGCGGAGATCGGACGGCCGAGTTTGCTCAGGTTAAGTGGGGAGCTGATGGCACGGAACACTAGTTGTGCAAGTATAGCTTGCACTTTTTTGGTTCGTATGCCCTCATCCAGAGCTTTCGATGAAAAGGTTTTTTCCGTCATGAACAATAAATGGCGCGATGATTAAAATCGATGCACAGTTAACTTGATTAAAAGTGGGCTGCTGATTTATTTCACTTTAAAATACAATTGCCCAGACTTTTATAAAATCATCATAAAAAATACAAAGTTGAAAATGTTCTTTAATCTTTTTACTACATAATGTTGTCACCCATAACAAATAATTATTCTATTAACCTATATTAAATGCATGGCCTAGATGTGATGACGTCACTCGGCAGCACTTAGGCTTTGTCTTTTAGAGGGTATTGACAAAAATATAAAACTATTAACAGCGGCAAAGAAATATTTGTGGAAGCAATAAATATTTTCCTATCCTATAGTTTTTGTTTATAATTACCTTGTGTTCAAATAAAAAGTTTTTTGAAAATAGCGCGTTTCATTTAAATGAACTTTTATGTACTACCTCCTCTGTTTTTATTTTTAAAAGTTGGCAACCCTAGGGGAGACGGAAGAATCACACTAATAATGCTATGCACCATCGATACACTTGCCGCGGACTCTCGCGACGCAGCATGATCATTACCATGACAACCACAGTAAACAAAGCGCCTGATTGAAACACAAGTCAGGATAGCAGGTTATGATTCTTTAACAGTTTTTACCGGTATTATACACGGGAGGCGATGTACCTATATGTAATGCTGTTTGTTTAGGCTGGGATTAGCGGCGGGTAAAGTGGTTAAATAAATGAAATCTTATTAATTTTGATTTGATTTTACGTATACGTTGCAGGTGGAAAATGCTTTAACAATGTTACATTTATAATAAATCTAACTAATTTAGAGAATGATTTATTTGTGTTATATTATTTTAGATTTTCGAAATGAGTTTTTTTTCTTTAAATGTATCGAAAATATTATTTCTTCAAACATGTTACATAGAATTATTGTTGAAAAACTTTGTAACACAACAACCTAGCTCACTCTTTTTTATATGACTGTGTGTTTATTATCAGTGGGGCGGTGCGCAAAGATTAAAAAAAATTGTGGGGCGATAGCGAGCTCATTACCGCGAAGCGCCATTTATGACTAATTTTCCCCCATCTGAATTCATACCAGAATTTACCGGATTCAATATATGCAGAGAATTTCATAACACCCTGTACAATCATAATTTAGTTGACCTAAATAATAAAAATAAACTTTTTGTGATAGAGGAAATAATTACATTGAACTTTTGTAATTCGTGTTTTTCTATGACACACAAGGTGCCGTACATTATAATAATTACATTATTTCTGTCAGTAATGTTTTTTTTTAATAGCTTGACGCAGGAGTGAAATTACGCTGGCTTTCTTTACTTTTTTTAATTATTTTTATGGCACGCGTAATATTTCATTCAATACGTATACAACACTTACCTAGACTAATGGGTGTCGATATTAAAGGTAAATATTTTAATCGAAGGTTTATTGGAATGACGAAGTGTTTAATCCTTACTACGTATTACCATTTTGTTTACATTTATACGCTATTGTAATATGTACAGGTAATAGAATAACATATTATAAACATTTTTTGCAAGTGTTGACAACATTGTCTGGTAGCCTTTTTGAAGCTGCTCTTGCTGAGTTTATATGCCTTTTTCAAAACGATGTGATGAAATCATTTTTGTTAAAATGCATTGACAGCTGTTTATTCTAAAATCGGTGAAACAACTAAAACCGTATAATGTAATAACTTGTTGAAAAAGTATAGTCCGCCCAAGATATCGGCAACCGGCAAAAGAATGCCGATGAGGGCTTAAACAACGTTACCGCTTGTTTATAAACCAGTTTTGAAAAACTGTTTAATTTTTCGTTAATAAGATTTAAATTTTCCTTACTACATCTGGTTTACAAACAAATTTGCAACGTTGTTTAAGCCGTACCTTGCATTCTTTAAATTATTTTGCCGGTTGCAGATATCTTGGGCATGCAATACCTCGGCTGAGACTGAGTTTAACTCTGGAGTGAATTCGTCCGGTTCGGTAAACAGATTTATTTAGGGAATCAGAAAGCTTAAAAATTATTTAAACATTCGTTTTCTTCCAAATCATGAAACAACAAAGCAACAAAAATATGTTAAATATTTATATTGCGTTATCACAACTAAAATAATGAAAAGTTTAACGATTTGAAAGAAATTTTAAAGTGGTGAATTAATGTTTGCTGGTCTTTGCATGTTTTTCATCTGACTGGCTATACTTATTGTCCTTGTAGGTGACCACCAAAGGAGTAGATGAGTTCTTGGCCCGATTACTGCCTTAGGACGGTATTATGTCTGGCACTAGCGCAGGACTTAATGACTCAAGGCTTGGTTTGTGGTTGCCCCTAGATGCCTCACTTGATCCTTGACAATCCAAACTGATTTCTTCTGCCAATCTCGTGATGTTACATGAAAGCGTAAACCAAAATTAAACCAGCAACATACCGGAATAGGCATTTATTTCGTTACAACCGTTTCCTTGCGTTTTGTAAGAAAACCTATTTGAGACCGCTTTAAAGAGAACGTATACGTATGCGACCGAACCCATCTTCAATATTTAACACGCATATTCAGTTTCATATCCACAAGACCTAGATGTCAAAATTTAGTTTCAGGAGTTGTTGCAAACATTTTGGGATATAATGCAATTTTAATGTAATATTGCCAAATGCCAGTCATATGCCAATAAGTTGTGATCTACTTTTAAACCGTGTCTGTCATATATCAACGAATAGTAAATATGAATTTTTTTTATTTCATAGATCGATCAAGCAGGTCGCTAAAGACCCGAAAATTTTATTTGGAATAAAATTAGCAGGATAACTAAAGAAAATTTTTCTTTCATTTTTATGGTATAATAACTAATATTAAAAGATTGAAGACGAATGTTAAGGTTATAATAAAGTATTGCGTAAGGTATATAAAAAGAAAAAAACTTATTTGAAGCTCATTACGGTTTCATACTATTCTGTTGTTTCGCGATTTTTCAATAATTTGTAACTAAAAAAATGCAAACAATGAAAAAATTGGTATTTAATATAGCAAAGATTGCTTAGAATGTTGTTGCCCTTATTCTACTCAATTTGATTTGAGAATGATGGCAGAAAACTCAGTTCAACAATAATTCACCCTATTGGCCAGTTCCATGGACCGTTTACAACAGAACATATTTTAGCCATATATTCATCTTTTCCCTCCTGATAACCATGGAGAAATCAGATCCTTTCTATCCGTATTGGCGAAAATGCAGAAAATTCCAATTAAAAAATAATTTCTATAAATTTTTATTGAACCTTGTTCGATTGTGGAAGTACTGCTGGTTATCTACTTTAAAAGAATAGCCATCACGATATTCTTTTCTTTCCTAAAGAAACGTCCAACGTAATCCAATTTCTTTCTATCCTTGTTGATAAAAGGTGCATTAGTAAAAGACAAATAAGGAAGATATTGCCAATAAACAAGAATATGTTCGAATATTTTACCACAGTTGCATTTGTCTATGCAAGTATTTCTGGTTGTCTACTTTGAAAGGTTTATTGGAGTCAAGTCAAAAAATAAATTTTTAATCTACTTAAATACTCGAAAGACTTTTAACCCAAGAGCTGGCAGGAAATTTGGAGGAGATATTTGATAAAAGTTGAAAGTTAAAAGTATAGTATTCCTACATTAACTGATTAGGAAAGCACTGACCTGCCAGCTAGTTAGCAGTAATTTCGCGACATATGAATTTAGCAAATTGCAACGGATTTACGACAAAAAGACCTTCTTGATAAAAGCTGAAATTGATATAATCAAAATATATGCTTTTTTAAATTAAAAACTAATTGGCAGGCGACTTAGCCGGTTATAAATAAGTGGCAGGTCTATTCAAAGTTGTTTTTGAAATAAGCTAAAAAAAGGTTTTGATAAAAGTTAAAACTCACACAGGACATTCTATAGACACACTTTGTGTGTTAGTGCCATGGCTGGTCGATTGGATAGTGCTAACTACCTGGCAGGTGACAAAAAGTCCTGTGCGTGAGTGCGTCAGAGAGATCGCGCTGCAGCGGCATGCGCGCGAGAGAGATAGTCTATTGAGTGGTTTGTGGAAGTATAGGTTTAGAAGAAAGTATTATAAATAAGTATTATATTTCATAATTAAATACAAACATAAGTATTTCATGATATATTAAGTATTAAACATTTTGAAAAATTAATAGTTATTCTTCGTCATTTTCATTATCCTAATTGATATCGTCATCGCTTTCCGATAATGCCTTGTCAAGATCACCAGCTCTTACAGATTCCATTTGGTCTTCTGAAAACAATATAATTAAAGTTAGAATTGTTAGAAGATTATTTTTGAAAAAATCGGTTACATACAACTAAAAATTATTTACCATTTGATTCTTCCGTTTCTGAGGTTAGTTGGGCTATCGCGTCCATTACAGATGATGGAAATATGTCGCCCTCAAACTAATTAAATTGATATTTACCATCAATTTATATCCAACCATTATTTTTAGGTATAAGACAAGTAAATAATTTTTAATTTTATGTATATCAACCGATTTTTTTAAAAATAATTTTCTAAAAATCCTAACTTTAATAATATTGTTTTCAGAACACGAAATGGAATCTGTAAGAGCTAATGACCTTGATGAGGCATTATCGTAAAGCGATAACGAATTCAATGAGGACAATGAAGATGACGAAGATTAACTATTGTTTGTTTAAAAATGTTATACAGTGTTGGCCATAAAGTTCGCTACATAGCGGAAACATGTGTATTATGGATATTTGAAAAAAATATATATTGGGGATTGGTTTCTGCATGTCCGATAACTAAAAAATCTATTTTAGCACATGCCATGTGATCACCGGCTTAGCGGAAATTTAAAAGAAAGTTGACTGTGGTACCGAAAAATTGACAAGATAGCTAAAAATTTTATTTAGAAAAATTGTTCAGAATGCACCGAGGAACCCATATACCAATTTGGAAGTTGAATAAAGTTATTTTCAAATAAAAAGATAGTTTATGATTTTTCATAGCGAAGGTATGGGTAAAAATTTGTATTTTTATTATTTTTTTCTAGAGAAGGTTCAAAATTGGTATATGGGATCCTAGATGCATTCTCAACTATTTTCCTTCATAAAATGTTTCTATAACTTATCAATTTGGCCCATTTTTCAATTTCAATTAACAATATTTAATACTTTTTTTGTATTATATATATATATATATATATATATATATATATATATATATATATATATATATATATATATATATATATATATATATAATACTTCCACCATCCACTCAATAGACTATCTCTCTAGCGTGCATACCGCTGCAGCACGATCTCACTGTCGCACTCACGCATAGGACTTCTTGTCGCCTGCCAGGTAGTTAGAACTATCCAATCGACCTGCCATGGCACTAACACACAAGAGTGTGTCTATAGAATGTCCTGTGCAAGTTTAAACTTTTATCAAAAACCTTTTTTATTTTAATTCAAAAACGACTTTCAATATGTCTGTCACTTATTTAGAACCGGCCAAGTCGGCTGTCAATTATGTTCTACATTTAAAAAGGCATATATTTTGATAATTTATCGGTTTCAGTTTCTATCAAGATGCTTTTTTCCATAAAAAAAAACTGCAATTTGCAAAATTCATGTGTCGCGAAACCACTGCTAACTAGTTGGCAGGTCAATGATTTCGTATTCAGGTGAGGTAGAAATACTATATAACTAGCTTTCAACTTTTATCAAATACGTCCTCCAAATTCTCTGCTAGCTCTCGGGCTATTTGGTAAGTTTTATGATTTTATAGCGAAATATCTCATGCTTTTGATTTTACTGTAGAATCGGTTTGTTAGTTGGCAAATTATCGTTGTCCTTGCGGTCATTTTTGAACAGTCTTTTAAACCAAATGTAACCTTTGTTATCCACGAAATCTTCCGACAATAATCTAGAAACTTCATTTCGAATTTACAATAATAGCATTTTTATTTTTATCATCTGACCTCAATTAATTTTAGAATTTTGTATAATTATTTTTAACAGAAAATTTTGATATTTCCTATTAATAATAACCAGGAATTTTTCTTCCTCTTTTCCAGTATATTCAGAAATTTTCGCGTTGAAGCCAAATATTATGGTCACAATAATATTGTGCTATTTATTATAATTTCGAAGAAAACTATTTTACCCTTAATTATTATCTTCGTTATTCGCTGTATAAAAAAATTAATCTATTATTAATTAAGGCCAATACACGAATACCCTATTTTACCAAGGATATAATTATCGTCTATATTAAATTAGGTTAAACGAGGAGAAAATTAATAAAATAATTAAATTTAATATCGACAATAAATAAAATAGACTCGACCTAAATATTATTTATATAAATACATGATCAAAGTTTTTTTTAATAAAAAAATTACCTACCTAAATTAAAGGATGTACAGGGTTATTCATTGTTAATGACCCATAATAATATCTCAGGATCTAGTTGCTTTTCAATTGCGTAATCAAGATCCTATATCGCAGCCTGAATTCAAAATTAAAAAATGCGTTGTTAGGGTCCGGAAAGTTTTATTTCCTGTCTCCATCATATAAAACAAAATTATTTTTCTACGTAATCACCATGCACTTGAGACACTTATTCGACCCACGTTCTAAGGTAGAAACGTTTTTTTCATTGTGATTTGCGTTCAGAGACCCACGGCTTTTATGAATTAGAGCATTGTCCTGAAGATAGAGAATTCCACCAGACAACTTTCCTCTTCTTTTTAGTGTTTCGTGAAATGGAACACTTATGAGATCGCTTCGGTGTCCGTTCGTCTGCCCGTCCTTCCATTCGTCTGTCACAGGCGATTTTCTTTGAAACTATTTGACGTAAAAATTGAAATTTAGCACAAGGATAGAGTGTGGTGGGCCAATTATAGACGTAAAACGTAAAAAGTTGAACTTTGATTCTGGGGGTTAATTTCAGGGGGTAAACTTGGAAATGGGAAAAAAATCAAGGGCATCGTGTAGGGTATCAAATGAAAGAAGCACGAATTCAACAATATATATTACGATGTATTTTTTTATGCATTTTTTAAACATTTTTTGGGAGAAATGCTTAAAAATTGCTGCCCCCCACCCTTATTACCAAAAGAATCGCTCAAAAAAAATTTTAGCGCGATCAATTATTGTTTTAAATAATTTAATTGTTTATTTCCTTATAACTGCTGAGCCATTAATTTTAGAGAAAAAGTTTTTCGAGAAACATATTTCTCACGACGCGACGTAAGGAACTACTTTTGCCCTTACACGTTTTTCTAAACTTTTCTTTGGCTGTCGAAACGCTCCCCACTCAGCTCCGAGCATACGCGACGTGATACGGCGTTGGTGCCGTCGATGGCGGGTAGCGCGACAGATGAGCGGATATCGGGCGGCCGAGGTTTGCACAGGTTAAGTGAAGGGCTGATGGCACGGAACACTAATTGTGCAAGTATGGCTTGCACTTGGCCGATCTTTTTTAATGCAATCACGAAGTTTGTTGATTAAGTTGCGAAACTCACACGTGATTGTGTGGCCACATTTCAAGTAACACGGGCCTGCAAAAATATACTTTGTGAAAATTGTTTTAAGTTTTTGTGGTAAAGTTGGTACTGTTTCTAGTGCTAATTTCAAATATAACCTCCATTTGTTTCCATCACGTAAGGTTTTTTCACAATAAGGGTACTAAAATTTTAAGAAAGTACACAAAATGAGATTTTGGTTAATTAAAGTTTTATTACTACAAAGTGTTGGCAAATAATTTAGAACTAATGATCCAAAAAGCATTTAAAGTTTACAGAAAATTATTATGTCTTTATGCTATCTTTTTCGTTGATCAAGAAAGCCTTTTTGGTACTATTCCTTCCTTGTTAAATTTCTGCTCTGTATGAAAAAAAAACTACTGCCTATTTTAGAAACGAATTATCATTAAATTAGCTGAATTTTGCCTATTACCGAAACAAAAGTCGTTTATTAAAAAAAAAAAAAACGTGATGGAATTTTTTCTCTATTTTTCCCGTAATCATCACCCAAAAACTATAAAACTCACGCATCAGATTTAAAACAATTTTACCACCGCAGTCCTGTGTAATCAATGAATATAATTCCTTCAGCATCCCAGAAAATTGTAGCCATAATCGTACCCACTAACTTGCGAGATGGTGGAGATCTCGGTGTCGCAATTCCTTACATTGGAGTTTAGACTCGGGATCGAAGTGGTCAACTCACGTTTCATCAACTGTAACAAACCGCTCCAGAAAACTTTATGGATTTTTGTTAAACAACGCCAAATATGCTCCTGAAGTGGTGACTCTCTGTTACCTTTGGTCTGGCGTCAACATTCGGGGTATCCCTCTTGCAGACACATTATGAAGTCATAAATAACTATTTTTCCAATTGTACCATTTGAAATGCTTGTTATCTCTGCTAAATGTCCATGATACAATAAAAGGAAGATATGATACCAAACCGTGTCAAATTCGTCCGGGGCCGCGCATGCGTCACGCTGTGAGTTATTTTTGAAATTTATAACGCGCAATATAGAGTTTACGTTAGTTATAGGGGATTTTATATAAATTCTACTGGCAATATAGTTTGCCTCCTGCTTATAATGCAAATTTTAAAGTACCTATATGATTTAAAATAATCATGTAAAGGAAGGGATAAAATAATTTAAAATATTGGTAAATTGCCTACCAATTACGTTCTATGTATTTATTTACGTGAAAAGGAAAGATAAATAATTTTATAAAATAAAACTATGCCTAATAATTAAGATAATAATTTTTATTTAGAGGCATATTCTTATTAAAATATATACCTACAGAGTCTTCCGAAAAAATGTTATAAATTAGAATTTTTTTTGTTCCTATAATTTGTCAAATATTTTTTGAGTGAATATATGTTTGCGACAGAAACAAGTTTTTTAGGATAGGCTTTTTGGGTTTTTTACACTTTAAATAGTAAATTATTAAAAATTATTGTAGTTTTGTATTCTTTGATTTTTAAAATTTAAAAAAATCTTAAAATGCCAAAAATTATTCTAAACAAGAAAAAAAATCTAAATTTATGAAATTAGATAAAACAAGAAATTATTTTTTGATAAAATAACCTTTTTTTTCAGTCTCTTCTTTTGTCGTATTTTCTCAAATAAAGTCTGGCGATTCGTTACAGTGGAGATTTTAAGCAATTGTTTGTCACAGTAATTTTTTCTTATTGAAGCGAATTTGTAGAAACATTCACATTTGGCATTCCTGACATGACACAATTCATGCTTTAAATTACCTTCATAATCACTTCCGTTAAAATTCCTAGAACAGATTCTAGCATTTTTCACATTAAACTTATCTTCCCGTTTGCACAGACGCTTCCAAACACTTTGTGTTTCTTTGTCTTTGGGGAAGCTAAAAACTTTAATATCGGGCATAAAGCCCTTGCATTGATTGTCCACATCACAACCATACACAACACACCTCATTTTCACTTAAACCCTTGAAAGTGACATAAAAACAACAAAAAATAACTTTAAAATACAACGCGATTAACAAAGAAGTGTCTCGTTTACAAAATATGGCGGAATTACTCACAGCGTGACGTACATGGCCACGCCTACTTGCGCGGTGTCATATCTTCTTTTATTTCTATCATGCTAAACGCCTAGTAGTTAACCGATGATCTTAACTAAGCAAGTCATACATGATCAACATATTCTTCAGTGCACACAGTTTGCGGCCGACCAGCACCTTTTGCATGTTTGCAAGTTATTCTATCACAGCAAAGCTTTCGAGACCAATTCTTTACTACTTGAAATGAAGAAGCTTTATCCCCAAGTATGCTAACCATATCTTCATGAATTTGTTTTTCGGCATTAGACCAGTCTCCTGCAGACATTTAATAAAATCATGAAATTCGCTTCTCTTCATTTTTAAAATATTTGCAAAACTTTTATTTCTACTTAAAATAATGTGTTAACAAATAAATAATATACAAAAACCAGTTGTGACACTTCGTTTGACAGATAAAAATAAATATGGTGTATTTTTATGGCAATTGTTTTTCAACGCCTACTATATTAGAGACAATAAATAATGAAGAGCCCTCGTATCAACGGTGGTTTTAGACATTTAGGGGCAAGCCTAGCAGGATTTTGTTGGCGTGAGTTTACTAATCTCTTTCCGGGTGTTACGCAAACTGTTAAGGAAAAAAAATATTTAAAAAATAATTAGTCACTGCGTTTGAAAGTATAAAAATAAAATAAATCTTGAATAGAAAATCTTTTGTGTACTGTCAGTGACTTTTAATTATAAAAAAAAGATGCCGGGCCCTAATCTAGATTAGGGTCGTAAATCCTTTTTTGTAATTAAATTATTTTATTTTTGTACTTCCGACTTTTATTGTTTTGCTTGGGTTATAAATATACATTTTTATTTAACAGTAGAGTGGCGTAACACCCACTAAATAATCATATACAGTATGTCCACGGATGGGGTAGACAAGAGGGTAAATTGTCCAAAAAGTGGAAGATACGAAAAAAGGTCAGTGTTTATAAAAGTTGTAGCTTGCTCTAAAAATAAGATCCAAACAGGGTTTGCAAAAAATATAAAAACCTAAAATTTGGTTAAATAAGTTGTCTTTTTTAATTTTAATGCAAAACGTTGAATAATTTTCTTTTTTTAAATTTTGAAAGAATTCTTATTCCAGATTTTCAAGCAAAAATTTGAAATTTCTAAATTACACTTTTAAAATCAAAATTTTTTTGTCACATTGTTGCTTTATTATGTGATTACACCTTTGATAACTGTGGCATATTTGTCAAAATAATTAAAATGTCTTTAGAGCAAAGAATATTTACAATCCAAAATAATAGACTATAGGTTAAAGAAAATTACTAATAGAATATTAAATAATAATTGTAATATTGTCACAAGTGGAAAAACCAATAATATTTCATAGATCAATATTTGGAAGTTCAATAAGCAAACTATAATCCTATTTTACTTATTCATAAGTTATTGCCCTCTACATTGGCAGGAAGCAGCTTATTTATTGAATGTGCATTAAAATTGCAACTATGATATATTATAATTCCTTGATACAATCAAACGATTTATTTTAATAATTTATTTAAACGACGCTTAATTATCAAGTCAGCAAAATTGTGGTTTCTGACCTAAAGTCAACGCTCTCCAAAAGGAAGGGAAAACTGCTGACTGGGTGATAGGGCGATCGGAAATACGAGAGTTAGAAAAGACACTAGTGCACGAATTATTTCGCAAAATACAGAAAATGTTATCAATAAAATTTGTTTGGAATTAAAAGATCTGTCGAAATACAAAGTCATAGCCTTCTATTAAAAAAAACGTTTTTATGCAAATATAAATTAGGTACCCCGTATAATGATTTTTTTATATCCAGCTATAATACATTTTCAAATTAACCACAATCAAATCACGTCTGCATAACTTTCATCAAATTTAAGCAAATTTGTAAAATTTACTTGGATTTATATATTTTTTAAGTAACCGAAAACTTCAGGTCTGTTGCAACGATATTATTCAGAAGTTTCGAATTTCGCAAATATTCTTAAAAATAAGGCAAATATTTTTTTAATAATAGTGTGCATGTATCCAATGGCATCATCTCCATGACTCGCTCTTCCGGATCTACAATAATAACAAATCAAAATTAAAAATGTATTTTGGAAAACATAATACTCCATCTGTTTTTCATTATTCATTATTAAGTAGGGTGTATGAAATTTTATATGTTAATACAATTAACTTCATTTTTAGCTATTTAAAACAGACTTCACTTTTAAACTGTGACAATAAATCCGGACATTCTAAATTCCAACGGAATTATATATTTAATCGCAATATTTAATCCGCCATTTTGAATGTTTTAGAGACCGTAATATTTTTATAAATGGTAAACGCACAAAAACTCTCAAACGAAATTTTAATAAAATGGAACTGTTTTTTGATTTTTAGATTTTTTTTTTAAACTGGATCCCTTAAAAATTTTAAGCTCTTCAGCAATGAGAACCAAAAACCAAAAACTAATAACAGTCGGACCCTCAAACCCTCAAGCCATACGCCAATAAGTTCCAAAAACTAATTAGCTCCATGGTCCTCCAACAAATTCAAGTTCACAGTGTCAAAAGAGGACATAAGAACGGCTACAGCATAGGTCAAACATACTTACTTTGAAAGCTTAGCTCGTCGGATCTCAGCACTGCTGTATGACGGATTATTCGCAAAAAAAATCCATTAACATATCAATATCAACTTTGGATAGGTTTATTGAATTCCCACGAACGAAACCTTCCATTTTTACAATATTATGTTGCATAAAAACTCAATGAACGTGAGCATACTAAAATAATACTTAAATGTCAAGTAAACACGCGACAGCGGCGTATTGTGCCGCCACGGTCGACAAAAGCCGCGCGTCAAGTATTTAAAAGTTTAACGTATAAGAAATTGAATAAGTTCGTCAATTTATTTTGAAGATATCGAGATGATTTTTTTTTGTTTCACAAGTTAAGTGAAACACTATTAAATGATGTTGAAGTTACTCGATATTTCTGAAATAGGAAACTTCCTAATTCTAAACACTGGATTTTCCCTACCCCAGAATGTTACATGCTGAGAAGCTACAGTGCCGTTTGTACTGAAGGTTGACTCATCTGGGAACAATATCAGCTTGTGAAAGTTCACGCTGTTACTTAGAATTTCATCACAGACCCACACACAAAAATCCAAGCGTTTGTAACTGTTCCTATCTTCCGAAGTTTGGTTAAAATTTGGTTTAAAAGGACGAATTTTATTTTTCTTAAACACATTTTGAATATGGATTTTTTACACAAATGTAAACTTAGTGTTTTCTTAAAGACATAATATTAGGAACACATTGCAAAATAGAAAATGTTCTTGGTCTTCTTTAAATCACTAACGGATCAAGTTTTTAAGTTTGATTACTAACTTATCTACTAAACTTGTGCATAATTATACATTTGAAATCTTTTCTTGTAACTTCTCAATAACGTAGCGAGAACAATTTTCGCCATTTCTGAAATTTTGGATTATAAAATCTTTGCTCTAAAAACAACATCTTTATTATTTTGACAAATACGTCACAGTTATCAAAGGTGCAATCAAATAAGAAAGGCGACAATGTGGCTTAGAAAATTTTTAATTTTAAAAACGTAATTTAGAAATAAGTTTTCACCTAAAAATCTGAAATAATAATTCTTTTAAAATTTAAAACAACTTTTTTATTTAACGTTTTGCATTAAAATTTCAAAAAAGGCAACTTTACTCTTAACCAAATTTTACGTTTTTGTATTCTTTGCATACCCTGTACAAAAAAATACAAATTTTTGGCACCGTGACTCTTATTTTTAAAACAAGCAAAAACTTTTATAGGGAATGGCCTTTTCTCATATCTTCCACTTTTGGTCCATTGATCCTCTTGTTTACCACATCTGTGGACATACTGTAGACATTATTAATTTACTACCTATTGACAATGGCACGACCAAAACTTCTCAAAACCCAACTAATTTTCTAGAAATCTTAAATTTGAACATGCACTAAGTCTCTTGAACTTTTTACAGAATGTCGGCGTTTAAAATTAAGGACATCTATACTTGATTTTTTTTTGCTATAAAAAGTTCTGAACAGACTGGAGAAATAAAAAGAAATCATGTTACGTCTAAATAAAAGTATAACGGTCCAAATAAAGTTATAATAATAATAAAGATGTTTATTTATGCCAATAAAACATTTGAAAATATAAATATAAAATTGATAAAAGTAAAAAAGAAACCCAAAAAAAAATGACAGTAGTATACTAGTTGGCATAAATAGGTAGGATTTTGATTTATAGAAAATCATTCTTCCAATCCTACCCCTACCAAATACTTTTTGATATTATTCTTGAAAGTTATAACCGTAAATCTGAATTATTTAAATTCTCGTTACGTGGAAGTTTGCCAATATTCTTTCCACACATTTATGCGAGACCTAAAAGTTCCTAAAACCGCTGGTTTTTGAAACACGGTAACGAGTCAGTCAGGGGGTCTGGATTATGGCTGGAAAAATCTGTCTGAAATCATATTTTAAATTATAAGACTGTATAACTTGTAAACCACCAGAAAAGAAGGTAATTTAGTTCTTAACATTATATTTTTTTTTGATAGATTTCCTTTTACTAGGCGGTTGGCTAAGGCTTATTCTACATCCACTCGTATATCAAGATTTTGTCTCTGATCTCGGTAGCTTGATATCACTCTAAGTAGCGTTGTAATTACACGCCTCTAGAAAGAAGTAGAATATCGACTAGGTTTTAAAAATGGCACACGCATGCATGGACGGCTATATAGAGTATTTAAAACTATTTAAAAATAACAACAAACGTGTTTAAATCTTTATTCTTAAAACATGACAACTGCTTCGACAGACAGTGTCCTCATCGGATGGTTGGTATAAACTAAAAACTGTTCTTATTACAGGTATTAAATACTCAACAAATTTTGTCTAAATTTTTAGAACCTGGTGATTATGTTTACAATACTATTAGGATTAGGTAGAGTCCTTTAATTTTACAATTTTTAGTTATAGAATGTACAACAATACCGTTTTATTGCTGGTTTAATTTCCAACAAATTATAAATTTAACAATGGGGAACTATTCAAGCCCAACTGGTCATTTAATAATATGTTTAATGTTTCACATTTATTTATTTCCATACTTTCTAAAAAATTAAGTTTTACAAATTTGCTTTCTAACTGTAAAATTTCAAAATTATCATCAAAACTATGTTGTTCGTTATTCCAATATAGAGCGTAATGGGAATTATTAATTTTTTTGTTATAACGAGTTTTGTGTTCTTTTTTCAAAACTTCTACCTGTTTGTCCTACATAAATTGTTGGGCAACTGCCACATTTAAGTTTAAAAAATACACCACATTTTTCTTGTTTTTTAATTTTACTGCTGTTATTTTTTATTAATGTACCTAATTTGTTATTCGTTTTGAAAGCAATATGCAAATCTAGTTTATTTAAATATGTTTTGATTTTTTGTGTAAGTTTACCTTGAGTGTTTTGTACCTAAGTGTAGCTTTTGATTTTGTTGTAGCATATGCTAAATTGATAGCTTTTTCATATTGTTTTTTCTTATTATTTTGGTCAATCATATTAGTATTGTAGCCATTTCTGAATTCCATTTCAGTAGCATTCCGCAATTCTTCTATCGTTTGATGCCGGGTACGATATATTTTATTTTCCAAATAACCCCACAAAAAAAAGTCAAGAACTGACAAATCCGGTGACCTGGGAGGCCATCTTATGGGACCATGTGTGCCAATCCAGTGACCAGGAAAACGATTTTCCAGATAAGTTGTTATAACGTGAGAATTATGAGCAGGAGCTCCGTCTTGCTGAAAAAATATATTATTTAACTGGGCCAAAGGAACATCTTCGCGAATTTCTGGTAACATATTTTCCAGGAAATGTAGATATCTGTTTGCAGTTAGGCTTCCTTCATAAATATGAAATTTTATATTAGACCCCAATATGAAGCAGGAAACACTGAAGCCAAATCTGCCCTGTCGCTCCCTTGGAAATATAACGTGCTCGTTTTCCTGCGACCAGTATCTACTGTTTTGTCGATTTAAAATTCCTAAGCTGCTAATATAGGCTTCATCCGACCATATAATTTTACGGTAAAAATGTCGGTTTGAGTAAATCTTTTGTAAATACCAGTGACAAAATTCTAGGCGTCGCTGAGGATCCCCGGGATGCAAATTATGTACCAGCTGAAACTTATACGGCTTGAAATGATGTTTTTTCAGTATTTCCTGAACTCTAGATTTTGGCACTCCTACTTCGTCTTCAACTATTCTACATGAACTTGTAGCGTTTGTCTCCACTGTTGCCAAAACATTAATCTCATCATTTTCTCGCTGCGGTTTATTATAAGCTTTTGGACGAGGTTTCAAAAATGATCCAAAATTGACAAGATTAGCTTTAATTCTGTTAAATATGACTTTGTTGGGTTGTCGCCTTTCTGGATATCTAAAAATATTGAAAGTAAAATAGATGGTAAGGTTACCTCATAAAATATTAATTTACCTCTCAAAATACAGTTGTGACGCCGCATCGCTATTTTCGTTGCACTGAATAAAACAGGTTAACATATCATATTTTTCAAAATTTTCAAAAGTCTTGTTTGCTGCCATATTAATATAAGCAGTGCCAACAAAAATAACAAACTATAACTAAATTAATAAACCATATAACAAAAATTAAATGGCAAAAATAAAAAAACTGGCGATAATATAAAATTGTAAACATGGATGACATCGACAAGTTAATATACAAGATTTCTAAAATGCATGTCAATTGTTTTGTAACCAAAGCCTACTATATAAAAATTAAAATTTTTATTAAAAATTGTGATTTAACGGCTCGATGAAAAAATAAATATCAAGTGTTATATATTTTTGAAAAGCCCTCGATAAGCGGAATGTCACGACGTATAAATATACAGGGTGTCCCATTTAAAAAACCACAACTTTACTCCTTTACTCGAAAATTATAATATTTACAAAAAAACTAATTACGTCATCGTATTCTACGTAACATTCTGCATAAAAGCCAGTTTTTACTATTTTGATATGATGCGGCATAGCGGAGATACAAGGGGTGCTCAGAAAGTGAAACTTTTCAAAATCACCCTGTAGCTTGAAAACAAAGAAAGCTATGAAAATTCTGTTTATGGCATTTTTCGTTTCATAAAAGTAGCGCCATGACGTGCAAACGGCAACCTTCTATCTCCACTAATAACTGAGATAACCCGCAAATACAACGAAATCCGGACACCCTGTACAGTACACACTCAGTATGATTTGAAAACCCTATCGTTTCGTTTCTCTTTCAAATCAGAAGAACCAACTCGATCAATTCAAAGTTCATAAAGCTAAAAATTAACAATAAAAAAAATATTTTGTATAACGTTCCAGGCTCATCAGCAGCAAAATCCTTGGCTTCAGCTATGGATTCCTCACATCAAAGAGACCCCAAAAATATGTACTATACCAAATAAGTAGTCAATTCACCCCAATAATAACTAAAAGTCTGAAAGAGAATCCCAAAAACTGCCATTAACATTGAATTTCAGTAATCAAGAGTTAAAAAAAATTACTTTCTCTTATATTTTTAAGCATCAAGAAAAATTAAACAGAAATTTTGTAATCGCGACAAAAAAGTTAAGTTAGATTATTACTTACCGTTCAGTCTTTTGGGAAAGTATGTATTTTAGTAAGTGTGTTCGTGTTATTTCTCTCTACTAAACACCATTGTTCAAAAATTTCAATTTAAAATATAACAAATTGAGAAAAGCATAAAACTTTTAACACGTACAACAAATAGGTACAACCTTACAAACCAAGCCATAGACTGTAGCTGATTTAGCCAGAGAATGTTACTAAGCGCGACGCTTAAAGCAATTTAAAACGCACACTAGTGGCCTTTCTCGTAGGTTGGAAAGAAAAAAAAGCTGATTTAGACCTGATCTGTTCGAAATAATCTTCGTCGAGATTTTCGTAGATCATTTTTATCATTATTTTTACGAAATTTAATTAATATTCTATATATGTACATAGTTAAATCTTGTCGATTCTCTGGATGTCTATTGAGAAAAGCCGTCAGTAATTAAACAAATAACATTGGTTGCTTGGAGACAACTCTAAAATTATGACTGCTGCCAAAACTGCCGAATTGTAACACATTTTATTATTAACAAACCTGAGCAAAATTACACCAAACGTTATGGTGGTTCTTCTAATGAAGTACTTTTGACTTGATATATGTAGCTACTATCAACACTGCTACTCCGGGTAGTTATAATGTTCTATAATCGACACAAAAGGATTGTGTTGTTTTTGTCTGCCGATCATTTAACAGCGAATGAAAACAGAGCGAGAAAATATCCCTTTGTCTCTAAAAATAGAATTCTACGACCTCGCGGAGTCCGACTGCTGATGTCTATTTGTGAAAATTGACAACATTTTAGGACAAATGCCAACATAAGAGAAGAGAAGAAAGACAAAATATTAGATTAACTAACTGCTGACCTTAAATTGACTGGAAGTACCGAACAGCAGATAACCGAAATTTTTAACGCTGGTTAAGATTTGATAGCCGGTTAAGAAATCAGGTACTTAATCATGTGCGAAAGTACCGGCCCTTATAATATCCCCTTATGAAATAGAGTTACAGTGAAATATCGGCTAAATGATTCCACTGACCATATACATATTTTTATAATACCTTTTTTGCAATTTTAAAATATAATCATTCTTTACCTCCAATTAGCATTTAGAAAACTATGCCCAGTTAAGCAACCTTTCAGGAAAGGTCGAAAGTTTATTTTATAAAAATACTGGTTAATTTTTGACCCAAATCCGAGTAAGAAATCGATGTTTTACAGCTGCCACAACCGACATTTAAAATTCCCATTCGGAACACCGGAGGTCTGGTTTTTCTCTTTGGAAAATTTATGATATTGGCGATGTTCCATACCGATCACGACATATATAAAGCAAAGAAAACGGAGTAAAGTAATTATTTTTGTATAATTAAAAAGGTTAAATGAAACTGTTGATATGATAAAAATGAAGAGACTAAGGACTAGGGGCATGTGCTTCCGCACATGATTAAACACCTGACTTCTTAACCGATTATCAAATCTTAACCAGCGTAAAAAATTTTGGTTATCTGTTGTCGGTCCTTTTAGTCAATTTAAAGACAGCGGTTAGATATCTAAAAAAATACAAAACCATTCATGATAGACAGTACGGGTTTCCTCACCAAAGATCCACAGCCGATCTCCTTACCTTTGTCACCCCTAACTGTAACAAATCTCTCGAATTCCATGGCGACTCTCTAATTGTTGCTCTTGATATTTCTAAGGTCTTTGACGAAGTAGGGCATGCCGTACTCCTCAACAAACTGTCTCCTTACGGTCTTCCTCTCAAAATATGTACCTGGATCAGTAGCCTTCTCTCTAACGTGGTTGACGGTCCCTTATCTAACTTTCATCCTATTAATGCTGGCGTAACTCAAGGTTCAGTCCTGGCACCAACCCTATTTCTCCTTCACATTAATGACCTGCTTTTTTAACTAACAACCCCATCCACAGTTATGCTGACGATAGTACTCTTCACTTCAACATGTATTTTTCCACACAAGTCTCGAGTCAAGAGCTGGATAATAGACGCAGATCTATGCACCTATCCAATACCGTCTAAAACACAAAGCCTAAGTGCTTAATTTAAAATTACTGTGACGTCACACGATCTAGGCCAAGATTAGGCCTCCATAAGAAATGTATTAAAGGGTTTGCCAGTCAGTTAATGAATATTGGCAATATAGTCTTGTTAAAATCAATAATTATTTGGTCAAATTTTTGTCGCCTTTGGAGATGTGAGGTTGCCAGATTTACACCTAAAAAAAAAACAGAAATTTTTAGCAATAGGGTAAAAATTAAAAAAAAATGTCTGACTAAACTGTCAACCAAAGAAAAAGATCCCTTGTAATAAAAAAGAAATCAAAACTTTAAAAAGAAATGAGAAAAATTATTATATTCAATCATTGTGTTCAATTTTGCTACAACCAATCGAGTATTTCCTGTTAAATCGGTGCGCCTGACAACACTGTTGGTCTCGGTTGTCTGCTAAAGAGAAGCTGCTCTCGCAATTTAATAATTACCTCTGCCTTTTTTACTTTTTGAAAGCGTATAAAGATGACCTACCATGAGTCAGTAGTGGGTGAGTTTAAAGAAAATTAACCACATTGGCCCAATTTAAGACATGTGGCTTGACCAATGACACTAATGACAGTACACAGTCTTGTGTTGTTTTGCCGGTTCGGATAATTTTGAACTTTATTACATATTAGTTTTGTCTAATTTTTATGTTTTTACAATATAAATTTCGGTAAATTTGAAACTTAAAAAACGCCTTATAAGTGCTGTGTTCCCGAGTGTCGTGGAAATTACGTTAACGGACCAAAAGTGCACCTTTTCGGGTTTCCCAAAGATAGCGTTTTGCAGAAGCAATGGCCAATGGCATCGGGAAGATTTAGCGCCAAATCAAAATACCAAAGTTTGCGAACTACATTTTGCTGAAGGTAGTATAATTTAGAATAATTCGGAGCAAGGTCCAAAAACAAGTACTTAAGATTGTTTCAATTGATCTGAAAAAATCACATCTAAAAGAAAACTGCATTCCAACAATTTTTCCAAATTGTCCTCAATATCTATCTAAAGCTGTGCATATGCGTAAAAGTAAAGACCAAAAATTAAAGGAACTTGAAGACTTACATTTTTTTGCAAGCAATGGATGACAGCAGATTACAGTGTGAAAGTCATAAAAAGGAAACAAGTTTTCAAAACTTTGAAGAGTTTTTAAATTTGTTTCAAACTTTTCTTCTAAAGGGCGGCTGGTTCTCTGCAAAGAGTGAAGATAAAATAACTTTATTGGGGCTTGAATATACTCCTGGGCCTTGTATAACTTGGGCAATTATTATCCGTAATAACTTAAAATTAGAAACATTTTTATATGGCCAGTCTCTTAGCATTTCTGGATCAAAATTAAAGACACCGTTTACTGGTAGCAAAGCGGATACTGCTGTTACATTGCTTTAAAAAAACTAAAGTGTGAAATATGTAAAAGAGCACTAATTTATGATGAACCCTGCATAGTTCAAGACAATTACAATCTTATTAATAATCTAAATCGTGGGGAGTTATTGTACCCTTGCGAATCAGTAGTAGATATAGTGTCAATGGCTTACATTATCTTTAATAAATTAAGATTTTGAAAATATTTTTTTGGATAATTTTAATAAAAAAGCCTTTCTGTGTAATTTACTTATTAAATTCCTTACTGAACAAAAACATCTAGCTCCTTTTGCAGAATGTAATGGACCTTCTGAAATAAGTATCGCAAACATTATACTTAGCAGTATTTCAAATACATTAATAACAAAAAATTACTGTGGTAAAAAAAATTATCGCTTGGGTAAAAATAAGAAATGAAAACTACATACTCTTACTAAATAATTACCCCTAAATTTATCAAAAAGTGACATAATATCCGGATAGTGACTTTTATTTTAAAAATACATTGTTGTTTAAAACAATTTACAAAAACACTACAATACGACAGTAAAACATTAAAATCTGGACATATTATCTGAACTTCTACGTTCTTAACAGTAAACATTTTTCTACAATTTCAATATATTTTTATTATACGCACCTTGAAAACTTTAAGGTCTTTGGAGGACTAATCTGTTATTTATTATCAGATATATTAAAACCAGAGTAGGAGGACTTAGCCGCAGATATGCTAATTTAATTACAACAAATTAAAAAAATTATCTCCTCTTAACCAGCATTAGTCAAATCCTCTAAATATCAAATCAATAGATTACAATGTAAAAAAATAATAATAATAAACTGTAATAAGCAATATTTGTTTATTTTAAACATAAAGTATATCGATTTTTCCGTAAAATATTCTAACTATTTGCACTGATTTTACATTTATTTCAAAAACAATACTGAGGTTGTGCGTTTATCCGCTAATTGGGGTTTCTTTCGATCCCGCCGTTGCATCGAGGCTACAACTGTTTGAGCCACAGAATTCAAATTCGCTGACGTCGTTCGCTTTTATTCGGGTTAATTCGATACTTTATAAACGGGATTTTAGCACACGAAAAGGCGCTCGGCCGGTGAGCCCAGCCTCAGTAGTATATTGTTTTATTCGACGGTATTGTGGGTGATTTGCAGTGTTGCCAGACGAAGGAAGGAAGGAGGAAGAACTAGAAAAAGAGATTATGTTTGATAGTTTAACTGAAGAAGAATAATTTATCAAGTATTATTTTTCTTTTGTATTTTGTCTAGGTTTTTATTTTTAAATATATGTACTTTTGAATTTGAATGCATTTATTTTAATAATAATAATTAAAAATTGCCTTTACCTAGCTTTACTGAATTATCCAGGTCAGCCCGATGACGTCATATTAGTGAGATCATCTTGTACGATAAAATCATGTAAAATGTGATAATTTAAAAAGCATTTTTCGATAATCTGGTTTTGGTCATCTGTCAATACTGGTGTTTTGAGTTTATATTCGTGTCGCGACATTTTTCGGTGTTTCAATGTAAGCAAAATGGCAAATAGCCTGCAAAACATTTTAAGAAGTGATTTTTCGAGATTTTCGTTGACTGAAAAAATTCAGATCAAATTCCTTGGAAGTCCTGCCCCTGATTTGAACCTTTCTCGATCCGATAAAATAGCAAATCGTTGTTTTACAAGTTTCTACAAAGAGGTGTATTAAAAAACCAGTGGATATGCGGTTGTAAAACTTTGAATGCACTGTTCTGCTTTTCATGCTACTGTTTTATTCATAAAGTATGGATAAAACATGGACAAAGGCAGGATATATAGCTTTAGAACATTTACGTCAAGAAAATAAGAAACGCGAAGTTTCAACACGGCACATGCATTATTCGACTGAACTTGCTTTATTGGACACAGTTAATATCGCCTCTTAATTAAATTCCACATACCGTCAAAGTATCAATAAACACAACGAACAAATGGATAGAAATATGTTTGTTCCAGTAAACGCATGTGTGGTACTTAAAGGCTAACACCAATGAGCCTTTTTTATTATTTTTTTTTTGCAACCCAACCAGAGCTGGAAACATCCGTACGGACTTCACCAGCCCTTTAAAGGTGCATTTCCTATGGGGCGGCTGACGCTCGCGGCTGCCGCACAGCGGCTGCTGACGCCAGTAAATCCATTGACGTTGACGCTTGCGGCTGACGCTCGAGAAGAAACGGATACATTAAATTGTCACATGAGTACTAGGCGTCAGACGCTGTGCGGCAGCCGCGAGCGTCAGCCGCCCCATAGGAAACGCACCTTTAAGAGGATGTGTGGGGTGGTACCACCTCGGTCGAGGTAGAAATCCTCTACCACCTTCCAACAATCACAAAATATCCATGGTCGAAGCGGGATTCGAACCCGCGCCTCTCGATTGCGAAGCTGGCACCGTACCAACTCGGTCACCCGCTCCTTCCCAGCGAAATTTTTTTTGCACTTTCCACTTAAAAATTGAAAATTAAGTAAGTTCATTTAATAATGCTTTTAGATAAGTACTAGATTAGGGACGACATACGACCACGCCTTTTCTATGAAACATCTTACTTTTCTGGAATAGGGACGACCGACATTTTGTATCTAAGTTGTAATGCAACTGTTAATTTAAATCCCATTTGGAGATACGCAACTAATTTCTAACTTGTTATTTTGCGTAGCTACCTAATTTATTTTTCAGAAAGTTAAACAAAAAGAATTTTTTTTTTATTCCGAATATAGTATTAGATATACTTTCGAAACTCTAATGAAAAAAGTTTTTATTGTAAAAAAAACAAAAGGAAAACCTAGAAATTTGGCTATGTGAACAAAGAAACATTTCTACAAATTTATGGGCTTTGGATATTAATTTAACACATAAATAAAAAGTTTCTTGAGCTTCAGTAAGTTGAAATAATACTGCCAAAGATTTCCGCAGTAAACATTTAAACGAAATATTTTAAAGCTGAGTGAATAACACCTTTTTTAAAGGGGACTTCTTTCAAAAAACACTGAATAGATTAAGTTGAACTGAACTGAACAGTTATTCATGTTGGAGTCGGGTAGATACTTATTGCAGTACGTTAAATATTACGGAATATCCGTACTTTAAAAACACCTAACGGACGTGAATCGTATATTTTTTTTCTACGAATGTCAATAAAAATCTTTATTGTATGTTCAATAGTAATTTCGGAACATAGTGCATTGTTTTTTACACATTTTCATTGTGCTTCAATCACTATGGTGATTCAACTACAAAATTCCCAATGTGCACGGGTATATTTTTACAAAAGTGGCGTTGACCGGCGTCGCGTCAACACGCCATAGTAATCGCCTAGCAACGCAGGCAATGCAAATAAAAATAAATGACAATAATTATTTTGATTTGATGGGAAAAATATTACTAATCCCATTTTATGTACATTATGTAACATTCGTAGAAAAAGTATAGTGTAAAACTCGCATGGAATGACCATTTCCTACTCGTATTATTTGCAGCACTCGCCTGCGGCTCGTGCTGCAAATAATACGAGTAGGAAATGCATGTCATTCCATGCTCGTTGTACAATATACTATTTTCTATTCTAGTACTCTAATATTCAAATTAAACGTCTTCGATATGTTCCATAATAATGTTAATCATGATACAAATTTTCATTATGAAACCGCATTATCAGCCAATTTAAAACCAATTCTTTTTTAATCTAGTAGCCTTTTCTTAATACAAATGCTCTGACTTTGGCCGTTCTTTTACCAAAATTTGCATTTTAATTAAAACTTTTAGGAATATTTAAATTACAAATTATGGCAGATTATGGTATTTGTGATAGTAAAGAAATTTGTTTATGTCTTTCTAAATTAAATACATCTTGTTCAGTTTAATATTTATTAATAAATGGTCGTAGAAGAAATAGTGTATGCAATTCTCATGTAATGGCTTTAATACATCATCGTTGTATAATTTACTATTACGATATAAGTGGGATTGGGCCTTATTATTATACCACGCGTGCGAAATTTACCCGAGTGCGTAGCATGGGTTGAGTAGTCACCCAAGTATGTTAATAAGGCGTTATGTAGACGTGGAACATTCTCGAGAATTTATTTTTGGGAAATATTCTCCGAGAACAATGAGAATTTATCGGAAATTTTGGAGAATTTATTTTATATGTTGGAGAATTTTATGTTTTGACTGCATAAACTGAAAGAACATATTTTTTTTACCGAAAGTAGTTTTTACAATAATTTTATCTGAAAAACTAAAGAGATCTAGAGATGCAACATTTTAGAGAATTTATTATTGGGAAATATTCTCTGAGAAAAATGAGAATTTATCGGAAATTTTGGAGAATTTATTTTATATGTTGGAGAATTTTATGTTTTGACTGCATAAACTGAAAGAACATATTTTTTTTACCAAAAGCAGTTTTTACAATAATTTTATCTGAAAAACTAAAGAGATCTAGAGATGGAACATTCTAGAGAATTTATTATTGGGAAATATTCTCTGAGAAAAATGAGAATTTATCGGAAATTTTGGAGAATTTATTTTATATGTTGGAGAATTTTATGTTTTGACTGCATAAACTGAAAGAACATATTTTTTTTACCAAAAGTAGTTTTTACAATAATTTTATCTGAAAAACTAAAGAGATCTAGAGATGCAACATTTTAAAGAATTTATTATTGGGAAATATTCTCTGAGAAAAATGAGAATTTATCGGAAATTTTGGAGAATTTATTTTATATGTTGGAGAATTTTATGTTTTGTTTGACTGCATAAATTGGAAGAACATATTTTTTTACCCAAAGTAGTTTTTACAATAATTTTATCTGAAATAAAGAGATACACACAATGCACAATACCTCATTTAGAAAATATTTAAATTGCAAATTAACGTGATTACGCATCTTAGCCAAAACAAAGACATTAAATTTTTATTTCCATTATTTTCGAGTAACTTTATTTATAAATAAAACACAACTAGAAACGCATTGCATAACATAACATGACAAATTGTTTAAAACAACACAGAAAAGAAATAAAGTTAAAGATGCTCCAAGCTCCATCTATGATACAATAGCGGCATTAGAATAAATTACCTTGAATTTCCGTAAATTCTTGTAAATTCTCAGAGAACATGAATTTTCCCGAGAACATTCTCGTTCTCGGGAATATTCTCGGTAATTTTCCAGTAATTTATATTTTTTTTATAAAATCATAAATTCTCGAGAATTTATGCTGGGAAATATTCTCGGTAATTTACCATTCTCCGGAAATATTCCCTTGAGAACATTCTCATGGCACATCTCTAATCACATGTGTATATTGTACAATTTTTTATCTACTCTCTCCATAAAGTTAAAATAAACGTTAATTATAATTTGATTTTTATCATGATTTATTTTGACAATCAGAATATTGAAACTAACAATCGAGATGGCAGTAGTATAGTATATTAGATCGTGTGTATTATTACTGTCGATAGATACGATAACTAAATCTCGAAACGGGAATGATGCTTTTCACCGAGGTTTGTATACTGTTTTATTTTTAACCATGGTTTTTTAATTTTATCTTTTATTTTCTTTTGATTTTTCCGATGAAAAAAATTGAGTAAACCGTGACATTTTTTTGCGAGTGATTAATGTCACAGAGATGTTTAAGAATATCAATTAGACAAATCGCACACCTAGATCAAAACTGTCACAACTCAAAAAAAACATTTTTCAGAAATACTGAAAAACTGATTGCCATGTTGGTATGTAATATGAGTTTACTGTTTTCTTTTATTAATAGACAATGCATTTTAAAGAAAGTTCAGATTGAAACATTTTATATAAATGATCTAAGTAAGTTAGAAATGGGATTTTTTGAGTTACTACAGTTTCGTACGACACAATTTAGATATTTTTGTATTATTATTTGAACTTGAAACGGTTTTGTTGATATTTTTTGAGTTGATACACTTTTAACTTGGAAAAAAATATACTTATCAATTTAAAAAAAAATTTGAACAAATAGTAAAACAAATAACCTTTAACCTGTATTTAGTCAATGCTAGCTCCGAAACCGCCTTGTAATCTCTTTTACAAATCAAAATAATATACAAAAACAAAACTTAAACTTCTATCAAAACATTTTAAATTATGTATAAACCTGACTACAAACAAAAAGTGTTCTGAAGTAGATATAACTATCTTTATTGGCACTTCTGAGATCAATATTTTCAAAATCACATTTAATTATCTTAACAAGTTCTAAAACTGAAAAAAATAGGTTTATTATTATTTCCACCTACTTACGTATTAATAAAATCAATAAATTATTAATAATAAGTAGGTTGTCTAGTTTAAAAAAAAATAACAGTTTCATTTTTGTTGCAGTACAAAATTTTTATTTTGACATAACAAATTTTTAAAATAGAATTCATAGTACTGATTTGGAATAATATTTTAATCAATCAAGTCTTGAATGTCCTTTCTTTTGGCATCAGACAATGGAATTTTTCTTCTGTATGCTAGAGTTAAATCAGCAGAAATAAAGCACTGATTTGCTGCTCTTCTCTTGCGCACAAAAGTTGTATTGAAAGTTTAGTCGACAAACGATGTTTTATAGAAAAATGCCCCAGGTTGTGCCTTTTCCACTCTAAGAATTTTGATGTCATGCCACTTGACTTAACTTCTATCTTTGTCATCATTGAAGTAATTGCCCCATGATTCTTGAAAAGCTGTGACGTCGTAAAACTTGTCGTGAGTTATATCTATAACTTTGTAAGGACGTCCTGTCTTTTTAGCTGTACGAATCAAAGTTGAATACGTTTACGGTGAGTAGATTGGGCCTGATTTTAGGTGTATCTTAATCTGTTTCTCAATGACACTATGCACATTGTCACCTTCATTTTGAGAGTGACCGCGTATGAGAAACTGGTGCGTAATGGACTTGACTCTGATGTTTATAATAGCGTAAGCATAGACAGACAACAGATATTTGTACTTTTGTTGTCCGAGTAAAAAATAATATCAATGTTTTTTTCGGGATTCTGGTCTAATAAGGCTTTGATATATTCAAGTATACAGCTACCAATTTCCACAGCTCCCCTCGCTCCTTCAGTATTGTCCCAAAGGTAACAAATCACGTCCTTTGCATCTCAGTCACTTACAGTTAAATTTAAGCAGTTAATCCTAGACTTGTAAAAAAAGACCGATACTTGTCCTAGGCACCTGCATAACCGCTTACAAGTCGTAAACTGCTACAATGGCACCATCTGTCCTGCTCTTGTCATTATCTTTCTCTGTCCTGGCCAGTCTTTTTTGTGGGTGCTGTTCATATTTCATAATTTTCGTTTTCCTTCTTCATCAGAATTTTTATAACTTTCGCAAAGGTCGCACTGGTCTTTTTCTAAATTTCTAAGTATTCGTGTATTTTTTTAATAATATGAGTGAGTCAGAAAGTTTGTCTTCTGATGTTGAGAAACAAGATTTAAATATTAACTATGTTAATTTGTTACGAATTTAAATACATTTTAACATCTATTTGCCAGTACTATTGACCTGACACTGTATGTCTCGACTAAGTTTAACTGACAGGTCTTTCCACTTCCATTGTTTCTTTCAGATTGTGTTAAAGTGATGTGGCCAAAGTTAAGCCCAAAATGAAAATCCTAGATCAATAGTTTAAAAAGAAAACTTGATTTTACCAATTTTTTTTAGGTTAAGGTTTTAAGGTTTTAAGGTTATGAAAAAAGTAGTATCAAAATTTTGTAAGACTTATAATCTTCTTTCAATTCCTGGAAACAAAATAGTATGTTATTATGTATTTTTAAATGGCGTTGATAATCAAGGAAATAGATGAAAAAATTAGTTTTTCGTTTCGGTTCGGTTTAGGGTGTTGTTGATATTCTATTAACAAATGTATAAGACTGGATACTTTTGTATCATGCCCCTGCATAGAAAGTTTAAAAAGCGTTTTTTCCAGTTTCCCATATAGTTTCAGGACCACTTAACTATAGTCGAATTTTTAAACAAACCGAGGGATAATAAATACCTTTTTTTATCTCCTCTCCCTCAGCTTTGTTATATGATATATTTTTTTAGGTTCTAAAATATCAGTAATTTTACGATGCCATCTTGATTCATTCCGATATCAACTTTAGTTTTTAAAATATAGGCAAAAGAAGCGATATTTTGCTTATATAATTGATATATAATTTTAAGATCACTTTTTTCCTTTTAAATGTGAATTCGAGCATCCAAAAATGCGTGTCTTTATTTTTAGTGTTCAACTTGTATGCCAAATTTCAATAAAATCAGTGACGATCAGTTATATCGATTTATCACCAACGTAATGCCACAACTTGTGAAAGTATGACTTACACCTTTTGGGTTTTTCACAATTTGGGATACAATGACTAACACGTTTCTTTACTGCCCATCTCTTTTTTCATTTATATTCTCGAAAATACCATTGGGTTTCGCAAAAGTAATAAATTTTGTTTTGTCTCCATGCCGTTTCAGTCTCACTGAAGCTTGTATTTTTGAATATACGATCTATTTTACTGAAATTTGTACCATGGGAATGCTATAACCTAGCAGGGTGTAGTTCAGATATTATGTTCCAGATGGTGAAATCTCCGCAACAACTGAATTCTAAAGATGATTTAGAAGATATGTTTATAATTTTAAGTCGAAAATTTAAAATAAGTTTATAAATACTGTCTCGTTTAAAATGGTAAATGCAAGAAGAATTATATTACTGCTGTTGTAATTTCTTAAACAAACTTAATACTTGTTACAAGGGCAAACAAATTTTACAGTTTCTTTATTTGTAAAAAAAGGCTTCGAAATTCACTAAAAAGTTTTAGGATTTAAATTTAGATATTCTAGTTGCTCGGTAAGGCTTTCAAAAGTTTTTGACCTGTCACTGTTGGTAAGTCGTCATTAAATAGTCTATTATTTTTGCGATATGCTTAATTCTTAAGTGCTTTATATCTTATAAGCTTCCCGTTAAAATAAATTTAGTTCTATTATTGCAAAAAATGCAGATTTAGAACTAAATTTACCCTTTTCTTGATAAAATTGTTCATATGTACCGTGCATCCTTTCACCCATTGAGTTTGATGTCTATAATGTATTAGTTTCAACTATAAAAAATATAGTTACTTTTTTATTTGAAAACTCTGTATTTCTTTTTGAATTCTCCCAAAACGATGTTTCTGTAAACGTTCATTACTTAGAATGCCACTATTTCACCACTATAAATTTAATATGCGAAAGTTCCGAGTTTATTGGTTTCCTACTTTTATTTGAAGACAATTAAACACGTGAGCAATTTTTCACTTTAGGGCAGTTTGTATAAAATCCAAAATAAATTAAATTTATAATATACAACTTGATTTATTAATTTGAAATTTACTTACAGCAATCACGGTGGTTCTTTAGTCGTGCATCATCATTTAACCATAAAGCCTCAACGTGATTTACAACAATAAAAAATATTACTGTTATCTTTAAAGTAAGAAATCCAACTAACTACTTAAAAAAATTAATTTCAAAAAGTTAAAATACTACAACACAAAAAATAAAGAGAACAGCTGCTTTTTTAATCTGTTTAATCAAAACGTCACTACACAAATACAGAACTTTGTAATATGGAGCGACATTGGGTATAGTTATTTCTTTTTTGGCTGGAACCTATCTAGTACATCTACATCGAAATGATAGGCACTACTATTATAATATTTATGAAATTAGATTTTGTTTTGACTATTTTTTTTCCACGTAATTTCCATTTTAATGACGTGTAATGGCTAGTTTACACGGAGACAGTCAACTAAATTTTAACTTAATTTTTAATCACTTGAACGCGTGTAAACAGTGCGTTAAGGGGTAAGTGTGAAGTCGGTGAACACGGCACTTGCCACGATAGCGGTAACTTAAAATTTAGTTACCACTTATTCACTGTCCCCGTGTAAACAAGCCTTAAGCGATGACGCACGGGTAAAGAACCAGTGATTACTGTAGATAACTTTCGATGCATCACGATCAGAAAATCGTTTGCACGACCTTTTGCTAATTAAGTTTAATATCTAAAATATTTCAGTGTCAGCCATAAAGGATAGCCTTTTTTTTATTGGAAAACCCTGTATTTCTTTTATGGATCCTCCAAGGACGATGTTTCTATAAACGCTTATTATTTAGGACACCAATATAAATTTTGGATGCGAAAATTGCAGATATCCTAGTTGTATACTTTAAGTTTAAGAGAATAGAACACGATCTCAACTTTTTACTTTAAGGGCGTTGGTAATAAAGATTATATAAATTCCCAAATATATACAATTTCTTATAAAAGATGTATCATTCATTAGGGATTTATTTAGATAGTTTTCCATACATATATGCCTAAAAAATCGACCTTTCACCAATTGAGTTTGACGTCTGTAATATGTTAGTTTCAACCATAAAAAATAATATAGAGCCTTTTTTATTTGAAAACTCTGTAATTCTTTTATAAATCCTTTCAGGCCGATGTTTCCGTGAACGCTTATTACTTAAGACGCCACTGTTTACGCCAGTATAAATTTTGTATGCCAAAATTGGGGGTTTATTAGTTTGCTACTTTTAATTTAAGGCAATCGGACACGGGAACAATTTTTTACTTTTAGGGCATTGGTATTAAAGTTTGTAAAAATTCTAAAATACATATAACTTTTAATAGAAGATGTATTATTCATTAGACATTGACTCAGATAGCTTTCCATACATCATGACCAATAAAATCGCTCGTACGACTTTTCACCAATTCAGTTTGATGCCTATAATATTATTATGTCAGTTTCAACCATACAAAAATAATATAGTGCCGTTTTTATTTAAAAGCTCTGTATTTCTTTTATGAAGTCTCTCAGAACAATGTTTGCATAAACGCTTATTACTTAATATGCTACTGTTTACATCAGTATACATCTTATATGCGGGAGTTGCGGGTTTATTAGTTCCTACTTTTAGTTTAGGAGAATCAAACACGAGATTAACCTTTTACTTTTAGGGCATCGGTATTAAGGTTTGTTTAAATTCAAAAATACATATAATTTTTTTATAAATTATGTATTATTGATTGGAAATTTAATTATATAGCTTTCCATGCATCACGTGCAATAAATTACTTCGTAACACCTTTCAGTAATTGAGTTTAGTGTCTCCCATATTTTAGTCTCTTCCATAAAGAATAATAATTGCCATTCTTTATACTTATAGGGTTTTTTATTTGAAATTTCTGTATTTCTTGTATGAATCCACCAAGAACGATGTTTCTAGAAACGTTTGTTTCCACCAGTATATATTTATGCGAGAATTGCAGGTTTGTCAATTTTTAAATTTTATTTTAAAAGAAATCGAACACGAAAACAAGTTTCACTTTTATGGCACTGGCAATTAAAATCCTTTTATTTTATGGGTTCATATGAGGGATCAAAGGTTGTAAAAAAAAATAAGCGGTGGTGTTGTAAACTAGGTATCTATACATACTTTTAGTTTAATGAAAAATTATTTTAACTCTGCCAAGAAGTTCATTTTGGTGGGTCATTCAGGTGGTCATTTTGAACAACTTTTAAAGTAATAGGATAAATAAAGATATTTAAATTTTTAATTTTTTTGACTATTTTGAATTTTTAGAGGCCTGCCATTTAAAAACGAAGTCAATACGTACCCCGGTTTGCGGTAAAATGTTTCGAATGAAAGTTCGACAAGTTATCGAGGAGTTATTCTAGGAGTTTACATCCAAATTATAGTCCAGATCTAGCACCATGCGATTACTATCTTTTCCCAAGTTGAAAAGACAATTACGAGGGCGGAGATTTTCTTCTGATGATGGCCTGAATACTACTATTAATGATTTTTTCGACGAGTTGCCAAAATACTTTTTGTTGAAGGGATCTCGTTATTACAGAAACATTGGAATAAGTGAATAAATATTCAACACATGTAGAAAAATAAATTTTCTTTATTGCTGTCTGCTTTTCGTTCATGTCTAGTTAGATTACATAAAAATCTCCCCTCGAAATTTCTTATAAAAGATCTATCATTTATTAGGAATTTACTTAGATAGCTTTCCATACATCACGCCCAATAAAATTGTTCGTACGACCTTTCACTTATTGAGTTTAATGTATACAATATTTCGGTTTTAACCATAAAAAAATAATGGTCCTACTTTATATTCACCACGTTTTTTTTACGTGGGATAATTTTATTTCTTCGGAAAAATAACGGCATATTAAATAAACTACCATTATTGCTAAAAGCAATATTTTCCAAAAGGAAATTTAGCGTTAGCTTAAGAGTTCTTTGATATATTCTGAAATATTCCAAATGTCAGATTTGGTACTTTTAAAATACAGATATTTTTGTCCCAGTCATAAATAATATGCATGTACGGTACGTTCCTCTCAGTGAGTCCAATTAACCATAACGCCCAGGGCGCTTTTTGCTATTTATCAGGGACTGGAATCATCGTTGTAGAGCGCCCTATATCCCAAATAGCACATCCTAGTATCATACCGGCTGTCCAAAGAATATCCAGAATTTGTCGCAGCAGACAGCTTATGGATATCCAGTAGACTATACAAATGACACTCTCCTGCACGTCCTTATGGATAACATTTATGGATCTTATATGGACATATGCAAAATGGGCAGAATTAGTATCTATGAAACATAGATTTTCAAAAGACAAGATTTAAAAACCATCTTCAAACTACTGCCATTTTGTCTCAGGACGAATAATGACGTAATATTTTAGGATCAAGTACTCAATGAGACCTTTATAATGATATATCGCAAGGCCCCTCTTTTTATTTAAAATTGAAGAGTTGGTCCCATCCTCCCTGGGGGGTTGAAGTTGCAGTGTTAAAAATGGCAACAAAAAACCTCCCCCTTGACAAATCTAATTTGGTGTACCAGCGATTTTGAAAAATATAAACGTGGAATCAGATATTCAGTGTGTTTCGTTTTGTATACCCAGTATAATAAGAATCAGAAAAACCAATAGGACTCACCCTTTAGAGTCCCCAACAAAGATTCATCTGTAAAATCAGGAGGGACGAAATCAGATTTTAGTCTTCTTCTAGAAAGGAGGCTTTGTTCACCACCTCTTAGAATATGATAGGGATAATGACAGCTTAAAATATCAAATGTCAAACGGTCTAACTGACGTTCTTACTTTGAGCTTATGTTTTGCGAATCTGCGCGATTCATTTAAACTACTTGAAAATAGAACAATAGCGAATGTTACAAACCCTTTTAAAAAATGCTGGTTTAAAATTTTTGCTGCAATCCTCGCGTTAAAATCATAAATGACAATACGCTCTTGTACTGGTTTTGTAAATATTATTATCCGACTAAAAATCGATCGTACGCCAATGATCTTTTCGAATTGCCGAATTCGAAATATTTTGTAACACACTTTCACCTGAAAAAAAAGTGTACAAAAGTATTGTAGGTGCGTGCGTACGGGGAGGAGTCGAAGAGCGCCGTCGAAAACGCGACGCTCAGCGTCGTCCTGCAGTGGCGTGTGGCGCCTTGTGCTGTGAATATGAGGCGCTCCATGTGCGCGTCGCGGAATACGCTCGTCGTCGTAGTGTTAACCTAGTTATTATGGGTTCTTCCAGTAGGTACTCCTCGTACAACTGCTTAACAAGTTGGGATAGCTACGACAGAATTCCAAGGTTTGAATTTTTAGCAAGTTTTGCGGAAATATATCAAAAGAAAAGTTTTTTAACGCGACCAAAACAAAGTTTTGAGTCGAATAACATTGAAATTTTTTACGTTTATGTTACGTTACTGCTCTTCAGTAATTTTAAATGTGGTTATAAACGACAAATAACAATTTAATAACGAATTTTAAATGCTTATTTATGAATAAAACTCTTCAATAAATCGATCTAGGTTGACAGTTATAGGTTAAAATGACGTACGATAAGAACCTGATCAAGATGTTTTCCGCAGGATTCACTAAGAAGGTTTAAGTACTGATTTCAACTGGAATTTTCTCTGTTCATCAGTTAGGTTATTGTTCTATCGGCAAAATTAGGTTGGCATTAAAAACTTATGGGTTAGTCTATTATCGAAGACCAGTTCAATTAAGGGTTTAAATTGACAAGTTTTGCAATTAGACAACTAAGTTTTGTACCGCAAAAAGTCGACTTCGACACTGTATACTGTTTCTTTATATATTATACAGGGTGTTAATAAAGTGTGTGGTCAAACTTCAGAGTATTATTTCTTACTCAATTTTCAGACAAAAAGTTTATATAAATATAGAAAAACGAAAAATGTTTCTAATACACAGGGTGTTGAATTTTTTTTAAAAAGTTTTTCCTAAATATCTAGAAGACGCAAATTTACAAGTTAAAACTTGGGGACAATTTTTAATGCTTAAAAAGGAGTCTTGCTAGTTGTCAAATTTGTTTAAAGAAGTGTTTTTGTTTCAATGGCTCTCGTCCTTTTTTGGTATTTTCAACAATAAATAATGTTAAAACTTTTCATTTTTTCGTTTTTATTGAAAACGGCTAATCTGAGCGAAAAAATTCGACCTGATTTTTATGTAGATTTATTTGCTAAATGATAAATCCGATCAGATTGAAAAAAAAGGACGTAATTATATACAGTGTGGTCCATTAAATGTGCAACAAATGGGAAATTTTTTTATTAGTAGCACAACCGAAATATAAATACCGCCAAAAATTGGTGCATGTCCGCTAACTATATTAGGTGCACTTAGAATGGCTTCAAGTCAAACAGAATAAAGTAGGTACCCTATTTCGAAAAATACAGAAAAAAGTTATAAAGAAAAGTTGCTTGGAATTAAAAGATATGTCCAAATACAATAGCCTTCTATTAAAAAAGTATATTTTTATGAAAATTTTAAATTACGCTAATACAAATTTTCAAATTAACCACAATCAAATTACTTCTGCATAACTATTACCAAATTCAAGCATATATGTAAAATTTACTTAAATTTATATTCGTTTTAAGTAACCAAAAATTTCATGTCTGGTGCAACGGTATCACACAAAAATTTCGAATTTTGCAAATATTCTTTAAATAAGGCAAATACATGCACATTATTATTACAAAAGAATTTGCCTCATTTTTAAGAATATTTGCGAAATTCGAAACTTATGTGTAATACAGCAGTAATGCAGCAGACATGAAGTTTTTGGTTACTTAAAAAAACATGAATCTAAGTAAATTTTACAAATTTGCTTCAATTGGATGAAAGTTATGCAGAAGTGATTTGGTTGTGGCTAATTTGAAAATTTATTATAGATGAATATAAAAAAATCGTTATATGGGGGTAATTTAGAATTTTGAAAATATATATTTTCGGAAGACTCTGTAGGTATATATTTTAATAAGAATATGCCTCTAAATAAAAATTATTATATTAATTATTATTAGGCATAGTTTTATTTTATAAAATTATTTACCTTTTCTTTTCACGTAAATAAATACACAGAACGCAATTGGCAGGCAATTTACCAATATCTAGTATTTTAAATTAATTTATCCCTTTATTTACATGATTATTTTAAATTATATACTTTAAAATTTTATTATAAGCAGGAGGCAAATTCTATTGGCAGTATATTGCCAATAGATTTTATATTAAATCGCCTTTAACTAAAGTAAACTCTATATTGCGCCTTATAAATTTCAAAAATAACTCACAGCGTGACGTCATACGCGAACCCGGAAGAATTTGACACGGTTTGGTATCATATCTTCCTTTTATTGTATCATGAGTTTAACCTAAATGTCGTCCCACTTCCATTTTTTTATCAGATTTTGTTAAAGTGAAAATGAAAATCCTAGATTAATAGCTTGAAAAGAAAAGTTCATTTTACTTTATTTCTTAGGTTAGGCAGCTTTATTTTATGAAAAATAATACTGCCATTATTTTTAGACGTATAATTTTCTTTTAAGTACTGAGAATGATATCTCCTTAGCAAAATTGTTTAATATTTTTAAATAGCTTTGATAATCCTGAAGAAAAGATGAAAGAATGAGTTTTTCGTCAGTTTTCGATACCTATCTCTTAAATGGCTCGTTTAAAAATGAAGGATTATGAAGTCATTTTAAAGATAAATCAAATCAATAAAAATCAAATGCAAAAAAATGCCTCTCTATCTATATCTGTTCAAAAGATATAGATAATAGAAGGTTGGAATATTTAAACAAAAAAAGTATGGAATCAAAATGTTGTGACGTATCAATAATTATAAGTTATGGTTAAAACTGTTCGTCATTTTCAAAAAGCTGACTCAATTTTAACCAAAATAAAAGAAATTGATCTTTTATCTGGAATAAAACCAAAGATAGGATCGTCGGAAACTGTATGTCAGCGCAGATGCGACGGTGTTGACAGTGCCAACCGCTGAGAGCGCTATGACCATAGAGGAAATATATAATAGAGAAATAATGTCATTTGCGAATGTGGCAAATTTACCAAGCTGAATCCGTAAACACAGACGGACGGTCTTCTGCGGCCTTGCGCCTTGTCGAACGTTTGCCTTGTGATAGACAGGACCGTACTTCAAAATTTATTTCACATGACGTGAATCTTTTATCGAGTAATAAATGCTAAATATATTACTTGTAATTATTCTTTTTATTAATGATAAAAATGTAACCATTAGTGAGATTTTAACAAAAATTGTATAGTTTGTTGGCTTAAATCTGAGATTTCTTGCTATACAAAACTGTCGATAATTCCTCGGAAATAGCTCAGTTTATACATATACAGTGCGTCTCTTTAATATCCCCCCTCTTAATTTTTTAAACGTTACATTTACAAAATTGAAAGTTGAAATAAAATATAAACATAGTATTCTAAACAATAGAAATAAAATATGCAACTGTTTTAAGAAGTAAAATAGTAAATAAAAAAATTACCAAAACTATGTGTATATTTTATTGGATTGGCATCCCATCCTGTATAATTATTGAACAAACCAAGTTCTATGGTAAGATGTAAATATTTTTACACCTATTTACAGTGTGTGCACTTGATACTTTGGTGAAAACGCTACTTACTTACTGCCCCATGTCAATCTAATCCACTAATATCTTAGCGATCCTTTGGCGAAAGCGCTTTTTTCTTTCGCCATCCCTTTTAAAATACTCCCCTCTACCCTAATCGACTAGTATTTTTAGTGCCCCTTTGACGAAAGCGCAAATATGCCTTTTGGACACTAACCCTTCTAATCCACTGATATCTTAGCGATCCTTTGGCGAAAGAGCTTTTTTCTTTCGCCATCCCTTTTAACATATTCCCCTCTACCCTAATCCACTAGTATTTTTAGTGCCCCTTTGGCGAAAGCGCAAATATGCCTTTTGGACACTCACTCACCCTTATGCAATATAAGGGAAGGAGGCATTGACACTATATATGACCTTCTTACACCATCTTACCCCTTATACAATGCCCCTAATACACACACACCCCATCAGTGCCTTTCTGACACCTTGACCTCACTCAATATACGTCACTGATAAATATTTCTACTTCTCCGTGTGTGTGTTCACTTCAACACCAGAGTGCATTTAAGATAGAAGTTACAAAATTTATTTGGTTAGAGTTAATCTTAATAACTCAAAACATAAAGGTATTTTTGCAAATGGAAATAGCAACTTCAGCATTTACAACAGCTGTATTCCATGTGTTTCCTTCAGTGATTACAACTGGGTCCGGTTCTGATCGCCGAGTTGCGTCATTGAGTTCAACAACCACTTTGGCGAGACGTCCCGAGTGCGCATGCCTCGAGAGAACGGTCGTTTAAAAACCTGACTGGCGCCATATGCGTACAAACGCACTTTTTCGCCCATACATTGGACGGATTCAGCTGGTGTGGCAACTACGTTGTGCTTGTCTAAATATATCTTGTCTATGGCTATGACGAAATGCATTTAACAGCTCTAATATTGTTTTTTTTTTTTAGTTTTTTAGTTAAAGTGAAAATATAAAATTGATTCCTTTTAATTTCATTTCAATGAATTATTTTCAGTGTATCATTTTGTCCTTTTATATAATATGATACATTGAATATAATGCATTTAAAGGAAATTAAATTAAAAGGAATCGGTTTGATATTTTCACTAAGAAATTAAAACTTAATAATACCGCTATTAAATGCATTTCGTCATAGTGCTTTACGCGGTTGGCACTGTCAACACCGTCGCATCGGCGCGTACATACAGTTTCCGACGATCCTATCTTAGGTTTTATCCAGATAATAAATGATTATTTTTTATTTTGCTTGAAATTGAGTAAACTTTTTAAAAATGATGAACAGTTTTAACCATAAATTATAAGTATTGAGGTATATCAAAACATTCTAATTCGATGATTTTTTTGTTAGAATTTTTCAGTTTCCTATTATCTATATCTTTTAAACAGATGTGGATAGAGAAGCAATTTTTTTTTAATTGTAGATAATTGCATCTTGAAAATGATTTCATAAACCATCGTATTTGAACGTACCTTGCAAGGGATAGGTGCCAGAAACTGACGAAAAACTAATTTTTTCTTCTTTTTTCAGGATTATCAAAGCTATTTAAAAATATTAAATATTCCACTACGAAGTTATAGTTTTTGGGACTTGAAAGAAGATTATACATCTAAAACAATTTTGACACTATTCTTTTTCATAAAATAAAGCCGTTTAACCTAAAAAAAGTAGTAAAATCAAGTTTTCTTTTCAATCTATTGATCTAGAATTTTTATTTTGGGCTTAAATTTCTTTGGCCACACGACTTCAAAAAAATGGAAGTGGGAAGACCCTTGGGTTAAACTTACTCGAGGCACACCGTGAAAACTAAACCGAGTAAGGCGCTTAATACAATTACGTTTGTCTCCTAAACGAAGGGAAAATTGAAAAAAATATGAAGAGGTAAGGTTTGTTAAGAACTTATCATTAAAATACGAAAATATTGAAAATCAGTGGCGTACATGTTTTCATGAAAAAAATATATTTACCGCCTTCTTACATGCACGCTCCTGGAGGACATGTCAAAGTTTTTTATAGCCAGACTTATGCCTAACTTAAGTAATTTATAAAACGTAAATTTCATTAAAATTGCTAAAGCTATTTTGAAAATATTTTGACAAAACTGAAAAAAAAATTGTCACCCTGTATCTTTGAAATAAAGCATCTGCCGGCCCATGTTTATATAAACTTTTTGCCTTAGTTTCTTTTAAAAAATCTCCCTTTAAGCGATTGTACATGTTTTTTGAAACACCGTATATAAGTTTCTCGATAATCGGGGTAAACTCATTTAAGCATTAAGTTCCAAGATAAAAATTATTTGAAAATCAACCAAAGCGCAGAAATATCAGGATAACCCACTAACAAACAATGTCAGAGATGAAATTCAAACTAAAAACAAGTATTAAACCTTTTAAGTGACTTTCGAAGTTAAATAATGTAAGGAAATAGTATATTACATGACAAGTATTGAAAGTGACATTTTTCACACGAGTGGGAATGTATAATATAATGTAATAATCCCACGAGTGTACGAAAATTACTTGCACACGAGTAATGTACAATATTTTTCCTAAGACCACAAAAATCTTTACAAAAAAAACCTCAATTTCTGTCTTTTAAAACCGTCACTTTCAACACTAACATTTTTATCAAGTGTGCTGAAAATAAAACAAATGAAATTGGCACCATCTGTTTCAATGTCATGTTGACAAGTACTTTTCATCACGTGTGTTGTAAAGTACTTTTCAACACGCGTGTGATATAAGGCACTTTCTCGCCAAGTTAACCGTGCTTTTTTTCTCACTTTCATAGGTGGTCATAGGAAAAATATTTTTCCTACGACCACAAAAATATTTACAAAAAAACCTCAATTTCTGTCTTTTAAAACCCTCACTTTCAACACTAACATTTTCATCAAGAGTGCTGAAAATAAACAAATGAAATTGGCACCATCTATTTAAATGTCATGTTGACAAGTACTTTTCAACACGTGTTGAAAAGTACTTTTCAACACGCATGTGATATAAGGCACTTTCTCGCCAAGTTAACCATGCTTTTTTACTCACTTTCATAGGTAGTCGTAGGAAAAAATATTTTACCGTTCTGTATCTGTCAAATCTCTGTAATTCCGAATCTCTAGATCGCAATCGCCACTAACTATTCGGGCAACCGAAGCTAGAACCGGAAGAAGTGATCAGTCACCTCCTTGTAAACCTGTACAGGCTAGTGCAGGGAACTGGGATAACAGAGTGGGTGCGGCAAATCTATTGGGGAGGCAGAATAGGCCTCAAATGGCCGCAGTGCTCCCTGACTCGGACGGAGCCCAGGAGAAAAAAATCCATTCTTGGAATTGTAACAACACTCTTATACAATATTCTTTTATTTAAGAAAAAATACTTGCTTTTTAAAATCCAGGATTTTGAGGGACTGGATATTTATGGTAATAATTAGACGTGAGGGTCATTGTTTGATAAGTGATTCCATGATAGCAATTTTTAAGGGACATTATATCCAATTTTCCAGTGTAGCATCGTGGCATTAAAACAGCTAAATCATTAGCTTCCGATCCACTGTTAACTCAGTAAATAATCTAAAAAGGATAATTGTAACTGTGTTTCATCATGCAGTTACAAACTCGGCTGTCATTATTAATATTTTGGGTATTTTGACATTTTTGTTGCTCATTTATTTGCTATAAACAACTAATGACTTTCCAGAGTAGATATTCAAGAAGGACAGTAAAAAAATCAAAGTTGTATTTTGTACTGTTCCTTTTAAACCGTGTTCCACAAACATTCAATACATTTGTCGAATTTTCACATCGCGTAGTTTTAAAGAAAAGGTACAAAATATATATTTTTAAAGAATGATTCATGGTCTGCCGGGCAAGTTTAATGTAGTAATATATTGTTGGGATCATAAGGCTGTTTTTTTTATATATACAGTATATTTACTGATGGAGTAGACAAGAGGAATGGACCAAAAAGCGAAAGATACGATAAAAGGTCATTCTTTATAAAAAAAAATTCCATGCTTTAAAGATAAGTTCCACGATGCCAAAAATTCGTTTTTTTTTGTACAGGGTATGCAAAAAATACAAAAACAAAATTTGGTTGAGTAAAGTGGCCTTTTTAAAATTTTAAAAAAGCCATATTCAAAATGTGTTTAAGGAAAATACAATTCATCTTTTTAAACCAGTTTTTAACCAAACTTTGGAAGGGAACAGTTACAAACGCTTGGATTTTTATTTGTGAGGTGATGAAATTCTCAGTTACAACGTGAACTTTCACAAACTAAGTCAGTAGTTTCAAAAAGCAAATATTTGGTGCATCATTTCCTATTATGGGTTTATAACATGCTTTTTTGATAATACATGTAACAAACATTCTTATTTACATATACTGGAAACATTACAAAAAAAAATGTAGAGACATACAGACATACAGAAAAAAATTATTGAAATCGATGCCCCTATTTCGAAGCATGCACATAAAATTTGTAGCTCTTCACAAGTTCTTTTATTAGGTATCCTCTCAATTTACCAAAAGATCTCATAAAATTGCACCATTCGGGAGAACTCTTCTACAAAGCAAAAAAAAACTTCGACGACATAGGTTAATCCATTCAAGAATTATGCACATACGGATCGAATATACAATAAAAAAATAACCTCCTCTTATGAAGTCGCTTAAAAACAAACCTCCTCTTATAAAGTTGCTTAAAAATACCTCTTGTGAATAGATGCAGTCATATACTTTCACAAACGGTGTAAAAAATAAATATAAAATATATGTAAGTAATATTATGCTTAAAAAATCGTAAAAAAGGCACATATTTTATTTTTACCGTTTTTTCGGTCTTACAAAAATAATATTTCTCTCTTCGCAAAAGGCAACCCTCAGCCCAAATGAATCGAAAAAATTGTTTACGAAAGAATGCCTCCTTTTGAGTGAGTAATTTGTGGAAATAAATATTTATAAAGTCAAATCGATAGGCATAAAGTTAAGTAAAAATATATGTGACGTAATTTATTTCTTGTAATTTAATTGAGTTTTAAATTGGCCGCAATTACGTGGTGTTAAATCGATTGGTTAACATTGCACAATAAAGAGCAACTTTGAAATAGGAAATTGTTTAAGCAACTCATTACAAACTCAGACATGTTCTTTTGAAGAAAATTACTGGGATAACGGAACCTAAAATGTTTTTTACTTTTTGGTATAATTTATTACAACTTAATAAGCAGCTATAAATGACTTTAGATATTGTCTAAAACACGCATCGCTTTTTCGTGCAACGGTTTAAAATTTAATCCGTTTAATGTTGGTGCTCGCAATTTTTAACAGCCATGTGATCAATCATCTGGCTTACAACAATAATTTATAACAATTTAAAAAGCAGCCATTTGCCCTTAGTGTCCAGTTGTCGATAACTTATCCGCTTCTTATCCTAACCGTCCAGTCTTGTCCAGAACAACAGTACAATGGTTCCACGAAAAATTTGAAACTACTGGATGTTTCGTAAGTTTTCACGTGATGAGATAAAGAAACGCAAAACTATTGTAAACGAAAAATTCAAAATGGAAGTATGTTTGGTCGTTCAAGAGAATCCAACAACTAGTCTTACTCAGCTTGCTGATGTTTCCAGAAAATCCAGTAGTTACTACAAAGTAATTAAAAAAGAGAAATGCAAGTCTTTTAAAGTAATTTTAATGTTCAAGAACTTTTGCCAACTTATTATTTTCTTAGAATGCAGTTTTGTGAACAGTGGATAGAAGGAATTAACAAGTACCAAACCATTACAAATAAAATATTATTCTCGGATGAAAGTACTTTCTGTACAAATGGTACAAACAAAATACAAGAATATGGGCGCGAAAAAAATCCTAACATAATTCAGGAAACGCGTACCCAGACAAGGCAGAAAGTGAACGTTTGGGCAGGAATTCTTGAAAACAGAATAAGTGGACAATTTTTCATAGAGAGTAGTCGGACAGCTGAAAAATATTTAGGGCTGCTCCAGTACCAAGTTATTCCGGCGTTGGGGAATGTTGATCAAAATGGCAGAATAATTTTTGAACATGATGGAGCTCCCGCTCATAGTGCAGCAGCTATCGCCCACTTTTTGAATGCCACGTTTCCAGGTCGGTGGATTGGCCGTTTTGGGCCATTTAAACGGCCAGCGCGAAGCCCCGATATTTCGCCTTTAGAACTTTTATTGGGGATATCTATCCTCGAAAGTGTTCAATATTGTTATTGTTATGAGGCAGACCAAACAGTGTAGAAGAGCTTAGCAACAGAATTGCCAAGGCTTCACGCACTATTACTCCTCGCATCGGCAGCTCTGGAACATTAGAAGACACTTGTACGACTATCTGGGCTTTTGCTTGGCCTAATCTGGAGGCCACTTTGAATAATTTATTTAGAAGATTTTAATCTTATTTGATAACATTTTTTTAAATAAATTTTTAAAATTTGTTTACTTTTGTGGATATTGTGTGAATGTATAATAAAAATCGAACTGTGCTTTCTACTAAAAAAAAAATTAAATAAAAAGAGCCAAATAAATTAGATTTTGTACGCCTTGTATAATGTCAGATGACATTCATCTTGACATCTTGTTTACCTGCTAGGTTCGTACATACAGGGTGCATTGAAAGATACCTTTTGTCAAAAAATAATCGCATTTTTGTTATCTCCGTAGATATTTTGGGATACTTATTGACCTGACCTGATTTAAACACCCACAACTCTATTTGCTTAAAGTTTCAGCTGCATCGGTATAGTAGAAAAGGTCCTAACATGGGGTTGAAAATTTAACATGTAAAATCCAATGACCTGAGTTAAGAAAACGCACTGTATACTTTGTTTGCCTATGAATAAACTCACATTTTAAACTCCTGTCAGAAGTGACAGTGACAGTTCCATCAAAAGTACATCACGTGGTACAACACCAAACATCTTTGCTTTAAATTTTAACAAGGGGTGGATTGGATGCTAACAATATAATAGTATGTTTCTCATAACCTAACTTTTATTAGATTTATAGAGACATAAAAAATACGAGAGAAAAAAAATGAGAAGGAAAGGAGATGAGAGAGGGTCATTATTTATCTCTCCGTTATAAATACGAGTAGGTTTTTGTCATCAGTTTCAATTCAAATGGGATAGACATGATCTTAAACCTTTTTAATAAATTCCGTGGATCGAGTTTTATATGCGATTTAATGGGCTTCAACGTAATATATCCATCAACATAACTCACCTTTTTTCATACGAATTATTTTTAATGATTTACCTTTTTTATCTCTGTGGACTACTTCCAAACTTCATAGCTGACATATTTATTGGAAAATAAAAGGTAGACTGGCCAACACACCCTAATGCCATAGATTCGCGTTATTCCATTGAGGGTAACAAAGTCTAATTTCATTATAGGTATGTTAGCAATTATTGGGTGTGGTTCGTCAAATATACCTCGAATTAAAAAGCCAACAATAAGCAAAGCTTGTACCAGGGATTCACTAGAAAAGGTTGATGATTTAGGCTTTGACAGGTTTTTGTCCTGGCATTGTTAATAAGTCGTCATTAAAAATTTAAGAATTCTATTATTTTTCGATTTGCGTACCTTCCAAATGATTTTAGTATTTGAAGTTATTGACAAAATGAATTTAGTTCTACTATTGTGTTAAATACATAAAAGTTAAAATTAGTCTTATCATGCGGGTCCAAAGGTTGTCGATCATATGAATCCTGTATATTCACTCTACCATAAACTAAAAAATAATACCTAGACGAACACTGACGTCCAACGAAAAGCGGGTCTCCCTTGAGACATTTGGTGAGTTTACTGGTTTATGGTTTAAAAGTTTGTCTACCATTATACAAATATGTATACTATGTATCTACATGTATATATAATGGTGGACAAACAAACTCTTAAACCATAAACCAGTAAACTCACCAAATGTCTCAAGGGAGACCGGCTTTTCAGTGTATTCGAATGTCTGTCTATACTCTTTATAGTCTCTGACTCTACTAGATGGACTAATTCTATAAAACTAATTTCATGTAAGATGAATGGACGAAAAAGATTTCTAAACCTTTTTTTCTAATGACTTTCAGGTCTATCCCAATTTCAATGCTTCACAAAACGCCACATGAAAGACCATTTAAAAAAAAATTGTCCTTTTTATCAGTCTGAATAAAATCGTCTAGTCTCTTGTTAAAGACTTGCGAAGATTTTCTTTCAAATCTGTGACGAGTAAACTGAATAATGGACTTGCTTTCTCCTAATCTCACAGGAATATAAGTATTATAAAATCTGAATAGTGTCTAACGGTAACAATAGCTTATTGGTGTAAGAACTGCTTATTAGTAGAATAACCAGCATCTTTAGGAATAAATTAATAGATATTTACGATATAAGTGGGATATTAATTTAGGATTTTCTTCTTTAGACAATAAAGATTGTATTGATTGATTGATTGAAATTGGGTAATCACACAAGTATCATGCAAGGATATAGTTGATGCTTGTATATGGCCGCTTATTTGTCTTTAATTTCGCTGCAACAAGTAAGGTGTAATTTGCGTCTTTCTTCCAGTCTTATTATCTCATATTGATTAAAAGCTGGAGAAATATGATCAAATTTTTTTAGACCGATTGAAAACATTATACAGTTGTTATGTAAAATCTGCAATTTTTTTATCATTATAATTGATGTTTGAGTGATAAATAACATCGCAATAGTCTAGTCCACTTAAAATAATAGAATCTACAAGTTGAAGTTTTGTCTTAGTATCAAAAAAATCTTTGTAGTTATATAAGATTCTCAATTTAAAATAGGCATTTTTGACTATGTATTTTGTATGATGATCAAAATTTTAATAATGATCGAAAATAACACCAAGATTTCTTCCAAAGTTTATTACAGGTATTGTAAAATTGTTTAAGGTAATTTTGAAGTCAGAACTATTTTTTATTTTTGTATTTAATATTTTAGGGCCAATTAAAAGTAAATCTGTTTTAGATTCATTTATTTTTAAACCATGATCATTAATAATTTGAGAAATATTAAAAAGATCTTCATTAATTAAACTAATCCAGTTTTTTAAGTTCGTGTACTGTATTGGATGATAAATTTGAATGTCATCAGCAAAAGCTATAATAGATTTCCATGTTTTATTGATAAATGAAAATCGAAAGTATATATGATAAATAATAAAGGACCAAGTACAGATCTTTGAGGTACTCGTTTAACAATTGGTAGAGAATTAGAAATATCAAATATATAGTCATTTATAATTCTTGTTATTTGATGTCTGTTAGAAAGGTAATTAACAAACCACATACATGATTTTTCACTAAATCCTATGTACTTTAGTTTGGCTATTAACAATTGAAAAGTTCTGCATATTAATAAATTAAGAATCCCTATGGAAAAAAATCTAAAAAGACCCGTAGTATACAGGGCAGCGACAAAAATATACCCAAAAATAAAGTACCTACCCTTATTTAGCAACATACAAATGTTTTTCCATTTTTACTTTACGTTACGAAATCAATGCTAGTATAAGGTAATAAAAAGTTCACACAGGTAAATATGCTAAGAATGACTTTGACATAGACATTGACATTCTTTGCAGTATACTTTTGTTAATTCAGTTTATCGATTTATCATTTTCCCTAATTATGCCACCAACACTAGCCACGGAACAAAAAATTGAAATCATTTCAATTGCTGGCGACTACTACAAAAGTTATAGCTGAGATTTTCCATGAAAGCCTTCTCGAAAAATCTGAATATTGTCAAACTCTTGGATAATGGGAAAATATAAAAATAGTGAGAGTGTGGAAAACCGCTTAAAAAATCAAGTTCAGGCCAAAGGTGATGATGATTTTCACATTTTCATAACACTATCCGAACACCTTTAATTTTGAAATTTTATCACATTTTTTTTATTGATATTGATATTATTTACTTTTATAAATCACCTTTAATGCGGAAAACACAATATTTTAACTATGAAAATACTTTATTAGCAAAAAACATGATTTTTGTCAACTATTTAATAGTTTTGTAACATATTCGAGGTTATGGTAAAAATCAATTTTGAATAACGTTTTGGATTATGGGAACACAGTGTTACCACATTTTTTGTTTTGGTTTTAATACTTTTTTGTGAAATCTTGGCATTAGAGCTGTTTTTAGAAATAATACAATTTCTTCTTGTGGCCATGGAGTTGTGAAATACGTTCTCGGACAGGTTTGCTCAGTTTTAGGTTTCATCAGTATCTTTTTTTCATTTTTTATCTTTGCCAAGTTTTTTACTGCGACTGCGCTATTCGTATTGGTATAAAATTTTGGCAAATCATACAACTGATATTTTATTAAGCAATTTTTCTTATTTCAATAATTTTTTTTTTAGGAAAAATACTGAATATTCCACAAAATTTTTTGCAAGAAAATACTATATGAAATACATATTTTTCGATGACATGTGAAAAAGTTCTTAATTCGGGTGTCCGGAATGCGTTCCGGAAATTATGCAAGCCGTTGTTGAAAATCCCAAGACTTCGTTGAGAAATTTGGAAAAAGTAATTCCTGGAAACGGTAGACGCTCTGTTTGTAAATCCAATGCTTAAAGATTTCCTAAAGGAAATCATTTCCATCCATACAAACCTAGCTTTGTCCACACGTTGAAACCTGGAGACTTTAATATTCGGTTTAATTTTTCGGCTTGGTAGCAAGGTATCTTTTGCAAAATAATGATGTTCTGATGAAGCATGTTTTACATCAAATGGAGTAGTTAGCTCCCAAAATTGTCGTTGGTGGGGTTCAGCTAATCCGGGATTTGTTATCCAGTGTCAAGATCAGTATTATTTTAAGACAAATGTCTGGTGAGGTACTTTAGATAACTAACTGATAGGCCCAATTTTATTCCGTGGCAATATAATATTTACCTTCAATTTTTGAGAAATCACCTGTTTGGCATTATTAATGACATTTATGATATCAGCATGATGGTGCGCCATCCCATAGTTCCCGAGCTGTTACAGAGTTTCTTCAGGAAATGTTCCAGGGGCGTTGGATAGGAATATTTTCAGAAAATCCTTGGCCGGCGGGGTCGCCGGATCTGAACCCACTCGATTACTTTCTTTGGGAATATTTAAAGGAAAAAGTGTATTCTCGCCAATGTTTCGAAAATATCGACAGCTTGGAAAAATAATCCGATGTGCTTAGAAATTCCTCAAGTTGTTTCGAGAAAAGCTGTTTCAAAATTCAAATTAACAGTAAAATGCATCGAAAGAAGGTGACTCTATATAGAAGCTTGAATTTTGTAAATTTATTCATTCTTAATAAGCCATTTTTGTTTTATATTAAAACTCTTAAGTTTTTTCGTAGATGGCAGTGATTTCATACTTAGAGAGAAAAAAAATGATAAAAAATAATTCTTTAAAATAACTTTTCATTGTATCTGGTTTTTGCTATATAAGGGTACTTTATTCTAGGATATATTTTAGGTTATTGTCGCTACCCTATATACTATATTGGTCTTTTTAGATTATTTCCATAGGTATTTTTACTTTATTTATATGCAGAACTTTTCTACATCAAAGTGATTTTTTCAACTTTTAGTAAAAATTGTTCCCATATGGCAAGAAATCCGTGGCACACGCTGTAGATTGCGTGGACTGTAATGTTAATATTAGAAAAGTACAATAATATTTTATTTAATCGGAAAAATCATTTACCTTGTCTTGTGTTAAAACAAAAAAAATGGAGTTGTAAAAGAAAGAACGACATGATGCTTTTAGGTTTGAAACAAAATCTTTTATTTACTTTAGGCAAGCCTCCGGCGAGGTGGATATTTTTTATAGTCTCACTTTATGTCATCCAATCGTTATTTCTAATTTTTCCCACACCCTCAGGTATATTACGTAATTTTCATCGCATAAAAAGATACTCGAAAATATAAGGTATGCTTCGTCGCATTGTCTATTGCTATTAAAATTCATAATTTATAGGATTATGACATATAAATAATTAATATGGTTTAATAGTTGAAGGCAGATATTGATAAAATAAAAGTAGGACAAACAACTAATATAAAATAAAAAGCTATAAACAATACGACAAGAGTTTAGTTTCCAAAAAAATATTTATTAAAATAAGTGTTCGGGAAATGGGATTATTCCGCAATTTTTTTATTTGTTTATTTAAAAGTACGGTCAAAATTAACTATAATTTTTTTTTCGACTTAGCGGTGTTGTGGATGATTATTTTCAATATTTGCTTTAAAAGCAGTTTGATTAAACATTTTAATTTTTAATTCACAAATAACAGAATAATGAAGTTTCTTTTCATGGCCTGTCGTGGATTGTGCAGATATAAAACCATAGTATTCGCGGTATTATAAAAGTTTTGCATGTAATTCGAATCATAAACAATCATTATGACATTTACTGCTAGTATTATAATGAATATCATTATGATCACATAGTTGTTATAATTGGCGGTTGGCTCGCCCTCGCTTGGTCCAGATACGCTGTTGTTACTGGTTGTGAAAAATGTAGAAGGTACTACTTTTTTGTTTTCAACATTCTCCCTCAATTTTGTGACAAGGTTTTGATGAAACTACTGATTTAGTTGTAAATAGGATTTAATAGAATTAATGTAATGTTAATTTTGTTAACTAATTTTCATCTATTCCAGCTCTTGCTAAATTTGTTGCGACTCTATGCGAGTGGTCAGTAAGCTTCAAGGTTTTCTTTATTGATGTACTCTTGTCCAGACTGTACTGTTTTTCAGCAAGGAAGTCTTACAATTGTCTCCAAACAGAAGCTCTTGATCTGTTAGTGTTTTTTGGGGTAAGAATTTCAATGTTTCGATTAATTTCTTCTAGCTTTGCTGGTTCCCACCGGATGCGACGATGCAGAGGGGTGACTCTTTCCGCGAGGCTTACAGAGTCAGTGTGTTTCAGAAGTTTATATTGCTAATTTACTAAATTACATAATTACATAGTGGATTGCTGGAAAAAATAAGAACAAAAAACAACTTAAAGGGGACTCTATATATAAATATGGATTAACCAAAATTTATGTCTTTGTAACAGCAAGGATATATTATTATTTCAAAGTTATTTCATGTCGAAAAACTATGGTGAGAGGTAAATGTGTCTTTAAGAGTTTTGACTATAAAACACAAAGTAACAATAAGTTATCTAAAAGATAACCTTAGGCAATCTTGTAAACAAGATCTGCATACCCTCTTAAGATAACTTTAAGTTACCATAAGTTCTAAAAGCGGCTTTAGGCATTTTCTTTATGAACATCGCATGTGCCTGCGATATCTTTTCAAGGCACCACTGAGAATTAGAATTAGTTACCGCTTATAGCTAGTCCCGTGAATTTCCTTCCATTAATGTATCACTTGTGTTTAATAAATAATACTTCTCAGGGACATTTCAAAGTCATCCGTGTTACCTAGGTAGAAATATCAGTTAAATCTACTACCGCATCCAAGTAGAATCTGAGGTTTTATCCTAAATTTATGCAAAAATTTAATAATATTGTTTTCGATAAGACCAAAGTTTGTTAATTAGGAAGTCTATTTTTATCAAACAAGGCTCCGTCGAGATAGATGCCTTCCAGTCATTTTCCAGTCGATATCCCAAATCCTTCTTACACTCCTTGATTACATTATTTTTATCATACATAATGACACGTGAATATTTATACAGCTCTGCCCTTGCTTCTTTTGAACTTATTTTACATAATTTTATGGAATATGGTACACAAATAATTAATGTGATCTTTTGTTACCAGATATTGATAAAAGGAAAGTAGGACAAACAACTTGCCCAAAGTATCTGACCCAAAATAACTACGATCGTAAAGTACCGTTTTATACATAAGAAAAAGTATTCGGACTCATTTGAATCATATTTTAGTTGCTTAAAATAGATTACTGTAGTAATTGTATTTTTGAAGTTATTACATGATACAGAATGACAAGCCGCTAAAATAAATAAAGAAAAGACTTATTTATATACAGAGTGTCCCTCGGAGTTTTTGGCATATGGGAAAAATTTGTACTGAAAGTTGAAAACAATCACTTTGGTGTAGAAAAGTTCTGCAAATTAATACACTAAGAATTCCTATGGAACAAATCTAAAAAACCCATGGTAGCGACAAAAACGTAAAATATGAAGAAAAAAGTACCCTCATTTAGCAAGATGCAAAGAAAAGTTATTTTAAAGATCTATTTGGAATTATTTTTTTTTTCTCTTTAAATACAAGATCACAGCCACCTACAAAAAAAATCAATAGTTTTAATCAAAAATAAATGTGTTACTTATTAAGAAAAATTAAAGAAAAAAAAATTAAAGAAAGAAATCGAGTGGGTTCAGATCCGGCGTCATCGCTGGAAAATTATTTTCTGAAAATCTTCCTGTCCAACGCCCCTGGAACATTTCCTAAAGAAACTCGTTAACAGGTCGGAACCTTTCGTATGGCGCACCATCATGCTAATAGCATAAATTATTTCTAATGTTAGGTGGAAGGCTATTAACAAAGCCAAACAGCTGACTTTTCAAAAATTGAAGGTAAATAACCTTATATTGCCTCGGAAGAAAAATGGGCCTATCAGTAGGTTACCTAAAATACCTTACCACACATTTGTCTTAAAATAATACTAATCTCATCACTGAATAACAACGATAATTTTGGAAGCTAATTTTGATATAAAACATGCTTCATCAGAAAATATGATTTTTTATCAAAGAGCCAAAAAACCAAACCGAATAATAGTCTCCATGTTTTAACGCACCGACAAAGGTAGGTTTGCATGGACGAAAATGATTTTCTTTATGAACTCTTCCATGCTGTGACATGCTAGAATCAAAGGGCCGGTTGCCGTATTTTTTTACAAGACGTCTGACGTCATCCTCCACCCATGCTATATGTCAAATTTTGATTTCGATATTTCACAAGTGACAGGTGACATCTGGCATATCTTATATGACAAGTAACCGCTGTCATTCATATTGCTGACGTAAGCTATTCGCACGTAGACTTCGATGACTTGAAATTGACGCATGCGTAATAATATTCGAGATATGAAGACCTAGACTTTGGGTGTTGGCGGATGGTAATCATCCTCTCCTATACTATACTAATCCTGTATAGTTTTAGAAAACACCGGGATATATTCTATTATTCCTGTATAGGTTCGGTGTCGATCTAACTGTAAGCGACTTTATGGCGTCTCCATGCCAGTTAAAAGGCGCATATATGAAAAAGATTTCTCCGCAAGTCATCTGGATAATTTTAATCCCAGGAAAAGGCCATAGTCGGTAAATGGGCCAAAAGAAATATTAAGCATGAAAATACTTTTCATGCAACATTTTTGTGATAGACTTCCAAAAAAAAATTGCTTTCAGTTCTTGTTATAATCTTCTCCACTCTTTTTTTATGTTGAATGCTCAATCTTCAAGTATTTTTGGAAGTTCCGATAATGGTGTGGTGAGTAAGCATGGTGTGGTGAGTAAGCATTTCTGATAATGGTGTGGTGAGTAAGCATTCATAATGGTGTGGTGAGTAAGCATTTCTTTCATCATAAAAGTCATAAATTAATGCCATATAGAATTCTTTGTTTTTACGGTATTAATAAGAACGCTTTTTATACAGCTTTTTTTATTTTCTCCAAAGGATGTTGGCCAAAACGCGACATTTTAAACACCGACTGATTTACAATAACGTGACATCCGCTAGCTTCTGGATTAATAATTTTTTGACAATAATTAAGACCATGGCAGCCAAATTTATTCAATTTAAAATAGGGTTCCATTGAGACTTTACAAGCTTTTATTGACTTCAAAAGCCAGCAAAGTTTTGCCCTACATAATTTTTTAGATGAAATAGAGGTAAAATTCTATTGATTCTATCTTTTGACTGGCTGTAAAAAATATGAATGGAATAGTCCAGCACCAATGACGTATGAACCTTTTCGTAACACAAACTGTATCAGCCTGTATGTTAACAAGAGCACTTTTTTAAAATTAATTTGAAAATATGGATACAGCGAAATTATTTTAAGTGTCGGTTTCTTAAACCTTCCTGTTCGAAAAATATTTATTTTTATATTCTTCCCAAATTTAGCGCATTTTGCATTCGACGACATTGGTTGTGCTTTGTCATTTTACTTATAAACATAGAAACTTATAAACAGATGTTTGCTGATGATACACTGATTTATCTTCGAGAAGATGATATAAATAATGATATTAAAAAAATTAACAAAGATTTAAAATATGTAGAAACATTTTATTTTGTCTTTTTCTAATGCATCTTTGCCAACAAGGATGACAAAAAATCTGATTCTTCGGTGATTATCAGGAAAGAAAAGAAGTATATTGGGATTGCTAAAATATGTATGTTCGGATGTAAAATGTCAATGGAACTGTACCAATAGAGCGAATTCTTGTTTAATTGCTTTTTCTGTCATCATCCTTAATCTAAATTGGATGGACCATAAGTCCTACACCGTTACGAATCCTGAGGGGGTAAATAATTTTTTTGTCAAAGCAAATTGTTAAATGGCAAAAGAGTAATTCTTAAGAATAGGATTTTTTACCAACTGTACATTCTTTAAATTTTTGTAAAGTTAATTATTTATTTTGTTTGTTTTCGTATTTTTTATACCTGAGCATAATAGGATTATCTTCTTGGAAAACGGGACTAGAGATTAAGGTTCTCAACATCAGAAAAGGTAGATGATTAGGGTCAGGTTACCTTTTTTATATATAAAAAGTCATTTAACAAATAGAAAATTTTTTCGAGGGTTCGTGCTTTTTATATTGAAACTCGGCGACATTTTCTACCTCTAAAAATTAGTTTTGTTCATAACAATAGAGTGGTGTAATGCCAAATATTTTTTGTAACTCCTCACCTAGTTATTGCGTAATTTTCATCATTTCTAAAAATACACGAAAATATTTACTGCTTTTCAATTTGCCTAATGGTTTTAATTAAGCGGAAGTTATTATCATAAATTTAGAACGTTGACTTATAGGGCGTTACAAGGTCGACGTACATCACAGAGATCTCGTAAACGGTAAAGAGATGTGGTAAACTATATAGTTATTGGACACCATAGAGTTATTGGACATTTTAGCTTTAAACCCTAAAAATAAAATTTCTGTTAGGAATAACTGAGTCGGCGACGGCTAGATGTCGAGAGCAGTACATTAACAGCCAGATTCTCCAACGCTAGTCCGCTCTAATTTGACAATCAAAAGTTTTAAACTGACAAGTGTAAGAATAAGAGAACTAAGTTTTATGTTATGAATCTATTTCTGAGCTTTTTCGCAAAATTTATAAAGAAAAAGCAATCTTAGTACGTACTTTCGACAATAATAGATCTAAATTCATTACAGCAACTCGTCCCAAGATGAAAATCATTTGGAAACCAAGCAAATCGCTGAAATACCAGAATAATTCATACATTTTTTATGGACTTATTAACCATGACAGGACAAAAACCTGTCAAAACATAACTGATCAACTATAATATCTTAATTTAAGCCAGTACTAAATCTTAAACCATCTTAGTGAATCTGAACGTTCACTTGTAGAAATATCAAATATTGATTATAGAGCACCTACCCCCCACCTAGCCAAGTGCAAATTCTAACTTTAATTTTTTGGATCCACCCTAGTACTCACCCTGTTTATATTTCACCGGAAGTGTAGTCGGTTTCGAGCGAGGGTGAAACCTAATCTATTTAAAAAATTTATTTTTTTTTCGATCAATTAGTGTTTAAGTTTTGCGTCAACTGACAGACAGAGAGATCTCAAAACGTAAAGATCTGAAAAAATCTCGAAAGGTGATTTTTTTTACAAATACTTGCTCTAGCGAGGGAAGTAAAAATTGATTTGACTCAAAAATTGTAGTATTTTTTATTTTTGAGTTTTATTTTATCTCTCGCTGCTTTGACATTCTCCCGTTAAATAAATTTTTCTCAGAAGTATTATTTTTATACCTCTTGAACCTAACCGACTAAACAGAGTTATACTGTGAATAAAATTTACATATTTTTATTCATGGCCCTTCCTAACAAAAAGTTTAAACGCGATCGTTCTGTCCATACCGAAGATAAAGTTTTAAAATTTTAAAATCTGCCGTGTATGTAAAATGAGGCCAATTTATTAAAATAACAGAAGATCGATGGTTAGTAGAAACGCCCATTAAAAAAAAATATATCTTTGATGCACGATAGCACTCTTCACTTCAACATTTTTTTTTTCCAGACAAATCTCGAATCAAGAGCTGGATAATAGACGCAGATTTATGTAGCTATCTCTTTCCCAATATCTTCAATTAATCTTAGACTGGGGTGCCAAGAACTTTGTTCAGTTTAACGCCTCCAAAACCTAGTCTTGCTCCCTGTCACGCAAAAAATTTGGCAGTACTTACCCCATCCACATGAATGGCCAAGCCCTACAGATAAAAGAAACGTTCGATCTTGTTGGCAGCGCTTTCGAACATGATCTCAGCTGGCACAAACACATTGCTTCAATAGCCACATCGGCAGCTAAAAAGCTTGGCTTTCTCTTTAGAGCCAGAAAATACTTTGCTCCTTTCAACTTACAGAGTCTCTATGGTTCCCAAAATAAGACCTAACCTAGAGGACTGTTCTCATCTGGGGAGCACTATTACCTTCGAAACCTAACATCGTTGATTCTCTCGAAAAGAGAGCTATTCGACTCAGCAGTCATCAATGACCCAGTGTTCACAAGAAAACTCCCTTCTGTCTCTTTTCTACCGATATTTCCATGGATTTAGCTTAGTGAAGAACTAGCCACTATAATTCCCGCCCTGCTTGCACCAGAACAACAAGAGGCGCGTTACGTATGCATCCCTTTACTGTCCAGTCATAAAAGCCTAAGACATCTCACTCCTCTCGCTTATTCATACCTAGGGTCTCCAGATTATGGAACAAATTGCCTGCCCCACCCAATCTCCAATCCTTTAAATCCCGTGTCAATAAATTACATTTTCCCTTCTCTTCAGGCGCCCATGGTACGTTAGTACTTAGGCTTAAAGTCTACGTGGGTTCTCTCAGACAAAAAAAACATTATGCAAGTCTATTGCTTGACAGGAGGCAATACCAACTGGTTGAAGTTAGTTTTTAATTGTTGTTAATGATGTTTTTAGTTACTGAGCGAGTTGAAAGCGAGGTCTCAATGTCATCTAGGAGGGTTTCTGTTTTAAAGCCGGCTACAAAAACAGTGGCGCCCTGTTGACTCTCCGGCATTTGAATTAGGGCAATCTTTTGCACGCATATGCAAGCATTCGACTCGTTGCCTTTTTAAATTTTAATTTTTGAGGACTATCAAGTTTGATTTTGAAGTTGAAGTTAAATTCTTTTTTATTACGGGAAAGAGCATGGTAAATTTTTGCCAGTGCGATCTACTCATATATACAGAGTAGTGTTTTTTAAAGCAGGCCATACGATTTTACTTATTAAATATTTAAGCCATGTTGTGCTATTAGAAGTACAGCGATAAAACTTGATATAGGTAAATTTCAGACTCTTAGGATCATGTTAATTTCCCGACAAAAAATAAAAAAATATTTTGTTGTAGTAGGCGTTTAGAAGTTATATTATTATTTATTATACTGTTTTGTTTACATTATTCTATTTTAAAACCAATTTTATAAAAAAGTACATATTTATAAAAAAAATTGTTTTGTCTACCAACCCCCCCCCCCCAAACCAAAAGTCACGGTACGCCACTGATGCCAAAAAAGCTTCAAAAATACCTAAATCATACATTTATTGTTTTAAAAAGATTAATTTTTTATACCCCTTCTATTATCGTTTTTTATCTTTTCGTACCAAATGCAGGTGAGACACGTTATCTGGCATTTAAAACCTTATTGTCACTATTTTAAATGCCAGAAAACGTGTCTCACCAGCACTGGGTACGAAAAGATACAAAACGATAATAGAAGGGGTATGAAAAATTCTTGTTTTTTAAAATTAGTTCATGTTTTAGGAATTTTTGAAGCTTTTTTGGCATTATCGGCAAATTAACATAATCTTAAGACTCTGAAATCTATCTACGTCAAGTTTTATCGCTATACTTCGTATAGAACAACATGGGTTAAATATATGTGTGCCATCGGGTTCTAAATTATGACTATCATGCTGTCGGTCGGGGTATCGGGTATCTAGGCAAAGGAAATGAACGAAAACAGGTCAACGCAAAGCGAAGTTCGGAATGTTCGGAAATATACGTGTCATAAATGGGGAAAAACCGGCATTCTTCATGAATTTGACAGACGTCGATTTATTCGTGGTTATAATTCTTTGCTTTCGAAGTTAATGCAGTTTAACAATTTTTACAGTTTGTATTTATTCGTCGTTACGATAACACTTTTTTAAGTTAACAGGTTTAGGCAGCAGCGTATTATATTGTTTTTTTTTATTAGCTGCGATCATCAGCATTGAGTAAATATGGCTGAGAAAGAAATGCTTTAACAAGCGCTTGGGTAGTGTTAATGTTAAACCATTTATTACGGATTTTCCAGATTAAAAGTAAAATGGCTCACAGGTGATATATTTAGCATGTAATTAAAAATGTCTGGATGTGAAGAGGTAAATGTGCACTCACCATACAAACAGTACAGCTCATAAATATAGAAACGCAGCCAAAGACCTTATACCGCTTTTCTTTGTAACTTGATATGTATGACGAGCGCGTGTAATAATCCATTTAATAGTTCACAAACAAATGTTTAGCCGCTTTTGGGAAAAATATGCTTCGCAATGGAAATTGTTAAGCGAAACAACGTTGCAAAGTTATTTATTGTTTGTGCGCCAAAGAACTGAAAACTCAGCTGCTGCTGCAGCTGATTCCTGCTAGCAGACTATTAATTACGTGTGTTTTCATATGCAGAGTATTAGAAGCTGATGGCAATACGGGTTTCCCTGACAGCGCAAAGCAGAAGCTGTGAACTTGTAGTACATGCCGAGCACATTAAATATAAATTCAGAGTTTATTTTTACCTAAACGGCTATTTCTTGGAGTGAAATAAATCAACTGGAATGAAACGAAAGTATTTTTTTTTAAGAAAATATGCCAAATAAATTTAAACTAGATAATTATAAGTTTATCTAATAGTCCAATAAACGAAGGTGTTAGAAATAAATTTTATCAACACTGCTGCTTTTTTAAGAAAAGGTTGATTTTGACTTTCACACACAAAAAAACTGATATGCCATTTAAAATAATGGTACTGTTTTTGACCACTGTCACATTAGTTATATTAAAGTTAATATTGTCCCAACAAATCGTCATTGAAATAATCAAAAAAAAAAATGCTTTAAATATAGACTTATTAGTGGCCTTCAAAAGTATACCTACTTCTTTGAAAACTATGTTACCATTATTTCAATGACCAAAATACTATTGGTACATATCCAATAAATTTCTAATATTCCTTGGAGTGTAGAATTGTTAGAGCCAAAATACTAAACTATTTGAATGGAATGCTTAAATATAATTGGGCGAAAAATAGCTATTTCTAGGCGGTGTGATCCAAATTACAACATATTTTATTAAACAAAAAAGAAAAACGGTTTAAATAAAAAATGTAAAAATTAAGTCAATAATCCTTATATCATTTCAATTAAAATAAACACTCCTTTAAAACATATAAGGTATTGGAGAAATAATAAAAAATATTAATTCAATGGGTCCTATTGTTGGCTCAAATATTATTTCTATTTCTCGCGGACACCCTTGGAGAGGTTAGAATTTTTCTTTGTTCGTTGAATAGTCGTACGCCAAAAATAATAGATATTTTGCAAGACTGGAGAACGGAGCAACTTATTTCAGTGTTTTATGGTAAGTAAAACAAATCTAAAAGTTTTGCAGTAATAAGTGTGTTTTTTATTTGTAAATCTTTCTTGGTTAGTCTATTTTATATGACTGTTTACTCAGCCGACACGTATTGTTAAAAAAACTATTAACATTAAATATAATATTTGGTAGTGTTAGTGGGATCACGCCAGTTATTTAAAGAAAACCCTTTTGTTTTCAATGCCGACGTTTCGATTTATTTAAAATCGTCCTCAGGGCTCAAAAAAATCGGGTTTTCCGTGTTAAAAGCAAAATGAATTTAAAAAGGGACACATTAGATACATCTAACACAATGATGTACAGGGTCTTCCAACGAGGACTGAACAGCGGCTCATTTTGGAGCTTGCTTGTATTTAAAGAAAAATCTAAAATAGCCAATCGATGTACTTTTTCCTGCAGAATTCAAAAATGAAACCAAAAATTTATTTGAACCAGAAACAAAAGAGTTACGCTATGGATAAGGTGTTTTTTAAATGGAACATAGCTTTTTTTATACGATTTTCGGAATGAGTGATTTTTTTTATGTCCGTTCTGATTAAAATATTTAATATTGTGACAGCTATTTTTATTAAATTTTAATGTTTTATCCAATATAATTTAACTTCAACCTGTTTGAAACATACACTAGGTAATAAAGGTAAAATCACCTTGAAATCCTTCAAAGTCAAAAAATGTAAATTTGTCAAATTTTTTGACTTTGAAGGATTTCAAGGTGATTTTACCTTTATTACCTAGTGTATGTTTCAAACAGGTTGAAGTTAAATTATACCTATATATTATAAAACATTAAAATTTAATAAAAATAGCTGTCACAATATTAAATATTTTAATCAGAACGGACATAAAAAATCACTCGTTCTGAAAATCGTATAAAAAAAGCTATGTTCCATTTAAAAAACACCTTATCCATAGCGTAACTCTTTTGTTTCTGGTTCAAATAAATTTTTGGTTTCATTTTTGAATTCTGCAGGAAAAAGTACATCGATTGGCTATTTTAGATTTTTCTTTAAATACAAGGAAGCTCAAAAATGAGCCCCTATTCAGTCCTTGTTGGAAGACCCTGTACAAAATAGACGTAAGACAATTAAAACATATAAGAACCACACTATTTTTTTTGAGCCCTGAGGACGATTTTAAATAAATCGAAACGTCGGCATTGAAAACAAAAGGGTTTTCTTTAAATAACTGGCCTGATTCCACTAACACTACCAAATATTCATACAACTGGCCACTAATCTTTTAAATTAAATATAATCACAAGTTTATTGTTGAATTTGTATTTTTTAGACATGGTTTCTACCAAATCTAGCTGTAAATTTAGGAGATTCGAATGCAGTGTCAAATTTGTTCCATCTAGCATCCTGTATCCATACAAGCCAAAGGAGACAGATTTACAAAGAAGCAGATCCTATATTTGGAGCGAAATAAATATAAAAAGTTTACGGTGTTCGCGTCAGTGTGGTGTAATAAAATGTGTTTTTTATATTTAAATGTTTACAGAATGTCTAAACAATGTGTGTTTAATAATACTAAATAAAAATTATTTTAAAATAATAAAGCGTGTTTCATTTGTTTGAAATATAAGTATACTTAATTGAGGTAATAGAAATTCTTCATTATATTAAGTAAGAGTAATTGTTCTTCAATACACGAATATGATTGAATTTAAACAAAAATGTTTTCATTCTGTTGGAAGCTACATTAAATTAATTACTGTTGTAATTGAAACAATCATAGCTGTTTTGCATCAAGCCAGGTGCATATTCTTACAAATAAACTTCTAGTGAAACCAATGATAGTTTGCATTGAATTTAGAACAGGGTATTACTGGCATCAAATAATTGTTATGTTAATATGTTATATTGTTATATATAACAATCCATTAAAAACCAATGAAACCTTATATTTCAAGCAATCTTATAACCTATTGGTTAACCATGATAAACTAATCATTGAAATAAACCGAATTTGTATTGTGCAATACGGAATAGAGTGTGTCATTGAGTGAATGGGTATCCAATTCAATATACGATAGTGTTTTTTCTGTGTAGAAAGACACTCCTGTATTACTTTGTATCGAGCCCTTTTAAAAGGGCCGGAAAACATGTGACAACGTTTGTGACTTACAGTTTCGAAACAAAAATTAATTTGAATAAAAAAGGGTATAACCACTTTTACCATAATAAATAAGACATGAGAAGTGTGCAAAAATTAAGAGTTGATACAAGACTCCCTGAAATGCACATTTATTCAATTTTTTTCAATGACAACGCCGCATTTCGCCGGTTATAAATTCATTCCGAATATTATTAACTCGTAACTAAGAAGATTCAGCTCGTTCAGTGCTCGGTTAAACAATATTGCCATATTGTATGTTCCATTCGTCAAAGAAGGCGACATAAAGTTGCTCGTAATCTTCGCCTCTCTCGCGCGTTATTATAGGCGAGCTTATAAATTAATGATAGCAAACAACAATTAATTTATTCACATTACATCATTGACGTTATCGGTTAAATCAATAAATTTTAGGTGAGCAAGATTTTAAATATGGACTGATGGGTATTCCGATGTTGGGTAAACTATTATTTTCCTAAACTAGATTATTTATTCTTCCATTTATTTGTTAAATGGACGATGATGCAATAAGGAATATGCTTGCATTTTTTTATTGCATAAATCGTTTAAGAAAGTCATTAAAAACCTAGAAATTTTAACGAAAATTACTAACCCCTGTTACAAAAGTTTTGAGAAAAAGTTTGGCCTTAGTTACTTTTCTAAAACTGAATAAACTTTTATTGTACAACAATATATTTATAACATCAATTGTTACTCTACAAAAATCATCTAGTTTAATGCCGCTAAGGGTCCGTGTTCTTCAACAACTCTCAGTATATGTCGAACTGGTCTCATGAGGTTTTGGGCGTCATGTATATTCATTTCTCTTATTTTCCGGATGATTCGCTGCCGAAGTTCCTGCTCGTTTCTGGCCTCCCAACCGTCATTGTAGACTTTCTGAGCCAATCGAGCCCAAAAAGTTTCAATTGGTCTGGCTTGGGGAAGATTCGGGGGATTATCAATCCTGGGCACATACGGAATGTTTCTTGCTTCCAACCAGTCAAGTGTAGCTCTAGCATAATGTGCTGATGCTAGATCCGGCCAAAACATATAATTTCCATCTGCGTGATGCTGGTTGATAAAATCAACTAATTTTGTGAGACAGTCTCTGATATAGACTTCAGCATTCACTGCCTCTCCTCTTACACGACTAACAAAAGGCCTGGATATTCCCCTTTCGGATATGGCACACCAAACCAATAGTTTTTCTGAAAATTTAGCTTTGGCTTTATATCTAACTTCATTTGGGGTCTCCTCTATGTTGTCGGTATAAAATCCAGAATTTCCAGGTAGTTCTGCATGGCTAAGGGTGAAATGTTTTTCATCATCCATGACAACGCATCTGTTGTTCGCGAAGTGAATTCGTCTTAAATTGCGGCAGCATCTGGGTATCCTTGCTATCTGGGCATCGGTATATTTGGGCGCCTTTTTTCTCTTTCGGTATTTTATACCGCTCCTAGCATTATAACGACAAACGGTGGCGTTGGAAATTCGGAAACGAGGAGCAACCTTTCTTGTAGATTTTCCAATGGAATTTTTCATTTTTCGAGCTAACCTGTTCTGCTGTGCTTGAGATAACTTGCGTGGTCGACCAGTTTTTGGGAGGTTCACACAAGGGATTCCTTCTTCACATTCCCGAATTGTTCGATATATCGTTGCTTTTGAAATATTTTCGCCTTGAAACAGTCTTACTATTTCCTTTTTGGGTATTTGCCCAACAAGTCTATAAATACTTCTGCGAATATCTAACTTGTATGCCATCGCGAAAAGAACTGTCAACAATTTGACATGTCTAACAAAATGGCAAAACCCGTAGCAACAGTAAATTCCAAGGATGACTTGATGTACTACATCCCTATTTCTGGACAGCACCTTAATTTTTTTTCTCAAAACTTTTGTAACAGGGGTTAGGATAATTTAAAAAAATATATTTTTTTACTGTTCACTAAATCTTACTTTAATTTAAACAGCAGCTATTTATTTTTCCCTCAGCGCTAACTGACATCAGGAGTCAAGCACAAATGTCAATAAGCATCTATATGTTAACCTAGGGGTGCTACATACAAACATATATATGAATTGACAACTTAAAATTCTGTGATAGTTCGAAAGCAAGTGAGCATTTTTCCGTACGGGGCGCGGCCCGCGAGTTTTTTGCAAGTGGGGAAAATTTTGTGGGCAACTTGTGATATTATCAACGTAACACGCCAAATACACTTTCTTAATTAAGGAAGGTTTTTAATAATGTGCCTAATTCTGACAAGAGATTATTTACCTGCACATAAACACCACGAGGAACACAAAAAAATTAAAATGGCGTTTTTTCCCTTACTTTTTTTAACTTACATGCAAACAGTTTCTTGCGCCGTTAAAGCCTTTTCTAACACAAGGGGTCTTGTGCACTTAAGGTATGACGCAATTAACAAATTTTCGAATAGGCAAAGGAAAGATTACCTTCTAAGGAGCACTTAAAAAAATCTATGTATGATCCAGTTTTTCCAAGAAAATAGCCGAAAAAATAAAAATTTGCAACGTAGCACAGCACGGTTTTTTACATGTAGATAGACGACACACAACACACACCAAAAATAGGTTACAATCGTCGCTAATGATAATATATATATATATATATATATATATATATATATATATATATATATATATATATATATATATATATATAGCCTATGCACAAGAAAAGTGACATAAGTCAAAAAAAGTAAATTTTACAGGGGAAAAGTTCGAGTTGAAGCTTGGAACGCTCTGAGCGCAGAAATTAGACATTGTATGTTACTTCTTACTTTGTCATCTATATAGGACATATTAAGAACGTATGTCTGATATTTGCGCTCGGAGAACTCCTCGCGTCTAACTCGAACTCCCCCAGGAGAGCCGTTTAAAGTTTTAACAAACTGAATATTATGATATTTTATGAAACCTAGAAAAATATATCGCATCTTAAGTGTTAAAAGGTTCATATAATATAACATAATTTCCACCAGATGCTTTTAAGCTCTATAAATAATCGTGGCATTTACGTTATAGTGTCAAATCTGAATTTTAGATATGTTATTCGGGCGACTATTTAACGATATTATTCGAGCAGCGAGACCCATCCGAAGGGTCTAACCTTCCCCCAGACCTAGTAAAAGATCGGATGTTAGTGCAAGTGTGAGGGCATTACCCGTGCGAGTGAGAGCATAGCTGGGTTTAGGCAAAGAAAATTATTGCGTAGCTACAATTTTCTTTGGTTTAGGATAGCCTTTTCAAAAAGACCCTTTTGTGATGTTTATTACGCACTCAAAGACAGATGTTCTAGCAGCAGTCTTGTGACGAGTAATTGGCGGATAAAAGCCCGATTTGCGGGCTTCTCTTCAATCTTCGGATATTTTGCGAATCTTAAATATTTCGGATCTGTTGTGGATACTTTAAAGACTTTGGCAAAGTGACATGTTACTTTCAGACAGTGTCGCAATGTTTAGTTTAGGGATTTATCACGAATCTAGGAATTTTTAACACATTTGGAAAGAATGGGATTTTTACGAGATTTCGTTTAATCTAGGGATTTTTGTTAATTATAAAAGCCATGATTTTAAACATTATTACATAAGAATACTATAATAGCTACTGTTTACACTTATTACAGTTATCTACTGTTTCAGACTACTCCTGCACTGCCAATTTTAATTGAGGTATTTAGTATTCATTGCGTAGGGTCTTGTATTTAGATGGTAGCGTTGTGGCCTCTTTGGGAAATAATACACATAATTTAACTAATGCGGAATTATTAGATTTTCGCAGACATTGTTTACAATTTCTCATTAAAAGTTGTAAACAAATTTATAGTCGATTTAATCTAAAGGATCCATCAATAGGAATTTTAAAAAAGGTAAAAATTATTTCACCTTCTGATTAGGCGCTCTACGCATGCTAGTTGTTCTGGAAATTAGAGCGGATCATAACCATACTGCTTCAAAATCTTACTTTAATTCCCTTGCTAAACAAAGGTTAAATATACCCAAAAATTTAAAAGTTAAGACTCCAGAAAATGTTACTTGATAAGGATAGTATTATTGCTGCATTACTTGAAGTCTTTAAAACTTCTTTTTTATTCGGAGTTTGAAACGAATATATCATTTATTTTCCAAACAGCGAACATTTCCAAATTTAAAACTTAAATTGCCGCCATTGCCAAGTTAAAATTACTTTCTCAAATTTGGAAGTTGAATAGAACTTTCAAAGGATGTGTCACATGACACCTATCGCCATTTAAAAAGTTATACAAGATGGCGGCTGGTCGCCATTTTGAAAGATAATTTAAAATTTTTTAGTCAAGAAAATTATTTTGTTCCTCATATTTAATCTCACAAAATTTCATTTCAATATTCCTTTCGTAGCAAAAGCTAGAATGGGGGGGGGGGGCTTTAGGACCGCACTGTATAACATGATTTTCTTTTCCGTAGCAGGAGAAACCAAGTCACGGATTAAACCAATGGCAATACGACTCCAGGACATAAAGATGCCACATAAAATAAAAAAACGCGGAAGACCAAAGGGTCTTGGAAACACAATGATTGGCTTAAAGCGTAAAAAGTTTAAGAATAGAATGTCAAAATAATATTACGCAATTTTTAAAATATTCATATCAGCTTAACATGTTTCCTGATATATTATTACCTATCTGTTTATTTATCATTTTTTGTTGCCATTGCTTATGGAGTTTTATTTAAATTTTTAAATAAATGTGTGCTGCTTGTACTACTTTAGCATGAATTCAGATGGTTTCTTATTTTGTTTCCTCTTCCTATCATCACATTTAGTATGAATGCCGGCGCTGGCAGCCAATATAATGAAAACTGAATGTTTGTGGCTTCTTATAGTCCACCAAAACGCAATTAAAATTTTCATATGAAGAAAATTGACCACCTACTTTCATGTTTTATAGTTTTTACACAAAATTAAAACAACGCAATGTTTACATATCAGTTAAAAGGCGTAACTAACTATTTTTGTTTTAGGTTAGAACTGGCGGCACCCGAGAAATTTTGTACCGATGTCGGCGCCGGTATCCATGCAGCAACATTTTGGGAACCGGCGCCGGCAGCGGAGTCACTTGCGACTCGGAAGCCGGCGCCGGCACTCATATTGGCTGCCGGCGCCGGCTGCGGAGTCAATTCCTAATTTTTTTCCCAGGTGGGTCAATTCAAAAATTCAACTTTTTTTCGCGAATTACAATATTTTTTTTCTTTACCAAAACATTCCTAGTAGGCTCATTATTAAAAAACCTGAACTTGACATTGGTCCCCTGTAACCTATTATGTTTTTTGTTTACGTCGATTCACTATTCCTAAGGCTAGTTTTTAGTTTGTTTTATGTTGTTTATTTTGCCATAAGATCGTATTAAAGTATTTTTATTTTTATAAATTTAGACTTTTGTTATTATTTCCTCAATAAGTAACCAACTAAAACTAAAAATGCTAGGGATTTCTAGGGGGATGTGACAGGTAAATTTAGAGATTTTTTAAATTTCATCTGGCAGCAGTGCTTTGAGGTAGAGTATATTATTAATTAACATTTTCTTATTAAGGTATAAAAAAATCGGTCAAGTATATAATCGCAGAATTAGTGTTCCGTTTACTTCGCTTCTGGGTTCTCTTAAAATCCCACGGTTCACAGAAAGTTTTAAATACCAGCGCTATTTATAACGCGTGTATTTAAATTAAAAGTACCTGTCTAATTTGACAGTTGGGGGTTTAAATTGCGAGGCTGGTTTTTATGATTTGCCGAAAGCTTTCGACACCGTTCGTCATGACATTCTTGTCAAAAAATAGGAATTTTACGGGATTCGGGGCAGTTCACTTGAGCTTTTGCGATCATGTTTGTCTAATCGCTATCAAGTTGTGAAGGTTAACAACGACTTTTTTAAGAGTTTCGTGTTTGGACGAGGAGTACCCCAGGGTTCAGTCTTGGGACCCCTATTATTTATTATATACCTAAACGATTTGCCGTTTACACTACAAAAAATAACTTGTTAAATTTTAGTTATTTTACGTTGATCACAAATGAACGCATGTAAAGTACCGTAAATTTATAGTAGCATCTTGATTTTATTTCCCTATATATTTTTGGTAAAATTCACTAATAAATTAAGCAAATTTGTACACAATATATTCATTATTTTTTACTATCAGTAACGTATACCCAAAATTTTCCTTTTAAAATTACTTTATATATTACCGAAATACATTAATTTCGGCAATCGGAATATAAATTGATTATATTTACCATTTAAAATTGTGTAATATAATTTTTAATTTTACTACCCAACTTTGCTGAATATATTTAGAAAATTTACAGCAGCTGTAAGAATTATATTTCTTTCTTCTTTCTAATTTCTTAATATTATATAACGAGTTATTCGTACACAATTGTGGATCTTAAATACAAACTGCTGGAAATGGAAAAAACATTTTTAGTTATTTTCATAACTAAAAGTATTTGTTCAATTTAGGATTGACAGTAATTGCGGATAAAGCAGGTTCGTTACAGAATAAGAAATTAGCAAGAAATAGAATGGCAATTTACGTAGATAGTTCCACTGCTGCATTTTAAACTTTTACTAGAAAAAGTTGGATATAAATCTTTTTACAAAACAGGAAAGCTGTAACAAAAGAAAATATACCAGTGTTGAAATATTAATAATTAATCAATACCTATATACAAATAAATAAAATAAATTGATGGTTGGGTTTTTTTATTAGAGTAGAAATTATAAATTTAGTTTTAAACATATAAAACACATTTAACAACAAACATATTTAAATATATTATAGGATATACTTTACAAAAACATTGCTTAATTGTTTCTAGACTAATATTACAAACTCTGCACATAGACATAGTTAAATAATATACTCACTTTATTAGTAAAACACAAAATTTATCAAACTAAGAATGAATGACACGAAATGCTTGTTTATTGTTGGAAGATTTACAAGAAAATGACCGTAAATACCGGCTTGCGTTTAATCCCGCGCGATTTTCAGTAACAAGTCATGCGATTTAGTGATGTAAGGAGACGTATCCCAACATCCGTTGTATACGAATATTAAAAGAATATGGATTCGGAATCAAAATAAATACCTACGCATCGGGTGGTTACTAATGCAAATTGCAAAGAGAAATCGGAATCGGGATCGAGTGTAAGCGAACAACACGGTCTGCGATTTGGCATATTTAGAATAGAATAGAATATAATAGAATAGAATAATATTTATTATGCAATAACAGTTACATCATTACATAAAAGGTAGCATTCTCAGGGAGTTCTTCCATGCTATCCTACACAATAGCTATAATCACTAACCTAAGTACATAGTAACACCAGTAATCAAGATCATAAAAATAGAACCGAGAGGAAAAAAGTACAATAGTACATAGTTACCCTCAACTATAACATGCTTTGATACAAGTAAGATTTATATTTACGTTTAAAATTGACAAGAGAGTTATTTTCAATGAATCTGTAAGCATCCGAGTTGAGAAGTTCTACGGCCTGAAAGGCAAATGAACATCTAAACCCCGATGTACGGTGCTGAGGTACATCAAATCTAATCATATTCCTGAGATTTAAATTGTGAACGTCTTGTCTTGGTACTATATATTCCCGAAGGTACCTCGGGCATCTAAATTTGGAGATCTTGTAAAGAAATACACCAAAATGGAGCATCGCGCGAAATTTATATTTAAGAAGGTTGCTTTCAACATAAACCGGAGTAACATGATCAAATTTATCAATGCAGTACACAAAACGGATACATGCATTTTGTGCGAGCTGAATCTTGTTTTGCAACTCCACGGTTAAATATTTGTAGTATACTACATTACAATAATCTAACTGAGGATAGATGAGGGACTCAATCAGCATGAGTTTAAGCTTTTCAGGCAAAAGATACTTAAACGAATATAAGCTTTTTAGTTTGATGTACACAGAACACAGCTTTTTTTTAACATGAGGCTCAAAGTTCAAATGCTCATCAAATATGACACCCAGGCTTCTAGCCTGTCCAACAGATGGCAGCAGGCATCCATCAATATGCAGGGTATTGAAATTATATAGATTAAATCTGTTTCGGACCATATCAGAACCAACTATCATATAGTTGCTTTTTATTGCATTGAGTCTGAGCCCATGGTTACAAGACCATTTGAAAATTTCGTTTAGATCATTGTTAATCTCCTGTATAGCCCAGGAAGCATCCTCAGGCGCAAAACTAGCCAGAAATTGTGTATCATCGGCGTAGAGGTGGACTGAGCAGAATTTTACCTGTCTGGGCAGGTCAGCAGTGTATAAGTTAAATAGTAATGGGCCAAGAATGCTTCCCTGTGGAACACCATATTCCACAAACACTGATTCCGATCTCGCTCCGTCCAGCTCCACTATTTGTGCACGCGAGAGCAGGTAACCCGATAGCCACACACACACCTGCCTGGAGAAGCCGCAGTACCCGGCCTTAGCAATCAGCATTTCATGATTAATAAGATCGAATGCCTTGCTATAGTCAAGGAGAACCAAGCAAGACGCCCTGGAAGCATCCATATTTTTCGCGATGTCCGTTGTTACTTTACTGAGTGCAGTCGCTGTAGTACGGTTCCTCCTAAAACCCGACTGTATATCCGGTAATATATCATTTTCAGAAATGAATTCATTGATCATGTCACACACAAGTAATTCAAACATTTTGGCTAGAATTGGCAGAAGGCAAATTGGTCTCAACTCAGTTACTGTTTCTATTTTAGGGGATTTTGGCAGAGGCTTGACAATGGATGTCTTCCATAATGTTGGAAACTCTCCATTTTGTAAGCACAAATTAAATAGTTCAGTGACGACCGTTAAGACATGGTCAATGCTAAACAACAGCATATTATGACTCATACCATCTACACCCATACTCTTTGACTTAATTCGTGCAAACGCCCTGTATACATCATATTCTGAAACATTTTTGAAATTAAAACGATTATCACCCAGTCCATTTATTTTGTTATTTTTTAGATACTCAAGCGTTGCCTTATCAACCGGGACGGCCATCTGACTGACATTCGCAAAGTGGTCGCTTATCTTGTTTACATCTTTTAGGTGATTAGGGATTTCATCATTACTTTTGGAGTGTATATTCCAATTATTAATATTGGACCACAGTTTTTTGGAATCTTTTTGTACTCTATTTAATTTAAATGACATATATGCTTTTTTTTCACTGCGAATTGCAAAAGATAAGTAGTTTTTACTATCAAGATAGTAATTTTTGTGTACAATGTTACTAGTTCTTTTATATTTATTAAACGCTTTCTTTTTCAACTTTATAATTTCTTTTATTGTATCTGTGATGTAGGGCCTAAATTTGCGTTCAATTTTAGAAGTCTTTAATGGAGCGTGCCTATCATACACTTCAGTTAGCCGCCGGTTAAAAACATCAAGCTTAGCATCCATAGTCTGCTGGCGCAAAACATCCCCAAAGTCAAGCCCCTGCATTTCCTGATCAAACAAGTCCTTGTTAAAATTCTTAAAGTCTCTATAGGTTATTACTTTAGAAGCACCTTTTGGCGATATCACATTTAGCACAGAATAAACCAGTCTATGATCCGTAAGATTGAACATCTCAATAGTGCCACTATTTATAACGTTTAGTTTGTTTTCAACCCCAATAATATCAATCAAACTGCAACTATTTCGGGTCAATCTCGTCGGATCAGTTATTACCTGATCTAAGTTAAACATGTTAAATATTGATTCCAAATATTTTTTTTCAAGGTTATTAACAGACCAGTCTATATTTAAGTCGCCCATAATCACTGTATAATCATAGGAAACACACAGAGAGGACAGCACACTTTCAATACAACTTAGCTGTCTATAACTAATCAGAGGAGGTCTATACAATACGCCAATTAATATGTTCTTGTTCTTATACACTACTGCAACCCATAATTGTTCCACCAGGCTTTCGTTACCATGGATTGCCGATACATCTATAACTTCGCACCTAAAGCCAGAGGACACATATACACAGACACCACCACCCCTGGTGGGTCTATAGGAACGATAGAGCTGGTAGCCAGGAACATGTATCAGGGCGTCGGGGTATTCTGAAGATAGCCAAGTCTCCGTGACAGCCAAAACGTGGAACTGTTCCTGCAACAGCATGTCCTTGAAATCCGGAAATGACGGGACAATAGATCTTATATTCACATGTGCAACGGAAAACTTTCCGGGCGGATCCCCATTCTGTGATTGCTATTTGAGCATTTGTTCCTTAAATTCCTCAAGTTTTTGCTTATATACATGACACCGATAGTCCCAGGCAGCATGATCTGAGTTTACTTTTTTGTTACTCCTCAAGTTGAACCTTTCACAGTTTGCACATTTTAAGGATTCTTCCTTGCAGTTACTCACTTCATGACTCTTTGCACATCTCGGACAAATCATATCATTTTCACATTTATTGGCTACATGATGATAACCACAGCATTTAAAGCATCTCCTGATTTCAAGTCCATCAAACACTCTACAGTGGTCATAAGCAATAAACACAGAACCACTGTACATGACTCTCCTATAGGCAACAGGGCCAACCTGTATTACACTCTGAAATATATCTGGTTTATTTTTCAGCGGCTTAACACTTAACACTCTTAAGTCTTCGTCCTGATGAAATAGGGTTTGATTTTGTTGCTTAAGCAACTTTATCAACATCTGCTCATCATGCCTCTCTGTGAATCCAGAGATTCTGATGCGATGCCGAAAATTACTCAGACTACTGACCTCATACTTTTCCGGCAGTTTCTCAGATATAATTTGTTTAAATTTTTCAACATCTTCTCTAGTTGAGCAGTTAAGAACTATACCACCCTTGCTAGTGCCCTTAATGCATTGCACGACGATACCTTCATCACAGGGATTCACATTTTGCAGCAAGTCACACTTTGTTGCGTCTAAGCTCTGGGTGACATTTTTTGGCTTAACCACTACTGGATTTTTATTTGAAACAACACTGGCAAACGACTCAGATTTATTTGTATCCAGTTTTCCCTCTTTCTCCATTCTGTTTTCGATTTGGTCCAATTTGGGTTGTATCTTTTTAAACATATCGTCTTGGGTTTTGCACAGGCTATGCACTCTATCATTAAGATGCATGATTTCAGTCGCCAAAGCGTCGAACTTTGATCCTTGTGCTTCAATAGCTTCAGAGAGTGTAACGGTTTTTATTTCTTCAATGAGCTCCTGCTTCATATTATCCAAAAGTTTTCCAATGTCTGTTTTCATATTCACCTTGATCCTTTTTTGACAATCATCACAGTGGAAACAGAGTATACGCGATTTTTTTAATTATCTCAGACGGACACAATCTTGCACAAGAGGTACAGTATTTGCTGCCACACAAATCACACGGCCATATCTGCTGTTTATTTTCATCTACTTTACATATTTTGCAATTCATTTTAAGAATTGACTCGGACAAGCAGAAATCAACTAAGTCCGGGCCTGTTCATTTAAGCACGCACCTATTGTTATCACCAAATGTTACAAAAACTCTTTGTTGCAATTCATTTTAAGAATTGACTCGGACAAGCAGAAATCAACTAAGTCCGGGCCTGTTCATTTAAGCACGCACCTATTGTTATCACCAAATGTTACAAAAACTCTTTGTTTACAATAAAGATTCCACAAGTTCTGGCTTAAAACACTTATTTGCGAAATTAAGCCACAATTTAAAACAAAAATCACTCTCAAAGTCACAGCATAAAAGCCAGATTTTTCACGTATCTGGTGGTATAAATTTCAGGACTGAATAATATTTTTATCCCGATAAAAATTAGGAAATTCCACGCACCGAAATGAACATGTAGATCGAACGAGTATTGTATGTATATTTGATCTTATGCTTTCTCTTTCTAATGACATTTCCTAAAAAAGATAGCCTACTTATCGGGGTAACGGGTATCATATGTGATGAGACCCATTGGTCAAACTTGGCCCGCCTCACCCGAACCGAATTCAAACGAGAACGGACGACGGTGCCTCACTATCCCTAACCTTCGACTTCGAATCATATGATAACGCATCCACCTATCTACATGAAATAATTGCGTATATACATGTTTCGACACCGCTTTCGCGTGGCTCGAGAAGTGGATACGTATTCGGATAATGGATACGGATATTAGTTGACTCCGATTCCGTATTATCCGGATATATAAAGAATATGGATTTTTACAACACTAATGCGATTCCGTCAACAATTGGCTTGTATAGCCGGGCGCCGCCGCAGCGTGACAGATTTACAGAACATATAACGTAAAAATTGGCGCTAACTTGTGACGTATAATATTTCGGAATATATACGGTATTTTTAATTTTCTTTTAGGAATTAAATTTGGATAACTTATTTTGTGATAACAAAATAGCAAAATTTATTAAGGAAAAATAAGCAATACCTTATGGAACAAAACTGCAATTTTACAGTCATTTTTTGCAATGTAATGTAAATAATACTTCTCTTTCTTTAATTTACGCTGATGATACAACCCTCGTATACCGGTCTAACTCTAGAGCTCAACTATCCGAGGGAATAACTATAACTGAAAATACGCTAAAAGAATGGTTATTCGCTAATTTCTTAAAGCTTAACCCCGATAACATGCGTGAATTGAGAGAAATTTAAAAATAATCAAAAGTTATTTATTGGACAATCCATTCTACACCATACGTGAATACTTTGAACAGATCGGCGTTGCGGAAAAATTTTTACATTAAATTATTTGACATTTTAATCTTGTTAGTGTACTTTTGTGTATTTTGTTATTTTGTGTTGTCTTAAGTTATTTTTAAAGTAACACTGACGATGGTAAATAGTGTAGGATGTATGACTGATGATGTAACAATAAAAGTAAATAAAATTAAGTGTAAAAATAAGTCAGCTAAGCTATGAATTTATTTCTGATTTTAATCGTAAATTTATAAAGAAAAGGGTAATACAAGTATGTATTATCCAATATAATAGAACTACATTTCTTTTGGCAATAAATCCAAAGATAAAAATTCATCCGAAAGCCAAGCAAATGACAGAAATACTACTTAAATAACTCGGTTAAAGCGGATTGAAGTTAGTGACGTAAACAACTTTTTACTCTGTCTGGGGAGAGGTTAGACCGATCGGATGGGTCTGGCTGCTCAGATAATATAAACTGCCGGTCAAATTAAAGAACATAGCAATTTTTTTTCTCATTTTCAACAACCTGTAACTTTGAAAGGAATAAACGGATTTTATAAGGCTTTTCAGGATATTAAAGTTCGACTCTCGTATATAGGTCTAATTTTTGGAAATTTGTGCGAGATCAGGTTTTCTATGATATACAGGGTGCAGAAAAAAGTGATGCAATTTTTATAATATTTATTATCCCACCATTTTGCTAAAAAAAATTTTTTTACTAGAATTATATCTTCTAGGTGAAGCTAAGACTAGTACCTCGGGAGATATTTGGTAGTTTTTTGATAACTCTTCTCAATCAAAAGATAATCACTTTTTATTCAAACTCTTATTTTTTTAGCTATTCTAACTCTTATTTTTTTAGCTGTTTCTTGAAAAATTTTCTAACACAACTTAAATTAACTTCAGACACTTTTGCAATGTAAAATGAAGAAAAAGCTGATTTAACTGAAGCGGTAATATACAGGGTACCTAAAAAATACCGTACTCCATAATTAATTTTTTTTTATATTTATTACGATATTAACCGCTGATAGACCTAATAACGGCAACGTTTTACTAAAATAAATCCTCGTGGGTATATTTATAAATTAAATTGAATTAATTGAATTTAATAATTAATTGAATTTAATACCGCGTAGGCCCACCATGTACCCGCCACACTTCTGATGTCCTTCTCGGCATACTGTCCACCAAGTTTCTAATAAATTGTTGGGGAATAGATTCCCATTCTTCTCTGACAGCAACCGCCAATTCTTCCAGATTCATAAATTCTTACTCTCTCTGACTTAATTTTACTTTAATTCTACTCCACACGTGCTCAATCACATTCATATCCGGTGATTTAGCAGGCCAGTTCATCCGATTAATTTCATTCTCTCTTAGGAATTCATTGACGATCTGTGCTCTGTGTAGGCGAGCATTGTCGTCCACCAAAATAAAACCATCACCAAAGTTCTCAGAAAATGGAACAAGAATTTCATTCACACACAGATCACGATATCTAACGGCATTCATGGTTTCATTCATCAAAATTACCAAATCTGTCTTACCATTTCTCATTACTCCCCCCCCAAACAGTCACACCTCCACCGCCAAATGGCTCCCTGGCTTCCATATGTTCTTCAACATATCGCTCATTCCTTTCTCTCCACACTAATATTCGGCCATCGGATTGATAAAGTGTATAACGGCATTCATCTGTAAACATGCAACAAGACCATTCTTCTATTCCCCAGTTTAAGTGCTCTTGGGCCCAAGTTCTTCTAGAACGTCGGTGGATGGGCTTAAGGAATGGGCAAGCGGCACGTTTTCTTGCATTTAGACCTCGGTCATGTAGACGTCGTTTAATGGTACTATTGGACACTACCGTTCCCGTTGCCGCCTGCAACCTAGCTTTTATCCGCGAGGAATTGAGGGTTCTTCTTCGCCTCGCCGCTAAGTTTACAAGACAATCTTCTCTGGGGGTCGTTCGTCTTTTACGTCCACATCGTCCAATCCTCCTGTATACAGGAGTACCACGATTTCGGTTCCTTTCTATTGCCTTTCGAGCCGTGTTTACTGTAGTACCAAGCAAATCGGCAATAACAGTATAGCCTAGCCCTCGTTGGTGCAATCTAAAATTTCAATTTTCTTAAAATGAAATTCTTAACTGAGGAAAAAAACTTACCGAATTATGTTTCGCAATTCATTTTCCCCTAAAAGTGGCATTTTTAATACAATAAAAGCAATTCAAAATCTAATTATTCTGGAGTTACAATTTTTTTGTGACAGGTTTCAATTTTCGTCATTATTTAATACGTTTCCATGGCTTTCAACAATTTTTATTCAGCGGTGAGGTTGTTTCGCCTACTTGATTGAAAATTTATTTAGAACGGCGGGTACAAGGTACGCGGTATTAAAATCAATTAATTTAGGAATTTAATTATTACTTTTAACTTGTTTTTAAAGGATCCTGTATGAATTGATTTTTCATGAATTGTTCTTGTTTTTGTTAGTTGTATATCAGTCCTAAATAAATATACCCACGAGGATTTATTTTAGTAAAACGTTGCCGTTATTAGGTCTATCAGCGGTTAATATCGTAATAAATATTAAAAAAAAATTAATTATGGAGTACCGTATTTTTTAGATACCCTGTATATTACCGCTTCAGTTAAATCAGCTTTTTCTTCATTTTACATTGCAAAAGTGTCTGAAGTTAATTTAAGTTGTGGTAGAAAATTTTTCAAGAAACAGCTAAAAAAATAAGAGTTAGAATAGCTAAAAAAATAAGAGTTTGAATAAAAAGTGATTATCTTTTGATTGAGAAGAGTTATCAAAAAACTACCAAATATCTCCCGAGGTACTAGTCTTAGCTTCACCTAGAAGATATAATTGTAGTAAAAACATTTTTTTTTAGCAAAATGGGACAATAAAAATTATAAAAATTGCATCACTTTTTTCTGCACCCTGTATATCATAGAAAACCTGATCTCGCACAAATTTCCAAAAATTAGACCAATATACGAGAGTCGAGCTTTAATATCCTGAAAAGCCTAATAAAATCCGTTTATTCCTTTCAAAGTTACAGGTTGTTGAAAATGAGAAAAAAATTGCTATGTTCTTTAATTTGACCGGCAGTTTAGTTAAACAGTCGCCCGAATAACATATATAAAATTCAAATTTGATACCATAACGTAAATGCCACAATTATTTATAAAGCTTAAAAGCATCTGGCGGAAGGTATGACTCGCGAAAAGCGTCTGGCAATTGTTCATATGAATTTAAAACATTGTCCTGTTGAACATATTAAAAAATCAGGTTTGTTACTTTAACATTCTACTCTTACATTTTTATATACCTTTAGTACCTGTTACCTGTCAAAGACCCCCGACTCAAGTTTCATAGCATCCAAATGTTGTTACCCACTATAGTGTGCACCTACAGAAAAAATCTTAGGCTTGATACTATAACGTATATCTGGAGGTCGTTTGCTCTTAGTCAAATGTCTCAGTCAAATCTTGAAAAGGGAAAAGCCATAAATTTAGGGTACTATGCGACCTTGAGTGATCAAAGAAGAGAAATGTCCTGGCCTAGCCAAGAAAAAACTTATATCGTACCAGGACAATGCTCGTTGCAACAAATCAGTATATTCCATGGCAAAAATTCATCATTTCAGGTTCCTTATGCACCTTATTCGCCAGATTTGACTCAATCGGATTTCAATTTGTTATTTCTTGCTGGAAATTTCGATTTATTTTAAATGAATTATATGACTTTTTATTTCCACTAAAATTGGTTATTTATAGAAAATAGCTGAGCAACAGCAATGTATAAAAAAAGGCCAAAGGGACCATGACCCCAATAAATACCACTTTGTATATTATTTCAAAGGGTAATTCCAAAAACTATTGTATGCATGGAACTTAAATAAATTATTAAATTCACTAAACAAATACAATAATTATGAAAAATCTTATTTTAAATAACATTGTGGCACCATGACTACAGGATATATTCTTTAAGCTACTTCAAAGAATTGGTTTTCCGAGTACACTTACCATTAGTTTTTATAGCAAAACTGCTGTCTTGGGCTTGGGAAAAGGAAACAGCCACTTGGGGAGCCGTGTCTGGACTATAAGCAAAGACAAGGGAGCACAAGACAATCAATTTACGAAACATGCACCATATATGAAAATAAAAAAAATATCACGCAACTACATATTTTACCGTTTCTGTAAATTCCATATATAAGGAAAGAACTAGCAAAGAATTTAAGGCTTGCTTCCTGTATGCGACATAATTTAGTTTATACGTATTAACAACTCATAAAAATTAATTCTTCTTTCACTTGTTCCTTGTATAGATAATTTGTAAGATTGGTAAAACGACCAAATACTATCTACGCCCCACAGTGGTTCCGGCAATTGGTTATAATTCAAAATATTTATTGTCAGGGATCTGTGAGGGTTCAAGAAGATCCCAATTTACTTTAACCACCAAAATTTTGGCACTTACGGACTAACTTCAGTCGATTTGTGATCGACAAAAATTGTGCATTTTAAGTACGATAAAAGGAGTATAAATGTTGTGTTAAAAGGGGGGTATTTATTTGGTAATATCGTAAAGAGTAATTAATATTTAAATCCCTCTTTAAGTGGCCTTAGTAGAGTAGGTACTTGATTCTTTTTTGGTAAAATATTGTTGTTTGAAAGGTTTTATTTGCAGATTTTTTGGATATTAATCGAATGAATGTTTTTATTGACAGTGCTTGTGATATTATTCTTTTATTTTGACTTTTAATTATTTTACCTGTCTTGTCCTGCGGAAAAAATGTAAATAACCTACTTTTACAAAGTCTCCTTTTTATGAAGCCATATAATATTTATCGAGTTCTGTCCAGCTTGTCATGCTATAATAGTTTAAGTAAACTACTCGTCAACAAGTTTGCAAAATGGCATTTCGTCGGTCAATTTTACAGCTTGGTAGATCAAAAACGGCTCAACTGAGTTAAACAAATTTCTGGTTTTTAAAAACCTAATTTAATGAAAGGTAGCTAAGAGGATCGGTTTTACCTTATAAGAACCACATTTTGTTATACGAACGCTAAAAAAAAAAGGAAAAACTTTAACCACGTGGCATTCCTCGAAATATTTTTTTCTCAAATTGTATTTTTACATTATGTGGAAGCTTGGATTAATATCTAGAAAGAATAATTAATTTTTTGTATCATAATTGTTTTGAGGAACAGCGTTGAATTTTAAGATATATTCACTAACTCAACAACCTGTATCGTTGTGTATTAGTATTATTAGTAATATTAGTAGTATTATTTAAAAAATATTTTTAGTGAGCATGTTTTATAGAAAATAATAGTTAAATTAATATGACCCAAGCGTTTGATTTTTTAACGGCCTTCGTCCAACTCAATCAACTCGGTGTCTGCCTGTCACAGTCCTCTTTTTATGAGACCATTAAACGTTATGAGCTGAAATTTAGCATATGTATAGATCATAGAATAAAAATAGATTTAAAATACAAAAAAAAATTAATTAAAAATTTTAGGGGTTGTTTTTTTGGGGTGACAACTTTATTTTACTGTCAAGTTCATTGTCTGGGGTATGAAATAAAAGCCCACAAAATGACGAATACAAGCACAATTTGCCTATTTAATATAACCCTTGTTGAGTACAATTTGAAGCAAAGTTATAAAAACTTTTGTCTCTTTCCTACAGAATCCTACACTTTGTAAAATCAGAGTAGGTAGAACAAATCTGACAAAAATCAAGGGTTTATAGAATGATGCACACAGTAGAAAAAAAAAACATAATAATAAAAAGTTGTAAACTGTCCTTTGTGTTACGATTTTTTTATTACAGTGTAATTTGTGTATAATTATTTTTATTAACAATGAAATCTATTAAAAAACTACCCTATAAATATTGCATTGTGCCAGTGTGCAAAAATACTACTGCAAGTGCCTTGAAAACAACATTTTTTAAATGCCCAGAACAGCCAATGTTGGAAGAAAGTTGTACCTTACCTAAGAACCTTGTACAAATTTAATTTAAAATTTTCCATAAATAAGTAGATATCATTAAAGGTCAGTACCGTTAAATTTAAATAACTCTATTACGTTTATTTTTATGTTCCAATAAATAATAAGTTTGCATAAAGTGCATGCATAAAGTAATTTTAACTCAGAAACCAGATTATCTATTTAATAGAATTCAATATAGAAAAAATATTCATAATTTAAATACAAGAAATCAGAATAATATTGAAATACCTGTTCATCAAACTGAAAAATATAAAACATCATTTAAATATACTTTTCCCATAATCTATAATAATATACCTAATGATCTCAAAAAATTAAGTTATATAAATTTTAAATATAAACTTAAAAAATATTTACGTGGGGTAGGATTGGAAGAATGATTAATTTTAATCAAAATCTCTACCCATTTGTGCCAACTAGTATGTTTCCGTCATTTTACAGTTTTTTAATATTATTATACTTGATATTTTTCTTTGGCACAAATAAATGTATTCATTATTATTATTATTATTATGATATTTTTTTCAACTTTTAGTAAAAAATTTTAGGATATGCAAAAACCCACGGGACACGCTGTATTTATACAATACTTAACGGATTGTAGGAAGGTTATAAGAGATAGAATCCTCTGCTTGCATAAGTCCAACAAAATGGACGGAATTACGAACATTTTTCGAAAATATTTTTCTCTTGTGTAAAGAGAACGACCGTTCAATATCCAACGATGTAACATAGGCATAGGTCTTTAAAACTGCTTAACGAATCTATTAGAATACTATCAGTATAAATCTGTCTCAATTTATGAAGGCCAACATTTTTTCTTTATGCACTATTAAATTTCTCTGAAACACAACCACTTTTCTCGTCATTTAACGAATGTAGAACTATTTGCACGTCATCTAAAATTTGCAGACTCCTCTAAAGACAAGAGTTAGTAATTTTGTTATTTCCAAAGGTGATTTAGTAGAAACGCAAAAAATTTCTCAAGTAATCTCGCATGTTGAATTAATTGTAAAAAACCATAGTCCAATTTCCAGAGTCAACCAGAGTCAAACCATAGTCAAATTTGGAAGGTGGTAGAGGAATTCTTCCTCGACCGAGGTGGTACCAACCCACACATCCTCTTAATGGGCTGGTGAAATCCCTAGGGATGTTTCCAGCTCTGGATGTGTGAGTCGATTCCCCAGTACATCCACGGTACATAGTACTTAGACTTCGGTCTTCGTGGGCTGTCAGAAGATAAAGAAACCAAAAACAAACTAGAATATTATACGATTTCTTCAAAAAATAATTGTATCGTAAATAATATGTAGGTACAGGGTCTTCCAACGAGGACTGAACAGGGCTCATTTTTGAGCTTCCTTGTATTTAAAGAAAAATCTAAAATAGCCAATCGATGTACTTTTTCCTGCAGAATTCAAAAATGAAACCAAAAATTTATTTGAACCAGAAACAAAAGAGTTACGCTATGGATAAGGTGTTTTTTAAATGGAACATAGCTTTTTTTATACGATTTTCGGAACGAGTGATTTTTTTTATGTCCGTTCTGATTAAAATATTTAATATTGTGACAGCTATTTTTATTAAATTTTAATGTTTTATCCAGTATAATTTAACTTCAACCTGTTTGAAACATACACTAGGTAATAAAGGTAAAATCACCTTGAAATCCTTCAAAGTCAAAAAATTTGACAAATTTACTATAATATTGCCGAAATGAAATATTCATTAGATGAGAGATTGCAGATTGTTAAGGTGGATTTATAAACTCAGTTGAGGTTCAGTTGAGGTTGAGGTTCGCAGTTCGTGCAGTTGAAGTTCGCAGTTGAGCTTTTTGGGCCATTTATAAACTCAGTTCGCCGCTTTCATTTCATTGGTCCGGGGTAAAGTGACATTAATGACAACTGACATCATAAACAGATTTAATAAAAATAAAAAGCACACAATCCACAATCGCGATATTTGGAAAAAAATATGGAAACACACAGACAATCCAAACGGCCAAACAATTGTTTTGCAAAGAAAATAAAAGGGTTTGTTGTTTTGTTTACAAAATGATCGGCAGAAGTCGGGTGGCTTCGCCATTACGAATATTAATTCTGCGTTTTGATTGGTGGGAGCCCAACTGCACCAACTGCGAACATAAAATTTGGTTATCTCGAACTTTACGCCAGCGTAATGGAAACTTCTGAACTGAGCTGAACTTAGTTTATAAAAGCAAGTACGCGTTTGCGTTTATTTATCTTGAACCTCAACTTCAACTGAACCTCAACTGAACCTCAACTGAGTTTATAAATCCACAGTTATCTTGTTCTACAAATGCCAAGAAAATGCAAGAGAAGCAAGGAGAAGATTTATTGCAAATTTTCACAGAAATATATCCGTCAATACTATTCTAAGGATAAAGAACCTATTCGAGGAAAATAAAACATTACATGACAGAAAAAGAATTCCAGAAAGGAAAAGAAATCGAGACCGTGCCATTGTGAATTATTTTCGACTGAATCCAACCAAATCAATTTCGGACGCAGTTCGGGACGTTCAATACGGCGGCGGTGTAAGACGCAGAAGAGTTACCCAAGGAACTGTTCACAGGACTTTAAGAAATCCTAAATTTAAGCCTTATCATATCCTTCCACTTCAACATCTAACACCGGCGCAAAAAGAACTTCGCTTCCAATTTGTTTCCCACATTGTGGTTCGGCAAGAAAACGAAGACCCTAATTTATTCAGAAATATCTTATGGACTGACGAAGCCACATTCACAACATCGGGGGTTTTCAATAGACATAATAATCACCACTGGGCCGTTGGAAATCCAAGAAAATTTCAGACAATTAAATTTCAGGGAAGGACTTCAATCCATGGTTGGTGTGGCATAAAAAATAATAGAATTTTGGGACCAATATTTTTTAACGGCACTTTAAATGGACAGAGATACTACGAGTTCTTAGAAAACGAAATTGAGAACTTTTTGGAAGATTTACCACTGGAAGAATATCAAAATTTAATTTGGCAACATGATGGTGCCCCTCCGCATGCCGTGCGTGAAGTTATTCAATATTTAAACGGACGCCACGAAGAATGGATTGGTAGAAATGGAACCTATGCTTGGCCACCCAATAGTCCCGATATGTCAGTATTAGACTCATTTCTTGGGGGCCATTTAAGCAGCGAAACCACGATATTGATGAGATCATGCAGAAAATTGTGAACGAAATAAATCGCCTTAACCAGAAAAATCACATTATAACAGCAAGTTTGGAAAGGCTACAAAGAGGTTATCGCTCTTGTTTCGAGAACAACGGAGGTCACATTGAACATTTAAATTATTAGTGTTTTTTTTTTAGTTAGTATAGAGTTGGAATTCTTTTTCTGTCATGTAATGTTTTATTTTCCTCGAATAGGTTCTTTATCCTTAGAATAGTATTGACGGATATATTTCTGTGAAAATTTGCAATAAATCTTCTCCTTGCTTCTCTTGCATTTTCTTGGCATTTGTAGAACAAGATAACAATCTGCAATCTCTCATCTAATGAATATTTCATTTCGGCAATATTATAGTAAATTTGTCAAATTTTTTGACTTTGAAGGATTTCAAGGTGATTTTACCTTTATTACCTAGTGTATGTTTCAAACAGGTTAAAGTTAAATTATACTGGATAAAACATTAAAATTTAATAAAAATAGCTGTCACAATATTAAATATTTTAATCAGAACGGACATAAAAAAAATCACTAGTTCCGAAAATCGTATAAAAAAAGCTATGTTCCATTTAAAAAACACCTTATCCATAGCGTAACTCTTTTGTTTCTGGTTCAAATAAATTTTTGGTTTCATTTTTGAATTCTGCAGGAAAAAGTACATCGATTGGCTATTTTAGATTTTTCTTTAAATACAAGGAAGCTCAAAAATGAGCCCCTGTTCAGTCCTCGTTGGAGGACCCTGTACATATGTATGATAATATAATATAATAATTTGCACCATACGCCCATCATTAAAATAAAAATTAAATGAAATAAAATTATCTCCTTGCTTTTTCCGACCGTTTGAGGGCCTATACGAAACAGACATTTTTTTCTTTTCTAGTGCAGCTGTTGAGAAGTTTCACTGTAGTTATTTATTTAATAAGAATCATAATGACCATCATTATGGCACTAGCCGTGAATATTGGCAGGCGGAACACTAGTCGAGCCTAATAACACGGCGCGTGTGCCCTAATGATCATTTATGATTCAAATTACATACAAAATATTCCTAATTCCGCGAATACTATGGTTTTGTATCTGCATAATCCACGACAGGTCAGTAGAAGAAATTCTATTAGTCTGTTATTGGTGAATTAAAAATTAAAATGTTAATACTGCTTTTAAAGAAAATGTTGACAATAACACAGCCCCACAAAAAAAAATGTTCGGACCTGTGGGTCGGACATATCTATTCCCATGTATTTTTCGACGCTGAATCCGATCCCGAGCTCAGAAATGGCCCTCCATGTCTAGAATTGGCCCCAGGGGGCCAAAAATGGCCTCTATAGGGTGGCACTATTGCTATCTCCGAAACGGTAAAAGATACGAGGTCAGTTAAATTAGCAAAAATGTGCCTTTTTTAGTCCGTATCCATATCCCGTTTACGGAGTTACCAAATTCTCTATAGTTTCTTGTCTACAGGGGATTTTTTAAAAATAGTCAAAAATTTTCTTCTTAAATATCTCGAAAACCCTTATAGTTGGATAAAAATTGTTTTAACAAAAATCACAAGATTTTTTACCTTCTATAAAGTAACGTTATCGCTTTGTTTATATCACTTGTTTTTATTGAGTTACTGATACTAACTTGTTTTTTTTAAATACGGACCTGGACTTTTTGCTGTATTTTTTAAAGAATACTTCATACCCTTTACACCTGTGTATCACTTGATTATTTTTTTCGACGTTTTGGTGAAGAATAGCATCATCAGGATATTCTACCAGTACAGACCTGGCTTTTTCAGGTAAATGCGCCATTTCACAACCACAAAAACTACAAACTATAGTGAGAGGTTGTGAATTGTGCCTTAACATGGAAGATCCCAGGTCCGTATTGTTAGAAAATCCTGATGATGTTGCTATTTTTGATCAAAATGTCGGAAAATATTTTCAAGTTATGGACAGTTGTAAAGGGTATAAAGTATTCTTTGAAAAAATGGAGCAAAAAGTCCAGGTCCGTATTTGAAAAAAACAAGTTAGTATCAGTAACTCAATAAAAACAAATGGTATGAACAAAACAATAACGTTACTTTATAGAAGGTAAAAAATCTTGTGATTTTTGTTAAAACAATTTTTATCCAACTATAAGGGTTTTCGAGATATTTAAAGAAGTAAATTTTTAACAATTTTTAAAAAATCCCCTGTAGACAAGAAACTATAGAGAATTTGGCAACTCCGTAAACGGGACTAAAAAAGGCACATTTTTGCTAATTTAACTGACCTCGTATCTTTTACCGTTTCGGAGATAGCAATAGTGACCCCCTATAGAGGCCATTTTTGGCCCCTGGGGCCAATTCCAGACGTGGAGGGCCATTTCTGAGCTCGGGATCGGATTCAGCGTCGGAAAATACATGGGAATACATATGTCCGACCCACAGGTCCGAAGATTTTTTTTGTGGGGCTGTGAATCATCCACAACACCGCTCAGCCGGAAAAAAAATTATTGTTAATTTTGACCGTACTTTCTAATAAACAAATAAAAAAAACTCGAAATAGTCCGATTTCCCGAACACTTATTTGAATAATTAATTTCTAGGAAAATAAACTATGTTGATATTGTTTATTGCTTTTTATTTTATAATAGTTGTTCGTCCTAATTTTCTTTTATCAATACCTCCCTTCAACCAAAACCATTAATTATTTACATGGCATAATCCAATAAATTGAGAAGAATAAAACAATGTTAATAGCAATAATAATAATAGACAATGCGACGAAGCACAACTAATATGTTCGGGTAGCTTTGTATGCGATGACAATAGGGAATATCCACATATTTTCTTTATTGCATAAGTCGTTTAAGGAAGTCATTAGAAACCCAAAAGAAATATTTTGAAGAAAATTACTAGAATAATTTAGCTACAAAAAATGTTTACTTTTAGGTATAATTTATTACAATTTAAAAAGCAGCCATTAGTCCTTAATGAAAAATGACGTCAGGAGATGAGCAAAAATAAGTGTCAATCTATAGTGCTTCCAATGGAAAGTGAAATCGCAAAAAAAATGTAACGCAGCCGACACCTTTGACGCAACAGTGCCGATAAGGTCTAGGCGTCCCAAAATATTCTAACCAATTTAAGATGGGACACAATAACAAGTTTTAAGATTTTAACCAAATATTATTTATAAGTATATCAAAACCTAACTGAATCTGCAAAAACGATGTTTAACCATAGAAATAATTGTATTCATGGGCGTACCGTCGACCGATAATTAAGACTTTAAATTAATGGCATAAATACGTTGTTATTTTTATGATCGTTTTGTAGTAAGTGTAACTATATTGTATTTACACCGTCGTCCGCTCCCCAGGCGCGCACGTATGGGCGTACCTTTACGACACGCGGTTTGTCATGATCGAGATCAGCTATTCAACTGGAAACCAAGGACACACATACTGGCTCGGATGCGTTATGCATGTCACTTTCATGTCGTTATTAGCCAGGGCCACGCCTCTTGACTATAATTATTTTTCCTGAGTTTTTTCCTGGAATTATATCTTAGACCACTATCTGTCTAAGAAACCATTTTTACCGTTTCGTGATCTAGATACACTATATACCTATTTGATTCCCGATATTCTTTTATTTTACGCAAATATTCTTGACGATGTTCAACAAGACGGCGCGATTCCATTATAACCATCCGATTATCAATTTTTTTGTGTTTAAATCCGCAATTTAATAAAATTCCTCGAAGAGTTTCCAATGACTGGTAATTGTAATCAGGGTAATCGCATAACTTATCCCGGATCATTTCTAATATTGGCACCGTATTTTCCTTATATAGATAGTAAACAATTCGTCTAATGACATCTTTTGCTGCATCGTCAACTTTCTGAAACTTTTGATTATTTTTCTTTCGCTTTACCGAATGATCTGTAACATCTCTTGTTTTAATTACGCGATAAATTGTAGATATCGAAAGTTGTGTTAATTCGTTAACTCTTTTTATAATGGCTTTATCTGACTGTGTCGGATTTTCTTTTTTAAACAGCCGTAAATATTTAGAATTATTCGTTGACTTTGAACATGTAAACCTTTATTAAACTCCGGACATGTTTCGACTGGCGATGCCACGGTCAGTACCCAAGGTAATTCAACATGTAATAATTCGCTTTCATCTACCTCAATAGGTCGCCAAAAAGCCATTATTATAATAAAAATTCACTTACATAAACCTAGTATCTAAAAACAAAAACACTTTAACTATCTGTCTAGACGTAAATAACGTCTCAATTAAATGGAAATGACTCCGCCCTCATGGGATAATATAATATTACCCTTAGTGGAAAAGAGATAAAACGCATCGTCGCTGCTTGAACTGTATAGCGAAGTTATCACTAATAAATCTGCATGAAATGTGGGTTAGTTGCTATGCGGTTTCGAGCGATCCCGGTATAAGCGGCAGGCCTTTGTCTCGCTTTTTATACCATTTAAATCCTAAGAATTTATATTTATGAGATTCAGTTTCCTCTGGCAAAACTATACATGTTAGCGTAAAGCTCAACCCAAAGTCGAACAGGTTTGATTTTCTCGGAAACAGTCAGAGGGAGAGAAATAGAATTTTTTGGATTGATAGAGGAATGGTTCAACTAGCTTCGGTAAAAAATTCAGTTAAACAGGGTGTTTCGTTTCGGAGCTATTATACGTCAAAGGCGAAATTTCCGCGATTTCCGTTGAAATCGAGTACAGGTCGCAAAAGTGAATTAAATCGATGTAAACTTTCGGTGGTTGTAGGGGACCCGGAGCTTTAGAACTCTATTGAAGCTGGTGAGGATCAGAAAATAGCGATTAATTCTTTTGAATTTTTTTAGATCGAAAAATGCCATTTGCAGACCCCTTTTTGGTACCTAATAACTCGAAAACAAAACGTCTGATCGAAATATATATATATATATATATATATATATATATATATATATATATATATATATATATATATATATATATATATATATATATGTATATATATATATATATATATATATATATATATATATATATATATGTATATATATATATATATATATATATATATATATATATATATATATATATATATATATATATATATATATATATATATATATTGATTAGTGGAACTTTAAAATCTCAAATACTTTTGTTTGCAGTAACTTACTTAACCTTAAAATCACTGGAAAATGGAAATATCTGGAAAAAACTGGAACTTTAGATTTTGACCCAAATATTTCACGGTTTTTAATTTTTTGTGGGGTCAAAATGGTTGAAATTAAAATCCCATATATGTCATCGGAAAGAGCTCGTCGAAGTATATGATATCCGAATTTTTTAGTTTCTTCACTCTCTATATACACTGAAAAAACATTGTGGGACATTTCACTACAATTGTGTACCTTTTTCCAACAATTTGTTCTCAAAAACGTCCAAGACCAATTTGTAGCAAAATTTGCTACAATTGTGTGAAAATGTATAAAAACTGTTGTAACTAATAATCCAATTAGAGTAAATTGCTCTACAAAGACTTTGCTACAATTTTGTGTGAAGAAAAGTCCAAACGAAGAAAGGGAGCAATCGCCGATTAAATTGCAACTTTTTTTTATATTTTTTCCCTGGACATCGGTACATTTGAATCACTCTGTATTTTTTCCTGTCTAATTTTTTCCCAATTTTTCGACACGATCTTATAAAGGGATGGTAAATCGGGTTTTCTTGATTTTTTGCGACAATTCCCATTTTTAACCGACATTATTCCACACTATTTACCCTATTTAGTGACTCTTTTTGGGTATATTTTATCCGTTAAGTATCTAAGAATACCTACCACTAATTTAAGTGGCTTATTTTTTCGTTAAAGTTATAAATAAATAGGTTTATTTGCATCGGCGATATCTAAATTTGAGTTTTTTTGAATTTTCGAAGATTGCCACGAAACAGAGAATTGCAGTTTATTTACTCGAAATTATTAAGATGATATGTCAAAATTTCGCAGAAATGCCAATTTTTGTTGCAAAATTGAAAGGTTCCCGGACCGATTTCGGCTTGAAGTATACATGAATAAGATTTTAAGAACCTTCTACTTTAAGTGCAGGGATGTTTCATTGGATGAGTTACGCATTAAATGCCATTTTTATTGAGTTTTCGATGACTCTACAACACTGGAATTCCCCATGTTCTCATGATGAGTCATAAGTTCACTTGGGACGACACAGCCAATGGGATCACGTTTTACAAGTTTCGAAATTCACGCGAAAATTTGCAGTATAAAATCTTTTTTTTATGTGTTTATAAAGACCAAAATAAATGGATAACAGCAATCGCTATAAACATTTAATTTATGTAGAGAATATATAAAAAAATATTGCAGATTTATTTGGGCTATATGCAGCAGTATCTAAGAATACCTACCACTAATTTAAGTGGCTTATTTTTCGTTAAAGTTATAAATAAATAGGTTTATTTGCATCGGCGATATCTAAAATTTGAGTTTTTTGAATTTCGAAGATTGCCACGAAAACAGAGAATTGCAGTTTATTTACTCGAAATTATTAAGATGATATGTCAAAATTTCGCAGAAATGCCAATTTTTGTTGCAAAATTGAAAGGTTCCCGGACCGATTTCGGCTTGAAGCATACATGAATAAGATTTTAAGAACCTTCTACTTTAAGTGCAGGGATGTTTCATTGGATGAGTTACGCATTAAATGCCATTTTTATTGAGTTTTCGATGACTCTACAACACTGGAATTCCCCATGTTCTCATGATGAGTCATAAGTTCACTTGGGACGACACAGCCAATGGGATCACGTTTTACAAGTTTCGAAATTCACGCGAAAATTTGCAGTATAAAATCTTTTTTTTATGTGTTTATAAAGACCAAAATAAATGGATAACAGCAATCGCTATAAACATTTAATTTATGTAGAGAATATATAAAAAAATATTGCAGATTTATTTGGGCTATATGCAGATTCCCTCTTACGTAATGTGAGGGCGTGGGAAAAATTAAGAATATCGATTGGATGACATAAAATGAGACTTAAAAAAAATATCCGCCTCGGAGGCTTGCCTAAAGTAAATAAAAGATTTTGTTTCAAACATTAGGGCATCGGTGTGGTTCCTTCTTTTACAATGTTTTTTTTTTGTTTTAACAAGAGACCAGATAATTTTTTTTTTGAATGAATAAAATATTATTAGAGGAGGGAAGTTAAATCTGGAGAGTCGAAATAAGCATAAAAATTATGCAATGGATGAAACCAATTGGAGTGGATCCCTAAATTTGTCCAAATGAAGGTACGAAATAAGTATTTTGTTGCTAAGTTTTTTTATTAAAAATTTATTGGAAGAAAGTCGTTTTTTTCTCATCGGTTTTTTTCTCAGTCGGTTTTTCCATCATACCTCAGTTATTTATTAAAATAGCGAAACGTTGGCATTATTGAAAAGGTGACAAAATTTTTCACAATTACTGTCTACACAATTTACTGAACATTTTTTTCTACCACCAATAGACTCGTCAGTATTTGTTAAATAAAAAACCGCTTAAAAAGTGAGCGCGTTAGCGAGCAGCGTGAAATGATTTGGATGCAGCGGTTATATACGCAAAAGCGTCGCGCGCTATAAGCAAAACAAATTAGCACGTATAAATAATCGCCAAGACAATCAATTAATCAGGTTTTAAAAGTATTTTTTTGGAATAAAAAGAAATTTATGAAAATATATGCAAAGACGATTATATCTATGATTAAATTTCAATATAAGACACATTTATCTACAACTTTATTAAGTTTTAGATGATTATCTTTTTTCACTATCTTTTTAAAACAATTTCTTTATAGCGATATTTTTATCTTTTTCCAGATAACTTTAAATTTATGCCAATAAAACTCACTGAAAAATTAAAGTTTTTGTAAAACCAATTACATTATCTGAAAGTAAATCTTTTACCTCACTGATAACTGCTTTATTATTTTTAAAATTGAAAAGTTACAAAAAATAATGATTGGTTTTCCTAAGCGGTGAACACGCGAAGATGCATTTTTCGTAAAACAGACAACTGAAAATTTACCGTAACAAAAGAAAATAAGAAGCCTATGGATACACCCCTCGCAGAATTTGTAGATAGTGGTCTCAGGAAGAGATTACAATACTTACTTTTTAATTTTTTAAAATATGTTTCTCCACAACCATTACAGAATGTAGAAATTCCGAAATCATTTTTAATAATAGAACATATACATTCTGACTCTTGAGTTAGAATATTTATTCTGAAACACTTACTTCTTATGTGTTTCGCATGTATTCTCATCCATAACAAGGTACGGTATGAATATTCTGTAATCGAACCAAACGACATAGATTGCCGTGGATTTCAAAATTGTCAGTGACAGATGCCAATGGTGGCGGCGTCATAATTTTTGTCAGAAAAGCTTCAATTTAAATGAAATAATGAGTGAAAAATCGAATGAATCAGATATAGAATTTGACATTCATTAATTTGATTCATACTTTCTGGTCGTGGAGAAAATATAGTCTGTTACTCAGTTAGAATGAAAAAACTCAATACTCGTGGTTCCTCACGCTCGCTAGCGCTCGCGTTCGGAATTTTCCACTCGTATCGAGTTTTTTCATTCTAACCTTGTTACAGAATATACTATTATAATACTCAGCTTAAATTAACAAAGTGGAAAATTTTACACTTAAACAAGAATACTGGAAATTCGAACATTTGAAATACTTTTAAAATATGATTAATTGCTTGTCTTGGCGATTATTTATACGTGCAATGTTATTTTATTCAAATATCTTTAATTGGTCACAAATTATGGTTTTAGCTTCTAATATATTGTTTGATTTTTAAAAAAAATACTCTACTTCCCCCAAAAATAAAAATATTTCCCCAAAAAAATCCCCCAGAAAAAAGAATCCGCCAGATTTTCCCCCCGTCCTCATGAAATTCTCAAATTTGGGGGAAAATCCCCAATCTGGCAACCCTGTCTGAAGCTTTACCTCGTGTAAATATTTAATTGCAATACGCATGTTCGTTTACATTATTGTTTGGGGAAGAAGCGCAGATATATGTTAGTCTTTTACATGGAGGTTCTTTAAATTGCCAAAGGTGATTAATGATATTTTATCTGAACACATTGTCCCTTTCACCCCTATATCGGCAATAAGGATTTGTTAATGCACGATGTGAGACCTCACGTAGTGCGCCTTGTTTTTTTTTTGCATTTACACGAGGTAAACATTCAGACTCTGAATCGGTCATCGCACAGTCCAGATTTTAACCCGATCGAGCATTTGTGGGACCTTATTAGCAGAAAATAAGGCAGCGTCAGCCTCCTTTTGCAACCATGCAAGCCATAGAAACGATAATTGTGTAAATTTGCAGTGATACTGATCAAAACCAAACAGCAAATTTAATTTCGAGTATGACTCGCCGATATGCAGCGGTTATTAGAAGTAGCAGCGGAAACACACGCTACTAATGTCTATTTTAATTTTTTATTTAATTTGTGTTGTAATCAATAACTCTTACTGTTAGTTTAATATTTTTAAAAAAAAGTTGCTTCTTATGATATTCTAACAAAAACATGATGAGTTATAAAAGTCCCTACTTATTTTATTGTCAAACATAATTAAATAAATCAAAAAACAAAATGTTAAGAAAACATGAGACTCAAGTTAGGTTTTAATGCAATATTTTGTGAATCTAGAATACTCTACAGAGTGCAGCGAATTTTGGGGTAAAACACAATATTGTTTGTTTTACCCGGTATAAAATGATAGCTAACTTTCTAAGAAGGTTTAAGATTTAGTACTGGTTAAATTAAGATTTTCAAGTTGATCAGTTAGGTATGTTTTAACAGATTTTTGTCCTGTCATTGTTAATAAGTCCTGATTAAAAACTTATGAATTATTCTAATGTTTCAGCGGTTTGCTTGGTTTCCAAATGATTTTTATCTTGGAACGGGTTGTTAGAATGAATTTACTTATATCGTTGTCGAAAGTACATACTAAAATTGCCATTTTCTTTATAAATTTGCGAAAAACCTCAGAAACTACTTCATAGTATAAAACTTAGTTGTCTTATTCTTACACTTGTCAGTTTAAAACTTTTGGTTGTCAAATTAGACCGATCTAGATTTGGAAAATCTGGCGATAATTTTTAACTAGAACCTTAGTTATTATTTTGTCCTACTTTTAAGGTCGACCTGAAACATTGTTATCATCATCGATATCGCTTTCCAGTGAATCAACTGAAAGTTGTTTACGACCTGCGACACGGGTATAGAATAACCAATACTATTTTAAGGTATCTAGTTCTATTTTTATACCAAGATGGGCTGTAATGGATATACATTAGGGACACTATTAAATTACTTACAACTAGCGATTACCCGTGATGTCGCTTACGTACGTGATAACTAATTTCTAATGGGTATGATACTTCGGTTTATGACGAATTTTGCGCTCTTAGGTAGTTATTGTTAGTCAAGACTAAAATATTGCCGACGATCCAGCTTTGTTTTATGTATCCTGTATGTACATAAGATGTAATAATGTTATTGAAATTGCCTTTTATAGTGAATAACCTTAAAATCGTGGTTTCGGTCTGGCATATACTTATATCGGTCATATTATGTACTCGTAAGTCATGTATCAATATTATTTATTTTTATACAGGCTGTGCATATTACTACATATATTTGAATTGGGGACTCTTGGGGAATTCTAGAGACACACTTAGCACTATTTTTTGATTTAATCAAACAACTATCAAATTTTCTCCAATACCCGAAATCCAGACCAGCTGCTGCCAAAATTTTATTTTCGAGGTAAATATTATATTTTTATTCGTTCTACTAAAAAAAATTAGGCTGGAATTGTCCAAAAATAACCTATTAATAATAATCATTAATTGCTAAAAACGCATTATACTTTAAAAAATTACTTACATGATATACGATATTATTTTCCTACGTATTTAAAAATGTATTAGATACCTACAGGATGAATTTTTGCACAAAACATAATAATTTTTGTACGGGTTTCTTTTTATTTTTTATTTACCAAGGTTTATTTAGCAATATATGCTACAATATAAATATTATTTCTCATACATTAACAATTAAACAAATTAGAATTTTTTTAAAATTTTAAGTGTGCTGTTGAACTGTATTACTTTCACGTTGATGATTAAACAAATATGTTTTTAATTCTTTTTTAAATATTCTTATATTACATTGATTTTTATTACCATTGTTTAGATTATTAAATTATATTACTCTCTTATGAAAAACCGATTTATATCCTATATTGCATGAAACACTATTTAAATACAAATTTTGTTTGTTTTCTGTATGTGTTGATGATTATCTAAGTTTGTGATAAAAATTCCAAAAGATTTATTGGTAAAAGATTATTTTTAATTTTAAACATAAAAACAAAAACATAAAAAGTAACAAAATGCTTTCTTTACATCTAACCATTTTAATTTTTTTAACAAAAATTTATTATCATACTATTAAATCTACATTCAAAATTATTCTCATTGCTTTCTTTTGTAATACCTGTAATTTATAAGAAATTTCTTCATTTGCAGTGTATAATTTTCTTGAACAGTATAAAAAAGGATATAAAATAATAGAATTATATACAGTCTTTTTAGAGAAAAATTATACAAATTTACATTAATTCTTTTTAAATAATTAATTTTGGTGGCTATCTTTTATACAATTTGATTATAATGATCATTCAATTTTAATTTTGAATCTATTATTATCCCCAAAAACTTAAAAAAATATTTACAATTTGTAATTTTTCACCCTCTATTTCAATATCAACATGTGCATTATTTTTTGCTTGTATTAACATAGATTTTGTTTTAAGAACATTTAATTTTATTTTATTTCATTTTAACCAATTTACTACATATTTTAAATCTTCGTTAATTTTTTTAATCCCATTGTTTATATCATTATCTCGAACATAAATCAGTGTATCATCAGCAAACATCTGTATACTTGAACTTTTTACAACTCTATTCATATCATTAATATACAAAATAAATAGCAAACACTCTAATTTACTGCTGTGGCACTTGAATATTATTTACTTTTTTGTTTTCTGAGTTCTATTAAATGAATAATTTTGAAACCATTTAAAAGCTATACCCCTTATTCCAAATTGATTTAACTTATCTAGTAATATTTTTCTATCAATAGTTTTGAAAGCTCTCTTAAAATCTAAAAACACTGCAATAATATTTTGATTTTCCCTGAATCATCTTCTCCAGTTTTCTATAACATATTTAATGGCAGTTTCGGTTGAGTAACTTCTTCTAAAACAGCTTGATATGAAACTAGAATTTTGCTATCTTCTATTAATTCTAAAAATTGGTCATTTACTATCCTACACCTCTTAACATTTTTAAGAAAACTAAATATAAAACCGAGTTCAACATATTATATATTATTATTCGCCTAAAAATGGGTTTTTTCACTATTATAACACTAACTTACTGACCTTTACCAAACGTCTTTGAACACGAGATAGAATACTTAGTATATTACATAACAAGTGTTGAAAGTGACATTTTTCACACGAGTGGGAATGTGAGAATGATAATCCCACGAGTGCGCGAAAATTACTTTCACACGAGTAATATACAATATTTTTCCTACGACCACAAAAATATTTACAAAGAAACCTCAATTTCTGTCTTTTAAAACCCTCACTTTCAACACTAACATTTTCATCAAGTGTGCTGAAAATAAAACAAATGAAATTGGCACCATCTATTTAAATGTCATGTTGACAAGTACTTTTCAACACACGTGTTGAAAAGTACTTTTCAACACGCGTGTGATATAAGGCACTTTCTCACCAAGTTAACCGTGCTTTTTTACTCACTTTCATAGGTGGTCGTAGGGAAAATACATGTTATGGATCTCCCTTTTACTTCCGTGTCAATGTCCTCCGTCTCTTTTTTCTTATCGTTTTACTGGGATTATTTGACAGGCATATGATCAGTCAAATTGTTTAGGACAATGAGCTATATGCCCCCCACGATTTCTAGCCCAAGGACGATAGCTAACCCATATCCTGTTCGACTTTAGGTTAACCTTTACGTTAACATGTAGATAGACACTTATTTTTGCTGATCTTCTGATGTCATTATTCACTAACGACTAATGGCTGTTTTTTAAATTGTAATAAATTATACCGAAAAGTAAACCTTTTTGTAGCTAAATTATCCTAGTAATTTTCTTAAAAAAAATTATTTTGGGTTTGTAATGACTTGGAAGTCATTACAAACCCAAAACAATTTTTTTTAAGGAACCTTAAACGATTTATGCAAAAAATATGTGCATATGCCTTATTGTGTATTTTGATTGACCCAAATCTGTTGCGAAGTAGGCTTATACTGTACACTGGCGTCTTCTAACAAATAAAAAGTTGCCTGAGCTATAAATAAAATATAAAAGATCTCGGCTGGAAAAGCTTTTTAGTATTTTATTTTACGGGATTTGGTTCGCACTTGACCAATTTAATAAATAACCGACCAGTGAATTTCCCTGAAGTGTAACTCTTCTCAGTCCAATCTGTACTTTTAAAAAGTGATAAGAAATATATCACATATTGGTGTTTTAGATTATATAAATAATATAATTTATTTACGATTCCATTATAATAGTTATTTGTGTACCAAGGCCATAATGTTGATCTTTTTTGGCCGAATCTGAAATTTGTGGCCGAGGCAAACAAATTTCAGGTGAGGACAAAAAAGATCATACGGCCGAGGTGCACACAAAATTTTTTAAGCGAGTGTCTCATCAAGTAGGTAACAACTTTTTTTTACAATTTTGTTTCTAAACAAAGACGAAACTGGAAGATTAGATTCAAATTTTTATTAACCAAATGAAAAGTGTATTATTAAGTAACAAAGATGTGTCCTGGATTTTTCAGGTAATAAATTTAGAGTTGCTGTATTGGCGGCTTCATAAATTTCAGCTGGATTGTCACTATCACTGTCACTCATTTTTCTTTTTAACTGTTTTTTATCACAGTATATCCCGTATAATGTGGTTTTTATTATTTGTTATTTATTTTAAATTTCATTTCACTGACAGAAACGGAAAGCTTGTAAATAAATAGCCTGGCAACGGAACCTTTTCTTTTGTTTTATGGGTAAATAATTAAAAACATGCAAATTAAGTGTGTCTAGTAGGCCGCCTTCATAATTTGACAATCTTAACATCGGACGTGGAAATAACTCAAATAAGCAAATTAAATGTGTCTAGTAGGCTGCCCTCATAATGACTTTGTTTGCAAAAGCGGCTGTAAAGTAAAAAAGCGGCCGTAAAGTAAAAACGCGGCCAAAAAAGGTACACTTCAGGGACGTTAATAGATCCGTAAAACTTCATTTGTTGTGACACTCGCTTAAAAAGTAATGTATGACCGCTGTTTTGCGGCCATAAAGTGTCTCATTATTACACTATGTAGTACAATAAAATTACTCTGTTTTCAGGTACATTTAATATATTTTAGTATCTAACTTAACACTTTAAAGTTTCTATTTATAAGAAATTAATTTCAATTCCTTTACAACAGAAAAACAGAGGGACTCGATTATATTAGAACTGAACCTAGGAGGAGGTTAAAAACTTATCATGTACCACCCTATGGATTGTTTTAAAAAATGCAAGTGGGAGTAAATATCTCGGTGACATTTAAAGAAAGTGTTTCAAGGCTGAGCCATGGAAATAAGCAATTACTCGCATTTTTTTTAGACAAATTGCCATTGTCAATTAACAAATTAATTTCGATCATTGAAATTTTTTTAATCAAAGTAATTTTTATACAGTGGCTGGTCTATACGACCCTAATTACAATGACCTAATTTATTGTTGTTAATTAAAAGAGAAAAAATAACACACCTATATTAACTGATGGGAATTGAATTATTGTTTTCGCAATTTTTATTCGAAATATTTACAACAAAAAAAAGGAACATTTTAATATTTTTTTATAAACTCCAAATATTTTTTAGTTATTTTGGGTATTTCGCACACTCGTTTTAATTAGACCCAAAAGACAGTACGACAGAACAAAATGTTTTTTGATACTTCAAAATTATAGTCAAAAATCTTGCGGCCGATTGTTCAACGTTAGATCGTTCTAATTTGACAACCAAAAGTTTTAAATTGAGAAGTGTAAGAATAAGAAAACTATGTTTTATACAATAAATTTTTTCCTGAGATTTTTCTCAAATTTATAAAGAAAAGGGCAATTTTAGTACGACCTTTTGACAATACTAGAACTAAATTCATTCTAGCAACATGTTTCAAGATGAAAATCATTTGGAAACCATGCAAATCGCTGAAAGAATCACTTCATGATTTTTAAGTGACGACGTAATAATAGTTACAGGACAAAAACTTATCAAAACCTATCTGATCAACTAGAATATCGTAATTTAAAGTAGTACTAAATATTAAACCTTTTTAGTGAATCTGAACGTTGATGTTTTGGTACCTAGTCTGGTGCCGCTGTTAAAATTCAAGAAAATACTAAAAAATGTATCAAAATATTGAAATAGTGCAAAAATTAACGTTGAGATTAACTTAAGCCTAGTTTTACACTGGCAGAGTTAGCGATAGAGCACCCTAGCCTACTAGGTGGGCCAAAGTAGTCTACTTTACTGTTTTTGGAACAGTTATATGCACCCATGTCTTTAAAAAAGGAATTAAATTTGAACAGTATTACACTCTATTGCTATTAAACTCGTTTATATCGGTCAAATCATAGTTAAAGTATAAAAGGTTTGATGGTGGGGGAAGTAGTACAGTGAGTAATACCAAGCTACTATTTACTCATCTCTACCGACTTCTAAAATTGACACCTGTAAGAAGAAGCGGACTTAGTTTTGCATTATAAATTTTCTTTTTTAGTTTTTGCGCAGGTTTACAAAAAAACACTGATGAAAGTATGTATTTCGACAATAATAAAACGGAATTTATTTGAACAACTAACTCCAGGTAAAAATCATTTGGAGACTAGGTAAATTGCAAACACAATAGAATAACTTTAGTTTTTAGTAATTATTTATTAATAATAGCGCTGCAAAAACTTATTAAAATATAATTATCGCAGTTTCAACCAGTATTAAGTCTTAAACCTTTTTAGAGAATCCCGGACACGATATTTAAAAATGAATCCATTAGCACATTTAATTCCTACAATCCATAATTCTACTTACTATACCTATAATAAGATTTATTTACACGGAAACTTTGCTGTATGGAGTTTTCTTTGTTTTATACCTAGAAAAACGCAGTAATACTGTGAGATATTTACTTCTTTCACGACATTTTAATGTAATGTGATCTATAATAATAAACCATTTTAAGCATATTAATAAGCTTTAGGAAAGAACTAAAAAATTATTTTAAAAAAACGACCAAGCACTAGTTTTGACCATATACAAGCGCGGTGGAAAAATGATTGTGTCGTTCCATCGACATTTAACCAAGTCTTAACTTCCTTTTACCATAAATTTGAAAGTAATCGTAATTTAAGAGGGATTACTTTGATTATTTGTTAAACTGATCATCTTATGATACACCGTCTTTATCCATAACATAATTTTGACATTAATGATACTCCAGTATTTGCTAGATATGTTTCTGAGAAATTTTGACTTAAGCTTGGTTAAGCTTTAATTAATTAAAATAGCCGAAAAATTTGTCTAAAACTAAAAAGTCTTGCAAATGAACGCCACTGGCTGCAAACTATAGTGCTAATAGTCCTTAACTTACCTTGTAAGTATCAATCTGTTTATTTGCCTAGTTTTCGAGAAATTGGAAAAAATAACCTAGCAGCCAAATTTGTAAAAAACTGAAACCGCTTGTAAAGGAACGTCACTAGCTGCAAACTATAGTGCTAGTAAATTTATAAAAAACTGAAACAGCTTGCAAGTGAATGCCACTGGTTGCAAACTATAATCCTAGTAGCTCTTAACTTGCCCTGTAAATGTGAATTTGTTGATATGCCTAGTTTTTGAGAAATTGGAAAAATTAAGTTAGCAGCCAAATTTGTAAAAAACTACAACGGCTTGCAAGTAAACGTCACTGGCTGCAAACTGCAGTGCTAGCTAGTAGCACCTAACTTACCCTGTAAGTAATAATCTGTTTATAGGCCTACTATCCATTTCTAAAGTTTTGACCCCTCAGTCTGAGGGTCAATAACAAAAAAACCACGGTGCAGAATAAACTGAAAAAATTACAGCTTGTTAGGACGTTATCCAAGAGTTTCTTCCCAAAAATGTATTATTGTAGTGTAAATGATATTGAACTTATTCATAATCAAGTAGAAAAAAACAACGATTTTGCTGCGTTAATACTGATAAACGATTTTCTCATGTCTATATATTGGTTAATTTTTTCCCTATTTAAATGTAATTTTGAAGGTAGATAGAAAAATATCTATACTTTCGCAAGAGATTGGTAGTATGTGTATTTTTTTATTTTGTAATGATGTTTTTGTATCAGCTGTACTGTGGACAATTTAAAACTTTACAAAAATCTTTACACTCGTAGACGTATTTATTATTAAATAAATGTATTTTATTACACAAAAGTAAAAAAGGCACCTTTAGTTCTTGTAAAAATTGTAATAAATATTAAAAGCGACATAAGAAAGAGATGAAAAGACGGCGGCGTTGTATTTTTATTTGTTTAGAATTTAATCTATTTGTTATGTATTGAAAAGATTTGTAAAATAATATTATTTAGTTGATTGTGGTGGTCTATATCTACTTATTGTTGATTTAAATTTTTGGGTTTAGTGGTAGATATTAATTTGGAATTATTATTGTTTTCACACGATTTTTAAGATTATCTTGTTCGAATTTATATAAATACCTGATGTAATCTGAACCAAAAATACGGTACCAAACTACAGTCTAATAAGTTAAAATGTCTCATTAGTGCAACGAACAAATGAAAAATATTATATTACAAGTCAGAGCGTACTTTCAACAAGAGAAAGACAACGGTTTGGAAACTATTTTGATTGAGAAAGTGGTTAAAAGAACAGCAGATTGCCTGGGTATTTTTTTTTATATATATTTATTTGACAACGTTACATTCTTTACATGTTTGTTGCAAGTCAGAGGAAAATGCATAAAAATAAATAAATAACACATTACTAAACCACAATTGTAACCAACTAGATACAGAATATAATTTTATTTTTAGTAAAAAACACAAAAAAGACATATAAATACAAGTATTTAGCTCACAGACGGTGCCTCCATGTATTCATTAACAGAATAAAAGCAGTTTTCTAGGAAATTTTTTTTTATTTTAATTTTAAACTTTATGTAGTTTAGTATTTTTACAGCATTGCCAAGTTTGTTATACAGAGATACATTTAATGCATTTCGCTCAGCATTTACAAGTCGATACCTTGGAATCAGTAATGTGTTCGAAGATCTTGTACCGTACGTATGATTGTATGATAGTATTAGTGAAAGCACCGTTAAACGTGTTACTGCGGAAGAAAAAAGTTCCGGTATTATTCTACCATCAAAAGGGAGAAGTGGAAGGCCCCGACTGGAATGTGATGAGATTTTGCAGGGCGTCATAAGGAGAACAATATTAAATTTTTACCTGGAGCGCCGGTTTCCTTCTAATAAAAGAAGTTTACCAGAAATTGAAAGAAGATGTCGATTATTTACCAGAATTTTCAGAAATGACTTTGTACCGATGGATTAAAGAACTTCGGTTTTCCTATAAAAAACTAATTAATAAACCAATTGTAATGGAACAAAACACAATTGCTGCCAGAAGAGCGGAATTCTTATACTCCATAAAGAGATACCGCGAAGATTCTTGGCAAAGATTTTATACAGATGAAACATGGTGCGGTGCAAATCCTTCAAGGAAGTTTGGCTGGGTTGAAAGAGTTAATCCCACAAAATGGAATAATTTTGATGAATACAGAGGTGGTATACAGGAAATTAATGGCTTTAGAGGTGGAATAAAACGGCCATCAGTATCAGGACAACGGGTTATTATCTTACATATTGGTAGTAAAAATAGGTTTTTGGATGGCTGCCTGAAGTGTTTCGTTGGGAAAAAAAGTGCGGCGTCAGTGGATTACCATAACGAGATGAATAAACAACATTACGAAGGATGGTTTAGAACAGTGCTTTCCGTAATACCTGACAAATCAGTAATCGTAATTGACCAAGCACCGTATCACACAATGATGGATCCTAATTTTCGAAATCCTACAACTGCCTGGACAAAACAAAAAATAATAGAATGGATGTCCCAGCGAAAAGCAACATTGTCCGATGGATTTACAACGTTTAATGAATTAACCACACCAATGCTTTTAGACCTATGCAAGAACTATCACTTTCCAAAAACGTATCTTTTCGATACAGTTGCAAAGTAGTTACGTAATGATAATGTAAAGCTTCTATGGTTGCCAGTTGCACACTGTAGATAGAGCCATTAATTATAAATTTAGATGAAGATGATGACGATGATGATTCAAATGAAGACTTTATAGTTAGTGATAGTAGCCCTTATATTACCTTGTAAGTATTAATCTGCTTATTTACCTAGCAGCCTTTGTAAAAAACTGAAACGGCTTGCAAGTAAACGCCACTAGCTGCAAACTATAGTGCTAGCAGCCCTTAACTTACGTTGTAAATATTAATCTGTCTAACATACTTTGTACCCGTTGAGAGATAAGAAATAGTAATTAAGAATAAAGCAGACGCTTAAACGCGACCTAACTTTTAGAACAGATAATTTCGCCAGACAGTAGGTAAATAATATTGTCAAATCTGTCCATTTCTGGTTTATTCAACAATACAGGTTGGCAGAAATGTCCAAGACTTGAGTTAAAATCGCGTCTTTTTAAGCGTTTGCTAATAAATATTCCAAAAATAGTTATGGTCCAAAATTGAAATGCTCAAAGATAATTTTATAAATCTCAATACAATACAGACGGCAAAGTAGGCTAAAATTAGTCAAATTAGAAAATAAATATAAAGCGACCCGTGTGGCTGATTACGGTTCACTGCAAAATTGGGGAAATTTCTTAGTTAACTGATCAAAGTAGCTATGCCTAAAAATGAGTCATAACTAGGTCACAGTAGGTTACATAGTTAGTCCCAGAATAAACATAATTTCAACTCAAGTTCGAACAAAACTCATACACAAAGTCATGGTGTGTGATATTTTTCTAACACACATGTGGAAAACAAAGTACAATTATTAAATAACAAATAAAATTATAGTTTTCGGAAATGGTGCCAATTATTATATATACATATGTACTCTTGTTATATACATGTACCTACATATTATTCGCAATTATTTTTGAAAAAATTGTAAATTCTAGGTTGATTTTCCTTTTGACTAGTTTTTACAATTTTTGATTCAACCTGCAAGGTTACTTGAGAAATCTTTTTCGTTGCTACAAATACAAATACAAATATCTTTATTGATGCTAGTACACATAGTGTTTACACAGGTCAATACATAATAAAATCCATACAAATCTAAATCTAAAAAAAATCTAAAATATATAACATTTAAAACGACTGTCATAGGTCACATTAAAAATGGAATTTGTATATAACAATACAATCAAAACACATCGAGAACAACAAGAATCAAAAGAATTTCACGACACTTAGATCACAATTTAAAAACTCATTCAGACTGTAGAATGCTCTATTCAATAAAATATTTTTACAAGCCTCCTTAAATTGCCTTGCTGGCAACTCCCTCACACCCTCCGGCAGCTTGTTATAAAACTTTACTGCGAGATATCCGGGGCCACTCTGAGTGCGTTTCAGTCGACAGTACTGTACGACATAGTCGTTTTTATTTCGCGTATCATATTCATGTACCTTGCTATAAGACTGGTATTCAGCAGGATTGTTTTTTATGTAAACTAAATTTTCAAGTATGTAACTCGAGGGAAAAGTCAATATACGCAGATCGACAAAGGCGCCCCTGCAGTCGTCTCTATATCCCAACCCTGCGACGACCCGCACCGCCCTTCGCTGCAGCGCAAACACCCTCCATCTCTGGGGAGCATGGCCCCACGTCAGGCAGGCATATGTCAATACTGAGTGGACAAGAGAATAATAGGCTGTTCGTAAGATTTTGTTGGAAACGCTATTTGCTAACCCCCGCAGTGCAAATACGCTACCTCTCAATCGGCTGCACACACTCTCAATGTGGGAATCCCACTTCAGCCCAGGATCCAGCCAAACTCCCAGAAATTTAACCCTTTCAACATTCCTATTCACCTCACCAGTCTCTCTAAGAGAAAAAACCATCATTTGGGTTTTCTCCCTGTTCAATAGTAGCCTGTTTGATGCAAACCAATCAGCCGTCATTCGCTGCGCCCGCCCTAGCCCCTCCTGGGCTCCATCCAGTGAATCGTCTCGCACCGCGACTGTTGTGTCATCAGCAAAGAGGGTAAAACTTGAAGGTAAAGTTTGGGTGCTATTGGGTAGGTCATTTGCATATATTAGAAAGAGTAGGGGACCGAGAATGGAGCCCTGGGGCACCCCAATAGTAATACTCCTCCTTGCAGACAACCCACCAGCCATCTTCACGATTTGAGTGCGGTGGCTCAAATATGATTTAATGAGCTGAATACTATTTGGATGAAAGTTGTAGTACTTAAGCTTTTCCAGGAGAATCCCATGACAGACACAGTCGAATGCCTTGCTCAGGTCGCAGAACAATACAGAGCTATAGTCCCCTGCCTCAAATACCCCACATATGTAAGTCACCAAATTTTGAATACCCTGTACCGTGTTTTTGTTTTTCCGGAAACCAAATTGGCATGTAGTGAAGAGGTTATTTGATTCAAAGTATCTGGTGACCCCAACAGAAATGCATTTTTCCAAGATCTTTGAGAATATGGGTAATAGGGAAATTGGACGATAGTTTTCAGTACTCTGAGGATTTCCTTTTTTAAATACAGGTATTACTAAGGCTTCTTTTAATTTATCTGGAAAAACACCGGCATTTATACATAGGTTAATTAGTTTTGTGAGCGGAATTGTTATAATATGTTTTATTGTTTTTATCAGTTTAATGTTCAATCCTGATATGTCAGTACTATTCTTATTCTTTAAATTAGAAATAATATCCCTAACCTCGTTGTAGCTTACTTCACTAAAGGTGAATAAGTTATTATTATTTAAAATTGGTTTACCTAGAAACGTAAATGGATCTTTATCAACAGTCTCGATACTACTTGAGAGATTTTTTGCTATTTCTGAGAAGTAGTTATTAAATTGATCAGGTGAGATATCAACAGAATCATTTGAAATGGCTTTTGATGTTTTGCCTCTTTTTTCATTTAATATGTTCCACATGGTTTTCACAGGATTTTTTGAGCTATTTATAAGATTATCATTTGCTCTAATTTTAGCTTTTTTTATTTCAAGTTTATATTGATTACGATAGTCTTTTAACTCGGACTTGTTTGCTTCATTTTTATATTGATTATATGTCTCAGTAAGAAACTTTAAATGTTCACGCATTTCTCTGAGCTCATTGTCAAACCAAGAGATATTATTCGACTGGTCTGATCTCACAACATAAGTTTTTTGTGGGAACGACCGCAGAAAGGCACCCTCTATCTCACCAAGAAATGCATTAAATTTCTCCTCAACACTCAAGTTATTACCTAGTAACAAAGTATCCCACTCAATATTTTCTACGTAATTGTAGAATCCCTGCAGACCCCTTTGAGTAATTGGCCTACAAACCTTCTTATCACTTACCACTGTTTTTGGTAAAACATCCACATCGAATTCAATTCTCTGACATTTATGATCTGACAGGTGAAGATCAACTGTTGATGCCAAAAAATGCCCTTGAAAATTAACAAAGATATTATCTAAGCATGCACCCTGCCTTGTGCTGTCACTGTGCGTTAAGGCGAAGCCGTAACTCCCCAGGCCATCACAGAGCAGTGTGCACTCTCTGTCAGCAGTACCGAAGTGTACATTGAAGTCGCCAGCAAAAACAACTTTTTTAGCTAAGTCTAGATTTACCAGTACTTGTTCCAGCACTTCCATAAAAGAATTAAAGGAACCGTTTGGAGGTCTATACAATGAAATTACATAGATGTTATATTTATTAATAAATATTGAGCTAATTTCAATAACTCCTTCAATACTTAACCTTGTCAAATGATCTAAGGGTCGTACATCCAAGGTATTCCTATAGAATATTGCAGATCCTCCCCCTCTATGGTCTTTACGGGCAAAGTAGCTTCCAACTTTTAACATGTCCATACTCAGCACCTCCATTTCTTCTTTCATGAGCCAATGCTCAGTCACACATAGTATTTCCAGGTTCTCTTCCATTATTGCTGCTTCCATCTCAAGCACTTTATTACGTAACGATCTTACATTGGCATTCAGTAGTCTGAATTTTATTCTTAAGGTACCCTGTTCCATAGGGATCCTCCCCTGGTTCGGCGTTGGATGTTCAAAAAATGGTTCACAATGGAACCTTTAGGCCACAGTGTAGCATTCAGATAGTCATTCTTACTGTCATTTGGGACTTCCAGCTTAAAAGAACTTTTTTTATTTGTTTTGGTTTTCATTTTTTCACATTTGCAACCTTTTTCTATGTTATTAGCTTTTAGGAAGGACATGATATCCTCTGTGTTAACTTCTGGAGCAAATCCTGATAGGAACACATATGCTTTTTTTTCGGCGATCTTTAGGCCAGTCTCCTCTTCACTAGTGCATACTAATGGTTTTGGTCGATTTTCTGGAGCATGTCGGTTTTTTTTCCGTCTCTGTATTTGCCATTCTTCATTATGATCATCTGAATCTTGCTGTGGGCATTCCTCGTCAATCAGTTTGTTTTGATTTTTTGTTTGCAGTTGATTTTTTCCGGATTGACGTTTCTGTTGGTTGCTAACTGCGCCTGCGTATCCACCATTACTGGTTGCATGTATTGCAGGGGCTGGTTCTTGATTATCCATTTTCGGTGTTGCCCGGGTTGCCTGTATTGCAGGGGCTATTTCCTGATTATCGATTCTTGGTGCTATCTGGGTTGCCTGTCTATCAGCAGTCATTTGCACTTTTTGTTGATATGATTTTTCCATAGCTTTTAATTTTTCTTCGAGAAAATTTGCTTTTTCTTTCCATAGTATTCTGCTCTCTTCCAAGATTTGATTCTTGCTTTTTAGTTCGGCGATCAGTAGCCTTAAATAGGACATCTCAAGTTTGCCATCCTTGTCGAGGTCGTCCATGATGTCAATGTTTGTTTCATTGTCGACATTCAAGGTTTCACGTTTTTCTTCGTTTAGGCTCTCTAATTGTTGGTTTTCACAACACTTTTTCGTTGATTTCACACCACAGGAGTTATGGTACCATTTCTTGCAGTTTGTACACTGAACTCGTTTATTTACCGCGACATTTTTGCAAAAAATGCAGAGCACTTTGACCGGCTTAACTTCACTGTCGGCCATCTTATCTGGTTATCAATAGCATTACCTTTAGTTTTAATCCTCTTTTTTGCTACAAATTACCATTTCCACTATACAACTTTCTCAGTTCTGTCCATGATACAAATAAAAGAAGGTATGATATCAAACCGTGTCAAATTCGTCCGGGTTCGCGCATGACGTCACGCCGTGATTTATTTTTGAAATTTACAACGCGCAATATAGAGTTTACGTTTGTTAACTATTGGCAATATACTTTGCCTCCTGCTTATAATACAAATTTTATAGTATATTATTTAAAATAATCATATAAATAAAGGGATAAATACATACATTGATTAAATTGATTGTCCATATCCCAACCATACACAGCACATCTCATTTTTACTTTTAAACTCCTAAAAGTAATATAAAAACACCAAAAAATAGGTTAAAAAACACCGCGATCTTAATAAAGACGTGTTTCGTTTACAAAATATAGCGGAATTGGTCACGGCGTGACGTAAATGGCCACGCCTACCTGCGCGGTATCATATCTTCTTTTATTTGTATCATGAGTTCTGTCTTTTTCTTTAAAATGTCGTTGGCTTGAGCCTTTCCGATTTGTAATCTTTCGGCCTAAACCCGAACACTGTAGTTATTCCTTTCACAGCACTCTATCACTAATAATTTCTCTTCCAAACTCAAAAGCTTTCTCTAAATAGTAAATCATATTTATTGAAAAACAGTTATGGACATTCTACTTTTTATTCTTTTTTAATGATTGATCACAAAAATCCAGTAAAAATTTGTCAGCTTGGAAAAAACTAGCAAACTTAAATGAATGACAAACAACTTATAACAAAGAAGTAGGCTGTTTCCGCTGTGAAAAACTGGTAGTCGTGTGAAAAGTGTAGTTTATAACTCGCACGGAATGCACATTTCTTACTCGCCTACGGCTCATGCCGCAAACTTTAATACTCGTAGAAATTGAGTATAATTCCGTACTTGTTGTACAGTGTACTATTTCTCACAGTTCAACAGTGTAAAAGTGAAAGAATGAAACACATTGTGGAAAATTAGTTACTATCCATGCGGTGTTTAAGACTTTTCATAGCAATCGTAGAACAAGGAACATTTGGAATTTTCTGTATTATTTTGGTAACAACAGCACTTGTGGATGTACTAATTAAAGTGACTTTCAATAAGAGACATGTTACAATGTATAGCGTTATTTTTATCGTGATATGCCATTTTCCACAAATAAATAGGTTATAGCAATGTTGTGGTTGATGGATTGAAATGGGAAAAGCGTATTGTCACCGCCAAATTGTGTCAGCATTGTACAGGAGGCGGTTTGATTATTTGACGTTATGCGTTGTGTGTTTCCAGTTATGGACGTTTTGTGTTCTGCTCTTGTTTTTAATTGGTAACATTAACAGATTGGTCATGTGTTTTGCTTCTTTGGTTTCGAAAAACCAGGTAATTCCATGCATTCCATAAGGAATATACATGTATTTTTTATTGTATAAATCGTTTAAGGAAGTCATTACAAATCCAAAAATATTATTTTAAAGAAAAGTACTAGGTACGGTAATTTAATTAAAAAAATTTACATGTCGGTATAATTTATTACAATTTATAAACAGGCATTTGCCCTCGTTGCCAATAGGCTTCGCGAGATAAGCAAAAATAAGTATCAATTTATATGTAAACCCATATACGTATTACTACTATATAGCGAACGACAAAAAATGTTGAAGCAAAGACGTAGCCTTTGGAAACAATTGCTAACCAGTCACGTGATGTACTGAACATACCCTTGGGAGGTTTTTGCAGCGAACAACGAAAAAATGATGAAACAAAGACGTAGCCTTCGGAAACAATTGCTAACCAGTCATATGACGTACTGAACATCCCTCCTAAACAACCACGTGGTTTGTCCAGTTAATCAAGCTGAGGAAACCGACAAGTTCACATTTTAAACTGTTGTCAGAACTGACACTGGCAGTTCCGTCAAGTGCTGGTACATCCACTTGGTACAAAACCAAAGAAAAGACGATTTTATCCTTGCTTCAAATTTTAACAACGGGTAGATTGGATGCTAACAATATAGTAGTAATACGTATATGTGTAAACACATATACGTATTACTATATTATATAGCGAACGACGAAAAAATGTTGAAGCAAAGACGTAGCCTTTGGAAACAATTGCTAACAACTCATCACGTGACTACTGAACATACCTTTGGGGGTTTTTTGAAGCGAAGGACGAAAAATGATGAAACAAAGACGTAGCCTTCGGAAACAATTGCTAACCAGTCACATGACGTGTTGAACATCCCTCCTAAACAACCACGTGATTTGCCCAGCTATCTTTAGTTTTGACAGGTAAAAAGACGAAAAGGAAATCGACAAGCTCACATTTTAAACTGCTGTCGGAACTGACTGTGACAGTTCCGTCAAGTGCTGACACATCACGTGGTACAAAAGAAAAGAAAAGGAGATTTTATCTTTGCTTCAAATTTTAACAACGGGTAGACTGGATGCTAACAATATAGTAGTAATACGTATATGTGTAAACATAAAACTTAACCTAGAAGTGCTACATATAAACGTATATGAATAGACAGCTTCTGTGAGAGTCCGAAAGCAAATGAGCATTTTCTCGTACGATTTTACCTGTACCAGTTGATTTGCCACACTAATTGTTGTAAAACTGTATGTACACAATGTCAGTCTACAAGACCTAAAGTTAAACAGGTTTGTTACGCAACACAAAAAACATCCATGTTTCCTTGCGTCACATACTCTATCCGTTTTTCGCAACACGACATCAACCAATCAGACGAGAAATTTAACTTCGGCCACAAAGGCAGTGTTGCCAGGTCCAAATTTTTTTTCTCTATTTAGGTTTCCTAAACTTGTCGAATTTTCCCTAAAAATTTTAATATGGGGAATATTTTGTTTAGTAATTTTAGAAAAAAGTTTTTAAGGCTTACTATATCGAATTCTTTGTTGGGTTGGCCATTTTGGGCAGTTTTTCTTCTCAAAAGGCCATTTTGTTCCATCTAATTTTTCTCAAATTATATGAACTGTTTTTGTGTTATATTAAATGTATAATTGTGAAATATTTTTTACGAGAAAAATAATTGATTCACGCTATTCGCCATTGAAACTTATTAAACAAACAAAATACGCTTATATTTATAATAATGTTTATTAGTATCAACTTTAGGGAGAAAACACATCTAATATAAGTAGAATATTCGATAAAGATAATATACATAAACATATATATATATATATATATATATATATATATATATATATATATATATATATATATATATATATATATATATATATATATGTAAATGCGAAGATTTACTTCTTCGCTAGTGCAGCGAAAAGGCCGTGAATGAAAAATAAAAATAATGAGGACTATCTTTGATTCTGGTCTGGGTGACCTCCTGCTATCGATTTCTGGGCCCTTACCCATCAGCGGGCAGGCTTACACCCAGGGTGGCTGAAGAACAGACCACGATTTGACCAGAATCAAAGAGAGTCCTTATATCCAAAATGTTCGGAAAGGATGGGTAAGATGTAGTGGCTCGCGCCAACTAGTTCACCCAGTGTTGCTCCAAAAATATTTGGCTGCTAACACAATAATACTCGAAAGTATGTCGATGTCGATTTTCTCGACGTCGACGGTACAAATGCACCATTGTACAACAATAGTAGAAAAATGGAAGATTTCTTGGCCTGTAGGTAATATAATATATGTAAATGCGAAGATTTACTTCTTCGCTAGTGCAGCGAAAAGGCCGTGAATGAAAAATAAAAATAATGAGGACTATCTTTGATTCTGGTCTGGGTGACCTCCTGCTATCGATTTCTGGGCCCTTACCCATCAGCGGGCAGGCTTACACCCAGGGTGGCTGAAGAACAGACCACGATTTGACCAGAATCAAAGAGAGTCCTTATATCCAAAATGTTCGGAAAGGATGGGTAAGATGTAGTGGCTCGCGCCAACTAGTTCACCCAGTGTTGCTCCAAAAATATTTGGCTGCTAACACAATAATACTCGAAAGTATGTCGATGTCGATTTTCTCGACGTCGACGGTACAAATGCACCATTGTACAACAATAGTAGAAAAATGGAAGATTTCTTGGCCTGTAGGTAATATAATATATGTAAATGCGAAGATTTACTTCTTCGCTAGTGCAGCGAAAAGGCCGTGAATGAAAAATAAAAATAATGAGGACTATCTTTGATTCTGGTCTGGGTGACCTCCTGCTATCGATTTCTGGGCCCTTACCCATCAGCGGGCAGGCTTACACCCAGGGTGGCTGAAGAACAGACCACGATTTGACCAGAATCAAAGAGAGTCCTTATATCCAAAATGTTCGGAAAGGATGGGTAAGATGTAGTGGCTCGCGCCAACTAGTTCACCCAGTGTTACTCCAAAAATATTTGGCTGCTAACACAATAATACTCGAAAGTATGTCGATGTCGATTTTCTCGACGTCGACGGTACAAATGCACCATTGTACAACAATAGTAGAAAAATGGAAGATTTCTTGGCCTGTAGGTAATATAATATATGTAAATGCGAAGATTTACTTCTTCGCTAGTGCAGCGAAAAGGCCGTGAATGAAAAATAAAAATAATGAGGACTATCTTTGATTCTGGTCTGGGTGACCTCCTGCTATCGATTTCTGGGCCCTTACCCATCAGCGGGCAGGCTTACACCCAGGGTGGCTGAAGAACAGACCACGATTTGACCAGAATCAAAGAGAGTCCTTATATCCAAAATGTTCGGAAAGGATGGGTAAGATGTAGTGGCTCGCGCCAACTAGTTCACCCAGTGTTGCTCCAAAAATATTTGGCTGCTAACACAATAATACTCGAAAGTATGTCGATGTCGATTTTCTCGACGTCGACGGTACAAATGCACCATTGTACAACAATAGTAGAAAAATGGAAGATTTCTTGGCCTGTAGGTAATACAGGGTGTCCCACGACGAACTGCCGCGATCGATTATGGAAAAAGTATAAATAGCAAAGATCTGAAAATTTGGTAACATACTAATGTCAATGGGGGCAATTCGGCTAAAATATTTTCAAAATGGTGGCACTTCCGGTTGTACCGGAAGTAGATATCAACTTGCTTATTTTAAATAGAACACCCTATATATTATTTCATTTTCGGATTTTACGTAAAATTCTAATCGCATTTCATGTATAATCTCCTATACCTAACTCTAACCGTTTTTGACATATTTCAAATTTTATGCCAAAAATGACGTTTGCAGGCCGAAAAATAATTATCGATTTTTCCTACATGAATGCCTTTATGATTTAATTGGGGTTGGTTTCCTTGTGGAAGGGGATCTACTTTAGTAGACTGTGTTGATAATTTGGTAATAAATAAATACAGGGTGATCAAAAACTAACATTAATAATGAAATTGAAAAAATCGTTAAAAGTCATATTTTTCAAATGGAAGCCCCCTATTTTTATAATTTTACCCTACTCAGCATTAAAAATAAGGGTAACTTTGTATAAGGTTGTCTATTCCGAAAATCGATAGTTTTAGAAAAAATGGCAGTTTAACATTTTTCTATTGTAAAAATCATATACGGTTTTCAAGTTTTGTTATTAGTTGGCCATGACCGGGAGGCGCGGACAAAAAAAAACACTCGAGCACTACAGAAATGTCATTATTTCTTGCCATTTGACAATTATTGATAATAATCATGCCAGGGCGATTAAATTATACAAACGAAGATTATTTAAATTTGTTTATTATCTATGGGGAATGTAACAAAGTTTTATCAGGAACATGCGAGACATTTGCTGACAGATATCCAGATAAACAGAAACCGCCACGGAACAGTGTTAAACGAATAATGGAAAATTTCAAAAATTTTGGCACTGTTAAGGCAAAAATGCATAAAAGAAAACCCATTCTCAATGATGAAAATGTCGAAATTGCAATTTTGGGATATTTTGCGGCATATCCTATGACAGCATTAAGACAAGTGGCTCTACATACAGGAATCTCAAAGAGCTCAATCCATAGAATTCTGTTGAAAGCTCATGGTGGAAATTTTGAACATTTATTAAAATAAGTTGTTTTCCTGAATTTTTGAAATTTTCCATTATTCGTTTAACACTGTTCCGTGACGGTTTCTGTTTATCTGGATATCTGTCAGCAAATGTCTCGCATGTTCCTGATAAAACTTTGTTACATTCCCCATAGATAATAAACAAATTTAAATAATCTTCGTTTGTATAATTTAATCGGCCTGGCATGATTATTATCAATAATTGTCAAATGGCAAGAAATAATGACATTTCTGTAGTGCTCGAGTGTTTTTTTGTCCGCGCCTCCCGGTCATGGCCAACTAATAACAAAACTTGAAAACCGTATATGATTTTTACAATCGAAAAATGTTAAACTGCCATTTTTTCTAAAACTATCGATTTTCGGAATAGACAACCTTATACAAAGTTACCCTTATTTTTAATGCTGAGTAGGGTAAAATTATAAAAATAGGGGGCTTCCATTTGAAAAAAATGACTTTTAACGATTTTTTCAATTTCATTTTTAATGTTAGTTTTTGATCACCCTGTATTTATTTATTACCAAATTATCAACACAGTCTACTAAAGTAGATCCCCTTCCACAAGGAAACCAACCCCAATTAAATCATAAAGGCATTCATGTAGGAAAAATCGATAATTATTTTTCGGCCTGCAAACGTCATTTTTGGCATAAAATTTGAAATATGTCAAAAACGGTTTGAGTTAGGTATAGGAGATAATACATGAAATGCGATTAGAATTTTACGTAAAATCCGAAAATGAAATAATATATAGGGTGTTCCATTTAAAATAAGCAAGTTGATATCTACTTCCGGTACAACCGGAAGTACCACCATTTTGAAAATATTTTAGCCGAATTGCCCCCATTGACATTAGTATGTTACCAAATTTTCAGATCTTTGCTATTTATACTTTTTCCATAATCGATCGCGGCAGTTCGTCGTGGGACACCCTGTATAATATATGTAAATGCGAAGATTTACTTCTTCGCTAGTGCAGCGAAAAGGCCGTGAATGAAAAATAAAAATAATGAGGACTATCTTTGATTCTGGTCTGGGTGACCTCCTGCTATCGATTTCTGGGCCCTTACCCATCAGCGGGCAGGCTTACACCCAGGGTGGCTGAAGAACAGACCACGATTTGACCAGAATCAAAGAGAGTCCTTATATCCAAAATGTTCGGAAAGGATGGGTAAGATGTAGTGGCTCGCGCCAACTAGTTCACCCAGTGTTGCTCCAAAAATATTTGGCTGCTAACACAATAATACTCGAAAGTATGTCGATGTCGATTTTCTCGACGTCGACGGTACAAATGCACCATTGTACAACAATAGTAGAAAAATGGAAGATTTCTTGGCCTGTAGGTAATATAATATATGTAAATGCGAAGATTTACTTCTTCGCTAGTGCAGCGAAAAGGCCGTGAATGAAAAATAAAAATAATGAGGACTATCTTTGATTCTGGTCTGGGTGACCTCCTGCTATCGATTTCTGGGCCCTTACCCATCAGCGGGCAGGCTTACACCCAGGGTGGCTGAAGAACAGACCACGATTTGACCAGAATCAAAGAGAGTCCTTATATCCAAAATGTTCGGAAAGGATGGGTAAGATGTAGTGGCTCGCGCCAACTAGTTCACCCAGTGTTGCTCCAAAAATATTTGGCTGCTAACACAATAATACTCGAAAGTATGTCGATGTCGATTTTCTCGACGTCGACGGTACAAATGCACCATTGTACAACAATAGTAGAAAAATGGAAGATTTCTTGGCCTGTAGGTAATATAATATATGTAAATGCGAAGATTTACTTCTTCGCTAGTGCAGCGAAAAGGCCGTGAATGAAAAATAAAAATAATGAGGACTATCTTTGATTCTGGTCTGGGTGACCTCCTGCTATCGATTTCTGGGCCCTTACCCATCAGCGGGCAGGCTTACACCCAGGGTGGCTGAAGAACAGACCACGACTTGACCAGAATCAAAGAGAGTCCTTATATCCAAAATGTTCGGAAAGGATGGGTAAGATGTAGTGGCTCGCGCCAACTAGTTCACCCAGTGTTGCTCCAAAAATATTTGGCTGCTAACACAATAATACTCGAAAGTATGTCGATGTCGATTTTCTCGACGTCGACGGTACAAATGCACCATTGTACAACAATAGTAGAAAAATGGAAGATTTCTTGGCCTGTAGGTAATATAATATATGTAAATGCGAAGATTTACTTCTTCGCTAGTGCAGCGAAAAGGCCGTGAATGAAAAATAAAAATAATGAGGACTATCTTTGATTCTGGTCTGGGTGACCTCCTGCTATCGATTTCTGGGCCCTTACCCATCAGCGGGCAGGCTTACACCCAGGGTGGCTGAAGAACAGACCACGATTTGACCAGAATCAAAGAGAGTCCTTATATCCAAAATGTTCGGAAAGGATGGGTAAGATGTAGTGGCTCGCGCCAACTAGTTCACCCAGTGTTGCTCCAAAAATATTTGGCTGCTAACACAATAATACTCGAAAGTATGTCGATGTCGATTTTCTCGACGTCGACGGTACAAATGCACCATTGTACAACAATAGTAGAAAAATGGAAGATTTCTTGGCCTGTAGGTAATATAATATATGTAAATGCGAAGATTTACTTCTTCGCTAGTGCAGCGAAAAGGCCGTGAATGAAAAATAAAAATAATGAGGACTATCTTTGATTCTGGTCTGGGTGACCTCCTGCTATCGATTTCTGGGCCCTTACCCATCAGCGGGCAGGCTTACACCCAGGGTGGCTGAAGAACAGACCACGATTTGACCAGAATCAAAGAGAGTCCTTATATCCAAAATGTTCGGAAAGGATGGGTAAGATGTAGTGGCTCGCGCCAACTAGTTCACCCAGTGTTGCTCCAAAAATATTTGGCTGCTAACACAATAATACTCGAAAGTATGTCGATGTCGATTTTCTCGACGTCGACGGTACAAATGCACCATTGTACAACAATAGTAGAAAAATGGAAGATTTCTTGGCCTGTAGGTAATATAATATATGTAAATGCGAAGATTTACTTCTTCGCTAGTGCAGCGAAAAGGCCGTGAATGAAAAATAAAAATAATGAGGACTATCTTTGATTCTGGTCTGGGTGACCTCCTGCTATCGATTTCTGGGCCCTTACCCATCAGCGGGCAGGCTTACACCCAGGGTGGCTGAAGAACAGACCACGATTTGACCAGAATCAAAGAGAGTCCTTATATCCAAAATGTTCGGAAAGGATGGGTAAGATGTAGTGGCTCGCGCCAACTAGTTCACCCAGTGTTGCTCCAAAAATATTTGGCTGCTAACACAATAATACTCGAAAGTATGTCGATGTCGATTTTCTCGACGTCGACGGTACAAATGCACCATTGTACAACAATAGTAGAAAAATGGAAGATTTCTTGGCCTGTAGGTAATATAATATATGTAAATGCGAAGATTTACTTCTTCGCTAGTGCAGCGAAAAGGCCGTGAATGAAAAATAAAAATAATGAGGACTATCTTTGATTCTGGTCTGGGTGACCTCCTGCTATCGATTTCTGGGCCCTTACCCATCAGCGGGCAGGCTTACACCCAGGGTGGCTGAAGAACAGACCACGATTTGACCAGAATCAAAGAGAGTCCTTATATCCAAAATGTTCGGAAAGGATGGGTAAGATGTAGTGGCTCGCGCCAACTAGTTCACCCAGTGTTGCTCCAAAAATATTTGGCTGCTAACACAATAATACTCGAAAGTATGTCGATGTCGATTTTCTCGACGTCGACGGTACAAATGCACCATTGTACAACAATAGTAGAAAAATGGAAGATTTCTTGGCCTGTAGGTAATATAATATATGTAAATGCGAAGATTTACTTCTTCGCTAGTGCAGCGAAAAGGCCGTGAATGAAAAATAAAAATAATGAGGACTATCTTTGATTCTGGTCTGGGTGACCTCCTGCTATCGATTTCTGGGCCCTTACCCATCAGCGGGCAGGCTTACACCCAGGGTGGCTGAAGAACAGACCAAGATTTGACCAGAATCAAAGAGAGTCCTTATATCCAAAATGTTCGGAAAGGATGGGTAAGATGTAGTGGCTCGCGCCAACTAGTTCACCCAGTGTTGCTCCAAAAATATTTGGCTGCTAACACAATAATACTCGAAAGTATGTCGATGTCGATTTTCTCGACGTCGACGGTACAAATGCACCATTGTACAACAATAGTAGAAAAATGGAAGATTTCTTGGCCTGTAGGTAATATAATATATGTAAATGCGAAGATTTACTTCTTCGCTAGTGCAGCGAAAAGGCCGTGAATGAAAAATAAAAATAATGAGGACTATCTTTGATTCTGGTCTGGGTGACCTCCTGCTATCGATTTCTGGGCCCTTACCCATCAGCGGGCAGGCTTACACCCAGGGTGGCTGAAGAACAGACCACGATTTGACCAGAATCAAAGAGAGTCCTTATATCCAAAATGTTCGGAAAGGATGGGTAAGATGTAGTGGCTCGCGCCAACTAGTTCACCCAGTGTTGCTCCAAAAATATTTGGCTGCTAACACAATAATACTCGAAAGTATGTCGATGTCGATTTTCTCGACGTCGACGGTACAAATGCACCATTGTACAACAGTAGTAGAAAAATGGAAGATTTCTTGGCCTGTAGGTAATATAATATATGTAAATGCGAAGATTTACTTCTTCGCTAGTGCAGCGAAAAGGCCGTGAATGAAAAATAAAAATAATGAGGACTATCTTTGATTCTGGTCTGGGTGACCTCCTGCTATCGATTTCTGGGCCCTTACCCATCAGCGGGCAGGCTTACACCCAGGGTGGCTGAAGAACAGACCACGATTTGACCAGAATCAAAGAGAGTCCTTATATCCAAAATGTTCGGAAAGGATGGGTAAGATGTAGTGGCTCGCGCCAACTAGTTCACCCAGTGTTGCTCCAAAAATATTTGGCTGCTAACACAATAATACTCGAAAGTATGTCGATGTCGATTTTCTCGACGTCGACGGTACAAATGCACCATTGTACAACAATAGTAGAAAAATGGAAGATTTCTTGGCCTGTAGGTAATATAATATATGTAAATGCGAAGATTTACTTCTTCGCTAGTGCAGCGAAAAGGCCGTGAATGAAAAATAAAAATAATGAGGACTATCTTTGATTCTGGTCTGGGTGACCTCCTGCTATCGATTTCTGGGCCCTTACCCATCAGCGGGCAGGCTTACACCCAGGGTGGCTGAAGAACAGACCACGATTTGACCAGAATCAAAGAGAGTCCTTATATCCAAAATGTTCGGAAAGGATGGGTAAGATGTAGTGGCTCGCGCCAACTAGTTCACCCAGTGTTGCTCCAAAAATATTTGGCTGCTAACACAATAATACTCGAAAGTATGTCGATGTCGATTTTCTCGACGTCGACGGTACAAATGCACCATTGTACAACAATAGTAGAAAAATGGAAGATTTCTTGGCCTGTAGGTAATATAATATATGTAAATGCGAAGATTTACTTCTTCGCTAGTGCAGCGAAAAGGCCGTGAATGAAAAATAAAAATAATGAGGACTATCTTTGATTCTGGTCTGGGTGACCTCCTGCTATCGATTTCTGGGCCCTTACCCATCAGCGGGCAGGCTTACACCCAGGGTGGCTGAAGAACAGACCACGATTTGACCAGAATCAAAGAGAGTCCTTATATCCAAAATGTTCGGAAAGGATGGGTAAGATGTAGTGGCTCGCGCCAACTAGTTCATCCAGTGTTGCTCCAAAAATATTTGGCTGCTAACACAATAATCCTCGAAAGTATGTCGATGTCGATTTTCTCGACGTCGACGGTACAAATGCACCATTGTACAACAACAGTAGAAAAATGGAAGATTTCTTGGCCTGTAGGTAATATAATATATGTAAATGCGAAGATTTACTTCTTCGCTAGTGCAGCGAAAAGGCCGTGAATGAAAAATAAAAATAATGAGGACTATCTTTGATTCTGGTCTGGGTGACCTCCTGCTATCGATTTCTGGGCCCTTACCCATCAGCGGGCAGGCTTACACCCAGGGTGGCTGAGAAGAAATCGATAGCAGGAGGTCACCCAGACCAGAATCAAAGATAGTCCTCATTATTTTTATTTTTCATTCACGGCCTTTTCGCTGCACTAGCGAAGAAGTAAATCTTCGCATTTACATATATTATATTACCTACAGGCCAAGAAATCTTCCATTTTTCTACTATTGTTGTACAATGGTGCATTTGTACCGTCGACGACGAGAAAATCGACATCGACATACTTTCGAGTATTATTGTGTTAGCAGCCAAATATTTTTGGAGCAACACTGGGTGAACTAGTTGGCGCGAGCCACTACATCTTACCCATCCTTTCCGAACATTTTGGATATAAGGACTCTCTTTGATTCTGGTCAAATCGTGGTCTGTTCTTCAGCCACCCTGGGTGTAAGCCTGCCCGCTGATGGGTAAGGGCCCAGAAATCGATAGCAGGAGGTCACCCAGACCAGAATCAAAGATAGTCCTCATTATTTTTATTTTTCATTCACGGCCTTTTCGCTGCACTAGCGAAGAAGTAAATCTTCGCATTTACATATATTATATTACCTACAGGCCAAGAAATCTTCCATTTATATATATATATATATATATATATATATATATATATATATATATATATATATATATATATATATATACTCCATTTTGCTCGCAGAAGAACCGAAAGACTTTAAATCGCATATTCAATTTAAAATACATTTTTCAAAATGGAATACAGAAAACAAAGGCGAACACGTAGAGCAATATTAAAAATAACGATTTATTAGAAAAACTACCGAAATTATGGAAATTTCCCTTTTTGCCTGCTGCTTGGCTTTTTTCCTCAGATTTAGGGAAATTTCCCTACCAATGGCAACACTGCACAAAGGTGTGCATTTAGAAGAGTAGCATGTGGAGAGCCGCCTCTTTACCCATACAGTAATTAGATTCTTATTGGTGTAGCGGTTGTTGTTTTTAATACAGTGTAATTGATGTATACTTTTTTTTATTAAACAATGAAATATATTAAAAGTTACCCTACAAATATTGTATTATGCCGGTGTGAAAGAATACCAGTGCAAGAGCCCTGAAAACCTATTTTTCACCTACCGAGAATAGCCGTTGTTAGAAGCTAACGTATGACCCATTCGTTATCAATCACCCGGTTTAAATATTAAGCATTTACGTTATACCATAGACTAAATAATACCTAGACTCTAGACGAACACTACCGTGCAACGAAACGCGGGTCTCCCTTGAGACATTTGGTGGGTCTACTGGTTTATGGTTTAAAAGTTTGTTTGTCTACCATTATATAAATATGTATACCTACTATGTATCTACATGTATGGTGGACAAACAAACTTTTAAACCGTAAACCAGTATATTCACCAAATGTCTCAAGGGAGACCGGCTGTTCGGTGTATTCGAGTGTCTGTCTATATTCTTTATAGTCTCTAGTTATACATTTAATTTACTTCAGTTTATTTAATATTTATATTTTTAGAACAGTACAAATACAGCAGGAACGAAAGTACTGCTAAGTGCCCGCCTATTTAATAATTTTGCGATTTTAAGTTAATTGGATAAATTTATTATTTACAACAATGCACAGAGAAATTACTACAAATGCAGTCTTGCGGAGGCATGCAACTATCAGTGGCGGACATGGAAGTTTTAACATTTTAAAAAGATAAAATAACACGACGTATGATAAATATTGCACACGTTAGAGAGATAAAAGGTGTTTGTCTAATGCAACACATGCAGAACGCTATGTTTCACAGACTAATTGATGCAAATAAAAGCAGAAGCTGGTCAACCACAACTTAGTCATCTGTAAGAGATGAAAAAGTTCAATAACACGCAAATTTTTAAATATTTAAAAATATACATAGAATGGTAGTGCTTGGGCTTAAAGCCAGCGTCTATTAAAAAAAGGTTTACTTGATGTTAGGAAAATTATCATATTCAGCGTATATTTTTATAAAGTTCGGTTAAACGGGAAATAATAATCAAGAAATGTTCTCTAAAATCTTAACAGCCAGATCTTCCAACGCTGGAGACTAGACATATCCAGATATGGAAAACTGAACGCTTTTCTGAAGTCAAAGTCTAAGAATTCCAGAAATCTAAAAAGTCCGTTGTTTATTTATCTTATTTTTAATATCCTTGAGTTTGGTTATTTTTAAAAAATCACTGACTTTGTATCACATATTGTCTACGAATATATCAGCGAATATGACAAATAAATTCGATCAAGCTACTAAAACTTTAGAAGATGTTAAACCATTTAATGAGGTTTTTGCAAGATATATGTTAGACACAAGAAAACAGCAGCAAGCATAGATCAATATGTCCAAGCTTTAAAGGTATTAAGCAAGAATTGCAATTTTAAATCGGTCGTTGCAGATGAAAACAAAAATGATTTTATTTGCGATGCTTTTAAAGGTGGATTAATTAATTAAAATATGTCAACGTCTTTTGGAATATAACACTTTAAATTTAGAAGATGCTATTATTCAGTCTCGAGCTCTAGAAGAAGCGAGAAGGTGGTCAGACGTCTATTTTAGCAACAATTCCTTAAATGCCGCTTGTCCAAGTGAAATCATCAATGAATCACACACAAACCCAACTACCTTTGCAGCTATCGTATCACAGTGGGAACTAGTTTTACCTGATGCATGATAATTACATACACTCCATACGTTCCTTGCCGTCGACATTATTTCTAGGTTAAACAGTATCAGCGTTGAATAATTTCTTTAAAAAAATCGACATTCGGTATACCAATATTGCTATCAGTAAGAAAAACAAAACAGATATATTTTCCAAATTAATGGTAGCATTTAATGGTAATATTTTTAGTAATTTGATTCATTGGTGTGTTAATGAATGTTATTATCCCTCGCATAATGTTATTTTCTTGTATATAAATCGAGCTTTGTATATAAATCGAGCTCTGTACTATTATTACAGCAAGCTTTACCACAACAATAACACTATTGTAGCTTTTGTTATACTAATTAGGTTTTAGCACAAGCAGTTTGTTCGACTGTGTAAAAGCGATTCGGTCTCAACTTTACTAGATATGGTAATTCTTACGTATTACATTATTGTCGGTTAGTACAATTATTACACTGAAAAAAAACTTATTACTCGTATCCTTATTGAAAAAAAGTATCGCAAAAATGATCATTTATAACAAAATTGGACACGAGGATGAGGTAATTATCAAGCAAGTCCACAATTTCGGTGACGTAGGTTCAACTACAGTTGCCGCTTAGGCTATTGCACAAAGGCAATAGGTTAGTGACCACACATGTACCAAGAATTTTAAATTATGTTGAAGGCGCGGCCCGTCCATAATGTCATTTGGTCAATGACCCACTTAAATTTATTTTCAATGATCCACCAAATAATTTATTTTTTAAAACCAAACTTTTCTTTCAAAAAGTGCAAGTTCCATGCGAAAACTCCCCAAAAAAAGAATCAAACCAAGCCATCGTCGAAAGGGCTACATCCTAAAATCGCCACCAACCCCTTGTTAATGTATTGTCAAACATTTTACCTGCAGAGGGTATAGCCCAAAATCGCCACTACTCTTATCTTCTGAATAAATTAAATGAAATGTATTTTATGGTTTCTTGGTAATAATATAATAAAATTATTGTAAATATCGGCAAAACACCCTGGCGCACCGATCCCTCTTCGCTTGCGAGGAAAGAGACTGGTCAGGGCCCCTAACCAGGTGCTAACCCTGTTCCGACCTTAGGGTGCCCTCCGCTCCACCGTTCGCATAAAAAACCTTTCTATGGCAAATAATTTATTATGAACTATAAAGTTATTAAATATATATACTATTATCTTATAAATAAAAGGCTCATGGCGATTTTGGGCTATAGGTGTCCGGGTAACTCTGTAAGCCGTGGCGATTTTGGGCTGCCAATTTAAGGGCAAGTAATTATAGTGGCGATTTCGGGTAACACCGGTCGAAAGATATCCGGGCTGGGTCGTATTTTAAATTGGCCTCATAACTTTATATGGACGGTATAAATTAATTAACACTAAGAGAGAAATAGACATATACGCTTTAGGATATTAAAAAGAGACAAAATCTGTCGACTGCCCACCAATAATATCGCGCCTCTCCCACTATGGAAATACACTCGAACCGCCCCGTCGAATATACTCTTTCAAAACATTTACGTTTGACAAAGAAAAACTAATTAGGTACCTACCTAATATGCGCATTGTATTTGCATTGTATTAATATTAATGTATTATTAATTAGTGGCTAAACATAGAAATACGATCTTTCAGCCACGCCTATGTTAGTCATCAAATATAACGGCATCGGCACGGGTTTTCTCACATTGACAACGTGGTCCAGAGGTAGAGTCTCAGCTAGTAAACCAAGAGGCCGTAGGTTCGAGGCTGTTCTCGGGTAGACTTTTAAAAAAATTAGATCGGATCTAAAAGGTGTATTGGCAACAAGTTTAACACATGTTCCTCGATGAAATGTTTTTAAAATTATTGATAATCTCATATCTACTACAGCTGGCAGCCTGTATCATACTTTTAGTACAAGGCGCAACCTCTGAGGAGACGCAGACGTATCAAATCGGGAAGCCGCTAGCAAACTTAGACTAAAACACATAGAAAAGTAATACTAAAAGTCATAAACATCTAGAGTAGCAATGTTCAATGTAATACACTAGGTACCAACTTTATGATTTTTGCGTTGTTTATTTGTAGGTAAATAATTTCTTGGCAAAACTAGGCACATTATTAAAAAACCGTCATGTAATAAAAAAGTGCATTCTGCTTGTTGCGTTGATATCACTGGTTGACAACACAATATTTTGACCCACTGGACCAGATGGTGAACCAGAAGAGCGAGGCTTCTCCTTTACTTATGATATTGTAAAGCTTATTGAAACTCCACAGAGCGTTAAGCCAAAAACAGCAGTAATACCTAAAGGAAAACTTTCTCCTTTTCGTAAAGTTTAAACGGCAAACTCGTAGCCGAACTGGGTTAAAACAGACTAAGAAGTATTTCGTAATATCGTGTGTTAATTTAATACATACTCGTAGTTGGTTGACATTGGCAAGTTGACTTTGCTTAATGTTTATTTTAGGGGCGATAGATAAACTGCATATTCAAATGAAAGCTTATTGTGATGCATCACAACAAGCTTAAGTATTTTTTACACAATAAAATATCTGTGTGTAAAATATAGAGCATAGGTTTTAGTAACAAGTTTGCGCATTTTTATACAAATTATGTGTTGTTGATTTTACATTTGGATCAATATTTCAATATATACCGTTTTATTTGAAGAAATAGAAAAATATTTCAAACCAGCGAGTTTTGAAGTAGCCCTAAGTTTTTTCAGAGGGCTCTTCTATTATTTTTTTGTTTCTTAAATTCTACTCGCTTAGAGCTCTATTTTATATTAAATTACCTACACCCATGTTCGACTGTTTTTCTATTATTTAAAAAATAAATGCAAGTCGTATAGGGTTTCTATGGCAACATCAATAATTTAACAGGTGCTTCAGTCATTCAAAGAAAGAAAGTGTTTTTATTAATTTATTTACTATAGGTCACAGTCAGCACGAAAAGGTTAATATATTTTTCCTACGACCTCCTATGAAAGTGAGAAAAAAAGCACGGTTAACTTGGCGAGAAAGTGCCTTATAACACACGCGTGTTGAAAAGTACTTTACAACACACGTGTTGAAAAGTACTTGTCAACATGACATTGAAATAGATGGTGCCAATTTCATTTGTTTTATTTTCAGCACACTTGATAAAAATGTTAGTGTTGAAAGTGAGGGTTTTAAAAGACAGAAATTGAGTTTTTTTTGTAAATATTTTTGTGGTCGTAGGAAAAATATTGTACATTACTCGTGTGAAAGCAATTTTCGCCCACTAGTGGGATTATCGCACTCGGCTGTCGCCTCGTGCCACAACATTCCCACTCGTGTGAAAAATGTCACTTTCAACACTTGTTATGTAATATACTATTACAGTATTCTTTATATTAAACTAAAGTTCATGGATTAATAAAAAAGTAAGAAGAATATTTAGTTTAACACAATAAGTAATCCACGTTTTGCTTATTGCAAGTGCGATAACATGTCTTTAAATGGTTGACAGCATCCCTCAGGGACGCCTTCTGGTGTATTTTAATAGAATGTCTTTTTTCCACAATTTTCCGCCTTAGTTTTTCTAAAGAGTTGAATGTGTTCTGGTTATGCACTGAATTTTTGAGCAATTCATCCCCGCAAGGACCTGTCCATTAAATAATGTAAGATCAGGGCTAATGGAACATTGGAACATTGAACTATTTTTACCAATCCATTACTTTTGATTTAAAACTAAGTTACTTTTTGTGTGTTGTGTGCAGGAGCACCGTCTTGTCGCCAAATAGTTCGGTTAAGGATATTAAGCGGTAAAAAGTTCTTTATTTCTCTAGTGAGAAAGTGATGATATTTATCACCAGTTAGGCCACCTTCGTAAAAAAAACTTATGCTTATCGAGGGCCGCTAGAGATGGAGATATCAAAATTGGTATATGGTATATTGGTTACAAATTAATTAATATGGATTTTGGCATTTTTCAATATTCTACCATTAAGAGTGTGAAATAAAGAGGTTGTATAAAACGTACTTGTCCTATTCTAATACATGTCAATTTAAACCCTTGATTGATAAATTGGACCACTCTTAGCAATAGTGAATCTGGCCGTATAAAATGCCTAAAAGTTGTCGCCCTACTGCTTGGTATTATTTCATTTTTTTACAAACAATACATAAATATTTGACATTACTTAACATTTAAATTGATATTCAGGCAGTTTTGCAAATTAGCTAAATAATCACGAAAGTTTAACGGACAACGACCCTTAACATTTGTAAATTTCGCAATCACCCCTATGGATACGCCGTGCGTTGAGTTAATTATTGTCAATAGCCCGAAAAACTCGTCAGTCCCAACATAAATAAAACAAACAGAAAAGTTATACATGGTGCTTGATAACGAACGGGCCATATCTAAGTGGTGGCTTCCCTGGCCTAATTTACCTAAATTAATAATAATAAATCTTTTTTTATAGAGGATTGGGAAATCTTTATCTGGACACCCGAGTTGGTCGTCATCCTGGCTCGGGTAGTGTCTGCCTCGTTGGACTAAAACCCTTCCCTCTCTATTTCAAACACACAGTGTCGGAAACCGGTCGCGCATTACTTCGACACCGTGTGCGGGGACATTTACTTCACCGGCTTTTGCCTAGGTATTAATGCAAGGTGCCTTGCTCAGATTAACATTCTGTCCTGGATCGCTTTTGTCTCTAGTATATTCCGAATGGTCCTGTATGCATATTCCCAGGTTTCTTCAGATGCCAACAGCTGGCTCATCATATTGATGGGATTAAAGTTCAAACCCCTGGCTCTTTCAAAATTGCGTCTTCTTCAAAATTTTTTTAAATGCAATTAAAGCCGCAAAATTTTTTTAAATGAATTAAATACTACTTGCACAAAAATCTATTTAAATTTAAGACATGAAGGCCGATTTTAAAGAAAGATAACAGCATGGTTTTACTTGAAAACACAGTAACAATTACACAAACGTAATAAATAAAAAAAGTATAACCTTAAAAAATAAAACTGCGGCCGTTGAAAACACTACAAATACGTCTTACGCATTTACCATTAACGCTCGATACCAAGTGATTGGAGTGACAAAATCAATGCCAAATAACGATTATTGAATGATGTATACAAAAACAAGGCATGTTCCTTTTAACCGAAATGTAGTTTGGTTCACTGTACCCGCTTGGTCCACTGTTCACACATTGACCCTATACAATTGCTGAATAGAAGCTCTTATTCCCCTACCTTTTTTACCTAAAAAAGGTATTCTCTAATAATGTCGGTAGAAGCAGTTGCAGAATGCATTTGAATTCGGTGTTGTACATAATAAGTAAGAAATAAAAAGTTTAAGTATCAGCAAAAAATAAACGTTTTGTTACTTAGAAAATTATGTGAATTTAGTATCTCTCAAAGCGATAAAAATGTGGAATAAAATTTTAATTTTAACACCCTGTATCTCTCTTATTAGCAACTTTTGTTCGTTACCAATCACACCGTATAGTTTAAAGTTTTTTTCGCTTTAGGAGTTACTTATTAGCAGTAGTGTGCATACAACACAGGCAAGAAAGCACTGCCTGGAACAAACGGTACAAAATTATAATTTAACTTTTTTTAAAATGTATATATTTAAATTTTTATCCATGTAGCCTTTGGCTGCTATTATTCTATAAATTAATATTGTAGAGGATCAAAAATTTAGTCGTATATCAGTCCCACTTCCACGTAACGCCTTTCTTGCACTATTAATCGTAAATTAGATCGCTGTATAAGCATCCCATAAGACCGTCTTGAAAGCACACAGCTTGCTTCATATTACGCTCTTATGGCACAGCAAAAGCAGTGCTTTTATCCGAGTAGAAGCAAGATAAGCTGTAGGGTAGAAAGAGATGCAACACATACACGTGACTCACAAGGCGAGACTGTCTGTCAGCCATCACCAGCGTTATAACTCCACTGTTGCCAAGCTTGATGCTTTATCGTACTTTTCAGAATTATTAAACTCGTTCTGAATTTAAAAGTAAGTTGTCCCTATATTTTTTGCAACATAATTAAGATGTTTTAAAAGGGTATAACGTAATGTAAATAATCAGGAGTATAAATATTCTCTTATGAAGTTGAAATCGAAGTAGAGCCAAAAATTTGATTTTGACCGACTGAAAAATGAACTACAATGATATATTCTTCTTCAGAGTTTGCAGGACTAAATGATTAAAAAATCATTAGATTTTGCGGGGACAAGAAGATGAGTGAAGGGTGTTTTGAACTGATTCCTTTAGGGAAATTAATTTTAACTATTCCGGCGAGCAGCGCGTCTGCAAGACGGTCTTTTTCTGGATTAAAAAGAATTCATAAGTATTTACGAAACACACAGGGACAGAGACGCGTAAGCGAATTAACAATGATCTCTCTGGAGAGCGGCCTTTTGCAGGATCTAAAACGAAAAACTAATTTGTATGATGTTTTAAAAGAATTTTTAAGATTTCTTTTAAGGTGATCTATTATAAATAATTTCGTCGTTCTTCGGCCATGTTGTTTTACTGACTCCTAATCGAGACATTTGTGGCAAAACGTGAAATTTATGTACGTGAATGCTCAAAAGGTAATTTTTTGACTTAAATACAATTTTTGCTCACCCTGTTTTAAATGGCATTGCACGCCACTGCTTATTAGCCACACTAACTCCAGGATTTACTGACAAGGGTTCAGAGTTTGTACTAGTTTAAATTTATTTCTCCAGGCGATCTTCCCTAATCTTACAAGTTCTTGTCCTGTCCCTGTTAATAAATCTCCATTTAAGACTTTCGAATTTAAATTTAATTTTGGCCGTAATATTTTAAACCAATTTTAAGATCAGAGAGCTAGATCGGAGCCACCCTCAATTACACTTAATTTGAAGTAAATCTGGTTTGAATAAGAAAAACATCAATTTTGGCATACCTTATAAGTAATAGGCGTAGTTAAGGGGGTGCTTCGATGTGCTTAGCACCCCCAAAACTCTAAGTAGCACCGCCAAAATTTAAAACCCTTCACCTTATGAACAAAACATTTGACCATATGCTGAATAGGGTCTAGGGCTTAAACAACCCTCCTCTGAGTTTGACTGCCTACCTACGCCTATAGGTGTCTTCCTTTCACCCCAAGGAGGAGCTCCCGTGCACCTCCTGAGCAGCACACAGTTGTTCCATTCAACTGGGGCATCAAGCACCTGAACCGTTCGAGCCCTATCCCCCCTGCCCCCTCGTGCACCACTTATCACTTGAGTCTAATGTCAAACTTGTCAATTGTTCCTTTCGGAATGGTGTCGAGTGACTCCGGGGCGAGTCGCTCCGGGGCGTCAGACACCTGAAAGGAATATTACTTATGCGAAGGGAAAGTTTAGAGCCAATAGGGAATATGCATATAATCCAGATAAATATAGATTTTTTTTATATTATCTAATATTAAATATTTATGTTGGTTGTTTTTGTCAATTTATTTTGGTCTTTATTAACGAAAAAAAAATATTTTGTATTACAAATTTTCATATAAAATTTAAAACTTGCATAACGTGACACTGTTGATTGTGACGTCACATGTCATGTAGATAAAAGTGTTATAATGGTTAGTACATGGTAAATTCCCATGTTAACTTATTCTCTTGATTATTTCCCAGAGTTTAAGAGATTTTGTGAATAAGAAATATTACATTTAAATAAATAGAAAGTTGAACAATCACCGGAAATTTGTGCAAGAACAATCAGATAATTTGCTGAAAGTTGATGCTCTTTTTTTATCTGAGACAGACCACGTAAACTCCGTGGAAGTATTGGTAGAAAAGGGACAAATCCCCAACAGCGCGGCGATGAGCGAGAGAAGGGAGTTTTCTTGTGAGGACTGGGTCATTGATGAGTGGAATAGCTCTCCTTTGAATAGAATCAAGAATGTTAAGTTTCGAAAGTGAAGCCGCTTCCAAGATGTGGGAACAGTACTCCAGGCTGGGTCTTATTTGGGAAGGTTGGAAGGGGAGAAGTACTTTCTGGCTCGAAAGGGAAAACCAAGCTTTTTAGCTGCTAATGTCGCTATTGAAGTAATGTGTTTCTGCCAGCTGAGATTATGATTAAAAGCGATGCAAATAACATTTCACTGTTCTGTAGGGCTTGGCCATTCATGGGGATGGGATAAGTGTTTCTGGATTTTTTACGTGACAGGTACTGTTTGTACTTTCTTCTACCATCGGGTGTTCTGGGCACATGAAAAATAAGGTTTTTAGGACACTTGCCTTTTTGCACATTGGCACAATACAAGATTTATAGGGTAGATTTTTAATATATTTAATTGTTTAATAAAAATAATTATGCAGAAACTACTCTGTAATAAAAAAAAACAATCGTAACACACAGAACAATTATCACTGTCTATAGGGCGGCTCTTCACATGTTTTGTTGCTAAAGTTAAATTCTGCGTCTGATTGGTTGATGTGTTGAGAAGAGGAAAAATAAATAGGGCATGCGACGCTAGGAAATGTTGATTTTTTGTGTTGCATAACAAACTTATTCAACTTTAGGTCAGGCTTTACGTTCACGTGAAAATTAACACTCATTTTTGCATATCTCTTGACGTCACTTGGCACTGAGAATAAATAATAATAATTTTTTAAATTATAATCGCAGGCGGAAGGTTGGTTCAAGGCAAACAGGCTATTATTGAATAAAGATAAAACACACACAATGTATTTCTCACTGAGAGACCAATCTAACGAGCCTGAGAACCTTGCAAGTGTAAAATTTTTGGGAATTCAAGTCGATAGAAGGCTTAAATTTGATGTCCACGTAGATTATTCATGCCAGAGACTTAGAAAGAGTGTCTTTGCTCTGAGGCGGCCACGAAACTCTGTTTCCCCTGGAGTGCTTAGGACTGCATGTTCTGCTCTCGTGCACGCAAAATTTTCGTATGCAGTCTTAGTATGGGGACATTCAACACATACTCGCAGAGTCTTTGCGCTTCAGAGAAGGGCCATCAGGATTGCGGCTGGCCTTTCATATAGAGAGGACTGCAGGGATGCCTTTCGCTCTCTTCAGATTCTTACCCTCCCGTCTGTCTATATCCTTGAAAATCTGCTCTACCAGTGGCGCAGAAACGGGGGGGGGGGGGGGGTTTGGGGTTAAACCCCCTCAAAGGCCTAAATATTACCCTACCCATTTCCCAAATTAACGAAAATAAAGCAATATTTGTCAAAATTTTTTGTCAAACACCCCCCCCCCCCCCCCGAGCGTATTTGTCAAAATTTTTTTGTCAGGTTGGGTTGGGTATTTTTGTGTTTGTAATGATTTTCTTAAACGATTTGCCCAATAAAAAAATAGATGCAAATCCCTTACTGAATATGCCTAGATCAGTGGACTTGTATTTTACACTTAAATATTTTCAATACCAAGAAAACATCCTATCCTGTATAGTATGTAAGAATAGGAATGTCTAACCTCTCCCTGCGTCCAAAAGTGCCCCAAATGCAAACAAAAGTACAGTAAATTAAAGTGTTAAAAGTTAGGTCGCAAAGAGTAATACTATTAAATAATAGTCAACTTGTTCAAATTTAAGCGTTGGGCGTCGTCTTCGTAGCTAAACTAGGTTAAATCAAACTAAGCAAGCTCTCATTATATTATGTTTGAAGTAATTCGCTGCTGGACAATGTTGACCTTTGTTATAAATGTTTACTTTGAAGGCGATAAACCAGCTGGATGCTAACAGATTTTAGAGTGTTGTTTGCCTTTAGATTGCAGACTCATATACAGGGTGTTTCGGGAGGAAAAGAAATATTTTAATGACGTATTAAATACGCAGACGTGGTAAATATGAGAAAAAAAGATCGTACAAACATGGGTCTGGAAATGCTTTCTTTCTAAGATACAGGATGTTAAAAAAATTAAATATTATTTTTTCTTTTATTACTTCGAAAACGATTTAAGATATTACACTGACCTTCGGTATGCATTAAACTAGCATAAGTACTATAAGTAGACTGTTTTACTACGTCAGTGATGATTTTTTCGATTTGAACACTTTTGTACAATAATTGGTTCTTAAATTCTTAATAATTTTTTATTTTAACAACAAATAACTAAATCTAAACACTAACTTATAAAAAATCGGTCAAGGGCAAGCTATACTTGCACAATTAGTGTTCCGTGCCATCGCCCCCCACTTAGCCTGAGCAAACCTCGGCCGGCCGATCCCCATCTGGCTGCCGCGCTACCCGCCGCCGACGGCACCAACGTCGTAATTTTTTTCTCTAAAACCGATGGTTCAGCAGTTATATAGAAATAAACAATTAAATTGTTCATAACAATTGATAGCGCTAGAGTTTTTCAATCCTGATCATTTTCGATCAATCTACACCTAATTCTCAATGTTCATGATTGTTTAAAGGTGATAAAGGTGGGGTACAGCAATTTTTAAGCGTTTTTCCCGAAGTATGTTTAAAAAAATGAAATAAAAAAATACATCATATATATCGTTAAATTCGTGCCTCAATGAGCTTTCATTTGACACTCTACAAGATGCCTTTGGATTTTTTTCCATTGCCAAATTTACCCCCGAAATTTACCCCCAGAATCAAAGTTTAACTTTTTATACTACACGTCTATAATTGGCCCACCATACGCTATCTCTTTGCCAAATTTCAAATTTTTGCGTCAAATAGTTTCAAAGAAAATCACCTGTGATAGGCGGACGGACAGACACCGAAGTAATTCCATAAGTGTTCCGTTTCACGGAACACTAAAAAATACTTAACGACTGTTTTCATCAGATAGTGCCGCCGACTTTGATACATTTATTGGCTGGCTTATTAATTTGTTTGGTAGCACCTTGAACTGAAAGACGATTAATTATTATTTATAATAGCGATCAAGTAATGCTTCCCTGTTTTTCTACTCTTGTTGCATAAACCAATGATTTCATCCATTCCCACAAACAATAATCCAAGGGATTAAGGTCAGATGGCCTTGGTGGCCAATTGTAAGGACCAGCTCTGCCAATCCAAACATCCATAACTAAGCGCTATAATCTCCTCCCCCTTGACTGTTCCTAAGACAACAACAATATGTTTATTCCTTACCTATTTACTGTTCAGCTACAAAAACCTAGAACATTCATATTCTCTTACTCATTCATACCTAGGATCCAGATTATGGAATAAATTACCTGCAGATGTTTTCGTTTCTCCTGAAATAAGCTGTCAGTAAAAAGTCAGTAAATTGTCAGTTTAAAAAGACAGACAATATATTAACATATCTAGTTTAATGACAATCAAAATATAATCTCAGAAACACAACTTTCTGAGTAGTGATGGTCTCAAAATTGTTTAAGGCGTATATTCTCCATTCAAGACCTGGAATAGTATATTTCATTACCAGTCCGGAAAAAAGGATTTTTCTGTGTGCGCTTGACAAATTCTCGTGTGAGGCGCAGCCGAACACGGGAAGTCAAGCAAGCACGGAAAATCCAATTCTGGACGTGTAATGAACGATATTTTTTATTATACTTCTTTGAAAACGATAACATAAAACAAAATATAACATAAAAAAATACATACATACAAAATAAACTTGGAATATTTTTATTTTCACAACTGTTATCGGAATTTAAAAAAAAAACTACTAGAGTAATTAAAAATTAACTATTAATAATGAAAGATGCCACTTTTTCAGGTTGAGAGAACATTTTATTAGAATGAATTTAATTGACAGAAAATTAACAACGCTGACAATATGGTCTTTGGCAGGTATGATGCGTTTTCATGGTAACTTTCAAATCATTTAAAAGGTGATTTAAATTTGTCTATGTTAGATAAGATTGACAAAACGTCAAAAAATATTTCAGAAATTCATCTAAATATTCAAATATTTACGAAATAAAATACAAAATAGGTACATATTAAATATCAGATAGCATATAGACTTTCTTGAGTTTAGTTTATTTTCCTATACCTATATTTCTATTTTAAAGCCAAAAAATAGTCGGTATCTTCATTCAGCACACTGAAAGAACTGGAGACCAGGAAAATTTTTTCCGTGCGCTCTTTCCGTGCGCTAGCCCGAAAAAGCCCATCTTACATTATTACTAAAACAGATGAAAATAAGGTGTTTTCAAAGAAGTATAATAAAAACAATATTTTGATAGTGGAAATATATATATATATATATATATATATATATATATATATATATATATATATATATATATTTTTTTTTAAATAGCTTTGATAATCCTGAAAAAAGATGAAACAATGAGTTTTTCGGCAGTTTTTGATACCTATCTCTTAAATGGTAAGTTCAAACACGATGGTTTATAAATTAATTTTAAAGATAATGCAATTACTACTAATTAAAAGAAAATTTGCCTCTCTATCTACAGTTCAAAAGATATAGGTTAACCATAACTTATAGTTATCGAGATATATCACAGCATTCTGATTTCATAACTTTTTCGTTCGAATTTTTCAACTTTCTATTAGTTATATCTTTTGAACAGATGCAGATAGAGAGGCAATTTTTTTTTTGATTTGTTGATAATCTTTCAAATAAATTTATGAGCCATTGTATTTGAATGTATCATTTAAGAGATAGGTACCAAAAACGGACGCAAATCTCATTTTTTCATCTTTGTTCAGGATTTTCATAGTTATTTAAAAATATCAAATATTTCTACTAAGGAAATATCTTTACAAGGACTTAAAAGAAGATTATACGCCTTAAACAATTTTGACCCTACTCTTTTTCATAAAATAAAGCCGCTTAATCTAAAAAAAAAATTAGTAAAATCAAGGCTTCTTTTCAAACTGTTGATCTTGATTTCATTTTGAGCTTAAATTACCTAGGCCACACCAATTTAACAAAATCTTAAAAAAATGGAAGTTGGAAGACCCTTGGGTTAAACTTAATCGAGGCACACCGTGTTCTATTTTGAAAAAGCAATAGGGGTAATATTTGGCAATTGTACCCTACATACATAATACATATGCTTCTGGTATTTCTCGATCCAAACATTTCCAAAAACAAACAAGAACTGCGAGAGTGCAGTGACCTTTAACATTTCCAACCTACTCATACCTAATTGACGGATCTCGGCTAGGCTGCGTTGAATAAATTGTCAAAAGTCAAAACAACACGTCAGACCCAATATAAATAAAACAAAGACAAATAAGTGTTATATTCAGTTCGCAGGGAGATCGTCGGCAACCCTCCGTCATCAGGGATCAGAACAAGGCCATATTTTACTAAAAAATAACAGAAAATAAAACTCGGCTTGCCAGAACACAGCTGTAGGGTTTTGTTTAATGAAGGAAATATATTAGAAGATTTTTTGTTAGTGCTATAAAAACTTAAAGCCTAGCTTACTGTAGTCCATTTAGTAGTAAAGTATGGTGTACACAGGAAAAATTACTCATTTAGCTTGACAAAATTTAAATGTCGAATTGTCAACAAGGATGTGCACTTATTTTTTTATTGCATAAATTGTTTGAGGAAGTCATTACAAACCCAAAAATATTATTTTAAAGAAACTTACTTGGATAATTTACGTAGAGTTCTTTTTACTTCTCGGTATAATTTATTACATTTTCAAAAGCAGCCATTTGCCCTCAGTGAAAAGTGACGCCAGGAAGTACAAAGTGGCGTTAGGAGATCAGCAAAAATAACGTAAAGCGTAACCTAAAGTCGAACAAGTTTGTGTTTCTCGAAAACAGTCAGAGGGGAAATAATCGAATTTTCTGGGTTAATAGAGAAAGAGTGCAACTAGCTTCGGTAAAAAATTCAGTTATACAGGATGTATCGTTTCGGAGTTATTAAACGTCAAAGTCGAAATTTCCTCGATTTCCGTTGAAATCGGGTACCGGTCGCAAAAGTGAATCAAATCGATTTAAATTTTCGGAGGTTGTAGAAGATCCGGAGCTTCAGAATCCGATTGAAACTGGTTAGGACTAAAAAATGGCAAGTAATTTATTGAATTTTTTAGGTCGAAAAATGCCACTGCAGACCTCTTTTTTGTACCTAATAACTCAAAAACGAAACGTCGGACCACAAAAAGGATTGATAAATAAAACTTTAAGATCTAAAATACTTTCTTTGTAAAATACATTTACCTAAACCTAAAATCTCTGGAAAATGGTAATTTGGGAAAAACCGGAAATTTCGATTTTTGACCCAAATTTTTCACGGCTTTTTTTTTTGGTGTCGAGATCGATCCAAATTAAAATCCAGTTGCGTCATCGGAAAAAGCTCTTCGAAATACATGGTATATATATTTTAAATTTCTACTTTCTCTATTGGAAGAGAGCACATTAAATCACTCCGTATGTTTTCCTATCTAATTTTTTCCAATTTTTCAAATAAAGGGATAATCAGACTTGAAATGAATACAGAATAGGTCATCCAGGAGCGTATTTAAGGGGTTGAAACTGAATTTTCTAAATTTTTTCCTACAAATCATATTTTTAACCGACATTATTGTACACTGTTATTCCTATTTAGCGATTCTTTTTGGGTTTATTTTACCCGTTAATTATTTAAGAATACTTCCTACTGATTTAAATCGCTTATTTTTTCGTTTAAGTTATAAATAAATAGATTTATTGGCATTGGAGACATGCAAAATTTGGAATTTTTCGACCATTGCATTGCCATGAAAACAAAGAGTTGCAATTTATTTACGTTGAAATTATTAGAATATGATATGTCAAAAATTCGCAAAAAAAAACAGTTTTTGTTGCAGGATTGGAAGGTTCGTGGACCGATTTCGGCTTGAAATATATGCACATGAATAAGACTTTAGGAACCTTCTACTGTCAGATAAATGGCAAACAGTGATGCTGCGTAAAGCCCCAATGATTCTGTTTTCAGTTCTTCTCTTACTTGCGTTATTAGAGAGACATATCAATAAAAGTAATCTATATAGGGTCGAGATATCTGGACTTCACGCAGGCCATTTAATAGGTCCAAAACCTTTAAAATCTTTAATTTAGCTCTCCTAAAACGTGTATTTTTTTAATTCGGTTGTATCTGGTGCGCTGTGAGCTGGACCTCCAGAAATAAACCATTTTCAATTAAAATGTATTTTTTACTCTACTAAACCCATAGTTAAATGACCTAGGAAACACAAGTATTCGAAAATAAACGTACAAAATTGAATTCAATTATTTTACCTGACCTTTAAACAAAGCTGTCCCTTCATTTCACCAAAGCAGAAAGGTAGAAACATAAAATTTTAAAACGGGAAATACTATAAAATCTGAAACGGGACATAACAAAATACGGCACTTCCGGAAAGGTCATCTCAAAGATTTAGGATTAATAAAAGATGGAGCAAGGAAATATTTATATTGCTTGCCATTAGGATAAACCCTCAAAAGAATTTTCGATTAAATATTGTCTAATAACAAGTCAGTCCAATCACAATAGTGTTTTGTATTCATGTATACTCGTGATAAAAAGAACGAACATCTAATTTACAATTTAGGTATCTTAAAAGACTTTTCTGGGGAACTGGCACATTGTGAGTACGATTTTGTTATCCGCGGATGCCTATTTTGCTCGTCCTTTCCAGATCTCCCAGACAGCTTGAGCTGCTCGTGAGCAATCTGTCTCGAAAAAAGGTTCCAAGTCCCTTCCATCCAATTATCGACCTATCTCTCTTCCTTGTGTTGTCAGCAAAGCTATGAAGAAAGCCATCAACATGCAAATTCTAAAATAAATGTATTGAATTGATGTAGCCGTTACTTCATGAAGATCCATTATTAAAATCTTGAAAATTGAAACAAGTTTGTTGTTATTTTTAAATAAATGTAGGAAAACACAAGATTATTTATGACAGACAATGCGGAAATCCAAGGCCTTTGGCCAATAGCGCGTTTGGCAATTCAATCTTTTCCATCGTTTTGCTCGGAATTTTTGACGGTCACATGACCTATCATTGTAAACAGTACGACTGATCACGTGCCTGTCAAAAATTCCGAGCAAAACGATGAAAAAGATTGAATTGCCGAACGCGCTACAAATATTGCATGCCGCGCTCCTCAACAAACTATCTTCTTATGATCTTACTCCCAAACTATGTACCTTGCTCGGTAGCTTTCTCTCTAATCGGCGCATGTCTGTCGTGGTGGACGTTCACTCATCCTGTCAAAATGGGGTACCCAAAGGTTCAGTCCTGGCATCAACCCTATTATTTCTTTACATTAATGACTTGCTCTCTTTAAATACTAATCCCATCCACAGTTGAGCTTATAAAAACCAGAGTGGTCTAAGTCAAAAAAAGTAGTTTTGAGATATTAAAGCCCAAAGTTAAACGAGGATCATCAAATGTCGAAAAACAAACAGCGCATGGCTTTAGGAGATTTTTCTTGGGAAAAGCTAAACTTAAATTTTGTGATATTTGGTATTTTTAAAAAAATGATTCTTGTCCCAATTTTTTTGAAACTTGTGACAGACCACTATGGCTTTCATTGTTTGTGTGTTATATTAGTTTTAAGTCGGTACTTTCTTTCTAGTTGATAGTTGATAAATACTTTATTGCTCTTCATCAATCTCTTTAGTTTAGCACAAGCTTTGTCCTTAGCTGCTCTAGTGCTCCTACTTCAAAGAGTAATGATAGTATCAAGATAATCTCTACTACCAAAGATACCCAAACCCAATCAAACCCAACCTGTTTGAAATAGTAAATTTACAGCTGCAAGGTGATGAGTTGAATTTAATTAAAACAAAAACTGTCACAGCTGCTTTTGTGGGGAAACTTCTTCTATTCAAACGAAATTTAGGTAGAGGTGAATACAGCCACTTTCCCACGTTATCAGTAGTCTCTGCAAAATAGGAAGATTTACTTACTCACTCTGCGAGCACTTGGACGTTCTTCGTGCTGATTTTAAGGATCGATTCCGGGATATTTTAGACATGAATATACCGCGTTGGGTTTTAGATCCTTTCGCAAATAGAGATACAGCAGAATAATCAAATTTAGAAGAGGACTCGTAGAACTCACAACTAACGAAGAACTAAAAGCAAAATTCAGAAATGGATACCAAGAGTTCTGGCTTCAAAAATCAATACCAGAACTCTACCCTGAATTGTGGGAAATAGTACAGAAATTTTTAATTGCATTTACTTCATCGTATTTGGCTGAGCGTGGGTGCAGTGCAGAAGCAAATTTACTTTCTACGGAAAGGAACAGACTGGAGATCACTGAGCGTGGCAATTTGCTACTAATGTTGGCAAAATTAAAACCCGATATTAACAAATTGATAAAACTCCACCAGCCATCTCATTAACTTTTTTACTACTTCTTTTTGTGTTAATTTTCAATAAACAATTTTCTACTTTTGATGGTCTTTTCAATTTCTGCTTTGTGATTCTTAATAGATAGATAGATAAATAAAATATATATAATGTGCAACAAAATTGTACGATTTGGTATAACTATTATGGGAGAGGGTTGGAAACTTTTCTCTTGTAAAGGGGGTCCAGAAAAGGTTGGGAACCTCTGCCATAGGCAAAGCCTTCGAGGAGTGACCACTAATCAATTGGATCATTTTATAGCCCACATTGCCAGAAGAAATCCAGACGTTGCTAATCCAGAGATCTAAAGACAACAGCTACGGGTGCTAGTGTTTCAGTGGAAACTATAAAGACTAGTCTTCGGGCAGCAGAAGAGCCTTTCAGTTATCCAGGCAAAGCAAACTTAACCGGTCTCATGAGTACTTAAATTGGACAATTGAAAATTGTCAAAACGCCCTTTGTTCAGATGATACCAGAATTGGCCTTAAGTCGGATGATGATCAAAATTGGGTTCTAAGAGATCGGGGAAGGCAAGTTAGACATCAAGCTGACCAACTTATTCTAAAATATAAAGGAGGAACTGGTATGTTATGAGGAGGTATTATGATGAAAGAAAAAATAAACGTTAGCTCCCATGCCAGAAGAAATCCAAACGTTGCTAATCCAGAGATCTAAAGACAACAGCTACGGGTGCTAGTGTTTCAGTGGAAACTATAAAGACTAGTCTTCGGGCAGCAGAAGAGCCTTTCAGTTATCCAGGCAAAGCAAACTTAACCGGTCTCATGAATACTTAAATTAGACAATTGAAAATTGTCAAAACGCCCTTTGTTCAGATGATACCAGAATTGGCCTTAAGTCGGATGATGGTGAAAATTGGGTTCTAAGAGATCGGGGAAGGCAAGTTAGACATCAAGCTGACCAACTTATTCTAAAATATAAAGGAGGAACTGGTATGTTATGAGGAGGTATTATGATGAAAGAAAAAATAAACGTTAGCTCCCATAGAGCAAAGTTTAACTGATTGTAGGTATCTTAATTTGGTAGTATAACCAGTTATTAAATTGTGGAGAGGTGCAGTAGGAAACCATTTTATTCTTATGCAAGATGATGCACCTTCACATACCAGTTATATGCGTTTTGGAAATAGAACATATCACCGTCCTGTTATGGCCTGCCTGCTCACCGGACTTTACTCCCATAGAATATTTATGGGACATTCTTCAAAGAAGTATTCGCTCATTCAACTCAAAGAGATTCTCCGGGAAACGTGAAACAGCTAATTTAAACCGCTCAACAAGAATAGAAGAATATACCCCAACAAGAATGACATTTTGATTGGAATTGGAATTCCAAGAACTCTGACTTACCATAACAGAAGTAAATTCACTTTAGCAGAAAAATCAAAGACAAAAATCCTGTGGAAAATAAGAAAATTAAACTAGTAATACAATAACTCATAAGTTTTTAAAGACGACCTATTACCGGCGACAGAACAAATTCTTGTCGAAACCTATTTGATAAATTAGAAGATCTATTATTATGTCTAAACTAACACTAAAACTTAAGGCTTTATAGGAAATCCCGGAGGAAATATTTTTATTTTTAGAGTTTCTCTGAAGTAAAATTTTAGCATATTAAAATAATGACACAAAATTTCCATTATTATTTTCGATTGTATTTCTTAAAATATCAACTATATTAAAAGGCAAAATTTCCAATATTACTGCAACATAATAATATACTAGAGATAATCACCGTGCATAAAAGCAATTATTGGCATATGTGCATTCTAAAAATGCAATTTTAAAAGGTCACAGATAATCATTGACCTATATTAAAAAGAAGGTTTTGAGGTTAGATATGAGTATCTAGAACGTCGTTATTTATATGTCTATATATATAGATATAATATTAACCCACAAACAGTAATGGTTACATAGCAAGTACAAGACGTCTAGTGATTATAGCTTGCAAGGTAAAAATAATTTTGTAAAAAAGCCAATAGCTGTTCAAAGAAGACAAACTATCCCTGTAATTTGTATTATTCCTTGTGCATCATTATCAATGGATTTATGGGGTATAATTTTATTGACGAGTGATATCATTTTCTTGGGCAAACCTGTTGTTTTTCTTTTCTAATTTATTGTTTACAAGAAGTATAAGACGGCGAGTCAGAGACAAATTTACGTCATGTTTTCCATGCTCCATTCCTGACCTATTTAGAATTAAATCAAATTAAAATTTTTATCTTAATTTTTCAACGTAGTCCCCTCGGATTTCTATATAGTTCTATAGATAAGCATGCGCGGGCAGCTGACCATTGCACGGGTAAGTACGTTCCCCAAAACTGAGTATGGCATGGCTACCGACCGGTGCAATGGTCAGGTGTTTCGCAGCTTCGAAGGAGTAGTTCCTGATTATGCGGAAATAGTGGACCATCAAGTGTTTTTATGTTGCAGGGCCACAGATATTCTATTTGTAGACTCATTAACAATATAACTGTTATGTAAAACTCTACACGAAAAGGGCTTTTAAACCTCGACAAAGTCTCTCAATCCGTTTTCGAGCTACAGCGTTTTAAAAATGACGCTACCAAAATTTGTGTGCTTTTTTGTTTCTTCCTGCATTTTCCTCCAAAGGCCATTAATTGAAATTCTGGCAAACACGTCTGGAAATATTGATATCAGCTTACTAACGTGCTATGTCGGAACGACCCAAAAAATTTATTGGCTATATGGCACACACCTAAACTTATACTAGTTTTACATTACCTTATTAATTACCCTGTATAGCCTGAAAATGTCGCTTCCATTGCAAAATTACTTCTTGATGCCTAATCTAGGAAAGACGAGCTGTCGTTACCCGAAAACTGCTCAAAAAAAGTTAAGATTTTAAAAAGTTATAGCAGTTTGAAAAGTCGAGTCAAAATCGCTTTTGCCGATTTTTTTGTTGACCAGTATATTTACTAAACATAATTATACACAAATTACCCTGTAATAATAAAAAAACAACCGTGAGAAAAAGAACACTTGCTGTCTGGGCTCTCCACATGCTACTCGTCTAACCGCGCACCTTTGTTTCCGAAGTGAAATTTCTGGTTTGATTGGTTGATGTCGTGTTGCAAAGATCGGATAGAGTATGTGACGCTAAGAAATGTGGATGTTTTTTTTGGTACATAATAAACCTCTTCAACTTTAGGTCTTGTAGAATATTATTTTGCCACACTCAAGCATGCATTACAAATAATATCAGTTTGGTAAATCAATTGATATAGAAACAATCGTACGAGAAAATGCTCACTTGCTTGAGGACTGTTAAGTACAGAAGTTGTCGATTCATATAAGTTGGTATGAAGCACCCATAGGTCAAGCTGTACGTTAACATGTAGATTGACATTTATTTTTGCGTATCACCTGACGTCACTTGGCATTGAGGGCAAGTGGTTACTTTTTAAATTGCAATAAACTATACCGAGGCTTAGAAAATTTTTTTAGTTAAATTATCCTATTAATTTTCTGCAAAATAATATTTTGGGGTTTGTAATGACTTCCTTAAACGATTTATACAATAAAAAACACATACGTATTCCTTATTATGTTACCATCCCTCAAAATAAAGAAATTAGCCAATACTAGACGGTATTCGCGTAGATGACGTATCTACGGCTGTTAATTTCTACTTCAGCAAGGTCTACCTAGTGTCAAGAATTTAACCCAACACACCCCAATCAAACGAAAATTTACAATTCTAGAGGTATAAATATAAACGCAACTGGGCCATTTAAAATCAATACCTGATCTCTTGCAATTTAATTTCGAACCTCATAGCGACCTGAAATCAAATATTAATATCAAATCAATCAAATATTAAATCAAATATTAGTCGATTATACATATGATAATTAATAAAATATGATTAAATACATTCCCCCGAACGTATTTAATCATATTTTATTAATTTATAATTGAGTATTAATAGGAGAGTAATTTTAGCATTTAACGAAAATAAAATTCTTGAACTTTCGATGACATTTTGTTAATGAATTGATCTATCGCTGATTTGGTTAAGGGTTTGACAGAGTAAATTTTCAAATCTTTTATAAGTACTTTTTTTCGCATGTAGTAACTAAGTATATCGTTCGGTAATCTTCAATTCGTTGATCTATAAGCCGATGACTCTAAATTTGAGTGTTATGTTTGTAATTATTTCCTGAAGATTAAGAGAGTTTGTGGATGACAATAATTACATTTGATTAAAAAGATCTATCGACAACGACCGCAAGGACAATCTGATAGTTTGTGAGCTAACTAAGCATTCTACTTATTTTTGCCGACAGTGTATTCATTTACTGCCTATTTTTCTATAAATCTTGACGTTATCCACTTTTCAAAATCGCCCTGTATCTCCAAAACGAAGTGGACTATGAAAATTCGGTTTGTAGCATCATACATTTCACGAAAAAGTAGGACAGTATTAAGAAAACCGCAGCTCTCTATCTTTAAAGAGAACCGAGATACCCTGCAAAAGTGGCGAAAATTAGACACCCTCTACAACCTTGATAAGAGACCTTATTTCTTGCTCTACATTCATCTAGTAACATCAGGTGTTACTTCTAACTTCAGGATTATTCTTTCCACTATGAATGCAAACCTGGTTATCTTTCTCTTCGTATACAGTAGTTGAGAAATATAAAATTGGTATTAAAGATAAAATGTAAATCTCGAACATTTTGTGACCTGGGAGATTGTAAATGCATTTTCTCGAGACTTGTTTGACCACACTATATTGAATGTCCACACATATGTGGTAAAAACGTACTTGCTACACTTCTTACATACCTAGTCGCTATAACACACTATTTGGTGGAATTTTTGGTAAAATTTATGCGAATCGTATATACATAAGTTGTGATCGAATAAAAGGAATGTTGGTGGATAACAAAAGGGGCGTAAATCGTAAACAAACACAAGCCAACATAAAAAGTTTAAATATATGTTTCGTATATTTGACCTACTTACTACCTATTATTTTTATAGTTAAGGATTTAGCATTTCTGATGTATTTTAAACTAAGTTGGGGTCAAGCAAAAATTCAACTTTTTTTGCAAATTACAAAATACTTTTTTCTTCGTACCAAAACATTCCTAGTAAGCTCACTATCAAAAACCCTGAACTTGGCTTGGGTCCCGTAAGTAGCAACAGAGATATACAGCTTTAAAATTTCACCAGCCGTTACTGGGTTTAATATATCACATGACAAAAGTAGTTCCTGTTATTAGAATAGAATTATAATTATAGAATAGGATAAATTTTTAATGTTTTAACTACATATGGTTTCACACACGTCCATACGATAGTCGAATCTAAACAATAGAGTAAATAGAGAAATTAACATGTTACAAATAATTAGAAATAATTAGAAGTTACACGCTTAATAAAATAGTAATATTCATCTTCACTGCGGTTTAAAAATTTTTCACTAGATCACGTGATTGGTATATTCGTCAACTAACATATTATGGTTAATTTTGATAACAAATGAGAAAAGAAAACTCCTGGTTTTGACGAGTGACATTTCAATTTCATTCCCTCCTCTTTTGTAACGGAAAAAAACTCTTTCCTCCTTAATCTAAGCATATTTTTATTAAAATTACAAAACCCTAGCAGATGAACAAGAAGACATGCTTTTGACAGTAAAATGTCACGTGATCTATTAGAGCAGTTCCAAAACACTTGCAGACAGAGAAACGAATTAAATTTCTTTTATAATAAATGACGTGTCATTATACTTTTTAATTAAATTAATCTCTACATCTACATTAAACTACATAAATATCCATTCAAAGCCTTTATTTTGCCACTATGAATACGAAATGGTCATTTAAAATCAATATCAAAATATCAAATCTGTTATGATTTAATTAGAATCACGTAAATGGGTATAATTCAAAACAATGCAATTTCACATCTGACTTCCTAATTTCATCTATGCCGATAATATAATTTAAAACCGAGGATACCGGTAATAATTGAAGAGTTAAAAGGGGTCCGCCATATTACAAAAATTTCATCTTTAAATTATATTTAAAAAAAAACCTGAGCTTGGAAAATATTTTTTTCAGCAAATGATACATGTATTTTTAATATCGGCCTACGGATGGTCCATTAAGTTTTATTAAAGAAAAATTAAAAATAACAAAAACTTTTACTCATTTTTGCAGAGATTTCTTTATTTATGTTGGGTGAATTTATATTTTGCAGTTGTAGAATTTGTTACGTATGTCTGATCTGATCTGTTACGTATGTATTTTCAACAACTAAACACACAATTTCAGGAACTGTTTTAGTTTTAAGAGTGTCTTTGGTGTTTAAATATATTTCTTTTATCTGAGATAGCACATGTAGACTTGAAGATTGAGTACTAACGTACCGTAGGCGTCTGAAGGGAAGTAAAATATAGTATATTGACACGGGATTTAAAGGAATGGAGGTTGGGAGGGGAAGAAAAAGCATCTGCAGGTAAATTGTTCCATAATTTGGTGAACCTAGGTATGAATGAGCAAGAGGAGTGGGATATTATAGGCTTTTGTAGCTGAAAAGGGATGCATACGTAACGCACCTCTTGTTGTTCAGTTACAAACAGTCAAGGGGGGAATTACAGCGGCTAGTCCTTCAAAGCAAAATCCGTGGAAGTACCAGCAGAAAGGGTTAAATTCCCAACAGCGGTGATGGGCGAGAGAAGGGATTTTTTTTGTGAGGACTGGGTCATTAATGCTATGGCTCGCTTTTAGATATAATTAAGGATGCTGTGTCGAGGGTGAAGTCGTTCCCGAGACGTGGGAAAAGTACTCTCGATTAAGTCTTATTTGGGAAACATAGAGATTGTGTAAGATGGAAGGGGAGAAGCACCTTCTAGATCGGAAGGAAAAACCAAACTTTTTAGCTGCCGATATGACCATTGAAGCAATGTATTTGTGCCAGCTGAGATCGTGTTTGAAAGCGATGTCAATAAGTTCGAACGTTCCATTGTCCTCTAGGGCTTGGCCGTTCATGTGGATGGAGTAAGTGTTGCCGGATTTTTTGAGTGAAAGGGAGCAATACTGGGTTTTGGAGGCGCTGAGCTGAACAAGGTTCTTGACACCTCAGTCTAAGATTAATTTAAGATCTTGGGGAAGGGATAGATGCATAGTTCTGCGTCAATTATCCAGCTCTTGATTCGAAACTTTTTTTAGAAATGAATGTTATAGTGAAAAGTACTATCGTCAGCATGACGGTGGATGGGATTGGTAGATAAAGACAGCTGGTATGCCATCCAGACCGAAGGACTTTTTGGTGTCAAGGGATAGAAGATTTTTTTGAACTTGTTTGACTTTAAGTATTATGTCGGACATTTTGTGGGGTACAGACGTAGCGGATAGAAGAGCGGAATTAGCAGAAGGAGTTAGTGTAAAATTGGCGGAGGATTGTTTGGCAAACGGATTAGCTTTCCCTATAGAGGTCGAGATAATTTCGTTGTCAACAGTCAGTGGAGGTAAAGTGCTTCTACAGAAGTTTTGACCAATGTTTTTGGCAAGTGACCAGCAAAATTTGCTGCTGTTGGGACAGGAAAGCCCTTTATATTTTATGCAGTTGTTAAAAGCGTTTTTGGACTTGATTGTATTGATTGCTGGCCTCGGTGAAAATTTGACGATTTTCGGGTCAAGGATGTCAAAGATACATTTTGTGAGCTTGCATTTTTTTGAGCCTGGCTTTACCACAGGATGTGAAGAACCATGGCTATTGATGGTGGGATTTAGGTTTCTTGCAGGTATGTGGAATGAAACATTTAATACCTGATTGAATTATATCTGTGATATGAGAGCAAATTTTGGAGGGATCTGGAGTGGAAACCCGGACAGGGTTCCATGGGAAAGCAGAGAAGAAATTTCGAAGACCATCCCAGTTGACAGAATTGTAGTGCCAACTCGTGCGTTCTGGCATGACTACAACGAACTCGGGATGTGAGGGACAAGAGACGGTAATGGGGCCGTGATCTGAACGACCAAAGAAAGCGTAAACAGATATTGAGTATGGCTCAGGATGGGTGGTAAGAAAGGATGGGAAGAAACGCGGGGAATATATGTTGGCTCTCTGATTAAATTGTAAGCGAGTTGCCAATTGCAAAGTTTTCTGCCGCTCAGCCTTCTGGGTCGGTTTTTGTGGATCCTAGCCAGTTCTTGCCATGGGCGATTTTTATTGATTTAGAGTAAGCTATCTTAACTTACTCTTATCCCAGAATACCTTATCTACCCAGAAGCGACAGCTTTGTCGGATCCTTTGATGTTTGTTGTACCCAATTTTCGTGACCTTCAAGTAGCTTAGCTCCTCCCTTCACCACTGTAAGAAAATAGCCAGCACGCGTACAAAACCGTGATAAAAGCTGGATTACACTGAGAAAAAAACTTGTGATTTAAGAATAAATATCGTACCTACATTTTTTATTTAAATGAAATAAGGGTATTGTAGGATTGTATATATATGTAGATATTTTAGGTAGCAAGATATTTTGGGCGATCATAACAATTAATTGAAATAATTTAATATGTTTAGGTAAGTACATTAATTATAATTTTGGTTATTGACTTGGGCGGCAATTGAAAAAAAATGTTAAGTAATATCATGATTATTATTGGAATGACCTAAAGTCAGTAGCGTAACTAGCCATCTGACCGGGGGGGCCTAGGGAGAGCCTGTAATGGTAATGGGGCTTACCCTATTTTAGAATTGGACAAATTCTGGGGGGGAGCTGGAAAGCCCTGAGGGGGCCCGGCCCCCCGTAGATACGCCAGTGCCTGAAGTACGAAATTTGTTGCTTATTAGCCCTGTTCGCAGAAGAGTCTCAAACCAGTCAGAGCCAATGAAATTATTGGAAACCAGTCGGCAAACTGTCACGTTACCAAATAACTAAAATTTGATTGGTGCTGATCGGGTTGTGATTTCTCTACGAACAGAGCTAATAAAATTATGTTTATTGAAATTCCATATAAACAAGAATTTGCAAATTTTATCCACATGATTCTGTATTTACATTCTGCTTATTTAATGCCGCTAATTACGAAAAATAAAACACATGTTGTTGCTTAAATACTTTTTATTAAAATAATATACAGGGTGTTACTTAAGTATACACAGAGAAACTTTAAGGGGTAATTCCTTGTATGATTTTAAGAAAAAAGGTTATATAAATATGTGATCTAAACGTTTAGGTTTTAGAGATACAAGGTGTTAAATTTGAATTGATTTCTTTGTTTTTTTAAATTTTTCTTTAACACTGTTACGGACCACGTGTTGAAGGCGATACTTCTGGAGACAATCGTAGCTGACAAGGATCTGAAATGTAAATTGTATTAAGTATAAAACAAATTCATTTTAAAATTATATGATGTAACACAGGTATATACATTGTGGCCCAAAAAGTTTGCAACAAATGGCAGTTTATTTTCTTATAGTCACATCAGTTTGAAAGCTCACTAGCATTACAAATGGGCGTCGACCAACTCGGCCCGAGGAATCAGGTATGCTGCATAAAATTAGCCCATTTGTGCTCGAACTCAAAATTGACCTATTTTTAAGTAACCCATCTCGACCCAAAAATATCATTAATTTATTCATTTATTACCTGTAGTTTATGAAGGAGGGAGTATGTTTTAGATAGAAAAAAATAATAAATTTTATTAACTGTACAAAAAAACAGAAACACAATAATACAAAAACCTACTTATGGGAATGATACTAAGAAATCATTTTCACATAATATGACAGTTTTGAAATCTTACTTTTATAATGTGTTATTTTATCCTCAATGAATCATTTTACCTGATATATCCCTTTTTGGGACCCAGGTAGTCGACGCCCTTAGAAATGACAATGGATTTGTATACAGACATTGTTGTTTGTCTTTCATATTTACCAAAATAAAGTGTAATACATAAGTATACAGTGTAGTCCATTAAGTGAGCATTTTTATTACTTGCACAACTGATATATAAATACCGCCTAAAGTTGGTGCATATCCGATAACCATATCAGGTGCACTTAGAATGGCTTCAAGTCAAACAGCATACAGGGCAGGCTAAAAAATATAAAAATCGTTTACGAGTAAAGGACACATGGCATCGACTCCTATAGTCATTAGTTTATTACTATGCACATTATTATTAGAAAAGTATTTGCCTTATTTTTAAGAATATTTGCGAAATTTGAAACTTGTGTGTAATATCGTTGCAACAGACATGAAGTTTTTGGTTACTTAAAAAAATATATAAATCTAAGTAAATTTTACAAATTTGCTTCAATTTCATGAAAGTTATGCAGAAGCAATTTAATTGTGGTTAATTTGAAAATGTATTATGGTTGAATATAAAAAAATCATTATAGGGGGGTAGCTAATTTAAAATTTTTAAAAAATGTTTTGTTTGATTAGAAGGCTATGACTTTGTATTTGGACATATCTTTTACTTGTAAACAACTTTTTTTATATTGTTTTTCTGTATTATTCCAAATAAGGGTACTTTACTCTTTAACGATTTTTATGTTTTTTGTCCTGCCCTATATGCTGCTTGACTTGAAGCCATTCTAAGTGCACCTGATATGGTTATCGAACATGCATCAACTTTTGGCGGTATTTATATTTCGGTTGTGCAACTAATAAAAAAATTTCCCATTTGTTGCACACTTAATGGACCACACTGTATATATGTTGTACCTACTTGGTAATGAAACAGATGTTGATTCACACGGAACTGATTGATTTTTGCTGCAGGAATGCACTGGAGACAACACGTCTTGATCTGGATCTAAAAATAAAATTTCATACTTTACATCAAGATAAAGACAATGTAATAGATTTATTCGTATAAAGTTGGAACAAAAAACCCATTTCATTTGAAAAATAGTGTGCAAAAGATTATTTGTGATTACCATGGTCCACTTCAGAGATATGATATGAAAAAACATCTTGATATTTAATATACAATACGTCCCCAAATTAGTGTTTGCAAAAGAACAAAGACTGAAAACTTTTACTGCCTGACAATATTACATTGGTATAATAATTATGTTCCTTATACAGAGTTACAAAAATCATGAAAATAAGAATTTCATCCAAGACTCATTCGTGAAAAAAGAATTTAGTTAAATACTTGTTATAAATCCTGAAAGCTCGACAGATTTTTGTACGTAAATCATGCCAATATAGCTTCATAAGAGGCTATTCATTTCATTTAGATACCTGTATGTAAAAATAAAAAAAGGATATTTTACTATTGGAGAAAATTTCCAGTATCATGATGTCGGGACACCTTGTATAATACAATTTACTTAGGCAATTGGTTGGCCAATGCGAGAAATAAAATAATATATTTTTTAAACCAATCTGATTTTCCCTGTAAGTAAATAAAAAATATTTTATTTTGTATGATTTTACCTCGTAAACCCTAGTGCAGGGACATACCTACTGTAGGTATATATACCAAAATTATAATTTGATACAGAGTTTTGAACTGACCACTGAAATTTATAATTTTATGTCTTTTTTCATATTTCAAACTATAAATATTAAGCCTTAAGAAAGAAAATTACTTATAAAAAGCAAGTTACCTGCAACCCCCATAATTTTACGACTTCCTATAACAGAACCTTCTGTTATTCTTTTTAAAGAATGCTGAAACAGGGTAGGTAGGGCTTTACCTATAAGGGTTTTTCGAGTACCTCCTTTAGAAAGATACTTGTCCTCAAAGTGTTTTTCACATAATTTGTGATTATTATGAAGAATGTCCACATCCTTCTGGAGCAGGTCAGCTCGATTACATGCATGAATCCACATCTCTGCTCTAAAAAAAATATTATTTGTAAGTACTTACGTAAGTAAGAATGCTAAGGGTAGGAAACAATAAAAGCAATATTTTACACAAGCTCTAGGATTTAATACAAAATCTCTATGGAACAAAAAATAAGGTTCATTTAGTTATTCGAAAGGGTTACATCTAGGTACCATTTTTTTGTGTAAATATAGGTACTTTTTTATCCATTAAAGGAATTCACCAGATAAACAACCATCAGGCCCATCAAGAGGGGGGGGGGTAGCAAATTCCCCGGGCCCGCACTGCTTTGGGGGGCCTGAAACTCAAAATTTACTGATCAACCAGGGGGCGCCGGGCCAGACAAACCTTACTGCTCCGGGGCTCTCCATTATTAGCTAGTGGGCTCAGGGCCAGAAAAATTTTATTGCCCCGGGGCCCGTCCCGGCTCTCGACGGCCCTGACAACCATCAATACAACCTGTTTCTAAATTTAATTGTAGCAAAGTGTCGTTCAAATGAATAAACTAGGTAATATCAAATTAATTTTCCTCTTTATAAGGAATACATAAACACAAATAACTCTTGGGTTTATTATGCTAATGTTGAATTTGTTGATCAATAGAGCATAAAATATCAAATTATCTACATTAATTCACAATATTTTACTAATTGGCCATAGAAGCCCTTTCCATAACTAACCTTGACCAAAACAAGAAGTTTTTGTACACCTACCTTTTTGGCTCTTTAGGAAAGGCAAAAAGTGATATTCCCATGCCGCTTTTGGAGTGACACTCACGGTAAGCACAATAATTACTTGGCATTTTTAACCAAAGTTAAAAAATCACAAAACTGAACTGCTGTAAACACAAAACAAAATAAAACTTAACCTCAACTGTTCACTGTTCGCAGAGAGAAAGTAAACAACATTGATGAAGTGACAAGGTTATTTGGGCGCTCTCTTTCCTTGTCTAAGGGGCGGTGACGACCCATCCGGGCGCGCCGGCGCACTCAACATCAGACCCGGGAAAATGGCTCAGTGTCGCTTCTGTGTAGATAAGGTATTCTGGGCTCTTATTACTATAAGATAACGTACTATAAGAGTTAGTTATCTTATTACTTACATTTAGTGTGGTCAAAAAATGGTCGAAAGTACTCAAGCACAAAGCATAGTAGTGCGTATGGAGAAAAAAACATGTTACGCAAGAGCGTTGGGTTTCCTTTTTGACTCAAATCCGAAGATTTAGGGTTGAAGGGGTGTGGCAAATTTCGTTCATGAAATTCTCCCACGAATATGACGCGTGCATTGAAAATTATGGGCAATTTTTAGATGAATGGGTTTTTGGATGCAAAAGCAATCATGCACTCCGTGCACTCATGCTTTTTCTGGCTTCATGAGGATTTTTCAAAAATTTGCCGATAGTTTTCAATGCACTTATTAAATCATAATAATTTAATATGAAAATTTAGTTCTCAGAAATATTTATTTGGGAAAATTTTATTTTCGAATATCTTTATTTCGAAAAATTTGTTTTAAAAAAAATTTCGTATACCCGTTTTTTGTCACAGATAACTGGGCCACGATAATATTATAAAAGCCCAAATAGTATTATTGGGAGCTGAATACTGCTTCTAATATTGATTCATTAACAAGGGTGACCATAAAGTTACCTAAAATAACAATATATTCTTGCTTGAATAGCCAGAATCTACCTGAAAGGTGCTGGATCTTTTCCGTACATAATTTATTACGCTCTAATCTTTTGGCAGGCTATTCCCTAAAGACGCAGTTTGACTTTTAAATTCGTATTTCTGAAATGGCGTAATTGGTTTTCAACCTTTCGGCATAATAAGATGGCAGCGAATAACAGTCGGTTGCACAAAACGGTTAATCCAGTGTTAAATCCTAATTTCGTGTTTAAAACACAAGGTATTCGGTTTAACATATTAGAGAAACTGTCCAAAATGTTAGCTCTTCCATGATTACACAGACAATTGCTATTAGAAAACCCTTGAAGACGTTTAGTTTTTCATAAATATATATCTTGTGGTAAAATATTTGATAAAATAATTTTTGATTTGGCAAAAATTTGCTTCTCAATAGAAAAAAGTTTTTTTGATACTAAGACAAAACGTCATCTTGTAGATTCTATTATTTTAAGTGGACTAGACTATTGCCATATTATTTATCACTCTAACATCAGTTATAATGATAAAAAAAATTGCAGATTTTACATAATAACTGTATAAGGTTTTCAATTGGACTAAAAAATTTGATCATATTTCTACAGTTTTTAATCAATATAAGTTAGTAACAGTGGAAGAAAGACGCAAATTACACCTTACTTGTTTTATGCATAAAGTAATTTTAACTAAAAAACCAGATTATCTATTTAATAGAATTCAATATAGAAAAAATATTCATAATTTAAATACAAGAAATCAAAATAATATTGAAATACCTGTTCATCAAACTTAAAAATGTAAAACATCATTTAAATGTACTTGTCCCATAATCTATAATAATATACCTAGTGATCTCAAAAAATTTAGTTATATAAATTTTAAATATAAACTTAAAAAATATTTACGTGTGGTAGGATTGGAAGAATGATTAATTTTAATCAAAATTTCTACCCTTTTGTGCCAACTAGTATGTTTCCGTCATTTTTAATTCCTTTAGCTATTACTGTTATTGTTATTGTACTTGTTATTACAATTCTTTATTATTATTGTACTTGTTATTTTTCTTTGGCATAAATAAATGTATTTATTATAATTATTATTACTTCTGTTCTCTAATATTCTTCTTCATGATATGTTTCATAATATCGCTCGTTATGATACACATTTTCATTATGAAACCGCGTAATTAGCCAATTTGAAACCCATACTTTTTTAATCAGGCGTCGTCCTTTTAATGCGAGTAATCTGACTTTGAGAGTTCCTTTACTAAAAATTTTATTAAAACTCTTAAGAATATTGAAATTATGTCAGATTATGGAATAGTGAAGAATTTAATTTGTTTAATAGTTCCTAAATTAAATAAATGTTGTTCAGTTTAATATTTATAATAAATGGTCGTAGAAACAATAATGAATGCAACTCTCATCAAATTAATACATTTATAGTGGCATAATATACATTTTCCCCCTCCCTGTATTGTAAGCAACCTATTTTGACACTGCTTTGACAGACGGAAGTGAAAGTTACTCAACAAGGTATTGGTTGCCCTTAACGACAGGATGTAAGTCAACTTACATCCCTAGGGAAATAATAATCTGAAATTATTATAAGAATAACTTTAATTTTTGATTTCATCCACATATTACAAAAATCCGGTGATATTAATTGAAATGAATATTAATGGTACAATTATTACAATTATTATTCACATTATTAACAAAATTTGGAAACACGTTTTCTCGTTTCTTCTTGATGTGTATTACATTTTCTGACTCCACAGATCTTTCATTTCTAACCAATGTTTCTGTCACTGTTGAAGCACTGCAAGAGACTTCTGGCTGGGTCTTATTGTATAAAATTTTATTCGCTACTTCCTTTCTATTGTTGAGGCTCTCAGCTACGTAACTTTCCGCAATAGTAGCGGATTTCCATCCACCATGTCGCTTGATAGCTAATACATCAACTCCAGTATTTGCTAATAAAGTTGCCGACGTTCTTCTAAAAGAGTGTCCAGTATACATTTTGAAGTTCTCAAACTTTAGAAATTTCGCAATTTTACTTGGAATTGACGAAAACGTATTTTTCCCAACAGGCTGGTTTAAGCACTTTCCATTTTGATATCGCATAAAGAAGCGCGGGTTAATAGTCGTCATGTGGGATCTTATATCAATGTACTTTTGAATTATTTTGAAATGACAAACCTGAGTGTCGGCACTTTTTGTCACTGTAAATGTACGTGACATTCTATTTTTGGAGTCAGGAATGGTCACAATTATGACTTCTTGACTTATTTTAACATTGTCCATTTTCATTTCACAGAGTTCATTAGAACGGCACGCCCCAGCAACTCCCATTGCCATTACGACCTTCCTCAATAAGTACATATCATCGGGGGCTTCAAGCATGAACTTATTCACATCTTCCCTGTTAAACACATTCGATTTTTTGGGTCTGTAACAATCATTTTTTCTTTTCAAAAATGCTCGAAGTTTTGGATACTTAGAAATATCTATATTTTCCTCTATAAAAAGGGTGGACTTCAACATCGAATACTCACACCATAAGCTTGACGGGGACTTCAGTAAAGCACTTTTCTCGTGGAAATACGCCAAACACAAGGCTTCTGAGACTGCAGTAGCCGTCTTGCTTTGGCACCAATTCTTAAAGGATTTATATGCTGCTTCATACCTTTTTTTCGACTTTTCCGGTAGTAGAGATAAACAAGCAATATTTGCTGATTCTTCTATGTCTGAAACATCCATTTTGTCCACACAGAATCAAATAATTCGACTTCTTCAAGCTTTTCGCTATGAATTGTCAACTTGACGTTGTTGATAAAATAAAAACTGCTTATATTGCTCTGGCAACGGATCACGGCTGCCTTCATAATTTAATGAGAATGCTATCGAATGTAATGATAATAAAAATCCAAAAATGTATCCAGCATTTTCTGGTAAACATACAATTCAGGGAGGGGGAAAAATGTTATATACTATATGGGATGTAAGTACATTAACCAGTCTCGGACTTTTTTGCCAGCCCTCGCTATCGCTCGGGCGCAAAATTCGTCCTCGACTGGTAAATGTTACTTACATCCCTTATAGTATAAATAACTATTCCTTAATTATCTAAATTAAAATTATACACTGCAGATAGACATTTACAGCCAGATTCTCCTACGCTAGTCCGGTCTAATTTCACAACCAAAAGTTTTAAACTGACAACTGTAAGAATAAGACAACTAAATTTTATACTATGAATTTATTTCGGAGCTTTTTCGCAAATTTATAAAGAAAATGGCAAATTTAGTACACTCTTTCGACAATAATCTAACTAAATTCACTCTAGCAACCCGTTCCAAGATGAAAATCATTTGAAAACCAAGCAAGTCGCTGAAATAGCCGAATAATTCATAAATTTTCAATGGCGTCTTATTAACAACGACAGGACAAAAACTTGTCAAAACATAACTGATCAACTAGAAGATCTTAATTTAAACCAGTACTAAATCTTAATCTTTCTTAGTGAATCTGGACGTTATTTTATCGTTGCAAACTAAGTAGGTACCCAGGGCCATATCTGAGGGGGGTTCAACCCCCCCCCCCCCCTAAATGTCAAAAAAGCAGCCTAGTCCCAAGCGAACTGTCACCATTTGAACATGATTGCTTTTTTTAATCCATAACCCCCCAACCCAATTGATGTCATGTGTTCGGTTTGTTTAAATTTTGGTGCAAAATACTAAAAATTAACTACAAATAGAAAAGGCCGTTAAAAGTCAAACACTTAAGTCATATAAATTTAACTGTTATTTTCTATAAAACATGTTTACTAAAAATATTGTTCTTATTAATATATAACTAATAATACTAATACACACGATTCAGGTTGTTGAGTTAGTGAATATATCCTAAACTTCACAGCTATCTTTTAGAACAATCATGATAATTCTTGTTACATGACTTAAAACGAAGAAAAAGTTTAATTATTGCTGGATATTAATCCACGCTTCCACATAACGTAAAAATAAAATTTGAGCAAAAAACATTTCGAGGAATGCCACGTGGTTAAAATTTTTACTTTTTTACACTTTTTCCACCCTGTATAATAAAATGTTGTTCTTCTTAGATTAAAGCGATCCTCGTAGCTACCTTTCAATAAATTAGGTCTTTAAAAACCAAAAAGTTGTTTAAATCAGTTGAGCGGTTTTTCATCCACCGAGCGACCAAAATGTCATTGTGCAAACTTTTTGACGAGCAACTATTATAACTTGACAAGCTGGACAGATCTGGATACAAATTGTACGTCCTCAGAAAAAGGGGACTAAATAGAAGTAGGTTATACACATTTTTCCGGACGGCAAGACACAAAAAATAGTTAAAAGTCAAGATAAAATGCTAATATCACAGAATAATGGCTAATGTCAAGAAACATGTGCAAATAATACCTTTAAATCAACAATACTTTACTAAAAAAAGAACCACTTACCAGCGCTACTAAGGCCACTTAAGGAGGGATTTAAATATTAGTTATCCTTTACGATATTACCAAATAACATAACCCACTTTTAACAAAATATTTACACTGCTTTTTTGTACTTTAAATCTATACTCTTTGCTGGCCACAAATTAATCCCTAAGTGACAAAGTTTTATTGGTTCAAGTAAATTTGGTTCTTTTTGAATCCAAAGCAATGCCTACCTGACAGATATCTGACAAAAAATATTTTGAATTATGACCTATTGCCGGAACCACTGTGGCACCAGACCCGAGCCTATACCTTCAAAATACAATAGCCCTAACAGCGAATAAAACCAAAACACGGCAGTAAGGAATGTTGCAGAACAGACAAAATAAGGTTAAGCTCGATATTCACGGTCGTGCTGGAGATTTTATCGAGATTTCCTCGTGGTGTGACGGCCCGAATTAATTAAAACATGTATGAAAATTAATAATTTCCTTCCGGGCGGGGGTTCATGCGAAGATTGGGAGCAAATAGCTATTTTCATTAGTGCCCTTTTTAAATGTATTAAAAGCAGTCTTTGCTTGCTACATTACTTTAGAGTCTATTAAAAGTATAAAATAAATTTTTGTTGAAATGTACTAGAAATGTGGCTTGTCTAGACAATAGGACGATATTATGTCATTTTAAAATGTTTTTAAGTGCGGTTTCAGGAGAATAGTGTTTCAGTTTGGCAGTGGCCGGCACAATCCCCAGATCTAAACCCCTTCGAAAATCTGTGAGAAGTGGAACGTCGTATTCGCATACGGTTGTTCCCAAAATATGAATCGCTGGTGGGCAAAATCAATGAGGTTTGGAAAAATCTTACGGAAACTGTAATTCAAAATTCGATTACCTCAATGCCGCTACGTTGTCAGCAAATTATAAATAATAATAGATATTCTATTAATTATTAACATAATGTCTCTAGCTGCTATAATGTTTCATGTGTTGTTTTGTTGTATCCTTTAAAATAAAATACCGCTAAATGCAATTTGTTTGGGTTTGTTTGGGTCGCATTTATTTTGACTTTTTAAATTTTTATAATTATTTGTCCCTGTAAATGGGGTTCAAAATTTACAAGATTGTAATACCATATTACTAAGATTGTTAGAAAAGTATTTAATTAAAATTAAATAACAGAGGCTTATAAAAAAAATAGTGGAATTTAAAAAAAAAATTTGTTGCTCTTCTTTTGTCCGATAGTGTAGTTATTTAGTAGACGATCGATATAAATTGAGTATATTGATACGGTTGGTTTTGATTACTATGGAACTTTATGAAAATAATTCTATTTCTTTTAATATAATCTCTTGCCCAAGCATAGACGTAAGTAATCGTGAAGAATTTTTTTAATAGGATACCTAAATTTACTTACCAAATTATGCCGACTTTTAAACCATGGGAGCATATATTAAAATGGTATTTTATGAAATCGTATTCACCTGATAGAATTCTTATGCGATTTTTTAGCCAATAACAAACTTGACCCAGTTTCGTGTAATTTTTCCAGGACGTTCTTAAAACTATTACCATATTGCTGTAAGCTCGATATTGACGGTCGTGATGGAGATTAAAATGCCTAGACCAGATTTGCGAAAGGATACCTTAGTTATTGATAAAATAAAAGTTTATATAAATATGAGTCTAACACAACTTTTTAAAGATAGAACATGTTACCGAAAATCCCGGAAAGTCACTTTGTCGTCGATCTCAACAGTTGAACGTAACGAAAAGCTCTCTGCATCGAATTTTAATCAAAGATTAATCAGAAGTTAAAGCCCACAAACCACGGACATTGCTTTCTTAGAAGTTGGAAATAATGCAGAACTTCGCAATTAAATTATATTTTCCGATGAAGCTCATTTTTAACTTTGAGGTTATGTAAACAAGCAGAATTTTAGGATTTGGGAAAAAGAAAATCCTCCAGTGATTGAAAAAAAACCTTTACATTCTCGGCGAGCAACCACGGTGAATCGTTTAATATAATCTGGGGGGACAAAAGTAAAATGGAAATTACGGATTTAAAATAATTACGTTTCCTTAAAAAAGCCCTGAGGACAACAAAACCAAAAGCATTTAGACGAATTACAATCCATAAGCAGGTAGTAAAGTTCCGAAGGTAGGGTTTAGAGGAAGCTACCTTAGGTACTGCTTTGTCAGTTGTACGTTACATCTTGTGTCGACCGATTTATTACAGTGTGTTAATATTAGTGAAACCCGTGTGCAATGGCTAATATTCACCAAGGTATGTAGTGGTTTTACATGTATAGAGAATATTTAAACTGTATAATTTTCATCGGGAAAATACCAAAGAGAAGAGGGGGTTATTTTTGCCGATCACATGTCGTTCAGCAACCTTTAGCAGAGATTCTCTTTAAGAACACCGGGTATCACCGGTCTAATTTTTTTTACATGTTGTAGTGGCAAGTCTTTCTATGTATAATTTATTTTGCCATTCTTTGCATTTACGGAGATTTTCTCTTTTGAAATCTCAAAACGAGAATTATTTGACCAACATGGAAAAACGGTCCGAAACGTAAAATCGTTGGAGTATTTAACTAAATTTAATTTAAGAAGTTTTTCCGAAGAGTCTGATAAAGAACTGAAACACTGGATTTCGTTAATGTCTGTAAGAATTTACGAAAAATGGAATGCTTGTGGTAGAATTAAAGAGGTTTTTCTATCAAGATCGGGAAATTTTGTTTTTAAGACAAAGACGCATCCAGAAGAACAGTCTGAATAACCTTCCCGTACAGGTGTGCGAGGAAGACCCAAAGTGAAATTTGAAGATGCATCTTTGAAGACCAAAAGAATCTGCAGAGCTTTCCATGCGTGCTTCTGGACAGAGAGATGCAGCAGCACTAATTAAGGAAATTTTAACCTCATTTCCAGAGAGAGCCCGTAAAATAAAACAAACACGGCATATTGAGCATTTTAGAAGGCCACTTACTAGTGATGAAGCTTTAGCTTAGAATGTAGACTCAAAATCTACTCCTTATCCCTATAAAACTACTCGCAAGTGGAGAATGTAAGCTGGACATAAAGTATTTCCTTCGTATTATGCCCTTAAAAAGTCATCTGATGACTCATGAGATGAGTAGCCAACATAGTAGCTTTAGTATATATCATGTGGTAATACGTAGTTTGTTATATTAATTATTATAATATACTTAGTAGAGTAATACATAATTAAAGAATGTATTTATAATATTTAGGCTATAAGTGTTTAGTGATAATTTACCACTGATAGAAATACTATGATAAAGAAAGCTAATATACAAATAATGTTAGAGAGCATGATCTTTGTGAAAAATAAATACACATTCTCAACATTAAATCCTTGTTTCTTTCTGAACTAGATCTATAGTATAAACAAACTATAAAAAACGTCATTCTTCTAATAAATTATTACAAAATGTCACCACAAATGTTTATAAGCGCTCAAATCCACACTTAGAACATAAAAAAATACAAAATCAAGACAATTCACTGTGCGTGTGGTGATCATTGTGGGTGTGGGGTGTAATAGGGCCATTTTTACATGAAAATGATGATGGTGAAATTGTTAATGTCAATGAAGAACGCTACAGCAATATGTTAAGAAACTTTTATGGTCCCAATTAGATAATATGCACCTTAGCAATATGTTCTTTTAACAAGATGGCGACACGTGTTGCACGCCACGGGAAACTTTGGATTTGTTACGAACACCTTTTCTTGGCAGCGTCATTTCTTGAAATGGTGATATTTGGTGGCCTGCAAGGTCATGCGATCTAACCCCCTTCGAGTTTTTCTTATGGGGCTTCTTTAAGGATAAAGTCTATTCTTACAATCCGCAGACGATTAATGATCTGACAATCGCAATTGTGACAAAATGTTATTGACAATTTAAAGCGAAGAATTGTCTTCTGCAGAAACCAGCCAAGGGGCATATTTGGAGAATATTATTTTAAAAATATAACTGCCACGTCTCTGCTTTTTGGTAAAATAAACAAGAATGTTGTTTTTCTAAAATTGTTGGTTTTATTTAAAAAGTTAATGCCGAACACCCTGTATAAGCAAAATATATTTTGACCGCACCAGTATATTGGTCAATAGCCTCTTAGCAAACACACGTTTATAAAAAAAATAGCGGCAAATTACAATCGTTTGGCAGCAATAATTGACTAAAACGGTAAACACGTACTCAAAGTGTAAATCATGTTTAGATTTGTTTACTATAACTACAAACACTAGTACATTAATTATCTTCGACAATAACCTAAAATGTTTGCCTAAATAGTCAGCAACAACAACAAAAAAAAATACTTTAGCCCTCGAGGAATACAAAACAAAAGGACATTCGATTGCGGTCTATCAAATCAATACGATTACGTGACCTGAAACAATTTATCCTGATGTGGCTTATAACATGCCTTAAAGGAATAAAAGAAAATTGAAAGAAATATAATCTGAGGATACTTCCGTAAAGTTTTGATTTGCTACTGCACGTTTTGCGGTGAAAAAACTCAGATGCCTTAAAGATGTTCGTATAGTACCTAGGTACGCTAGGGAAGCCTTTAAGTTATCCGGTATAAACTAGGAAATATCTTATAGGATTTATCTAATGGCTTGGTACAATAAAAATTTTTAGAATATCGTATTATAATAGCAGTATTTTAACATAAAATTGAGTAACAAAATAAACCACTTCTTAATTAAAAAAAATATAGCATTTATATATTTAATTAATTAAAAAAAATATTGCATTTATATATTTAATTTTCTTCTCCCGTACTCTGTCTCCGATTTGTTTCATAATAATGTTCATTATGATATACATTTTATTTTAATTATGCAACCGCGTTATTAGCCAATTTGAAACCCACACTTTTGTACTCAAGCGGCCTCTTGACTTGGACAGTTGGACAGTCATAAAGTAACCTCGGTTTACGATAGTAAGTTTAACCAACTCTAACATGTTCTCCGTTGTAAAACGATCCATAATAAAATTCACGACTCTCTAGATGTCACATGCAAAATACAAAATTTATAGGTTAAGTCGTTGAAAAATGGCCCCAAATTTAAATTCTGAAGTACCTATTTGGACACCCTATATTATTCTCTTCAAAGTCCCAGACTTATAAGTTTTAAATCATTCATGACACACAAGTATGCACGTTGAATTTTAAATTTGGCATGTATATCCAGATTTTTTTGGTAATGTTCATTTTTTTAAATGTCCTGAACTGACGTGTGATATTTCCAAGAGTAAATGTGTTTTGTCTGTGTTATACAGATTTACAGCGTACAGTAGTTATGTTCATCAAAAATACTCTTTTTAATTTGATATGTAAACCACGCAATTTTCTTTATGTTTAACAATTTATATATTTTCAGAATATCGTGTAAAATTCCTTGTTAAACTCTACGTCGCCCTTAAAAAAAATTACATATCCCAACTTCATGAATTATTATTATTTTCTTAAAAATATAATTACTCATATAAACTGTGTATATTTTAATATAAAATATAACCTTTTTTAATAGTCAATGTGGGAACAGTATCTAATTTTTATTTTATTATCTTATTTAACAGATATTTATTCTATAAAATAAATTTGCTATAAAGAAAATTATTGTTCATTTAATACCAGTAGAGGCTGCTGAAATTTTAAAGTTGTATATCTCTGTTGGTACTTACGGGACCCAAGTCAAGTTCAGGGTTTTTGATAGAGATCCTACTATGAATGTATTGGTAAAACATTTTTTTGTAATTTTCGAAAAAAAAAGGTGAATTTTTGCTTTGACCCCCTGGGTAAAAAATGAATACGCTTAGTATTATATTTATTATTTTTTCTAAACCAATGTTACATCATTTCGTCGAAAATTTTTAAATTTTAAGGAAAAATGAGTTAGTAGAAAGTTATAGTCATTTAAATTTGTTTTACAAATTATATTTTAGGTAGAAAAATTAAAATAACTATACCTTTTTAAACACATTTTTTTTCTCTTCAAATTTAAAATTTTTTGACAAAATGATGTAAAATTTGTTTAGAAAAAATAATAAATAAAATACCTGTGTTCATTTTTTACCCAGGGGGGTCAAAGCAAAAATTCACATTTTTTTAAGGTATTTATATTTGTTGATTTAAACAGCTGTTCTCTAGAGTGTTTTATTAAATTTTTATTATAAGTAGTATTTTAAATTTTTGAAATTGAGAATTTTAGGAGAGTCACTAGGATTTCTTTATTTAAAGGTAATGTAATAAAAATATTATTTCTTCAAACTTGTCCCATAGAAAGATTGTTAAGAGACCTGGCAACACAACAACATAGCTCACTGTTCTTTTGTTCTTTATATGGTCATGTGTTTTATGATCAGTGGTGTGAGTGATTAAACAAATGTTTTTTTAGGGGAGAGACCTGGCTTATGATCGCGAAGCGCCATTGATGACCATTTTTCCCCAATCTAAATTCAAGCCGATCAGATTCAATATCGGTTTTAATATATGCAGTGGATTTCATAACACCCTATATATATATATATATATATATATATATATATATATATATATATATATATATATATATATATATATATATATATATATATATATATATATATACATGTTTTTATGTCAAGTTGAGATCCGATCATATTTTGGACTACCCGAGGTCCACCTGAACAAACAAAGGTATTTAAAAAATCTGTTGTAAAAGTCAATAATTGTGTGTTTTAATTTATGGTACCACCACAGGGGTAGGTCATTTTCAAATTTTTATATACACACAGTATAATGTGAAGTAGAGATCCCTTACAATACTTGTAATAGGCGAGATCCGACCTTGTAAATTAGGAAATATATGCGTAACGTGAGATCCAACCATGTTGCCAATTTTACTGCTACGATTTTATTGCATTTTACAGTGCTCTAAACATATGAAAGATGATGATTGAAGACAACTGCCCTAACCATGTATTTATTTTACATATCGTTTTCTAAATGTCCGCGGTATTCTGACACAATAATAAAATCGTACAAAGTATCTGTAAAATTTTCCAGTGAACCGGAGGTATTTAAATTAAGAACTGCAAGGAAAGTTCTGAGTAAAATACTTCCCATATTAATACAAAATTAATAACCTATTGGGGGCCTTTCTTATTTTTTAAGATTAGTATAATGATTTTGTATAACATTTATTTGTGAATATCTCTATTAGTATCCATAAAAAGACAAATTTATTATAATGGTGTTAGGATTTAGTACACCGTATCTTATACAATATTTTCGATTATGCTGCAGTTGGGTAGGGTAGATGGGATTTATTTTAATTTTTACACGCATCCCGTCATATTAAGAATTTTATTTTCTTTACGTTCCATGCATTGACTATTTTTTTTATCTTTTGCTGAGTATGCAATATCATGGGCATGGGAAACCTTGAAATACTCAGATTACACGATCCCTCTAGGGATAAATATTTTTAGTCTCCTTGTATACTAAATCTACTTGCCAACAATATAAAGTAGCATTTGCTTGAAAATAAATACTTATTTTTTTATTGGTCCTATATCGGCAATTTTTGTTTAAAAATTTTTTTACATTGCTATGCCATGACACTATAAATTAATTAAATCATATTCATTTGCCTTTCTTTAATTTGACACGTAAATAATGGTGATCTAAAACCTTAATAAAGGTTCTTTTGAGGCACCCTGTATAATACATTAAAAGTCTTTTATGCCAAAGTTATTACTTTTAAAAGCAAAGCTTTTTATGCAGAGTAATTTCCCCCCAACAAATGGTAATAAAAAAGTTTTCCATTTGGCAAGCAGATTCACAGACACGCTCTATATTGTTTACATTTTTTGTAGACTTATTTTAGTTAAATTATTTTTTTCAGGAAATATACATAAAATACTAAACAAAGAGCAATTATCATTTTATTTACTTTTCTTTAAAATTTTCCTTAGATTTACATATATAGCATACATACTATGTACAATAACTGTAAATACGGGGTTGGCCAATGAAAACGAAACAGACTGAATATCTGATTCCATGTTTATTTTTACAAAAATCGCTCGTACACGTACTTAATTGGATTTGTCAAGGGAGAGGTTTTTTTGTTACCATTATCAATCATTATCAATACTGCAACTTCAACCCCTTAGAAAGTGTGGGACCAACCCTTACAATTTAAACGGAAATAGGGGTCTTGCAATACATCATTTTAAAAGTCTCACTAAGTACTTTATGATTCTAAAATATTACGATATTATTCGCCCCGAGAACAAAATGGAGGCTTGTTTAAACAAATAATTTTAAAATAAAATGTACAATGTTTAATTGGCGGTTAAAAAATACGCTTCTGATGATAGCAAGAGGTTATTATTTAGCTCTCCCCAGCCCCCACTAATTGAAATAAAATGTGAATTGTGTTAAAAATTAGATCTAAAATTATTGAAATGACATTGAGTGTGTTAGTGGGGTGGGGAAGGGCTAAATAATTTTTTTAGCCTCTTACTATCATTAGAAACGTATTTTCAAACTGCTAATTAAAAACTTCAGCAATATCCATTACATGCATTACAGAAATATTCAACAATCCGCCATTTTGTTCTGAGGGCGAATAATGACGTAATATTCTAGGATCATAAAGTACTTAATGAGACCTTTAAAACGATGTATCGCAAGACCCCTCTTTCCGTTAAAATTTTCAGGGTTGGTCCCACCCTCCCTAGGGGGTTGAAGTTACAAGCCAAGCCCCACCAATAACATATCGCAAACCACAAAAGATTTAAATTGGGTTAAACTAATACAAGGTTACGCATTTAGGAGTCCAACTATATGGCACCAAACAAGTAAGAAAATTTTAATTAGCATTGGAATGAAAAATATAAATTTGCCCAAATTGATTGATTGATTTTATCGCCTACAAATAGGCATACAAATTCAGGTTTTTGTCGATATCTTTGTACTAAAGGAAAAATTTTAAATTTCTCTCGCATTAATCTGGCTGCTAGTTGTCCATCTTTACAGATAAAAAAAAACATTTTTTCTAAATAATAAAGAAAAATGATGGGAATTTCAAAACTCTTCCACAATAAAGGTCTAGCAGCCGCAGATATTGATGGAAGAATAATTTAAAATTTTTATACTAGTACACAGATATCGGCAAAAAACTGAGTTTCTATGCCCTGAGGGTATGTAGGGGATGGAAACGCCTTAACATTAGGAATGTCCCAAAAATACGTATTCTGAAAAAACTAGCCCATTTTTTTTATTGCATGTGCGATGACAAATAATTCTTGTTTTATGAGTAGCTAACTCAATTTGTAAGCCTTTTCTTGTAAAATTTTAATTACATGGGCGGCTTAGACAGAAAACGTAATTTTTAAGTGTCTGCATACCTTTATTTGCAGAGTAGTTCAAATAAAGGACTAGGTATCACAATAAACTTAGTTGAAATTATTATTTATGCATTCACGAAAATAGCAGCTATTTTGAGCTACTCATGAAACGAAAATTTTTAGTCATCGCGTATGCATTAAAAAATGTGGATTAATATTTACAGAAAACGTCAATTTTGGGACAAACTTGTAAGATTTTAGATTATACCATTCTGTATATTACCAAAAAAATAGAAAACTAACAGTACTAAAAGACCTAAAAAGTATCAAAAATTAAAAATTTTGGCGGCCACACGTACGGTCACGATCGTCGCATCTGACTATATTTCCAGCTGAGTCTCTATCTGGGGTAAAGTGATATTGGATCCAACCATTAATGATATATAACCATTGTTGATATAATATAAAACATAAGATTTAAGCAGCTTGAACGCGCGGTATAAGATCCAATAGAAATCGGAAGTAGATATCACGTGCGCAAGCTGTACAGTCAACTCGCTCCGCCAACGTTGCCGTTATTGACGGATCTCGCCTTAACTAGGACACACAACACTAGATGCAGACGATCAGAGCGCCCTCTGAAAGTTTGTTTTTGAACCCAAGTTGTATGTAATATGAAAAAAAAGGTGTAAAATGAGATCCAAACAAAAATTTGTAGAAATTCGTTAGAGGCAGTATCGAACCAAATGCCGCTCATATACACGCAAAACAAGGCGAGGTCCAAATTCGGATCTCTCTTTGCAAAACAGATCTCGGGATGTCTACTATTTCACTGAAATGGATCTCACCTTAATAAGGATAATAAGGAAATGTGTATATATATATATATATATATATATATATATATATATATATATATATAGAAGATCCAAGAAAACAAATTCTATAAAATATATATATATATATATATATATATATATATATATATATATATATATATATATATATATATATATATATATATATATATATATATATAGGGTGTTATGAAATCCACTGCATATATTAAAACCGATATTGAATCTGATCGGCTTGCATTTAGATTGGGGAAAAATGGTCATCAATGGCGCTTCGCGATCATAAGCCAGGTCTCTCCCCTAAAAAAACATTTGTTTAATCACTCACACCACTGATCATAAAACACATGACCATATAAAGAACAAAAGAACAGTGAGCTATGTTGTTGTGTTGCCAGGTCTCTTAACAATATTTCTATGGGACAAGTTTGAAGAAATAATATTTTAATTACATTACCTTTAAATAAAGAAATCCTAGTGACTCTCCTAAAATTCTCAATTTCAAAAATTTAAAATACTACTTATAATAAAAATTTAATAAAACACTCTAGAGAACAGCTGTTTAAATCAGCAAATATAAATACCTTGTATATCTCTGTTGGTACTTACGGGACCCAAGTCAAGTTCAGTGTTTTTGATAGAGATCCTACTATGAATGTATTGGTAAAACATTTTTTTGTAATTTTCGAAAAAAAAAGGTGAATTTTTGCTTTGACCCCCTGGGTAAAAAATGAATACGCTTAGTATTATATTTATTATTTTTTCTAAACAAATTTTACATCATTTTGTCAAAAAATTTTAAATTTGAAGAGAAAAAAAATGTGTTTAAAAAGGTATAGTTATTTTAATTTTTCTACCTAAAATATAATTTGTAAAACAAATTTAAATGACTATAACTTTCTACTAACTCATTTTTCCTTAAAATTTAAAAATTTTCGACGAAATGATGTAACATTGGTTTAGAAAAAATAATAAATATAATACTAAGCGTATTCATTTTTTACCCAGGGGGTCAAAGCAAAAATTCACCTTTTTTTTTCGAAAATTACAAAAAAATGTTTTACCAATACATTCATAGTAGGATCTCTATCAAAAACACTGAACTTGACTTGGGTCCCGTAAGTACCAACAGAGATATACAACTTTAAAATTTCAGCAGCCTCTACTGGTATTAAATGAACAATAATTTTCTTTATAGCAAATTTATTTTATAGAATAAATATCTGTTAAATAAGATAATAAAATAAAAATTAGATACTGTTCCCACATTGACTATTAAAAAAGGTTATATTTTATATTAAAATATACACAGTTTATATGAGTAATTATATTTTTAAGAAAATAATAATAATTCATGAAGTTGGGATATGTAATTTTTTTTAAGGGCGACGTAGAGTTTAACAAGGAATTTTACACGATATTCTGAAAATATATAAATTGTTAAACATAAAGAAAATTGCGTGGTTTACATATCAAATTAAAAAGAGTATTTTTGATGAACATAACTACTGTACGCTGTAAATCTGTATAACACAGACAAAACACATTTACTCTTGGAAATATCACACGTCAGTTCAGGACATTTAAAAAAATGAACATTACCAAAAAAATCTGGATATACATGCCAAATTTAAAATTCAACGTGCATACTTGTGTGTCATGAATGATTTAAAACTTATAAGTCTGGGACTTTGAAGAGAATAATATAGGGTGTCCAAATAGGTACTTCAGAATTTAAATTTGGGGCCATTTTTCAACGACTTAACCTATAAATTTTGTATTTTGCATGTGACATCTAGAGAGTCGTGAATTTTATTATGGATCGTTTTACAACGGAGAACATGTTAGAGTTGGTTAAACTTACTATCGTAAACCGAGGTTACTTTATGACTGTCCAACTGTCCAAGTCAAGAGGCCGCTTGAGTACAAAAGTGTGGGTTTCAAATTGGCTAATAACGCGGTTGCATAATTAAAATAAAATGTATATCATAATAAACATTATTATGAAACAAATCGGAGACAGAGTACGGGAGAAGAAAATTAAATATATAAATGCAATATTTTTTTTAATTAATTAAATATATAAATGCTATATTTTTTTTAATTAAGAAGTGGTTTATTTTGTTACTCAATTTTATGTTAAAATACTGCTATTATAATACGATATTATAAAAATTTTTATTCTTGTACCAAGCCATTAGATAAATCCTATAAGATATTTCCTAGTTTATACCGGATAACTTAAAGGCTTCCCTAGCGTACCTAGGTACTATACGAACATCTTTAAGGCATCTGAGTTTTTTCACCGCAAAACGTGCAGTAGCAAATCAAAACTTTACGGAAGTATCCTCAGATTATATTTCTTTCAATTTTCTTTTATTCCTTTAAGGCATGTTATAAGCCACATCAGGATAAATTGTTTCAGGTCACGTAATCGTATTGATTTGATAGACCGCAATCGAATGTCCTTTTGTTTTGTATTCCTCGAGGGCTAAAGTATTTTTTTTTGTTGTTGTTGCTGACTATTTAGGCAAACATTTTAGGTTATTGTCGAAGATAATTAATGTACTAGTGTTTGTAGTTATAGTAAACAAATCTAAACATGATTTACACTTTGAGTACGTGTTTACCGTTTTAGTCAATTATTGCTGCCAAACGATTGTAATTTGCCGCTATTTTTTTTATAAACGTGTGTTTGCTAAGAGGCTATTGACCAATATACTGGTGCGGTCAAAATATATTTTGCTTATACAGGGTGTTCGGCATTAACTTTTTAAATAAAACCAACAATTTTAGAAAAACAACATTCTTGTTTATTTTACCAAAAAGCAGAGACGTGGCAGTTATATTTTTAAAATAATATTCTCCAAATATGCCCCTTGGCTGGTTTCTGCAGAAGACAATTCTTCGCTTTAAATTGTCAATAACATTTTGTCACAATTGCGATTGTCAGATCATTAATCGTCTGCGGATTGTAAGAATAGACTTTATCCTTAAAGAAGCCCCATAATATATATATAGGGTATATATATATATATATATATATATATATATATATATATATATATATATATATATATATATATATATATATATATATATATATATATATATATATATATATATATATATATATATATATATATATATATATATATATATATATATATATATCTATATATATATATATATATATATATATATATATATATATATATATATATATATATATATATATATATATATATATATATATATTTTATAGAATTTGTTTTCTTGGATCTTCTATATATTTTTTTATAGGAATGTTTTCTTGGGGTTTATAGATCCGGAATAATCACTATTTTTTTATATTTTGTTTTTGTTTTTATTAACGTTTCGGTCAATTCTTGTGACCTTCTTCAGAATACAGTGCTGAAAAACCGCTCTAATTAGTAATCTTAGTCATAATGAACATAAAATTAACATACCTGTGAACGAAAATGTTTTTGGGGAATGCATCCTCTTAATTAAGATTTAAAATTGACATATAACACTAACATTGTGGACGACAGTTTAAAAACGACGAGAACAATTTTAAAAATATCATGCAGGCAAGAAGTCTGCGTGTCTACTGCAATACTGGGATCTTTATAGATATAAAAATGGTGGTGAATGGAATTTCGTTCTTTTTTGTTTAAAAAGTGCCTGAAAGATAATGTTTTCATTATTAAGATAGAGGGGAGCTGGATTCCTTTGGATGCCTTTTTTTTAAATTAATTATTAATAGTTATGTGTACATATATATATTTTTTTAAATTTATTTTATTAGATTGTGATAGATCTTGCTGAGGTGTTTTGTATCCGATTTTGAGTTTATGTTTTTTGGATTTTTTTGGATTTCTATCATTTCGAAAATTTCACGTTTCTTTGTATTAGTTTCAGTGCGTAGGACTTTTACTTTTTCATAATTGAAGGTGTGTTTCTTCTCAAGCATATGGTTAGTTAGGGCTGTTTTGTTCTTCTTGTCATATTTGTGTCCATTCAATCTGTTTTTTAAAAGTTGACTTGCCTGTCCTATATAGACGCTATCGCAGTTATCACAGGGTAGTTGATATACGACATTGCTTTTCATATTTTGTGGTATTTTTGATTTTAAGCAACTGAAACAACTCTTCAATAGATTGTAGCCTTTATGTGCGACTGTAACATTATGACTTTTGAGAGTGTTGTGTATTTTTTCAGACAACCCATTAATGTACGGTAATGAAAGATATGACATTTTTGTTGTTTTTGGTTTGGGTTGGTTCTGGTTATAAAAAATATGTATTCGTCTTTTAAAAATGGAATTTATTAGGTTTTCGGGGTAGCGGTTTAGCTTAAGGGCTTGTTTTGCTTTCTTTATTGCGTTTTCCCTATATTCAGGGCTTGAAAGCTTTATTGCCCGGTCGGCTAAGCCGATAACTACTGATTTTTTTTGGGATATAAATAAAACAAATGGGATATAATAAAACAAAATATCCGGAGTGTGTAATTCTTTGACAAGTCTTCTACCAGAACCTATCCTAAACACTTTTTTAATTCAAGAATCCTCAAAAATTAATAATGTTTTCGAAAAAATTAAGCAAAAAAATATAAATAAATTTGACAGACTTAAAAATAAAACTGCAACCAACGATATCTCAGACTGGATCGAAAACCTAACAGATATTGATATTCCCGATTATGTGAATGAAATACTTATTCTTGGTCCAAACTTTGCCATGCCTTTAAATACACCAGAAGAAATACCTATACCCGACCTCATTAGCAATATCGAAACTTCACTAACACATCTAAATTCAGATAACGATACTAAAGACAGCTTAAGATCAAAATGCTGTAACATTATTACAAACCACAAAAATAATTTTCATAGAGTAAACAAAAACAATAAACAACAAAAAAGCTTGGTACAAAGGTTTAAAAAGACAAAATATTTCATAAAACAAAATAAAAACATAAAAATTCTAAAACCGGACAAGTCCAATAAAACGGTAATTATGTATGAAAGGGACTACGATAAAAAAATGAATGATCTATTACAGGCCAACAATACATACAAAGAACTAAAAACCGATCCTACCAACATTTATCAAAAACAAAACAACGCCTTGATATCTCGATGGGAAAATTTAATGTATATATCTCCAAATACGGCAAAAGAACTAAAAATTCAAAACGCACAAGCCCCCAGAATTTACGGCTTGCCAAAATTACACAAAACAAATATTCCACTTAGACCAATTGTTTCCTGTATACAATCACCGTTAGAAAAACTTTCTAAATTTCTAAAAAACATCTTACAAAATGTCATAAATAAAAATGAATATTACATAAAAGACTCTGTCGACTTTAGAAACAAAATAAGTAATACAAAGTTACCAAACGACTACATACTAATATCCCTAGATGTTGTATCCCTTTATACAAACATCCCCTTAAATTTAACTAAAGAGGTAGTAAGAAAGAAATGGGATAAAATAAGTAAATTCACTGACATACCATTAACAGATTTTTTAGAAGCCGTAGATCTGACATTGAACTCAACCTATTTTAATTATAATAACAAAATTTTTAAACAAATAGAAGGTTGTGCCATGGGAGCATCCATCTCAAGCGTCATTGCACAACTTGTAATGGAGGACCTTGAAGAAAATATACCTAATAAAAACCCTTAATTTTCAAATACCCTTTTTCTATCGATATGTTGAGGACTGCATTACAGCTATACCAACAAATAAAATACAAGACACGTTAAATCATTTCAACAGTTACCACAACAAGCTTCAGTTTACCATAGAAAAAGAACATGATAATAAAATAAGCTTTTTGGACCTCACACTCCACCATAATAATGGCGACATAAAAACGGAATGGTATACTAAAGAAACTTGGTCTTCCAGATATGTCAACTACAATTCCCAACACCCAATATCCCAAAAAAAATCAGTAGTTATCGGCTTAGCCGACCGGGCAATAAAGCTTTCAAGCCCTGAATATAGGGAAAACGCAATAAAGAAAGCAAAACAAGCCCTTAAGCTAAACCGCTACCCCGAAAACCTAATAAATTCCATTTTTAAAAGACGAATACATATTTTTTATAACCAGAACCAACCCAAACCAAAAACAACAAAAATGTCATATCTTTCATTACCGTACATTAATGGGTTGTCTGAAAAAATACACAACACTTTCAAAAGTCATAATGTTACAGTCGCACATAAAGGCTACAATCTATTGAAGAGTTGTTTCAGTTGCTTAAAATCAAAAATACCACAAAATATGAAAAGCAATGTCGTATATCAACTACCCTGTGATAACTGCGATAGCGTCTATATAGGACAGACAAGTCAACTTTTAAAAAACAGATTGAATGGACACAAATATGACAAGAAGAACAAAACAGCCCTAACTAACCATATGCTTGAGAAGAAACACACCTTCAATTATGAAAAAGTAAAAGTCCTACGCACTGAAACCAATACAAAGAAACGTGAAATTTTCGAAATGATAGAAATCCAAAAAAATCCAAAAAACATAAACTCAAAATCGGATACAAAACACCTCAGCAAGATCTATCACAATCTAATAAAATAAATTTAAAAAAATATATATATGTACACATAACTATTAATAATTAATTTAAAAAAAAGGCATCCAAAGGAATCCAGCTCCCCTCTATCTTAATAATGAAAACATTATCTTTCAGGCAATATTTAAACAAAAAAGAACGAAATTCCATTCACCACCATTTTTATATCTATAAAGATCCCAGTATTGCAGTAGACACGCAGACTTCTTGCCTGCATGATATTTTTAAAATTGTTCTCGTCGTTTTTAAACTGTCGTCCACAATGTTAGTGTTATATGTCAATTTTAAATCTTAATTAAGAGGATGCATTCCCCAAAAACATTTTCGTTCACAGGTATGTTAATTTTATGTTCATTATGACTAAGATTACTAATTAGAGCGGTTTTTCAGCACTGTATTCTGAAGAAGGTCATAAGAATTGACCGAAACGTTAATAAAAACAAAAACAAAATATAAAAAAATAGTGATTATTCCGGATCTATAAACCCCAAGAAAACATTCCTATAAAAAATATATATATATATATATATATATATATATATATATATATATATATATATATATATATATATATATATATATATATATATATATATATATATATATATGTTATAAACTGTCCTAATACTTGAAATAAAGTAGAACTTTAATGACAACTCTGCTACTTTATTATTGACTTTCAACAACAATTTTTGTTTTAACAATATAACTACATGTAATTAATGTACAGGTTGATTGTTGAATTTCATTGTTGAATTGGTACTTCAACAATATATATATATATATATATATATATATATATATATATATATATATATATATATATATACATATATACAGTGTAAGTTTTTTAAAACCTGACATACGCTAACTTTTTTATTTGAAAAGATAGACTAGTACTTCCAAAAGAAAAGTTGTATGAATTAACCTAACTAAGAAAAATCAATAAACATTTTTCTCCAGCGTTGCCAGATTTCACAGTAGCTACTTAAACAATATTTTGTTAAATGACAACACCGCGTTTTTTATCATTATTCAAGAGATCTCAAAATTATGAATAAAAAATTTGCAGTAACATTTTTTTATTCGAGTAGCCATTTTTGAGCAATCGGTCCAAAAAAATTCAAATAATAGCATTACACCCGATACCTGTATTGGAAAATATTAACAGTAATATTGTAAAACGGGTTTTCTGATGCAGACTACAAGAAGGGCATCAATTGGAGCATGTATTGAAGAATTTGTGCTGGGTTGGCCCTCAAATAAACGTTTTGATACCAATAGACTGCGGATTATTTTAATTTTTTTCAACCGATTGCTGAAAAACGGGTACTCGAATAAAAAAATGTTACTACACATTTTTATTCATAACTTTGAGATCTCTTAAATAATGATACAAAAATGCGGTGTTGTCATTTAAAAAAATATTGTTTAAGTAGCTACTGTGAAATCTGGCAACGCTGGAGAAAAATGTTTTGTTGATTTTTCTTAGTTAGGTTAATTCATACAACTTTGCTTTTGGAAGTACTAGTCTATCACTTCAAATAAAAAAGTTAGCCTATGTCAGGTTTTAAAAAACTTACACAGTATATATATATATATATATATATATATATATATATATATATATATATATATATATATATATATATATATATATATATATATATAACAATATAAAGAAATAAAGAAATATCGACAGGACTATTTATAAAAAAAGGTGAAGAAAATATTGGGAAAACTGTCTGTATGGTAGTGCTCGACACGTGTTTCGTGCTTATTAGCACTCATCAGTCGCACATAACCAAGTTATTAGATGGGAAACTTGGAAGTTGAAAAAACACAAAGAGTTCACAGACCAGGGACCTGCTAGCACATTTGCGGTTGTTTTTTGTCAGGAGACCCAGGAATTTCCGGGCAACACCCAACATCACCACGGAGGCTGCAATAGCACCTGCGTGAAACCTCTACCCCAAGGGATATAACAATATAAAGAAATAAAGAAATATCGACAGGACTATTTATAAAAAAAGGTGAAGAAAATATTGGGGAAACTGTCTGTATGGTAGTGCTCGACACGTGTTTCGTGCTTATTAGCACTCATCAGTCGCACATAACCAAGTTATTAGATGGGAAACTTGGAAGTTGAAAAAACACAAAGAGTTCACAGACCAGGGACCTGCTAGCACATTTGCGGTTGTTTTTTGTCAGGAGACCCAGGGATTTCCGGGCAACACCCAACATCACCACGGAGGCTGCAATAGCACCTGCGTGAAACCTCTACCCCAAGGGATATAACAATATAAAGAAATAAAGAAATATCGACAGGACTATTTATAAAAAAAGGTGAAGAAAATATTGGGGAAACTGTCTGTATGGTAGTGCTCGACACGTGTTTCGTGCTTATTAGCACTCATCAGTCGCACATAACCAAGTTATTAGATGGGAAACTTGGAAGTTGAAAAAACACAAAGAGTTCACAGACCAGGGACCTGCTAGCACATTTGCGGTTGTTTTTTGTCAGGAGACCCAGGGATTTCCGGGCAACACCCAACATCACCACGGAGGCTGCAATAGCACCTGCGTGAAACCTCTACCCCAAGGGATATAATATGCTAGCAGGTCCCTGGTCTGTGAACTCTTTGTGTTTTTTCAACTTCCAAGTTTCCCATCTAATAACTTGGTTATGTGCGACTGATGAGTGCTAATAAGCACGAAACACGTGTCGAGCACTACCATACAGACAGTTTCCCCAATATTTTCTTCACCTTTTTTTATAAATAGTCCTGTCGATATTTCTTTATTTCTTTATATTGTTATATCCCTTGGGGTAGAGGTTTCACGCAGGTGCTATTGCAGCCTCTGTGGTGATGTTGGGTGTTGCCCGGAAATCCCTGGGTCTCCTGACAAAAAACAACCGCAAATGTGCTAGCAGGTCCCTGGTCTGTGAACTCTTTGTGTTTTTTCAACTTCCAAGTTTCCCATCTAATAACTTGGTTATGTGCGACTGATGAGTGCTAATAAGCACGAAACACGTGTCGAGCACTACCATACAGACAGTTTCCCCAATATTTTCTTCACCTTTTTTTTATAAATAGTCCTGTCGATATTTCTTTATTTCTTTATATTGTTATATCCCTTGGGGTAGAGGTTTCACGCAGGTGCTATTGCAGCCTCCGTGGTGATGTTGGGTGTTGCCCGGAAATCCCTGGGTCTCCTGACAAAAAACAACCGCAAATGTGCTAGCAGGTCCCTGGTCTGTGAACTCTTTGTGTTTTTTCAACTTCCAAGTTTCCCATCTAATAACTTGGTTATGTGCGACTGATGAGTGCTAATAAGCACGAAACACGTGTCGAGCACTACCATACAGACAGTTTCCCCAATATTTTCTTTACCTTTTTTATATATATATATATATATATATATATATATATATATATATATATATATATATATATATATATATATATATATATATATAATCTTTCTATTCCTTACACTTTCACAAAACTTTTCAGGACCCTAAAGAATTCCCTCTTCAATATTCAGATGAGTAAGCTAAACCAGCTCAACTTCTAAACATCTTTAAGCCTATCGAATTTAAGCCATAAACAAAGTTATTGCCTAACAAGTAAATTTAATTTACCAACAAAGGGTCTCGACTCCAAAGACCTTTGCAATAATCGATTAGGACAGTGTACCTTAGCCAAACCCACCTAAGCTGACTATTATTTTATTCAGGCTAATCCTGACTTGATGCTTATTTACCAAAATAATCCTATGGAAGCATGCGGAACTCGTTAAGAGGGACACGAATGTGTCTATAATTCATCCATAGCCGGAATTTAATATGAAACGTGGGCCCAAAGCCCAAGGTAGATAATTTTTGTTAAAAGATAATTTTATAATTCTATCAATAATTTTTCTATGTAACAAGTCAGCATAAGAAATAATGTTATTGTTAGCTCTGTAGTAAAATCCCTTTAAAATACACTTCTTTTGAAAATGTTTACTATTAACAAATATCAGTATACCAAAAAATACTGGGAACACAGTAGAGCCAATAGTTTAGTGCACGAAACCAACCAATTCAATACAAAATTTTAAAGATTCTACAGTATTTTGTCACAACCTGCACTACTAAAAACTGAAAACTAATATTTTTGTTACGTTTGAAGTAAAATCTCTGTAAAATTAATTTTCTTTAGAAAGGAACACCAACAAAACAGTAGATATAGCCATTAAAGAATAAGAAACGTTTTACTATTTAATCAAATAAAATGTTTAAAAGAATCCACGGTATTTTTTACTATCAGCATCATTGAAAAACTGAAAACTAAAAATTTCAGGATGTGTTATTTTATATACAGGGTGACAACTTCAAAACGATCAATGGGCTAGAAGTTTAGAACCAAAAAAGAAATTTCAAAACGCTTCAAACCGTTCTCGTAGTATGAAGGGGGGAGTAAAATTATGTTATTTTCATTGTAGTAGAATTATCCCCTTGGTTTGGCCAATCTCAGCAAATCTGACTTTGTTTTTACTACCGATGTTCGTTCTATTAAAGTGCATGTCGTGAAAAGTTATGTTCTAAATATACGTAATGTTCAAATTTGTATTTGTTAGGTTTTGATAACATGTTCGTGTTAAAAGCTATGATTTCTGCTGTGGTTCTAGATAATTTTTGTTTTCAGATTTTGTCGTTGTTCCTTAGAATAAATTTCGATTCTGATATTGCTTTTTCTGTAATTTTTATTATACAGTAACGTTCTTTTCTGTCGGACTGGTCTCATATTAGAGACTGATTTATTATTCTGATCCAACCATACCTCTTTTTTTAACCTCCGTACGCCTATGGTGAAAGCTAAAAGATGTTTTGGGTTATGTGGCTATTACCAACCTAAATCTGCCATTAGTTATTCAGCTTTATATCTACATTATCAACATAAACTTTAGAGAAATTTTAATTTATCGTCTCTTTACATAACATGTAAACTTCTCAACTTTTGGAACCTAAAGTGACTTTTTTTCACCTAATTTCAAATTATAATTCACCCCATTGGTCAGTTCCATGGACAGTTTACACCAGAACATATTTTAGTGATCACAATATTCATCTTTTCTTTCCTGATAATCACGGAGGAATCAGATTTCTTTCTATCCGTGCTGGCGAAAGTGCATTAGACAATAACAAATAAAAAAATAATTTGTTCAAATTTTTGTCGTACCTTCTTTGCTTGTGGAAGTATTGCTAGTTATATACTTCGAAAGATTAGTCATCGCAAAAATTTTTTTTTCCTTATAAAATTCTCAACGGAATCCGATTTCTTTCTATCCTTGTTAGCAAAAGGGGCATTAGTAAAAGACAAATAAAAACGATGTTGTTGCCAATAAAAAAGAATAATCAAACATTTTATCACAGTCGGCTTGGTTTGTTCAAGTATTTCTGATTGTCTACTGTGAAAGTTTAATCGGAATTGTCATAAAAAATAAATTTTTATCCTGACAAAATACTTACGTAAGTTTTATGATTTTATATCAAAAGACCTTTATTTTTACTTAACACAAACAGCATTTGCAAATATCTCGTTTTTATTGAGCAAAAACAGTGACAGCATAGCCATATTAACCTTCTTATTTTATTCTACTTAAAATTGTTTCCTACCCAAGTAACAATACTCCCTCTAACCAATAATTTGCGATAAATGGATCGGGGGAAAAGTTTTAAATAAATATAGAAAAAATAGCAAAAATGAGTAAATATTTTTATTAAGATAAACAATTTATGATAAGGTTAAAAAGTATTCCCTATCCTCCGGTATACAGGGTGTAACAGAAAGGTTGGGAATAAATTAAACGGTAGATTCCTTAGTAAAAAATAATAGTTTTTTTTCATATAAAGTTATGCCCTACGGGATTTCGTTTCCAATTTACAGGGTGTTGAAAATGTTAAAAAAAATTTTATTTTGTTTAATAACTTTCGAACACCAGAAGATATGGAAATAAAATTTTAGCCGTAGCTTCTTTTGGTAATGTCCTAGTAAAATTTAAAACATTGACTTTGTAGCTTACGCAGTGGCGTGCATACGAATATTGCCGTAGGGTTTTCCAAAGAAAAAAGTGCTACGCCACTGATAAAAATATTTTTTTGTTAATTTTTTAGAATACGCATTTTGTTCTAAACAAAATTTCCCTCTTGCGTTTTCTTTGTATCTCTTGCCATTTTCCCGTAATTAAATCTTTTGTAAATTCCAGTTTTTCCACTGCTTACATGGGAATGAATAGTAACTTTGAAATTTAAAACGTATTCACCAATAATAATTAACAAAACAACAAACAAAATTACAAAAGGTGCTGAAAATGTTGTCCTCCAACTTCTATACATTTTTCAATGCTTCTCATGGATTCTCTAACTCGTCCAAAAATACCAGGCAGCGCGAAGAACGAATTCTGCAGATTTTTGAGGCGAATCCTGAATCTAGTACTAGAAGAATTGGAAGAACGAAGGGAGTAAGCCATATGACAGTCCAACGAATCCTGCATGATAATTCGTTGTACTCATACCATTTACAAAGAGTGCAGGCACTTTCTGCCGAGGATTATTCACCACGCCTTAGATTTTGTACCTGGCTTTTTAAATAAGTGTAATCAAAACTTTTTATTTCACTCATCCGTTCTGTTTACCGACGAAGCTGAGTTTACAAGAGATGGTATAGTTAATTTTCATAATAACCATCTGTGGGCTGATGACAATCCTCATGGAATAACACAATCCCGGCACCAGCAACGATTTTCTATTAATGTTTGGGCAGGAATAATTTGCGATTTTCTGATTGGACCTGTAGTACTACCCAATAGACTAGATGGCTTATCATATCTGGATTTTCTTCAAAATGGATTACAACCTTTATTAGAAGAACTCCCAATTGAAACCCGCCAGCACATGTAGTTCATGCATGATGGCTAATGCCCAGCTCACTTTAGGCGAGAAGTAAGAGAATACCTTAATGAAACTTACCGGAATAAATGGATAGGGCGTGGAGGGCCAAGAGCATGGCCTCCTCGTTCGCCCGACCTTAATCCATTGGATTATTATTTATGGGGGCACTTAAAAAACATAGTTTATTCCACTCCCATTCCTGACGAACAAACTCTTCGTCAAAGAGTAGAAATGGGGTGTCAGCAAATTCAAGCGATGCCTGGTATTTATGGACGAGTTAGAGAATCCATGAGAAGCATTGAAAAATGTACAGAAGTTGGAGGACAACATTTTCAGCACCTTTTGTAATTTTGTTTGTTGTTTTGATAATTATTATTGGTGAATACATTTTAAATTTCAAAGTTACTATTGATTCCCATGTAAGCAGTGGAAAAACTGGTATTTACAAAAGATTGAATTACGGGAAAATGGCAAGAGATACAAAGAAAACGCAAGAGGGAAATTTTGTTTAAAACAAAATGCGTATTCTAAAAAATTGACAAAAAATATTTTTATCAGTGGCGTGGCACTTTTTTCTTTGGAAAACCCTACGGCAATATTCGTATGCACGCCACTGCGTAAGCTACAAAGTCAATGTTTTAAATTTTACTAGGGCATTACCAAATGAAGCTACGGCTAAAATTTTATTTCCATATCTTCTGGTATTCTAAAGTTATTAAACAAAATCAAAATTTTTTTAACATCTGTAAGTTGGAAACGAAATCCCGTAGGGCATAACTTTATATGAAAAAAAAACTATTATTTTTTACTAAGGAATCTAGAGTTTAATTTATTCCCAACCTTTATGTTACACCCTGTATAATGAAAATGGATCTATAATACAGTCTACCTGCGAACAGTGACGTTTACGTAAGTTAAAGACGCGATAAAAATTGTTTAATCGAATATACCAAGTAGTTTCACAATTTTTAACTGTAAATGTTGAGCCTTAGTTCCAGAAGGATAGGTACACTTTGTAATGGCACTGTGACTTCAGCTTTAAACTGAAACCAAACGTTTTTAGGGCGCAATTTTCACTACTTTCTCAATAAATAAAGAAATTTTCTGTAATGTCCACTATTCTCCACTTTATATCGGGTTGGCGTTCCTGTTACTCATTCCCATAACGCCCGGTCCAAGTAATGTAAAGGAGGACAAATAAGTACCTTTCGTAATTTTACAATAGCTGTTAGTCAGTCCCAGATTCATAGAACACAGTAATTTAAGCTGCTAATACTTTATATAAACTTTTTAAGTATATTTTTACATTGCACAAACAACTTATATTATGGGACAGGCTTCAAATAATATGTCATGTTTATCTTTCTTATAACCTAACTTTCTACAAGCTGTAAAAATTTCACGAGTATGAGAGAGAAAGAAAACGAGAGAGAAAAACATGAGAGAGAAAGAACATGAGAGAGAGACAAAATTGATCTCTTCGTTGAAAAATAGGTCTCTTTCATCATTCTCAAAATAAATTGGATAAGGTAAAGGTGCTTCAATCATTCGTCAATATTTAAACTGGACTGCAGATGACTAGGATAACGTCCTATTCAGAGATGAGAAGCGTTATAAAATCTTTAATTCTGATGGTATAAAGCGAACAATTATACAATCTTAAGTATGTTACATCCACAGTTACACATGATCAAAGAAGCGTTTTCTATGAGGTTGCTTATCGTAATTTGATTGTTGGAAATTACACTTTATTAATGGTAACATGGATCGACTCATGTACAGGGATATAATGGAAATAGTCATGCTACCTTATACAGATTGAAAATTGCTGTTACGTTTTACTTTTCAGCAGGATAATGATCCAATGCACACTATGTGACTTATTTAAGAATGGTTTCAGGGGAATAATGTTTTAGTTTTGCAGTGGCCAGTACAATGCTCAGACCTAAATCCCGTCGAAAATCTGTGGGAACAATTAGAACGTCATATTCGCATATTCCCAAATAGGCAATCGTTGGTTGACAAAATCAACGAGGTTTGGAGAAATCTTCCTGAAACTGTAACTCAAAATTTGTTTGCTTTAATGCCACGACGTTGTCAGAAAAGTATAACTAATAATGAATATTCTATTAATTATTAACATTCTGTTTCTGTCTGCTATAATTTTTAAATGTTATATTATGTTTCGTTTGTTGTATCCTATAAAATAAAATTCTTAAATGCAATTTGTTACTTTACTGTGTCGCAATTATTTTTGACTTCTTTAATTTTTATAATTATTTGTCCCAGTAAATGATGTTCAAAATTACCAGATTGTCGTAAGATATTAAATCTAAGATTGTGAGGAAACTATTTAAGTAAAATTAAATAACAGACATGTGCTTGTAAAAAATGGTGGAATTTAAAGAAATAACCATTTTGTTGCCTTGCTTCTGTCAAATAGTGTATACAGGGTGTCCAAAAGTCTTAGTATAGGGACACCAAATTTTTTGGACGTATCTTATTGGTTAATAAATCTACTTTTTATGTAATTTAGCTTATCGAACCCCCCTGAGGGGTGACGTTAGGGAGTTAAGGTCAAAAATTTTAAACGTAACCCTATGCCTATGTGGCACCTCATTTTAAAGGTCTTCAAAAAAGAAACATTTTACCGCAAACCCAAGGTCCGTATCTTAATTCGTTTTTGAATGGCAAGCCTATAAAAATTAAAAATCATGAAAAAAAATACCTTTATTTCCCTTATTACTTTAAAAATTGTTCAAAATGACCACCATGAACTTCTTGGCAGTAATAAAGTCGATTTTGAAACTGTGACAAGAGGTAACACCTACCATTCTCGAAAATGTAAGAAGTGAGATCCAAAATCAACTTTATTACTGCAAGAAGTTTATGGTGGTCATTTTGAATAACTTTCAAAGTAATAGGGGAAATAAAGGTACTTATTTTTTTACCATTTTTAATGTTTAATTAAAGGCTTGCAATTTAAATCGAATTAAGACACGGACCTCAGATTTACGGTAAAATGTTTTTTTGGAGACCTTTGCAATGAGGTACCACACGGCATAGGGTTGTATTAAAAATTTTTGAACTCAACTCCCTAGCGTCATCTCTCAGCGGGGTTGAAAAAGTTAAATTATATAAAAAAGTAAATTTACTAACCAATAAGATACACTTAAAACTTGATGTGTCTATCTTTACTAGCAGCAAAGATATTTGCCCAGATTAAGACTTTTCGGATACCCTATATACAGACGAAATACACATGTTTAACCTAAACGTATCGAATAAACGTTCTAGAAATGGATAAAACTAATTTATAATCATGTGCACGAGACTTTTTTTACATTTTCTAAACTACAATGTACACCCTTTTGTCAATTCTTAACTGGTTGCTAACCGCTGAAAAGAAACTTTAAACTTAATCAATTTATCGAGGACTCTTCAACTAGTATTAACTGTTGTTCTTTTGTTTCAGGGTCCGAGTAGAATATTACGTCAATGAAAATACTTTTAAGGAACGACTGCAACTGTATTTTATTAAAAATCAAAGATCTAGTAAGTATAAAATTGTTTTGATTATAGTAGGTTGGTCTGAACTGTGGAGAACAGTATTCAGCATTTATTGCTGCTATTTTAGTTTTTACCATTTTCCTTGCTCATCCATTTATTATTTATTTATTCATTTTCTTTATTGCAAAATTTTACATTAGTATAGGGATAATCAACTTATACTATTTTAAAATTACTTAACACTAACGTTCAAAAAAAGACATAGAGAAAACATTGTTATACAGGGTGTTTCAAAAAACATGTGCCATCGCTTAAGAGGAGATTCCTTGTATGAAACTAAGGCAAAAAGTTGGTATAAACATGGGTCCGCAGATGCTTCGTTTCAAAGATACAGGGTGTTAAATTTCTTAATGTTTTTCAGTTTTTACAAAATATTTTCAAAATGGCTTCATCAATTTTGATGAAATTTACGTTGTGTAAAGTACTTAAATTAAGCATTATTCTGACAATGAAAAGACTGATCCTGGTCCTCCAGGGGGTACATATGAGAAGACGGTACAATATTTTTCCAATAAAAACATGTACGCCACTGATTTTTTCACATTTTCGTATATCGGTCAAATAGTATGTTAAATTCTTAGCAAAACTTATCTCTTCATATTTTTTCAATTTTCATTTCGTTTAGGAGATAAATGTATGTAATTTTATTAGCCGTCTTACTGGTTTAGTTTTCCCAACCATCGCATCGGTTTTAACATGTAAAGACCATTTAAAAATTTAACGTCCTGGATCTTTGAAACAAAGCATCTGCGGACCCATGTTCATAGGAACTTTTTGCCTTAATCTCTTTCAAGGAATCTCCTTTAAGCGATGGCACATGTTTGTTGCAACACCCTGTATATACATATCATATAAAAAAACTTTCTACGGAGTACAAACATTTGACCAGTAAAATATCTTTTATCCTGGTTTTTGTCACAAAGTCTGGCAATCTATTAAAAAAATTGTGGCCATAAAGGACAGGAGACTTACGTCCTATTTTATACCTATTATAAGGAACATAAAGTTTATTTTGCTGGCGTGTGTACCTGATGTTATCTTTCACTAGACTAAAGTTACATTTTATTTAACAGAGTTAATATAAACAAACATATAATACAAGGTTTTGATATGGATCACCCTTATATATGGAATACCTCTTAAATATATCTAAAATCGCTCGGACCTGTTAATTGTATTTTTTGGAAATATATGTGTTCAAATAAAAAATATATACAGGGTGGATCAGAAAAGTGCTACGTGAACGAACATTTATTTTGTAAGTGAAACACCCTATATATTTTTACATTTGTGGATTTTACGGTCAATTCTAGAAATTTTTGTGTAACATATCCTATACCTGTCTTCCACTGTTTTCGAAATATTAACACTTTTACCTTTTAAAATAAAAAGTAAAACTTTATTAGCAAACCCAAGCAAACAATAAAATATGGAAAAAAAGTATGTTATGAAATGTTGAAAATGTCCTCCACTAACTGTTCTGCAGTAGACTTATCTGTCTCAAAATTCCTGTTCTACTCGTACATTATGTACAACTTGTGGAGAAATTTCTTGTATGACTCGTCGAATTATATAATATAAACTAAGTCTTTGACATGGCTCCACAAAAAAAAATGCAAAAATCCAGCTAGTTAAGATCGGGCGATCTGGGTGGCCACTCACTTGCCCCTCGTCTACCAATCCATCGCCCAGGACAAATATTATTTAAGTATTCCCTCCCATGAGCAGCATAATGCGGAAGAGCATCATCCTGTTGAAGCCATAAGGTCAAACTTGATAAATCAGAATCATTGTTATTTGGAAACAGAGTAGCTATTAACACATGATTTAAAGGATTTAACCTTGGGAGGGGAAACGAATGTTCTAGGTTTTTGTGTATTAATAGTAATAGCCATCATTGCATATTCGTTGCATAATGTAGGTACTATTATATTATTTTATTATTCTTACTAAAACAATGTTGAAGAATCCCATCAGTGTAAATCATCAATACCCGACCCCTAAATAACTAATTTTCATAACGCCAAAACTATAATTTTATAGTTTTTTTAGTATAAAAAAATAATAGGTAATTTTATGTTGTGTCGTGCTATAATTATAGCATTTATTTTCGACCGGCTTTATTTACACGCAACACGTCTTATAATTAATTAATAAACTCCGGTGTCGAAAAGCGTTTTTGTTAGAAAAATGAAAAATAATTTGACCTACATACATAAACAAACCGAAAAACTTTTGCCTTATTGGTGCGAAATACGAGGTCGAAAATAATGAGTCTTTGGAGATTACGCTGTGAAATCAAGGGATTTGGAAACTAAACAAGCGAGAAAGAATAAAGTAGGTCGGAGCCCACTCAATTTAATATATTTACCCTTGTTACCCTCCACGTAGTGTCAGTAGAATTGAAGGAAATCTGGGAATTCTGATCTATTAAGAGATGTCAAATGGACGCCAGACTGTGGACAATTTGAGCAAGTAGATCAAAATTCCGAGATTGGTTCACAGACAAACTGTTTTCTTTTTCATTTCTCACACTAGAAATCAAACTACATTCTGTTTACCTATACATATACTACAGTGTGTCTTTTTAAGTTGGAACCATATGGAAAACTTTTTTATTATTAGTGTTACAAAAAAAGCTGTTCTTCATAAAAAGTTCTGCATGGTCTGAAACCTAAAATGCAACCATCAGACATCAAAATTTTTCAGTTATGTACGAGGTTTTTCAGAAAATATGAATTTACCATGAATACCAAACCGGAGCAAACCCAACAGTAAAGTACCTTTATTTTTGACAATATTGGAAATTGTTATGATGGCACTTTGTAACCCTAACGATACTATAACTTCCAAAGTACAGCCAGTGTACTAGGACATATTACTGATATAAAAGTGTACTCTAAAATATGTTTCACATACAAACATATACCTATAAAAACCTAAGATGAAATTATTATATGGAATTATATATGGTAGGCCTATGATAAAAACCCTGTAATCTTATCGATTACCAAGAACTCCTAAAGTCGGAAACTGTATACTGGTATAACAAATACCCTAAATAAGATAACCTGCCATTTAGAGGACTAGCTTTACTATCCTGCAGAACTTTTATGTACCAGGAAACTATACTGTCCTGCGAACACTCCAAAATAAACTGATTATCAATGTAATCATGTCCATTACCTATCTCCTACAGTACAGAAAATGTACCAGGAAACTAAATACTGGAAAAAATTCATTTTGAGTATAAATATCTGAACAATAAACTTTACAGTAAAAACTTTTAACTTTAAAACCGATCTGATTATTAATGTCATCCACCAACATTATTTTCATGTGATTTCCATGACTACTGAGATTCATTGAAAAAGAATTCTATAACGAGAATAGAATATCCCGAAAATCAAAATATTTCAATTATAGATAGGGATAGAACATTCCTTACAAAATGTGAAGGGTTTTTGATGAGCTATAAGGTGACAGAAAAATATATAGGCTGTTCCATTTAATAAAAGTAGCATTTTTTAATTAGAAATTTTGTGACTTCGGACCTAGAATTAAATGAGTAAATGAGATGTCAAATATTTCATAGTGGATATGTTTTTTTCTACGAATGTTAATAAAAACCTTTATTGTATGTTCAATAGTAATTTCGGAACATAGTGCATTGTATGTTACACATTTTCATTGTGGTTCAATCACCATGGTAATTCAACTACAAAGTTCCCATTGTGCACGGGTATATTTTTACAAAGGTGGCGTTGACCGTCGCCGCGTCAAAATCTTTATAATTTGATTGACATTTTTTGACATCTTAAAAAGAAAAATATTACTAATCCCATTTTATTAACAGTAACATTCGTAGAAAAAGTATAGTGTAAAACTCGCATGGAATGGCCATTTTCTACTCGTATGATTTGCAGCACTCGCCTGCGGCATCGTGCTGCAAACGTCATACTCGTAGGAAATGCATGTCATTCCATGCTCGTTGTACAATATACTATTTTGACTTAATTTACTCAGCACACAAATTGTAAATCGCTTGAAGTCAAAATTTAGGTAGTATATTCACAACAAAAAGATGTTTGCAAATACTAAATTTTCATTGAAAGTCGAATTATCTTGAAAACTATGACATGCCTTTTTCGTGTATTAAACCATAGTGAAAAAGCTATTAAATTATACGCAGAATTCAAAAATCTATTTAAATACAGGGTGTATCATTTAACAAATCTAACTTTGTGACACCCTACTTTCTGAACGTACCCTATACAGGGTGTCTGGAAAAGGTCTGTACAAAATGCTGCCACGTATTCGTGAGACCAAAATAAGACGATTTAACCCAACTTACCTATATCCAAGAGTGTTTCGTTAGGGAGATACAGAGCCCCAAAGGGGTACTTAACGATTTACTTTTTTGGCTCTAACTTTTGAACCGACTTGTATAATTTAATGAAATTTTAATATTTTATGTTGGCCATAAAGACTCATAAAACCATACTGCAGTAGATGTTTGACATCGTCAGGGAAGTCAGGAACGGACTTGCCATCACACTCGGTGGGCCAAATTTTTGACAGGTATCATTTTACAGAGCTCAAAACTGATTTTGTAAACACTTTGGTCATTCCTCTTTAAAAAGGGTACTCTACATTTGTTTCGATAAAATTAGCCGTTTTCGAAAAAATTAAGGTTTTGTATAACACGTTATTGAAATAATACTACAATACTACAATAAGACACCAGTCGTTTTTATTTCGTTAACAATGTGTTATTGACAGGTAAAAGCTAAATCATAAAAAGTACTTAAATCTGAATCTTTTTGATATTTCAGAAATCGCTTAAACAGAAAAATGTTAAAAATGTGAAAGCTCTCCTTCTTCTTGTTTACTTGAGCAGATTTTCGAAGTGGGCGCCCTGTACCTCTATACATTTTCTTATCCGACGGATGTTTTGTTGTTGTACTTGAAACAAAATTCCAGGATTGTCTCGAATTTCGTTGCAATATTCTTTCTATCAGGTTTTCCCTGGTGTGAACTGGCGTTGAATATACAAGCCTTTTTAAATTTCCCCACAAGAAGAAATCTAAAGGAGTCATGTCGGGCGACCTCGGTGGCCATACAATAGGCCCACCTCGACCTATCCATCTATCACCAAAAGTATTTGATAAGTGCTGACGAACTAAATTGCTAAAATGGGGCGGTGCACCGTCGTGCATAAACCACATCTGATTTCTAATTTCTAAGGGCATATTTTCTAATAAACCGTTTAAGTTTTGTTGCAAGAATAGCAAATAGATGGCACCATTTAATCTGTCTTCAATAAAGAACGGTCCAATGAGATGATTCCCAATAATCCCCGCCCACACGTTAACCATAAATGTTTGTTGATGCTTTGTCTGTTCTATTGCATGGGGATTTTCTTCATGCCATATATGCAAATTATGGCAATTTATTACACCGTCTCGGGTGAAACCGGCTTCGTCCGTGAACAAAACAATACTAGTAAAATTTGGATTTTGCCTAAATCGTTGAGAAAACCAATTTGCGTAATTGACTCTTGCAGGATAATCAGCGGGAGACATGGCATGTACCTTTTGGACGTGATACGGATGTAGCAGTTGTTCTCGAAGGGTCTCATGAACAACCCACTTTGTCGCATGAACTTGAACCGACAACTTTCTTACACTATTAGAGGGATTTTCAGCAATCTCATCCAGAATTTCCTCCTCTAACTGAGAGTGTCTTGCTCTTCTTGGAGGCCCTTCTCCACCACGGCGCGGCAAAAAACTTCCTAAAATGGATGAGCAAGAGATTCGCTATTTTTAGCATTTTTTTTATTTCACTTGACTTTTTACCTGTTTCTCTTAAGCTACGATCCACCCTTTCAAAAGTTCTTCGGTGCGGTAAACGTCGATTTGGAAATGTACCAGAATAAATTCTTCTTGCCTCCACACAATTGCCAAGTGCTTGTCCATAAATTAGATGCATGTCAGCATATTCGCTATAGGAATAATGCTCCATTACTTAATTCTTGTATAATCAGTCGGACAATTTTGAAAAGTGTTGCCAATAACACATTGTTAATGAAATAAAAACGACTGATGTTTTATTGCCGTATTCAGATAAAATTATTTCAATAACGTGTTATACAAAAACTTAATTTTTTCGAAAACGGCTGATTTTATCGAAACAAATGTAGAGTACCTACCTTTTTCAAAGAGGAATGACCAAAGTATTTAAAAAATCAGTTTTCAGCTCTGTAAAATGATACCTGTAAAAAATTTGGCCCAAAGAGTGTGGTGGCAAGTCCGTTCCTGACTTCCCTGACGATGTCAAACATCTACTGTAGTACGGTTTTATGAGTATTTATGGCCAACATAAAATATTAAAATTTCATTAAATTATACAAGTCGGTTCAAAAGTTAGAGCCAAAAAAGTAAATCGTCAAGTACCCCTTTGGGACTCTGTATCTCCCTAACGAAACACTTTTGGATATAGGTAAGTTGGGTTTAATCGTCTTATTTTAGTCTCACGAATACGTGGTAGCATTTTGTACAGACCTTTTCCAGACACCCTGTATATTGTATAATTTAAAATATTTTTAAAACGTGCAAGATTTCCAACCATACCTGAACACAAAACACAAAAGTTTATTATCGACAAATCTTATCTTCAAGGCATAAAGTTACTCCGCGCAATCATTGACTGACCCGGTACATGTATTTTAACTGGTTGGCAACATTCCATATGTAGCTATGTCATAAAATCATAACTGCTTTTCGTAATTTTATTAGCAGGAAAGCCAGCTTACGAACACCCCCTTCTATTTCAATCAAAATTAAATCGAACAGTGACACAGAAGTAAATCAGATTAGCGATAATTCGACAGATAAATAACAGTGAACTTTAGAGAATACTCGTATGTGGAATTAATTCAAGATAATGGAGGAACGGGTAGAGATAAAGATAAGGGAGACAGGCAACAAAGTTCAGAGGTTAGAAACTTTAAGGTCTGGAGTCGAGTATGGGAAATATTTGATAGAATTTTGTTATTTATTAAATTATGTTATAAAATTTCTATGTCGTTTTCGACCATGATTTTGCAATAAGCCCAGACCCTTGCGTAGAATTACCGATAATTTCGATATCCTCTAATTTTATATAATTTACTATAAAAAAAATAAGTGAAGCCTGTCAATTGTCCTTTTTTTTCGGTTTAAAACGTATTTTGTGGTTCCCCAAAAAGCTGATCGTGTCAGACCCATTTTTTTCATGGAAGCTTTTACATAATTTAACATTTTTACATACAGCTCAAAATTCTGCGTATTTATTGACAGGCCTATTGAATTTTGAAAATACATTAGATAGAATCTTGAGATATCGGCTATAGAGATTAAATATTTCCCGATATTTAAAAAAAAATATAGAGAATTAAAGGAAAATCTTGTTACTTCTTACATTATAATTAATGAATAAAATGATTACATTGCAGTCCCTTTTCAGGCCCTGTCTTGATTGGCGGTGTAGAGACGGAAAAATGGCGACCTAATTAATAATTTAGACAACAAAGGCGATTTCGCGGTTCTTTAGAAGATTTTCAATTATAAATCGGAGAATTAGACACTGTAAAGAAAATAATTTTTAGGGGGAATTAAAAATCAAGCTATTATTACGCTAATTATAAAATAATAGCATTTTTGTGTGTTGCTCCTTTTCTTCATTCTTAAGGGTCCCACAGATAATCAGTCTGACCTTCAGATCTGACTGAACAATTTAGACTGATATGATTCTATTTGTTCGTCCCGTCCACAGGTGTTTGTTTATTGTCTTCGAGCAGAACATTTCTATTTATAGATTCGTTTGAATTATGTTGATGTGGCTTCGTGGTCAAAAGACTCTCTTTTGGAATTTATTGAGATGTTTAGAGCACAAGAGATATTGTGGAAAGTCAAATGCAAGGATTATCATAACAAGTCGAAAAGAACGAATGTTATGACATTCTTGTGACAAAAGTAAAAGGGATTTATCCAACGCCAAATCGCGATTTAATAGCAAAAAGAATTAATAACTTAGGAAGCACTTTTCGCAATATTGTCACAAGTGGAAAAAACAATAATATTTCATAGATCAATATTAGGAAGTTCAATAATAAACTATAATCCTATTTTACTTATTCATAAGTTGTTGCCCTCTACATTAGCAGGATGTAGCATATTTATTGAATATGCATTAAAATTACAACTATGAAATATTATAGATCCTTTATAAAATCAAACAATTACTTGAAATAATTTATTTAAACGACGCTATTTAGTCAGCAAAATTGCGGTTTCTGACCTAAAGTCAATGCTCCCCAAAGGGGGGAAACCTGCTGACTGAGTGATAGGGCGATCGGAAAGACGAGAGTTAGGACAGTCACTAGTGCACGATCCCCGGTCCGATGCGTTTGTGATTGTGATAAACTGTAGAAGAAATGAACTTCAAAACAGTAATAGAAAATTAAGTTGTCTTTCGAGAGGAAATTATATAAATCTGTCTTCCGTTTATGTCATTGAGTATTCCTATTTTTGTAAATAAAATGTTTTTAACTCACGTTTGATTTCTGATCTAGTTAAGGTCCCATTACCTCTACGCCCCTAGTCAACCTAAAACGAGGGCGTGACAATATTTTGGATGGCAATAGCTAATGCAGTCTAGCACGACAATTAATTCATCTTCGTCCATTATTTTCACTTAATAGCGTGTAGCTTAACACCAGCACTGTAGCTACCTACAGACTAAACAGAAGGAATTGAAAAATAAATTTCATAATTCGTGGATAAACGGCCAGATCAGTTCCAACTGATCAGTTTCAACTGTACGATTTCACTGAACTGGAACTGATAATGACAATCCGGCGAAATACTTTAAAGGCTGGTCAATAATATTACTGCCCATTTTTTTGTATTTTCTACATAAATTAAGTATTTTTGGTGGTTGTCGTTATCCATTAATTTTGGTATTTATTAACAGAAAAAAAGGTTGTCTACTACAAATTTTCATATAAAATTCGAAACCTCAAAACGCGATACTATTGACTGTGACGTCACATGCAATGTAAATAAAAGTGAAATAATGGCAAGTACATGGTCAATTCTGGTGTTAATTTATTTTATTGATTATTTCCCAGAAGTTGAGAGATTTCGTGGATAAGAAGCATATCATTTAAATAAAAGGAATATTTAACAATGACCGGAACAATTAATCTGCTAAAAGTTGATGCTTGTACGATTGATGGCCGCTTATTTGTCTTTAAAAGTTTATTACAAATACTCATTATTTACTATAGCATAAAAATAAACGTTAATTTGACGATACTGGCCTATAATGATACCTATTTATTGAAAAATTTTGATTAACTTTGCACTAGGTATGTACTTTCTTCCAACATCGGCTGTTCTAGGCACGTGAAAAATGAGGTTGTCAGAGAACTTGCAGTGGTATTTTTGCACATTAGCAAAATACACAATATTTATAGGATAGTTTTTTAATAAAATAATTGAGAATAGGTACACATATTACACTGTAATATAAAAAACAACCGTAACGCCTACAACAAACGCACCCTTTTGTTTCCGAAGTTAAATGCCTCGTCTGATTGACTGATGTCGTATTGCGAAGATCGGATAAAATATGTGACGCTAGGAAATGTGGATGTTTTTTGTGTTGCATAAAAACCTGTTCAACTTTAAGATCTTGTAGACTGACATTTTGCCACACCTAACGTTACAATAGCTTTGTTCGCGGAGACGATCCGTGACCAGTCCGTAACCTGTACAAGTTAAATAATCCCAAACATTTATGCGCATGTGCGATTCGAAACCGATCAGGAATTGACAAATCTCCGCGAACGTTTTTGGTGAACGTGCTTGTCCGGAACATCTGCGAATCACTTAACCTTAACATATTTTATCTACTCCTATTAAATTATATATTAATTATTCAACTACTTTTGAACAATTAATAGTATCTATAAACAAACAACATGAGTTATAATAACTCACTATAATAAATCGGAAAAGATTTACGAACCGAATATCAAAGTGGCTCTGTACAAGCCGATTGGCCGAAAGGAAACAGTCCATTATTGTTATTGAGGGAAGTAATGTCACTCGAATAATCTTGACGTTTTCAAATTAAGTTAATACCTAACTGTTGTAAATTTTGTGCTTAGTATTTATTGTTATAGTCGTAGATAAAGTATAGTATTCAACTTGCGGTAATGGTCATAACTCACTTGATGAATTACAGCACTCGCCTGCGGCTCGTGCTGCAAACTTCATCTGCATGAGTTATGACCTACATTACCGCTCGTTAAATAATATACCATTATTAGTTTGAATTAAATTTTTAGACTGAACAACCTAATTTAACATTATATAATGATTAAAATTGCCATAAAGACATATTTGTTCTGTTATGAGTAAGTTTAAATACAAGAATAATTGAATATACTACTACAAATGTATATCTACCTTTATACAACTAACAGCATATGAAATTTAACTGTTCTTTATCGCGAAATACAGCCCGCCCAAAATTAAACGACAATTTTCAAACAAATTTCACACTGCACTTGCGCGGACAAATAATTCATGCCGTAATCCTCGGATCGTTTTGACTGGTTACGGATGTGTCCTGAACTTGTTCTCGCATCACCGCGAACGCCAAATTTATTGTCAAAATCAGTGATTTTCTGCACCGCGAACGCAAATAATCGCAAAGCGCACGCGCACTTGTCACGGACTAGTTCCGGATCGTCTCCGCGAACAAAGCTAATATTACAAATAATATTAACAATCACTTTGGTGAATCAATTGATATCGTAGGAGAAAATGCCCAGCTGCTTTTGGACTATCTACAATTCTTCCAATTTAATCATTTTTCTATCTGTTCAAATAAAAAAGTAATCTACTGATTCAAATATAATTTATAATCCTGTACGTTTAAAAATTCGTTGTAGAAAACTATTTTTGTAGATTTTTGCCGTTCCGAAGCCACTGCCGTATTTAATACAAAAATAAAAAAAACATCATGAAAAAATGGAGCTACATTCATTTTGCAGTGTTTTAATCCTATTTTATAAAAATGGTAAAAGCTAGACGCAACGCCACATGTCAATCTCTCAAGTAGTCTGTTTCTGACAGCCAATTGAACGGGATATACTCGACTTGGTAATTTTATTATCGTATTTTCTTTCAAGCCTTCACTTAATATTTTAAAATGAAGAGGTTCAATTTAATAAAATTAGCATGCATTAACTATATAGAACCAGTGGTGTGATGCTTGAAAAATCTGTGTTTTTTTTTGTTTTTACCGATTAAAATATTAAATGAAAAGAAGCAGCGTTAAAATCTGAGGAAGTACATATCTACCTTCTAAACCCTATTTTATGACTATTAATTGCATCTACGTATTTGGCTAAGTAAGGGTCAAATGGATCTACGAATTTTCGGATAGTATTTTTTTTAAAATACAACTTTTTGCAATTTTATTATCTTTTTGAAAACGTAGTTTTTCGACAATATATTTTTTGAAAATAGAATTTAAAAAAAAACCTCATTCCAACACAAATATTTCTACAAAAATTAGGGGCTTCAATTACGGATTTTACGGGTTATTTGTGTGGAACATCAGAAAAATATTAGTTGAGAGTCAACAACTATGTAGAGCTTGCATAAAGTATGAATATTTATTTAAATAAAAATAAAATATTCTTACTTTTCTACTATTTTTAGCAATCAATATTTTTCTTTTTCACTATAACTGCAGGATATGTCCCTTTGTTTTAAAACGAACACGATACAGGTTAGGTATAGCAGAATGTATTATAAACTGACCTCTTACGACAATTAGGTTTCAGTAAAGCGGTAGTCGTTTTATGTCTCGTAACAATACCTAAACAATCTATCGCCGACTAAATAAAAAGCACCGAAAAGCATTCCTGTACTAAACATAACTTGTAATAAAATAATAATTTTTGAAGCTGGGCAAATATTTTTCTCCTTTTATTTCTTTCTCTGGCTTTACTTTTCGCTTGGGTCCAGCTTAGTCCTTTTCTTTTTAATATATCCGCAACTTTCTTATTCCATCTTCTCCTTAGCCTTCCTCTCCTCCTTCTTTTCCCCGTTTCTATGTCCCATATTACTTTTACTGTCCTATCTTCCTTCATTCGATTCCTTTATCTCTTTTGGGTTTGTTCTCAATTTTATTTCTTACTCAGTGTTTTCTTTGTCCTTTTTCGTTGCCGGTTCGTCAAAATTGTTATTCTCCTTTCTACTAGTTTTGAGTGGAGTGGTTTCATTTCCAATAGCTCTTGCCTGTCTTCATTCCACTCCCATTTTATACCATTTATTATTAATTTTTTGTACCCGATTTTGGTTGATTTCCCTTATTTCTCTCTCCCTTTCCAATTTACTTTATAAAGAGTTGTACTTCTGTCTTTGCCGTAAGATCGTTGTTAATGTAAATTTTTGTATCTGTGGCATGTCTTAGATTGCTCTTAGCTTTAAGTATTTTGACCTTTTCCTCCCGGTTCTCCATTTTCATCACGCAGACTTTGTTGCCTATTTTCTTTGCATTACTAATTTTAGCTTCAACCTTTAGTGCACTCCTGTTGAAATCTTCCAGCTTATGTTTCAATTTTTGGTTGTTCTTTGTTTGTAGATCATACACGACAAAACTTTAACATCGTGTTGAAATTGAGCACGGTGTTAGCTAATCCCGAATTAAATTTTCTTTCTGCGACCCCCTGTTATAGTTTAAAAATATTAATAAAAATAAATCGAATAAAATCATGAGGAAATCGAATTCTATCATGGTATTTAGCTGTAAACAAGTCGCTTTTCTTATCAATAAATACAGTGTGTAACAAAAATATGGAAACCTCGAAATATCTTGCAAACCATTCATCCGATTTTTATGAAATTTTGGTTTAAGGTATGAAATTACGCCCGATTCAATGGTGAGTTCCACAATGTGGTCAAGTCTACTGTTTTGTTAAAATCGACAGGAACTTTTTTTTTAATGGAACGCTCCATATTTTCTTCGAATTTCGAATTCGGTTTAAAATTCTGAATTCTTCCTAGTGGGGATTTTATTCTAAAGTACATTAAAATACCTGTACATAAAAGTTTACCTCAAATGTCTGACATTGTCAGTTTCGTTTATTTACAAAAAATGGCTAATTTAACAGAAACCCAAAGAATTGAAATTTTAATAATACTGGGATATGGGGACAGAATCCGAACGCAACACGAAGTTTATATATTACAAAAAGATAATATATATTGGAAATTGGCAGGATGAATAAGGGGGAAATTGATAGCGAATAGTTCAACTTTCCTTTTAGAGGTGGAGATAATTTCGTTGGCAGTGGTCAGGGGAGGAAAAGCGCTTCTACAGAAGTTCTGGCTAATGTTTTTGGCAAGTGACCAGAAACATTTGTTGCCGTTGTAAAGAAATGTTCAAAATATACCGTTGGCTTTTACTGCCATAAATCAACTACGTGATTGAACCCCATTGTGTTGATCCCAACATCTTTAAACTGCAATGAATGGGCGCAGGGGTGGATTTTGTTTTTAGGTATATGCATACATATTCTCTTATTTCAAAATTATTTATTCATGTTAATATACCTACACAGCACTTACATACGTCAAAAATCCAATAAAACAAATACAATCGTAATAAGTCTAAAATACATCTAAAATACACAAGAAAATACATTATCAAACAATACTACATTCAATAAATTATTTATAAAGAGACAAATTATTGGAAAATCAAAAAATGTAATTATTTTATTTATACTTAATTCTATACAATATTTTACCTATTCTATATTCAGTTCTGTCTCACTATCACAATTATCTTCATCTAAACCTAAACTAATTATTAAGGGTTGAACACTATCACTAAGGATCAGATAAGAGTTTTCCACCTTAATCACGTGTTGTAGACAATTCTTCCAACTGTCCGTAGAAATATTATTTACATGTTTTTGTATTAATTCCACCACAGATGTACTTAATGTGGGAGTAGTATTTTCTCTCCTAACATTTGATTTTAATTCGTGCCATATTTGTTCAATTGGATTAAAAACGCAATAGTAGGGGGGAAGACGTAACACTGTATGACCGTTTTCGGCGGCAAGTTTATCACACACATATTCTTTTTCAATATTATAAGCATTTAATACTTGAAGAAGTTCTCTTTTTTTGTAAGATTCTTCAAAAAATATATCATTATTTAACATATAATTTTGAATTTCTGGCTTGGTGCTGTTGGAATTTGGGACTAATTTTGTCTGATGACTGTGATAACTAGCATTATCCATTACAATAACCCTATTTTTGGGAATATTTTTAAGAAGGCGATATTCAAACCATTCTTCAAAAAGCTTTGCATTCGTATCTTGATGGTAGTCCAAATAGGATTCTGCAATGTTCTTGGCTGAAAGCAACAAACAGTTTTGAACAAATCCATTTTCTGAACCTGAATGTATGATGGTAATTCTTTTGCCTTTATTCGAAGGAGCCTTGGTTTGACATTTTTTTGAAAAATCATTCCATCCTTTTTTTGGGGTGTCATGACTATCAAACCATGTTTCATCAAGGTAGATAATTGGCCGATTCTCCAATCTATACTGTTTAATACTCGTCAAATATTTAAGACGCCATTTCCGTAAACGCTCCGATTCCATTAAAACTTGTTTTTTGTCAATGGCGCGATACTTAAAACCCATTTGAAGTAAAATTCTCCTTAGGCTTGATATGCTGCATGAAATATTTGTTTCGTCTTTTGCTAGCCTAATTTTTAATGATTTTAATGTGGGTACAGATTGTTCTTCATACATAGCATAAATTTTTCTTCTTAATAGGTCCTTATCACTCTCGTCTATACTTCTTAATTGGCCAACGTCGTTTCGTTGTTTTCTTGCATTAATAGGTTTCATTGTTATGTCCTTTATCGAAGTTAAGGGAATTTTAGCTAAAGCACTAGTTTCTGCTAAAGCAGCATTTTTATTCAAACCCCTTCTTAGTAAAGATGAATATACATTTTTGACTATTTCTTTCGCATCGGGTGATAAATGCTTTCTTTTTAAAGATACACTACTAGCTGCACCACAGCATGAGTCCATGGACGCCACATTATACTTAAAAAATAGTTTAACTAAGTAAACTAAATAGTTAAAATAAAAAGACAAAATTAGCGCACACAACTCGCACCTCACACAGGAAAGCTAAAAAGGTGACTGAAGGTGCCTTAATAAAATATCATTATATATTATTAATATTAAGTGCTTACGTTTTACAGGTAATTAATTTAATTACCTGTAAAAATTTAATTTTAACCATTTTTTCCTAAAATGAATTGGAAAATAATAATCTTAACAATTGGTATAATTCATGTCGCAGGTAAAATATTAAGGGCCAGCCCTGTCTGAAAGGGATGGACATTTATGAGCTTTTATAGCCTAAGACATCATTAAGGATTTATTGCAGTCAAAAAATCAATGGTATATTTTGAATTTTTCTATAACAGGAAAGCATGTACAGGGGTGGGCATAAATCACCTGGCAGCCTTGAAAACAGTGCATGGGTCAGTCCCGCCGCTCTCGCTCGGATTTCACGTACGTTAGGTAGCAACGCAGCCGGCTGGCCATAAGTTAGTATGCTTGTCGACCTCGAGACAGATCAACACCTAGTATAAATATTTTTGCGGTATAATGAAATAAAACCAACGTTTTTAAACTTGTGTTTTCGGTTTTTAAAATTTCTTAATTTTTTTAAGTTTGTGCAAATTTGCCAGGTGACTTATGCCCACCCATGTATGTGTATCTTTTATGCGGTTGTTAAAAGCATTTTTGGACTCTAAGATAGTTTGAGTGTGTTGAATTTTTGCCTCGGTGAAAATTTGATTATTTTTGGGTATAGAATTTTGAGGAAGCCTTTTGTGAGCTTGGGATTTTTGGGCCTGGCTTTGTCCCAGACCTTAGAGAACCAGTACTTTTGATAGTGAAGTTTAGGTATCTTGCGGGTATGTCGAATGAAACTTTCAATACCTACGTAAATGATATCTTTGATATGAGGGCAACTTTCGGAGGCATCGGGAGTGGAAACACAGTCAGGGCTCCAAACGAAAGCAGAGAAGAAGTTTTGAAGACCAAGGCCATTGTGTAGTGCCAGATCATGCGTTCCGCCATGATTTCAATGATCTCGGAATGTATGGGATAAAAGACGGTAATGAGACCGTGATCTGACCGACCAAGGGTGAAAATTTTGAATTTGGTTGACTTTTAAACCTTAATATTTTTGATATTATTTTTGTCGTTTTTTATGAAAGCATATTCTTAACTAACCTGAGCATGTTTCTTTTCACGTGATAACATGATTTGCATTAATATAACTTAGTTTGAACTTTTCTTGTATTTTAGTAAATTCCTATGGATGGCGAAATCGCATTTCTGTTACTGTTTCTTTTTAAACAAAACTTTTTAAAATAAAGGATTGAAACTGAGGAAGTGATTTAATAGATTTTGGAAGTCTCATAAGCCTTTGGAGCGACGTAAGCTCACTGTGTATTCGGCTTAGGTGTCTTTTGTTTAGGATTTCGCATACGTTCGCGCGAGAATAGGAGACACCGTCGCATTTCCCGTCTACAAAGCCACTATAATCTATCCAATTTGTATTGAGAATGATGACAGAAACCCATTTTACAACGGATAAATCAATTGTCTCTCTCTCGCTCTCATGTTCTTATTATTTCATTTTTTTTTCTCTTGTTTTCTCGTAGTTAAATATTTAACTACTTTTTTGACAAAGTAGTTAGTAGTTATACTCCAATACTTTTTTCAAGTAGTTTGCCCAGCTCTGGAGGGAGTCAAAGAAGATTCTTCTAGTAATTGAGAAAGGAGTATGGTTTCAATTTAAAGCTGAAGTCGCTGTGCCAGTGCGGAGTCCTTTGGAGTTAAGGACTTTTAACATATACAATTAAACACCGAGAAACTACTTGGTATATTGTATTATATTAATTCTCACAAATGTCACTGTTCGCAGGTAGGCTGTATTGTAGATCCATTTTGTATCATTATCGTAAAATAGTGAATATTTTTATAATAGTTTATCCTAATAAAATATTTACTCATTTTTGCTAACTTTTCTTTATTCATTTAAGAACTTTTTCTCCAATCCTATTATTGCGAATTATAGGTCAGAGGGGCAGCAAGTACTGCTGCTGTATATCTTAGAGGGGTAGGACAGAATTTTAAGTAGTATAAAATAAGATTTATAAGGTATAATAAAAATGTGATTTTTACAGCTGTTGTTTGTGTTCGGTAAAAGTAAAAACACGAGATTTTTTTTATAAAATCATAAACACCAAAGTCAAAAGCTTCTTTCGGGTACCTATGTAAGTATTTTGCCAGATTAGAAATTTTTTATTTTTTATGATTTGATTCTGACAAATCTTTTAAAGTAGATAACCAGAAATACTTGCACAAACAAAGGCAGCTGCAATAAAATATCTGAACATAGCCTTTTTTATTGACAACATCGTTTATATTTGTTTTTTGCTAATGCGCCTTTTACCAACAAGGATAGAAAGAAAGCGGATACCATTGAGAATTTTACCAGGCAAAAAAGAGTATTACGATTGCTAATCTTTTAAAGTAGACAACCAAATAGTCTTCTAGGGGACCAATATCTTCTGGAAAATTGCTATTTTCTCCATCAACTTTCAATAACCGAAAATAGTATTGGAAGGTATAAACTGAAACATTTCTTTCATGTTTTTTCCTTGCTCGCACTAACCGGGAGGCTAGATTTATAAAGAAGGGGTTGGTCAATATTCTTGAAATCCATCAATCTACCGTTCTTATTCTTTGGATCTAATTCCATTTCTTTGAACGAAATATCTTCGTTGAGGGGTTCTTTATAAAAAAATTTATATGGCTGCTTCTTATCGATAAATCTAAACAATTTTAAATCCGATGCATGTATTTTAACTGTGGATTAATCCAAAATAAAAAATTAGGCTCTTATTTTAAAAAAAAAAATTTTACTTTCACTCTCACTTTCTTCATATGGTTCAGCGTCAAAATCACTAATATTCATTTTTTAGGATTTAAACAAAGCAGCATTTAACAGTCGCTACAAAATGTTTACAGGCATAATGGTCTAAGTCAGACTTGGGTCGCTATGGCTTTCATAGGTATATGTGGATGCGTTTTACATCCATGTTAGTAGCGATATCTGTTAGCGTTGTACTGAATATAGAAATTTTATATTTTGTCCAGCGGTAAATTACTACGTAAACAATACGATAGTGTCAAAAAACGCTATTCCGAAAAAACTGACTTAGACCACTCTGACTTTCATAGGCTCATTGATTGTTCCAGTTTCGTTACCAAAATTATCATATTCCTTTTGGACATAATTAATAATGCACTTTACAGCCTCACCTCCTCTCCAGGCTAGCTCGAACGAAAATACATAAAAGATCTTTCTTCCCACCCTGTGGCGTTTCTTCGTCACACGAATTAACCAGCTTTACACAATCATGATAAGGTGGAGCCGCAGAACTTTCTTTTTTTTTTGGCTGGAATTGCTTGCAGCTCCTTGCTCTTGGCATTTCTTGCATCTCTGGCCGTTTTAAAGACGATGTCTCCGAAGGGATTAATTTTTCTACCATATTCGATAAAACATTTATCCAGAAGTGTTTTGAGAGTAGTATTCCACAAGTTTTTTACCGCATGTCGTAACAGCAATCGTTCAAAATTCTAGCCAAATCTTATTCTGAAGTGGTAGCGTTAAATTCATACTTTCGTGAAGAATAAAGTGCCATGAATTGTCTCCACACATATTCCTTCGACTTCTTGGTATTTACTGAAACGCTTTTTTCCAAATGTCTTTCTTATATTTTTCAATGAATACGTTCCAGATCGCACCACTTTTGATAAATTTAAAACTGAGGTCAAAAAATGACGCTAAACTTTGTTTTGTTTGTATTGTATTGTTACTTCTAGGAATTAAAACATTTTTGATTAATAAGCTTAATAAGCAAAACCTGCCGGGAAATGTTCGCGAACATTCTCTATGTATATTTTGTAGGTACACTTGTTTTGATTGACTGATAATATTAACATATTTATTGAAAACGCGGAATGACTGAAATTGTAATAATAATATTAACAATAATAATAATAATTAATATCTACTCTACTTTGTATACATAGAAATCAAAGTATAAAGTACCTATATGGTGTAATAGAACGTGATATATTCCATATTGGAAACATATCGAATGTCTTGTTTCACCACCCTATTTGTTTAGGAAAATTATATACCTAACTTGTAATACAGTATCATCGTCAGACTTATCCAAAATATATTTTGTATTGCGTAGCTAAATTAATTCTTGGCAAGGTACCTCGTACCTGTCCAAAAATTCATTTGGAAAGTAAACAAATCTCAAGAAATAACATTTTAATACCACTTTAACTTTGCACTTTGAAATTGCTAGATTCGTAGATAAGTTTATTCGATGTTCATTTTATCTGAAAGCTAAAATCGATTTTAAATGGCGCAAACTAAATGTTCTTTGCAGTTCGTTGCAACTGCTCACTTTTATTTATTTTCCAATAAACTTTACGGTTCTAAACGAAGAAGAACTAAGGCAAAATCATTCCTCGTAAATAATTAGTAAATTTAAAGGTTATTAGTTTTTATTTAATATAGGGTGAAGTCAAAATATATTCGTCATAATTTAAGAACTTTTTGATACTCCGTGTATCTTCTTATTTATGGAAAGTTTTCTTTTTAATAGCCCAAAGGAATCACATCCTATAATAGCATATTGTACAAGTTTAAAAAATAAGTCTTTTCACACAAGTGAGACGTTTATCGCAAGTCTGATGAGTGAGAAAAGGTATTTTCAAACTTATTATAAAATATACTTACTTTTTATTAGTACACACGCGAAAATTGCCGATTTTAACAGTTTTTTTTTTAGTTTCCGCAGTTTTTTTAGGGTTCCACTCACTTCAGAAAAAAAAACCTTAAAATGGGATCATTCGAAAGAACTCATCTACAAATTATTTTATGTTATCTTTGAAAAAGCGGTCAAGTTATTTTTGAAAAAATGTAGGTTCGAAATATGTTTCCGAGAAAATATTTTTTAAAAATTTCGTTAATCTATTCTCGAAACAGCTCTTTTTCGAAAAAATTTACTACCCAAAGAGATGTTTTTTGAAAAAGCAATATTGGGTTACTTGTTTCGTTTAGAAGCCAAAATTATTCGGCGCAAATTTTGATAAGATCGCAGTGAGACATCTCAGGAATGTTTTCAGAGGCAATCTAAGAGCGTGTAAATCAAAAATGCCAAAAAAGGCTTACATTTTTTATATTACGTATTAGTATTGATCTATTATTCATATTAATTACATTTGTTTCTATGGGGGGGGGGGCAACAATGTTTTGCCCCTCAGGAATCCCAAGACTCAAGATCCTGCCCTGGCAGCGTATATGTCCTAAGTCTTAAACTTTAAGGTATGATCCGGTTGTTCTTCCCAGTATAATAATCATCTCTTCTCATCATAATATGCCCTCATCAGCACAGTCTTCTTTCCAGTATCTGTTCTGGATCTTAAGATGTGAATCAAGAAATGATGTTTGAATGTAAACAACAACAGAAGAGAGAAAAAAATCAATTTAAAACCTACTAAAGCTTAAATAACTTGCTGCAAACTGACTTTCTAACTTATTCAAAAGATTTGGGCATAACAATAATTGTAAGCTGATATCAGCAAAACTCGAGAACGTTATTTGCTTAAACAACGACGTAAATTACAACATTCGTTGGCGTCGCCGTCGTGCCGGCGCGGCGCGGCGCGGCGTTTTAGTACAAACAATGCCCCCACGTCCCCTGAGGATTATTTCGCTGTCGACGCAGTCACGACATGAAATGCTACAGTTTTCATTTGAAGGGAAATTTCAGCTCATTATGGCTTAAAAGCAACGTTTAGACCACCCGGGGGATTAACAAGTACAAGGTTTTTATCATTAGAAGCCTGGCATATAAACAAAATATGTGGGAAGTTAGCTTGATACATTAAACTAGATTCTCGAAAATATAGTACACTTGGGGACAATAGCAACCAGGCAACAAGAATTTTGATTGTTTGGTTGGTAATGGCTTTGTTAAACTTTTAACAGGTTTTAATGATATATTTGATAAAACTAGTTGCACTTGTCCAAACTGTTGTCATAAATTTATATTTCTCTAAATTTTCTACATGCTACAATAGTTTGTTCAGCATTTTTTTTTATTATATAATATAAAAGTCTCCATCTGAAAAGCTTACCCCCAAAAAAAAATTTTTTTTTGGTTAAATTCACCCTCAAAACAGCGATCAAACATCGGAGATTGCCTTTGGTGACGTAGTTCTAGGATGGGCAATCCAAATTTAAGAAAGCAATTAGGCATTGGCACCACTGCAAAAATTTTGCAGGTTTGTGATGTTATCAAACTAAATTATACAAAAAAAAAATCGAAATTTATACTGAACTATTACACAAAAATATTAAGAGAACTCAGGAAAGGAGTGTCACACATAAAGTCCGCATCATATGGGAATTTTTTTTCCTTACAGGTTAAAGGAAATTCTGATTTTACTATTAGTTTTTGCTTTAAAAATGACGCCCAATGGCATGCACATGAGCAGTCACGTGACTTTGTTTAGCTGTCAAATTGGACAATTTTTTCAAAAAATGTCCAAAAAGGCGGTTATTTCTTAAAATTTCGAAAAATGTTAAAGGAAAAAGTTGTTTGTTTTTTACTTTTCTACCCATGTACCAATTTTCAACTTTCTAGTACAAATTTCATTTTTCCAATTTTTTTTAAACTCGACATTTCTGGGTTTTTAAAATTTTACCAAACCTGTACAAAAATATTCCTTTATACCAAACTTATCTTTTTAATGTATTTCTATCACCAATTGTTGTTTTTTATTAGAAAAATAGGAAACGCCAGCAAAATCTATGTCAAAGTTGATGCAAAGTTGACATAATTTGTACAAATAACTGAACATTTGACTTTATTTCGGTTTTTTACTAAGATGTTAGATGCATAAAACCGAATTAAAAATCAATTTCAACGAAAAATCTTTAATTTACCTTTTACTGCACTTTTTAAACAATAAAACCTTGTCTTAATAATAACGAATAATTACAACGCAAAAGGAACTAAGAGCAGGCCCACTCTAACCATTGGACCAATAGAGGCTGCAGCCCTAGGGCGCCGGGCGCCCTGCGCCCTAGGGCTGCAGCCCCTATTGGTCCAATGGTTAGAGTGGGCCTTCTCTTAGTTCCTTTTGCGTTGTAATTATTCGTTATTATTAAGACAAGGTTTTATTGTTTAAAAAGTGCAGTAAAAGGTAAATTAAAGATTATTCGTTGAAATTGTTTTTTAATTCGGTTTTATGCATCTAACATCTTAGTAAAAAACCGAAATAAAGTCAAATGTTCAGTTATTTGTACAAATTATGTCAACTTTGCATCAACTTTGACATAGTTTTTGCTGGCGTTTCCTATTTTTCTAATAAAAAACAGTATTTAGAACAACAATTGGTGATAAAAATACATTAAAAAGATAAGTTTGGTATAAAGGAATATTTTTGTACAGGTTTGGTAAAATTTGAAAAACCCAGAAATGTCGAGTTTAAAAAAAATTGGAAAAAAATGAAATTTGTACTAGAGTGTTGAAAATTGGTACATCGGTAGAAAATTAAAAAACAAACAACTTTTTCCTTTAACATTTTTCGATATTTTAAGAAATAACCGCCTTTTTGGACATTTTTTGAAAAAAATGTCAAATTTGACAGTGAAACAAAGTCACGTGACTGCTCATGTGCATGCCATTGGGCGTCATTTTTAAAGCAAAAACTAATAGTAAAATCAGAATTTCCTTTAACCTGTAAGGAAAAAAATTTCCCATATGATGCGGACTTTATGTGTGACACTGTATATATATATATATATATATATATATATATATATATATATATATATATATATATATATATATATATATATATATATATATATATACATATATACAGCGTGTCTTACCATATAGAAAAAAAATATTATTGATTTTATGACAAAAGTGCCCCTTCTGTTTTATGGGAAAATACCATCCCCATTACAAAATTTCATGTAGGACATACAGGGTGGCTAAAAAATGTATAAGTCCAAATCCACGTGAAACTAAATCGTTATTTAAAGGTAAACTGCCACTGTAAATGTCCTAGAGTTAACTTCTTTATGCTAGTGAATTAGGTTTGAGATATACAGGAGGTCCCAAAAATAAACTAAATTTGTTATTATCGACTTATAAAAAGTCCTACATTGTAAAAAAAGTGCATGGTTATTCAAAAACTTGAAGGAGGACAATACAGGGTGGCTCAAAAAGCTAAAAGTCGCAATTTATATTTAAATTTTTTACCCATCTTCTTATGTCCTAAATAAATTTTTTAATATCCATCATTCTCTTTTTTCACAATGTAGTAATTTTTATGACGATATACTTTTATTGTAAAGTCGATATGAAAAATTAATTTTATTTATGTGACCTCCTGTGTGTTCCAAATCTAATTCACTAACATAAAAAAGTTAACTCTAGTACCTACATTTGCAGTGGCAGTTTATCTTTAAATAACGATTTTATGTCTTTTTAGCTCCATGTTGATTAGGACTTTTACTTTTTTGAGCCACCCTGTATGTACTAGATCAATTTTTTCGTAAAATCAATAATAATTTTTTCCATATGGATAATAAAAAAAGCTATTATTGTATTGTCACCAGAACTGCATAAGTTTGCAAAGTTTCAAATCGATACAACAATTAGAAGTAGGTGAAAAGTGAGTTGTAAGATCCCTTGCAGTGTTAGGAAGTTTCACCTAAGCTAATAAAAGCGTGTTAATAATAAAATTCTGCAACAATTTTTCAAACCTCAGATAGAAATTCGGTGTACACCAAGATTTTCTACCTGAAAAGAAACAGAAATGAAGACTACAAAGATAGAGGCGTTTGATAAGAAGAAATAATAATGAACCTAAGTATGGCAAGAAGTATATGGAAAAACCAAAGCTGGTATGTGTATATAGATTAAAAAATGATTTAAGAAATAAATTAATAAAAAAGAAGCCTAAGAAAAAGTCTTATGGATATAACGAGTGTGAAATCGAGACTGAAACGTTCAGACGTTGTTCCACTTTGACACCGTTTAATCACAAGACCTGTGAAAAGTTCGCCAATAAGGTTGAGTTATTCGGAGGGTTCATGTATGCGTAGGATATGAACGCCCACCCAAAAAAGACCGACCAAAGCTAAAATAACAAATAATAAATAAGGAAATCCGCCGGCTGTAAATATGCGATACCTTCCTTTTTGGCCATTAGCAAGAGCTAAGCAGAAAAGCGCAAAGGGTTCATATAAAAAAACGATTTTGTAGAGAATTGTTTGCTTTCTGACCCTTTTCGATCCTTTGTTTAATTATTTAAAAAGATGATGCTTGTTCGCTGCCTATAGAAAGTTTTTTATGTCTTAAATCAATATCTCACCTACATTCTAACGGGAATTTATTGCAAGCAAAGTCACTTCTAGGGTTAAAAAAAGAAATTTATTTTGTTCTTATATTTGAGTACCTACGCAGAATTCAATACAAAACTAATTATACTTCTTGGAGCTCATCCATAGTTTCCACCAAGATTTTGGCTCTAGGATTAACTGAACCATGCTTAGTGGTTCAGCCATTGCACGTATAATTTTGTGAGGGAAGCTGAACCCTGGTTGAGAATGGGTTGGGGTTTGACGACCGAGTATTTAATCAATTATAAAGGGTGAGTTTTTAAAGTGTTACAAAGCGATACCTCGTAAACGGTCTAAAATATTTTCATGAACTTTTCGTGAGTTAATAGGAAGATTGGGGACATATTTTTGACATTGTCCCACCTCTCTATTTTGAGGGGGGAACTTTGGAATTTTAAATTGGATGTGCTTTTTACTCATTTTTTTATTTGCTCCTTCGGTCACGGAATTATGATTTTTTAGGTTATAAATTAAAAAAATAATTGACCATTTATTTTCAACTTATTTATCGTCCGTCATGCTTGAAAATTTATTTGAAATGTCCCCCTTCAACTTTTAAACACGTTCTTGCTCTTTTTCTAAATGAATTTCGTACCCGCTGTAACATTTCAGGTGTTACTAATAAGCAGGCAAAACTCAAGCCTAAGTAACTTAAGATAAAAAAAAGTCCTCAGAGTAATTTTCACAAGGTGTTTTTAAAACCGAGTTTTTAATGTGTGGCCATAAAAAAAGTCGCACAGCGTGAGATCTTAGGACCGTGGTGGCCACTTAACTGACATATTACGACTAACGATTCGGTCTTCGAAAAATACTTCCAAAAAAATTTAATATCAATTGGTGCGCCGTCCTGCTGCAAGTAGCCTTGTTGCATCTCTATATCGCCTAATGCGTTTACAATATTTTCTAAAATTTGATTACGGTATCGCGCCGAATTGAGAGTCCCTTAAAAAAATCGGTTCAATTAACCTTCTTTTCGATATGGCCGCCCACACGCCATCATTCTGTGAATGCAGAGGCTATAAAGAAATGTGAATTTTCAGAACTCCATATTCTTATTTGTTGGGAATTTACATAACCAGAGAGGTAAAACCACGCCTCGTAGTAAATAGGTTTTTTAAAATACTTTTTCATTATTATGCAAATTACCCATAAACCTCTCTAAAAATTGCATTCGCTGCTGCTTGCCAATGGGTAACAATTCATGAACTGAGCTTAGACGATCGGCGTGCATATGTAGTTCACATTTCAGGATTGTATTGCAGGTTCCGTAGGATACATTTGCTTGCTGGCTTAAACCCCGAATAGGGGTTTGTGGGTGTTCATTAACAATTTTAGTCAATTCTACTACTTTTTGTGCGGGGCGAACTTCGGGTCTTCCACTACCTTCCATTTTATTCACATTTCCTGTTTCTCTAAACAACGTCACAGATCTAGTCAAAATTTGGAGAAACTGGTCGAAATCCTGTTTGAAGATCCTGATAAATAAATCCACAGTCCATCAACCCTTCTACCATTTCTAAAGTAAATTTCGATCATAAAAGCTATTTGTTCGGCCGTGATTATCATATTTAATTTTCTTAAAAATACAAACTTTACAAATTGAGAGTTCTATTTTTCATTCACCTTTTATCAGGGAAGCTTCCCCGATATTGTCTTCACTTTTTTATAAATTTTCCTGTCGTTATTTCCTTACCTTATCTTATTCCTTTTGGTTAGAGATTTCACGCAGGAGCTATTTGTAGCCTCCGTGGTGATGTTGGTTGTTGCCCGGAAAACCCTGGGTCTCCTGACAAAAAACCGCAAATGTGCTAGCGGTCCCTGGTCTGTGAACTATTTGTGTTTTTTTCTCAACTTCCAAGTTTCTCATCTAATAACTTGGTTATGTGCTACTGATGAGTGCTAACAAGCACGAAACCCGTGTCTAGCACTACCTTACAGACAGCTTCCCCGATATTGTCTTCACTTTCTTATAAATTTTCCTGTCGTTATTTATTTACCTTATATATAATATATATATATATATATATATATATATATATATATATATATATATATATATATATATATATATATATATATATATATATATATATATATATATATATATATATAAATGAAATAAAGATTACGGGGATTCGGCCAGAAAGTCTTTATTATATTTTTCTTATAATGTGCCTAGCTTTCGAAATGTTTCATTTCTTCCTCAGGGCACTAAAAAATTAAATTAATTTATAATTTATTATTTAAAATTATAGGAAATTAGTAAAACTTACATTATATTTAAATATAAAGACAGTTAATTTTCGAAATTTTATGAAAAAATTGGTTGAAAAATATTCTACTTGGAATTTTGACAATATTTTTTGAAGTTGATAGACAATAATATAAATAATATAAACCAAAATTTACCATAAATATTTTTAGAAAATTAAAAAATTTTTTTTAATTTCATGAATAACGTCACATTTTTGACAGATGTTAGAAAATCATGAATACCTTCCCATATATTTTTTTGTCAAATGTCTGATTTCTACCTCTTGCATCAAGTTAACATATTTTTTTCCAATTTTTTATTTACTATCAACTTCAAAAAATATTGTCAAAATTCCAAGTAGAATATTTTTCAACCAATTTTTTCATAAAATTTCGAAAATTAACTGTCTTTATATTTAAATATAATGTAAGTTTTACTAATTTCCTATAATTTTAAATAATAAATTATAAATTAATTTAATTTTTTAGTGCCCTGAGGAAGAAATGAAACATTTCGAAAGCTAGGCAAATTATAAGAAAAATATAATAAAGACTTTCTGGCCGAATCCCCGTAATCTTTATTTCATTTAATTTATTACACGGCCGTTATTTGTACAACAAATATATATATATATATATATATATATATATATATATATATATATATATATATATATATATATATTGATACCTGTTAAGTTGTTACCTCCGGTGCACAGGCTGGGCGACCTGGCCTCCACCATATCCAGTTGACTTTTTAACAAAAAAATTACCTATATTATCTGCTTAACAGGTCTACCAAGAGAGGGGAAAAGATTTTTAATTTTTAAAATTTTCATATATGACCGGATAAACTTAGATTGTTATTACCTCCGTGATATATATAGCTTTGTGACACTGCTTAAACTTTGTTACCTCTAGCAGTGTTGCCTGGTTTACAGAGGTAGCAAAATGATGCGCATATAAGAAAGTATATATGCTTTATTAGATTAAACTGACTTGGTGAAATATAAAAGATAGTGGGATTTTCGGTTCGCTTAGTTTATTCCGTTTAGAATCGTTTGCCCGTATGCGAATGAATCCGCCCAAACTTCTGGACCCAAAAATTTTAAATTTAAGGGATGCTTTACTTTTATAACGTAATCACACCTGAGGAAGGAGCTTGGCGGCATTTAATTTCTAAGGATCTGTTAGTTGGGGAAGAGGGGTAACATAATTATTACATTTTATTCTGAGTAAGATACTAGTTTGTAATTTTAAAAATGTATGCAATTCCGAAAGGGGTCAAATGGGGGTGGTTACTGCGATGTTGTTACTTTAATAGATATTATTGTTAATTTGCTTACAAATATGATTTTATTTGTTGTACCTGTAACGAAAATAAATTCGGTCAAGTGCAAGTTATAATTGTGAGTGTAACTATTATTGTGATAAAACAATATGAAAAATATGCTGCAACTGTTGATAATTATTTCTAAAAGTTTTAGAAAATAATGTATTACTGTAAATTTGGAAGTTGTTATTAAGAACAGCTCTCGGTGCGCGAAGTTCAAATTGGTACTGGACTATAAATCATTGTCCGCAATATATGGCGTACTTCAAAATTTTGTTTTTTTTATAAGATTTATAATATTATATGAGTATCACAATGATATATACTGAATTTATGGTAATAACAGAATACTCAACTCAACTTTGTTTAAGTTTGAATTAATTTTAATCGTTATTTCGAAAAATTCTAATCTGATAAAACACATATATATATATATATATATATATATATATATATATATATATATATATATATATATATATATGTGCATTAAATTTGTCCTTTTCTGTAGAGAAACTAATTCACAATTTTTTACGTAAAGTTAATAGAAAGGGGGGAATGGGCGGTCCTTTTAAACCTCTGGGAAGGAAGAACGCTTGAGGGGGAAATCTTAAGGACTTTTTGGTATAATCCTAAGAAGCTATTTCATGATATAAAATTTCTTCCCGGAGTTTTTTCCATCACAATACACTTTGTATCTGGCCTATATTGAGCATGAACTTAAGCGTACATAATATTAACTTTTCCCAAATTATTGATAAATTTGCTGCAGATAAACTTCGGAAAGTATTAGTTTTGTTTCCACAGAAATCACAAACCCGTCATATGGCATGTTTTAACTCAGATTTTCCAACCTCAAATATGTGAAAAAATTACGATTACGGTATTCTCTACATGAAATAAAGATTGATCTGCGCCCGGTGATCATTGTTTTTAACCTGTTTTAACATTCAATTTGTGAATTTAAATTTAAATATAATAAACAGGAACAACTTTATGGCTGACCAGAGGCGAAACTAAGTATGTGCGCCCCCCCCCCCCCGCAGATTTCTGAAAGCGCCCTGGTATTTTGCACCCATCTTGATCGTTCGTATTGAGGGGGGACTTGAGGGCGCCCTGGGCTTTGGTGCCCCCCCCCCACCGCCGCAACGCGGGTTTTGCGGGGGCGATATTTACGCCACTGTGGCTGACCGGTTTAAGTTGACCGTCAAGGGTTTAAATTGGCAAAGTAGGAACACGACAAGTTTTGTATTATTAATTTATTTCTGTTGTTTTTTTACAAGTTTAAAAAGGGAAATTTTGGTATTATAAAAATCATTTAGAAGTTAAACAGATCGCGAAGATTATAAAATAACAGCGGGTTGTAGAAAGAAAATGTACTAATTGATGAAACTAAACGTGTAAAATTTAATACTGTTTAGTGCTGTTGTATTGCTAAACTGTATGTTGATACCTCCGAAATAGAGACTCAACGTACGTTGTCACCTCACATATAACGTCGATACCTCCGGTTTCTTAGGTATCGCACTTCGATTTAAAGTTCGGCCCGGTCCGGAAAAGGGTCGTGTCCCATCGGGAAAAAGTCAGATTTTGATATCACTGAGACAGATGACACATGACATAGAGTGTAGTATCAGAGAAAAATAAGATGGTTTTTCTCTGGTATTATTTTGTATTCCTTGTATATCGAACTTGGTTGGTATGGTAAAATGGAAAAATTAAAGTGAGTAGGCAAAACGAATGGAAAAATTACACAAACATAGAAGAAAATATACTTGGTAACATATATTTCTATGGTAAGTAGTTTTGCACGTAATTACAGATTCAGAGATTTGATTTTAACATTACATTTTTTGCAAGGAAACTATCATTTTATTTTTATCATTTTTATGCAAATATATACCACACACCACGTGTTTTCACTATTAAGAATAAAATATCTATGAACAAGTTATTTTCCTGGGGTGCAAAGCATAGGTGTTTTATTGTTGTGCGGAGCATCCCTGAACCGGACAGGGATCCCAGTGAGTACCTTGCGGCTTTGGAGGCTTCAACCTTTACATTTAGGGAAGTCACCTTCAACGAAGTTAGGGAAATAATCGATGGGCTAAAAAATAATCCAAGTTATGATATTTATGGGCTTAATGTAAAATTAATTAAAACAGCAAAAAATTGCATCCTAGTACCTTTAACCAGATTATTAAACATTTGCTTAAAAAACAGCGTTTTTCCGACCTGTCTTAAATTAGCTGTTGTAAAACCAATTTTTAAAAAGGGAGATCCATCAATGCCTAACAACTACAGACCAATTTCGCTCCTTCCCATCATTTCTAAGGTTTTAGAGAAGTGCATTGCTGAGCAGATGGTTGAACACTTTGAATTAAATAAGTTGTTTACGGAACACCAGTGGGGTTTTAGAAAGGACAGGAATACTGTTAAGGGAATTCTGGATCTGGTTTCGGGAGTGACTGAAGCATTTAATAGGGGGCAATATGACTCGGTCTTGTTTTGCGACCTGAGCAAGGCTTTCGACTGCGTCGACCATGGCATCCTTCTTCGCAAACTCCAACACTATAAATTCTCAACTAACAGCGTCCAACTAATTAAATCATATCTGGAATCAAGATACCAAGTAGTGAGGGTAGGTGGAGTGACATCAGCAAAGAGCAGAATTGACATTGGAGTCCCCCAAGGCTCAATTTTGGGGCCCATACTATTTATAATTTATGTAAATGACTTGCCAACTGACGATAAAAATGAAAAATACACACTCTATGCTGATGACACTACGGTGGCCTTGGCTGCTCACTCCTTGGAGGCGTCGTTGAGGGGTTCCATGGTGGCACGGGAGAGAGCCGAGGGTTGGTTTTGCTCTAATAGACTCTTGTTGAACGTGGAAAAGACTAACAGGGTTATCTTCACAATACGCGAATTGAATGTACCTAATCCCAGTGAGGTCAATTTCCTGGGGGTTGTACTGGACCCGAGGCTGCAATGGGGAAATCACATAAATGCATTGTCAAAAAAGCTTAATAGATCTATATTCGTTTTGAGGCATATATCTCAGTGTGTCTCTGCCAGTGTACTGAGAACAGCTTATTTTGCTATATTTCAATCCCATATTGCATACGCAATTCTGGCTTGGGTTCGGCGAGTACGCACAGGATATTTGGACCGCAGAGGAGAGTTGTGAGAGTCATGAGCGGTTTGGGTTATCGGGATGACTGCCGGCGTGTGTTTGTGGGTATGGGTCTGTTAACCGTAGCATCTTTGTACATGCTGGAATGCCTCCTGCATGTCAGAATGAATATTGGAGGATTCAGGACTCACGCAGACGTTCATGACCACAGCACTCGGGGTAGTGGGAACTTGGTACCGGAGTTCTGGCGCTTGAGAAGGTGTCAGGATGGCCCGGGGTACTGGGCACTAAAATTGTTTAATACTCTACCATTAAACATTAGAAGCTTACCAATTCAGCCCTTTAAACAAAGACTAAAAAGGTTCTTAATGAATGGGGCCTTCTATTCGATGAGTGAATACTTTAATTCTAATTTTAGCGTGTTGTGAACTGTTAATATTTTTAATCAATATCATGTATCTTATTACCTCTGTGTATTAGTTGTTAGTATCGACTTGATGATTTTACCTACTACTTTACTGTAGTTAAAAAAAAATGTTACATCCAAAATTTATTTTATACAAACATTTTTGACGTATGTAAACATCTTGATGTAATTAACATGAATAAATTATTGAGTATTGAGTATTGAGTATTGAGTATTAAGATTGCTAAGTATAAACTTTTTCATTTTATTATCTGCTCCATTTTCTTTTGTTACAGGTTACAGATAATTCACCAAAAAAACCTAGAAGATGTAATCTGAAGATTGGCTCAAAACAATACACCTTTTTTTGACGTTGATGCTGAAATATTTTTAAGTAGAAATTTTTTACTTTTACATAAATAAAATGTGTCCTGGGATTTTTCAAAATATAAGTGTACAATAATTACTTTATACCTTTATTCATTTTTATTTCCTAAAAAATATAACGTTTTGTTGAACTGGCTAGCTCTTCTTTTTAACAAGGAGTTACAAACTTGTTAAAACACAATGATTAACCAGAAGATTACCAGTATTAAGTCCTAAACATCTTTGGTTAAACCCGGTATTAAATTTTTTACTTCTCACATACGAATACAAATTGCGGTAACAATATTTTCTTCTGAAAATATTGTAGAACGCCTAATATGTGTTGCCTAAGAAATTTTGGCAAGACATATTAAGAATGGCCTTCGCCTAACAGTACAACGTTGCCGCTTTTCGGAGGTAACAGCGTGCTACGTTTGTCTACAATAATGTACATATATACCAGAGGTATCAACGCACTAGGCGTGTCTCTTCGTCGCGCGACACTAGCGCCCGTGATCTACGCTTGAACTAACGGCGTTACGAAACAGAGACTCGGTGAACGTTGGCACCTCAGAACAAATTTTCGTTTTTCGGTCGCAAACGCCCTCTAGATGATGGTAACAGTGGAAAATATGGCGATACGTTGATACCTCCGAAAACGGAGGTATCGACGTTATATATGAGGTGACAACGTTTATTGAGTCTCTATTTCGGAGGTATCAACATACCGTCTATCAATATATATATATATATATATATATATATATATATATATATATATATATATATATATATATATATATATATTATTTTATTTTTATTTCTTAAAACCATTTATTTTATGTTATATTTTTTCGTTTTGTTCTTGGGTATAACCTATACCCAAGAAAAAAACGAAAAAATATAATATATATATTTTAAATTTAGTATTAAAATTTTATCCTTATACGTAAATCCCCTTGTCTTAAATTTAGCGCGGTATACTGTTCTTTTGTTCCCTGATGTATATACGTATATACAAATATTTTATTCCCTGATGTATATATAAAAATAAGTATAAAAACTGTGTTAATATTACATTACATAATCTTCCCCTATATTAAATTTATATGAATATTGGGTTAACAATGTATATGTAAAGCTGATTTGGTAAGCTATCTTTGTCGCATTATTTTTTTTTTGCAGGGCGTACGGAAAAATCATGATTTTTTTGCGTTAACTGTCTTTTGTTGCTTTTTCTGACGGTATATCTTATTTGATTTTATTATTACTTTTTCAGCTAACGTTCTGTGGAATGCTGTACATTCAACAGTTACTATTTTATTATAAGTTTACTATTTTCCATATTTTAATTTAATTTAAATGTGTATATAAGTATATTCAGGTAGATATCATAGTTTTTATGTCAATTTGACCGTCGACAGTCCATTTAATTATACGGAATAAATGTTTGGTTGGGTAATAGTTTGTTTTGACTGCTAAAACACATGCAAAGAGTTTTGTAATATTTTATTAAAATCTTATCTCAGCTTAGGTTCTGAGTTTACTAAGTTGCAAGGGTACTTCTTTAATAAAAACTCAGTGGCGCCTTATTACCTTGGAAAACCTAAGCAAACAAAAGGAAAACGGAAAATTAAAGACCTGGCGAAAAGCTGCCGCGCACTTGTAGGGCTTCTGGGCAGTTAAATTTAATAATTTGATCCCAAAACACTGCAAGTTAAAAGAACGGAGGTTGGGAGTGAAAGGAAGAACATTACAGGCAATTCGTTCCATAATCTGGAGAATCTAGGAATGAATGAACGAGAGAAGTGCGATGTTCTAGGCTTTTATAGCTGGCCAGTAAAGGGCCGAATTCGTAATGCCCCCCTTGTTCTTCTATTAGGAAAAGTCAAGTGGGCAATTATAGCAGCTAGTTCTTCAGAGCAAAATCCAAGTATCGGTAGAAAAGGGATTGATCCCCCCAATAGCGCGGCGATGAGCGAATTTTTTTGTGAGCACTGGGTCATTGATGAGTCGAACGGCTCCCTTTTGGATAGAATCAAGGATGTTAAGTCTCAAAGGAGATGCCTATCCCCAGATGGGGGAACAGTACTCTTGGTCACGTCTTATTTGGGAAACATAGGGAGTGTGTAAGTTGTAAAGGGAGAAGTATCTTTTGGCTCGAAAGAGAAAATCAAGGTTTTAAGCTGCTGATGTGGCTATTGAAATAATGTGTATGTGCCAGCTGAGATCATGTTCGAAAGCGACAGGAAGCAAGGGTTTTGAAAGCGTTGAAATGAACGAGGTTCTTGGCACCCTAGTCTAAGATTAATTACTGAAGATTTTGGAAGAGGAATACCTGCAAAAAGAAATTGCAGACACCCTAGCCCAAAACCGTTGAAATTTAGAGTGGATTTTAATCAAAGTTTTCACCTCATTTGCTAAATGAATTTATAAACCTACCAAAGATTTTGAAATGTTTTTAATTTTTATGTTATTTTATAAATCATGTGATAAAAATACCACTTTAAATTTTATCATTCATGGGTTAGCATGTCTGCAAATTCTATTGTAAAACCTCATTATTGTCTCGACACTAAAAACCCCTTTATTTATGCAGCAAATATTCGTGTTATTATGGGTTGTCTACCCTTTGTCAAATAATCTGTTTAACATTAAATCTGGACGTATCCTCAGAGAGTTGTGCTTTGTAATAAATAAATACATTTTTAGTTTTCAGTTTTTCAATAGTGCTGCAAAAAATACCGTGGATTCTTTTAAGGATTGTATCTAGTTAGTCAGTGGAGCGTTTTTTTCATTAATGGCAATATCTACTATTTTGTTAGTGTTGTATAAGTATGTTCCTTTCTAGAGGAAGTAAATTTTACTGGGATGTTATTGTAAAAATAACAAAAACATTAGTTTTCAGATTTTATTAGTGCGGGAAGTGGTAGTGACAAAATACTGTGGAATCTGTTTTGTGTTTGATTCTTTATTGGAACTTTTGTTAGTTTTAATTATTAGTCAAGCTTTGGTTTCTTGTGCTGTACTCTATTGTCAGTGCTTTTTGCTATATTGATATTTGTTAATCTAAGGGGATTTTACTACAAAGGTACAACATTATTTCTTATGCTGACTTGTTACATAGAAAAAATATTGATAGAATTATCAACTGATTCGATTATTATGTTTCTTGCCAGTGGCGGGTACAGCGTTGGTTAGGAAAAGCTTAAGAAGCAATTACCAACTTATTATTGCAAAGCGCCATTTACGAATATTTGCCTTCATTCTGAATTCATACTAGAATTTACCGGTTTTATTGTATGCAGTCAATTTCATATTACCCTGTATATATATTTTTTTTTGGAAAAAATGCATGATCGAAATTTTTTTGTGGGAAAAAAATTCATAAAATATGTTCTAAATATTTTCGTAGATCCAAACTACAAGAAATCCAAATCCATGGATAGCGCCGGACCGGGTAAATAATAGATTTTTGCTCTAATTAGGGCCCGTCAAGTGCCAATATTGGCCAATTCGTTTGAACATCTATACAAAGATTTTTGACGCATCCCTTAGAAAATTTCTCCTTATAAACGTGATATAAATTACCAAAACCTTAAAAAGAAAACTCTAATAATATTTGTACATAAAACAGCCAACGTGCAATAAATATCACGACTTTTTATTGCAGAGACAAATTGCTATTTCTTATCACCATAAAGTTTGTAGTATTGAAGATACCGCTTACTGCGTAATGAGTACACGACTCAGCAGCAATTTAACTAAACCAACAAAACATAAAACAGTTACGTAAATTACATCCGTCGTGTTGCATTGTGTGTTGCCGCCGTTTTAACGGTAAACAATGACTAAATAGCCAAGCGAAGGTTTTGCTTTATTACCGAATGTCAACATCGCGAATTAACCGTTATACAACTTTATAACTAATATATAAGGGATCTAGTTTTAAAGGGCACAATCTTCAGTTTGCAGGAAAAATTAGAGAGATGTGGTTTCCCGGTGTAAATTTTAACCCCAAGTTCAAGGCCATATTTATTTAATTGCAAAATAATTAACATCCAATAACATTTTTAATGTAGAAATTTAGCTTTGTTCCAAAACGTACTATCTCCTGTTACGTATCAGTTCCAAACCGTACAATCTCCTGAATGACTTGAGAAATCAAAGTGTGCAATGTCTAATACGTTTTGCGTTTGTTATTTTATGATACAATACCCGCGTACCATATCCTTATTGATTTTGTATACTTTATAAACCGCGCCACATTAAGACAAGAATTTTATTTCATTCATGTGATGTAAAGTAAAGTTCATTATTTTTCTTCGTCTTCCGAATGGCGTTGCACTTGCCACTAGCCGCTATGCAGGTCAAACGTTGAGAACCATTTTGACAGGCGCGGCTCGTCCATAAGGTCATTGGGTCAATGACCGACCTAAAATTTTTAATGATCTACTTAATAATTTATTTTTTAATTTTTTAAAACCAAAAAAGGATCTTTTGTTTCAAAAAAGTGCAAGTTCCATGTGAAAACTCCTCAAGAAAGAATCAACCCAAGCCATCGTCGAAAGATTATCCAAGCTCGCTCCGGGCTGGGTCGTATTTTAAATTGACCTCATAGGTTTATATAGACGATATAAATTCATTAAAACTAAGAGAGAAAGGGACATACGCGCTTTAGAAAGTTAAAAAGAGACACAATTGGTAGACGGCCAACCAATAATATCGGGCCACTCCCACTATGGAAATACACTCAAACCGCGCCGTAAAATATACTCTTTCAAAACATTTGGTTCGGAAAAAGAAAAAATAATTAGGTTGCTAATATGCGCATTGTATTTGCATTGTATTTATGTATTACACAGCTCCACAAAAAAAATTCGATAAATTACCCCTGGAATATGAATATATGTACCATATGTTTTTGGGGTCGCTGAATCCAAATTCGGGGTCCATTTAACCCCATCACGTCAGGATTTTTATAAACCTCAAAAGAAAAACCCGAATCCTCAAAAAATCCTCTATCCATTGATCACTTAATCCCAATAACCCCATAACCTCTTTATTAATTCATCTTTTAAACTCTTAATTCCTGAAACCCATAACCCCCGAAACCCATAAACCCCAAAACCCATAAGCCTCAAAACTCTATAACCCCGAAACCCCATAGCCCAGCAAGATAGAAACTTATCCGCGTTGAAACACAGTATGTTCGAGCCATGCATGCTTGTTGAGCCTTAAACTCATATTCTTTAATAACTTTACAAGCCCATAACCCCTTAATTTCTTTAACCCATAACCCCTTAACCTCATAGACTCCAAATGCTATACCCCTAAAACCCCATAACTCCGTAAGAAAACGACTTTGGTGCGTTAAAGCACTGAAACACAGGATGTTCAAGCCATTCATGCTTCTTGAGTTTTAACCCCATATTCTGTAATAACCACACAACTCAATAACTCAGCAAAGGATAGCTTCATGGAAGAAATCTTATAAGTTAAATCTTTGGACATCATTGCTACTTGCATGTACCACTTATTATGGGTTTTGGGGTTATGGGGTTTATGGGTTTTGGGGGTTATGGGTTTTAGGAATTAAGAGTTTAAAGGATGAAGGAGTAAAGAGGTTATGGGGTTATTGGGATTAAGTGATCAATGGATTGGAATAGAGGATTTCTTGAGGATTCGAGTTTTTCTTTTGAGGTTTATAAAAATCCTGACGTGATGGGGTTAAATGGACCCCGAATTTGGATTCAGCGACCCCAAAAACATATGGTAGATATAGTCATATTCCAGGGGTAATTTATCGATTTTTTTTGTGGAGCTGTGTTATTAATTAGTCATTAAAAATAAAAAATTATAAATACGATCTCTGTCAGGCCAGCGCTAGGCATCAAATATAATGGTATCAGACCGATTTTCTTACGTTACCAGCGTAGTCCAGAGGTAGAATCTCAGCGAGTTGACCAGAAGGTCGAGGGTTCGAGCCTGTGCTATATAACTCTTAACCTAACCTATACAAGCAACACCAAAAAACTGGAATAAAATGCCATGTGGTGAACAAAACATAAGATTTGGCAACCATACAAAATCATACGTGACAGTCCATCAGTACCCATGTGAAAACACACATTAAGGTGTTAAATACAGTCAGGAGGCCTAATAAAAGCGATTATTCAAGAATTTTTCCTGAGAAGACTTTTAAATTTATTAATGTGAAAATTGGTACACATATTATGGTAACTTCTAACTGCATTTTAAGATTTTTGTATTTGTAAAAATAATACTTTTGAAAGCTGCTATAGCTGATCTCCAGGAGTTCCTCTCAAAAAAGACATCTTGCGGTGACACCGATATCTCTGGATCTCATCGAAAATAAAAAAAAACCAAACGGATTTCGTTAAAGTAATGTATAATCTTCTATAGTAATTAGTCGAGGGAATAAGCAAAATAAAATTTTTTGACAAAATGACGGCTTCTCAGAAAAAAAATCGATTTTTGACCAAAATTTTGACCTTAAATTGTTTATATAAAAAACATTGTCGGTGAGAAAAAACCTTCGATTAATTAGTAAAAAATATGCTTAAGAAGCTTGTGTTAAAATTTGAGACTGATCGGTTCAGCCGTTTCTGAGAAATCTCCGTCACCGACTTTAAAAACACAGTTTTGAGAAAAACGCGTTTAAAGTTTCAAAAGCACTTTACATAGCGTACAATCGCTCTGACACGTCTTTACAAATATATGTGTAATTTCAAAATAATTGCCGGATTGCCTTGAAATTTTCTGTGTGTGTACTGGAATATATGTACATTACGAAAATGAAATTAAAAAAATAGATTTTTTGAAAATTCTAACTGTATATAACCCCTTAAACTACATTGACCGTGAGCGCGCTGACCTTCGTCGACGCACGGGCTAGATGTTTGCTTGACGTACGAGATCGTACGGATGGATGATATACTCACTCTATGTGAAGCCCCCCATTTAAACGCATGCTTTTATCTCATACGTCCTGACCATTAGCGCTGACCATAAGCTCCATGTGAAACGGCACTTACACCCAGTAGTAAGTGTTGTATGGGTACTGTAGAGTAGATGTAGTATTAAGTTTACCCAGTGTTGTGTGCTTCGAAATTTCATTCTGCTGCTAACTATTATTGCGTCAAAAAAATCCTAGTAACATTTTTTCTTTGTTGCAGGTCTTAGGATACGAATAGCCAATCTATTTTTAAAACTACTTACATGCGCTTTGTATATAATAAGAGTCATCACCGATCTCAATCCCATATACGCATCATGGTAAGTACTTGATATTCTACTATTATAAAATAATATTTTTTTACATGAAATCCACCAAAAAGTACATAAAAATGTACATTACCTTGAATTTTATGACCCACTTTTTCTTTAAAGTATTTTCTTAATCTAAAAGTAAATGATTCCCAATAATGTTCATAATAAATTATTTATTTGAAAGTTTTCTTAAATGACTTCTAAGTTACATTTTTTCTTACGATATTTTATTATACATTTTTGTGTTTTTTAAAAAATTAACTCAAACAATACAAAAAAAAATTGTTTGACATCAATAATATTCATTTTCATCAGTCGTAGCTTTGTATATATTCAGGTAGATACATATTATGTATTTAAATGAATGGGCTTATCCAGCATTTTTTTTATTTTATAATACAAATTACTTCATTCGAAAAGCTTATTCCCAAAAAATTACAATTTTTTCTTATCAAATTCACCCTTAAAATTACCTGGTGACCACGATGGGCGACCGAAACTAAGGAAATAAATTAAGCGTTGGCACCGCTGCAAAAATTTTGTGGATTGGTCATCGAGGTTTTGTTATCAAATAATAAAAAACGCAATCTTCGAATTTTATAGTGGACTATAACACAGAAATATTAAAAGAACTGAGAAAACACTCAAGTCATAAGATTTTATAAACTAAAAAGTATATCTAGGCATTAGTATGAAATAAATACTAACAATTATTCACCAAATGACAGGAGAAAAAAACTATTACACGCCGAGGTTTGGGTTTTTCTAATATTTTTGTTGTAGTTCATCGTTATATCTAAAAACACTTAAGCACTCCGAAGAAACTATCAATTTGAAACTAAATTTAAACGCAAATAAACATTCTCTGTAAATACTAAAACGGCCGAAGGGGCGCGTTGTGGTGTTGCCGCATGCTTAATTTGATTCGTCACATTGTCCACCTCGTTCAGTTGTTTTTCGTAGCATGATGTCACACGGAAACTGAATTTTTTTAATTTGGTCAAAAATACTGCAGACAAATTAGCATTTTTAGCGGAATAAATTGAAATAGAGCTAAATTTTTGTCAAATGATAGTACACGTCGAGAGTAGTGAGAGAAAAAAGTTTTCACCCCCACACCGCTTGCTTCCTCCGCCATTTTTGATTAAATATGGCGGAATGAATTATATTTGAAACCGCCAAATCTCAGAAACTACTTAACCGATTTTAAAAAATCTTTTTTTAGAACAAAGAGGAAACAATTTACTTTATTTTTTGTCATTTAAAGTTTGCTCTAATGTTACTTGATTTTTATAAAAAAAAATTAAAACATGTCTTTTTTAAAATCATTTTTAATTTTTAAATGAGTGTAACTTTTTAAAAATATTTTTTTATGTTTATTCCAAATAATATGTAGTAAACAATGTTTTCTATTAAATTCTAAAAACCACATTAAAATTGCTTTTGTAGTTTTTGAGTACCTAATAGATAGAGATATATATATATATATATATATATATATATATATATATATATATATATATATATATATATATATATATATATATACAAACTTTAGAAACAATATGCCCATATTGGATTCATTCCAGAAATAATTTTAACGACTATTTTTTCTTTCTTCTGGTATATTTGTAAACAATAATTATAAAACATTTTGATAAACCCTGGGTTTTTCGAATTGATTCATATGATCGGAGACCTTTGGAACCGCACGATAAGACTGATTTTGACTATAATGCAATGATGTTTATTCTGTATATTTAAAATTTTAAAACAAAAATTTTCGTGTCGCACTTATCCTGCCTCATCCACTTTCTATTATTTTTAACATTTGCAACATTCAAATTCAAATTTTTAATTTTCAATTTCAAATTCGAATTCAAAATCAAAATCGTTTATTTTGTCCACAAAGATCACATTCACATGACATAAGACAAGTCAAAGTATATATTACGTAAAAACATTAAAATGAAAAATAAACATCTATAGAAATAAAATATACAAGTCAAATCAATTTTTTCGACCTAACCACGTAAATGTAACGAAAAATAATCTAGTCCATAAATTCGGAGGAACTGTAAAATGTCCTGTCAGTCAAGAAATCCTTCAGCCCTCTGCGAAAAATGTTCATGTTTTCTACCTTTTTTATATTGTCTGGTAATTTATTGAAAATCTTTATACAGGCATAGTATGGCGATTTCTCAGAGTGAGTAGTTTCGTGCTTGGGAATAACTAGGGCCGATGCATTTCATGTTAGATATTGGTGATATTCATGGTTTTGGTTGAAACGTGCTTTGTTTTTAAAAAAATAAAGTGAGCACATTCATTTGTATATCGATGTTACTGTAAATATGTTGTATTGTTTGAACGCCTCCCTACATGATTGCATGGGTCTTAATCCGAACATCAGTCTAATTATCCTCTTTTGTTATATGAACACTCTGTCGATGTTAGTTGCTTGGCCAGACAACATTACATTATATGATAAATAGTGATAAGCCAGTGAATAATAAATAGTTAATAACGTTTGTGAAAGAACTGTTTGCCTAAGTTTTAATAAAACACCTGCTTAACCCAGAGCAGATGTGGTCTATTTGTAAAATGAATACTTTTTTTTGAGAATATTGAAGCCTCTATTCTAATATACTATCATACTTGTTTTAAATTAAATTTTATTGTTGAACAAATTAAAGAAATTTAAACTATTTAAAAATATATTTTTCCGTGACGATTTTGAAGAAACAAATAAATCTTGCATTTCACGATTTTATTTGTTCCTTCTAATTTACAAACAAAGCAGTCACTTATCAAGTTAATGGAAAAAATAAAAAACGAATATCAGAAAAATGAAAGTATAAAATTCTGAAGTTTTCCTTAGAAAAATGCTTGCATTTGAAACTCACAGTGTTCCAAGAATATTCTCAAAGGTCTTTAATGCAAATTTAATCTTCGCCTTACCAGGGAAAAGATATTAAATTTTTTCAATTTGTTTTGTCTTGTTTTGGTGTTAGTGATCTATTTAATAATTCAGACTTTTAAAATATAATTCTTCTATTATTCTCAATTTTTGCATATTTATATGTACCCCTGACAAGTAGACTTTCATTCATACGTTTGATAATTTTACCTTACGGTAAACTCTACTCTGAATGCTTGAAACTGCTAATGGATGGCGCTGCCTGTGTCTCACTGCTTATGCAGTACGACAGTTGTAGCTTTAAGGGATTACTTTTTCGGAAGGTTGGTATGTTCGTCTATCCTGTACTGATGCAGGTGACGACATTCTAACTAAAGAAAAAGCTTCCTTCTTCCTGGTAGTTTCTTGCATTTTAAACAGTATTTTCTTATCTAACTGTGTTAGAAGAAAATACGGCAAATTTTGTTATGTAATTCAGCGCTCGGAGGGGCATATAGCCCGGAGAATAGCTGTTTTACCATTTGTTGAAATCCTTATTGTATAAGGAATTTTCAGGTGGTTAGAGAATTTATTCTCAATTTTTGCATAAATATAAACGAGTGTGAAAAAGTATATTCCTAAGAGCGTGCGAAAAATTTCAAATTTCCGCATTGTTTTAGATGCGGAAAGTAATACTTTTCACACTTGTGCGATAAAGTACCCTTTCCGCACGAACTAAAAAAAACATTTTCCCAACTAAATTTTGTTTCTACTGGCTTTCAAATACAAAATTGCCTTTGCAAGCACTCTGTATTAAGTGAACGTCATAGTTCGACAAATTATGTTGGCCGGTGACATAGCTACATCCACAGACTAAATATGTGATAGTCAACTCCAAGATTCTTGATCATCAACAAATGTGACTAAAGTTACTACCAACAAATGTAAACTCAGTATAAATGGTTTAATTTTCTTAATAGAAACATACCTTAAAGGTAATGACTGGTTTACCAAAATTTATAACCATGTAGACAAATATCAGTCAAACGTATGAATGAAAGTCTACTTGTCAGGGGTACATATAAATATGCAAAAATTGAGAATAACTTCTCTAACCACCTTTCAGGTGGTTAGAGAATTTATTCTCAATTTTTGCATATAAATATCAGTCAGTTGAATGTTAATCTAGCTTAGTTTTAAACTTGTGTATTTTGGTAAATAAAGCCGATAATAATAATTAGGTTTTGGTTTTGATAAATGAATGGTAAATTAAAATATGTTTCACATGTGATGAATGTTATTATCAGTGGTTAGGTTGCGATATATTTATATGGCAATTTGATAGTTCCATAAATAATAAAAAATAAGAAACTTAGTTTATCTCCCTATGTTACACCCTTTGTTAGCAGCACAATAAGATTTGTATTTGCCCTCGTTTGTTTTGGCAGTCTGTGCTCAAAGAAGCATTAGCCTGTTCGAAACACAATGTTTGTGGGAAAAACAACAGCAAACGAGGGAAAAGAAATGAAATCTGCAATGAATCTTCAATGTGCTACAAATTGTACTTTTAATTTTAATAGTTATCATTCCATTCCCAATGTTTCTTACTGATAAAGTTTGTATTAAAAAATATCCAGTTTTTTTTAAATTTTCTTGACAGGAAAATGTAGAGTACGGAAAAGTTACTTTTCCTCAGGAGATCTCAAAAAAGAAAAATGTTCATTTAACGCAAACAGTAGCTCTTTGCGTATTTTTCATATTTAAAAAACCGTTTTCTTCAATTTAGTAATAATAAAATATTGGTTTTCCCTCAATTTTTGTTAAATTTTTAGAGTAAACTGGCGGTCGTAGAACAAATTTTGTACCTAAGACATGACAAAAGTATCTTTTCCGCTCTTGACGGCTTGCCCGAGCTCCGAGTCCGAGCGTAGTTCGTGCAACTGCCATTCCGTGCCGAAAGTGCCACTTTCCGCACTTGTAAGGTAAATAACTATTTCAAACGTGTTGTACACTATATCCTTTCTACAACTGAAGCAGTGATTTTTGTGCATTGCGTCGAATGCTAAATTTTTACATATACATATACAATTTTCCTCCTAAAATCGAAGGAGAGAGTTTTTGGGATACTTTTACGGCATTTCCTGCTGTCTCTGGGGGAGTGGATTCGAGATAATCTTCGTCGAGAGTTTCGCAGATCATTTTTATCATTATTTTTACGAAATTTCACTTTTATTCTGTGTAGTTAAATCTTGTCGATTCTCTGGGTCACAGTTCAGTCAACACCGTCAATAAATTAAACAAATGAAATCGGTTGCTAGGAGATAGCTTTCAAATTACGACTGCTGCCAAAACTGCTGCCTACTAGATTTCGAGACTTTTGTTCAAGATTGTATGTAGGATAGGTATCGTGAATAATTGTTGGTTGCATAGTAATTGTTTATTGCAGCACGTTTTCGCACGGGTGTGTAATCGTTTTTGCAAGCTGTTTGAAATTATTTTAGTTGTAATCGACGTTCGGTAATTCAATTTTTTCCATCGTTGTGTTCAGAATTTTTGACAGGCACGTGGTCAGTCGTACTGATTACAACAATGACCGAAATGACCCAGATAAAACCAGACCAGATGCGAAAGACTGTCAAATATCATGTTCAGTCTCAATGACCTTGAGGGCTGCCTGCACCATCGCTTTGCGATAGTGCAGGCGTCTGTACTATACAGCAGTTACGTTACATTTGAAGAAGACACGGCGGCATCGGCAGTGGCTGTGATGCTGTGATTTAAATTTATAACCTCGGTCTCCGTACTAGAGGCCAGACAGCCGGTGGATCGTCTCGTCAATCCTTGGCTCGCCATCGCATGAAGTACAGGCGGCATTGGAGCTTTCGCATCTGGTCTAGTTTTATCTGGGACAATAAGTCATGTGCCTGTCAAAAATTCCGATCAAAACGATGAAAAATATTGAATTGCCGAACGCCGCTTTAGTAGTGCGTTTTTAGGTCTTTTCAGAGCAGTTGTAGAAAAATAATATTTTAAAGTTTGTTATGATGATTTATGCAATAAAAAAATGCATATATATTCTCTATTTCGATCAATAATAGAGTTACCCTGTCTTTTTTATAACGCTTCGTTCTGAAAAGTGATGATCTGATTTTATAATTGTATTGATTATACTTTTTAAAAGATCGAGTTTGTTTGTAATTTAAAAAATTAAGTTTAACGATAAATTCAACTTAAAATCTTGAATTATTTATTAAGCCATTAGGAACTACGGCGAAACAAATTAAATAAACCTCTACTCTCGGCAAAAGCAGTTTAAAAACCTTTTGGAGTACTTTCATAAAACTGTCAGCTTTAAAGGAAAATAATTTTGTAGAAAAATTTTTAAATTGGCATTCTGCACTTTGAGTCGTCTTATTACGCTGAATGCAGACGGATACTTTTGCATCGATGCAGTCGCGATACAATAAGTAGTACGACTGAATCGCGTTTACATTACTACCCAGAGACGTCTTATCTGTTTTATAAGCTGATGTGTGAAATTACAGTGTATCGCGATTGTATCGCGTTTGTTGTCTATTGTATCATGACTGTATTGATCCGTATATAAGGACTCTTACAGTAGTAGAAAAGAAAACTTTCCTAAAATAAATTTGTTAAGCGTGAGTCGGGTTTCGCCATGTAAGTAGGTATGCCACAAGTGTCGGTATTCAGTAATACATAATCATAAAGGATATAGCTTACACGTGAGCGAAACCGCGGGTACACAGAAAAACACTATCGTATATTTAATTAGATACCAATTCACTCAGTGACACACTCTATTCCGTATTGCTCAATAAAAATTCGGTTTCAATGATTATTTTATTATTGTTAACCAATAGGTTATAGGATTGCTTTAAATATAAGGTTTCATTGGTTTTTAATAAATCGTTTAAATATAAATTTATTTAATGCCAGTAATACCCTATTCTAAATTCAATACAAGAGATATCATTGGTTTCAGCAAAAGTATATTCGCAAGAATACGCTACTCACTATATGGAAATACCTGGGTATTATTATTGTTTCAATTAAATGCAAGAGTAATTAATGTAATGTGTTTTGAAGCACTCTTATTTAATATAATGAATAATTTCTATTACAATTATACTAATGTTCAGAACAATGAAACACGTTTCATTATTTTTAAATAATTTTTATTTAGTATTATGAAACATACACATTCAGATTTATTAAAAGGGTTTAAGATTTAGTACTGGTTTAAATTAAGATCTTCTAGTTGATCAGTTAGGTTTTGACACGTTTTTGTCATGACTTTGTTAATAAGTAATCATTAAAAACTTGTGAGTTGTTCTAATATTTCAGCGATTTGCTTGGTTTCCAAATGATTTTCTCTTGGAACTTATTACCAGAATGAATTTAGTTATTGTCGAAAGTACGTAAAAAAATTGCCTTTTTCTTTATACATTTGCAAAAAAACTCGGAAATAAATTCATAGTATAAAATGTAGTTGTCATAATCTTACACTTGTCAGTTTAAAACTTTTGATTGTCAAATTAGACCGGTCTTGCGTTGGACAATCTGGACGACATTGGTTAGACGTTCTGTAAACATTTAAAAAATTTGTACAGGGTGAGTTTTTGTAAGTGTTACAAGGCGATATGTCGAAAACGGCGTAAAATATTTTTATGAAATTTTGGTTAGATAATAGGGAGATGGGGGACATATTTAACATATTTTTGACATTTACCCCCTCTTCCTATTTTGAGGGGTGGAGATATCTTTGGAGTTTTAAATGGGATAATGTACTTTTGTTTATAACATTCGAATCTGTACAATGTGTACAATTGTGTACAATTTGTTTTATTCAATTTAAAAACGAAATAAATTGTACTACCCCAATTACTTAACCAAAACATAAATCCTGACATGTCGTTCCAACGGACGGAGCTCCACCCCATTATGCAATACAGGCCCGTAATTATTTAAATGAAATATTTGAAAACAGGTGGACTGGACGCAAGGGCGTCTATATGGGGGGGGGGTAGTTAATTACCCCAAAGAAATATTTGAAAAATATTATTTCTCTATTAAAAGTAGCCTCCTTGCATTTCACACATTCAACACACGCTGAAATCCCCCCCCCCCCCTCAAAGGAAAAAATATAGACGCCCTTGATTGAACGAGATGGTCCGGTCATTTTATTAACATCAGATTTTGACACGAACACGGTAAACTTTCCATATTTATTTCACTTAAAATATAGGATCTGCTTTTTTGCAAACCTGTCTACTTTTGGCTTTTATGGGTATATGATGCAAGATGGAACAAATCTGACGCTTACCACTGCATTTGAATCTTTTAAATTTACAGCTAGATCTGGTGAAAAACATGTTTAAAATACAAATACAACAATAAGCTTGCGATTACATTTAATGTTAACAGTTTTTTAGCTATACGTATCGGCTGAGTAAACAGTCTTATAATAGACTAGCCAAGAGAGATTTACAAATGATAAAAACACACTTACTATTGCAAAGCTTTTTAGATTTGTTTTGCTTGCCTCAAAACATTGGAATGAGTTGTTCCAGTCCCTAATCCCATAAAATATCTATCATTTTGGAGATACTTTCAGTTGTAGAAACTAATACATAGAATGATAACACAATAAACAGACTGCAACCTTAAATGACGAGTCAACGAACAAGTACCACCTGCACAATTTTAACCACTTCAGAGGGTGTCTGCGAGCAATAGAATTAATATTTCAGCCAACAGTAGAACCCGTTGAATTAATATTGGTTATTATTGCTCCAATACCTTATAATATATTTTATAGGAGTGTTTATTTTAACTGAAATAATATAAGGATTATTCACCTAATTTTTTAATTTTATGTTTAAACTGTAGTTCTTGTTTATTTAATAAAATATCTTTTAATTTGCATCACACCGCCGAGAAATAAGTATTTCTTACCCAATGGGTTTGATATGCACACTTTTTATTGGCTTCTTAGAATTTATGGTCAAAATAAAAAGCAAAAATATTTTTTTGGAATTTTTTGGGAAGCCAGAAATGCCCTAAAAATTTAGCTAAACTTTGGCTAGTTTTGTTACATAGGCGAGTGATGTCATCGTTTCTCTGCATTTTGATTTGTTAGACTTTTACAATATTGCCGAATCTAATATAGAAACATATGTGCTTCAACATAAATTTGCTTATTACGGAAAAAGTATTCCTAGGAAATATAGGTAATTATAGAGAACAATGTAAGAAGCATAACTTTTTTGTACTAAACTTCACATTCCGTCTTTGAGCGCTAAAATATTCTGTATTTGAAAGTAAATATTCATATCATATCCATAGTAACCGTGGGCAAATTGTTCAAATCAGTTTTTTCAAAGCCTTGATCCATGTTTCACTGAATAAGCTATCACTTATGGTTAAAATACTTATAGAAAAATACACATTTTTTTAAATTTTTTAAAGCTGCCAAATCATTAAACAAAGACAGAGTTCAAAAGGTCTGTTAGGATATATTGTTTCACAACTGTCACCTTACCTGACAGAAATGGTTTGTTCCATGATTACATTTATTGCAGACTTCTCGATTCAAAGCCGAGAACGGTGTTAAGCTATCCTTTTCTAATGAGTAATATTAAAGAAGTCTGACATAAATCTTTGATTGACTCGGAACTTTTTTTTGAATCTTTTGTTCCTGCTATCACTGATATCGACTTTATATTATATATCAGACATTAGCACAACAGCGCAAATCGATATATTATTTTATTGTTGTGAAATATGACGGGTTATTAAACCACTTTTTTTTTGTTAATTCTTTATTCCCATCCAACTTAAAGTTTATTACAGGGAATATATAACATAACATTAAAATATATAACATTAAGGAATATGACAGTATTAAGAACAACTAATAAACTAATAAAATTCTAAACAAAAACTATTAGAACTGTCAATTTAAAATAATTTTTTAGGTGTATTTTGAAAGTCCTTAAAAAACTGCTAAAAACATTCAAATTTTGAAATAATGCTTATTCAAATGTACTTTAAATAACTGTAATTTCTGGATTTTCATTATGTTTTTTCGAAGGTCATTATAAATTTTTATGCCATTAAGTAATAAAGACTGCATGCCAAAATTGCTTTTTACAGGTGCTGTCTGCAATAATTTAGTTTGCCGCGTGTTATGATTATATAAATTATTAATGGAAAAAATCTGTACGTTTGTTTGTTTTTTACTTAACAATAATGATTGAATGAATATACATGTTTTTAATTTATACAAATTATCAATGTTTAAATATCCTAATGGCTTATATAAGTTTATTGTTGGTTCAAGGTATGATAGTCTGTAAATACACTTAATAATTTTGTTTTGAAGTATTTTTAATGGTTGTAGATTTATCTTATTTGCTGATCCCCAAATTAAAATTAAATATTGCAATTTTGAATGCACTAAACAATACTAAATATTTTGTAAATATTGTATAGGTATATTATTGCGAATTTTGAATAATATTCCAATTAATGGTGATATGTAACTTGTAAGATTTTCAATGTGTTTTCTCCAATTTAAATTTTCATCTATGTACAAGCCCAAAAATTTTATTGTACTTGAGTAAAGAATATATATGCTGATTTAGCTGATATATGCTAGACTGTAGCCAGTGAACTAGTATTTCCAAATCATATTTAATATTACACTGAATATCAGAAATACTATCTGCAAAATAAAGGATTGTTGTATCGTCGCCAAGCAATTTTAAAGTTCCCCTTAATTTTAATGTAGATATAGAATTTATGTAAAATAAAAATAAAAGAGGACCTAAAATAGATCCTTGTGGGACTCCACAACCTATTACTTTCGAAGAACTTATAATACTTCCAATTTTGACGTGCCATTTTCTTTGTTTTAAGTAGCTTTTAAACCGTTTATGAACTTTTCCTCTAATGCCTATATTAAATAATCTATCAAGTAGTATATCATGATTTACTGTGTCAAAAGCTTAAATTTTCCTTTTCAGTATATTGCCGTAGACTTGTTTTAAGAAAAATCTGATTTCATTTTGACCATCTGCATCCTAGCCACGATTTGTTTACTTATAAATAATATTTAAATTCGATTGAGTGCAACAGACCCGTTATATTTGAGCATTCTCATCGAATATTTTAATGTTTTAGCTCTAAAAATTCCACTTTTTAAGGAATAATAGAAATTTATTAGTTTCCAATAGTATTTTGGTCATTGAAAAAATGGTTATATAGTTTTCAAAGAAGTAACAGTAGTTTTAAACTCTAGTAAGCTTATATTATGCAAAGAAAGTTTTTTTGGTAATTTCAATAATATCTTGTTAAGACAACGTTAACTTTAATATAACTAAAGTAACAGTAGGCAAGAATAATACTATTAATGAAAATCACATTTTGTTGTGAAAACACTTGTAGATTATAAATTTGTAAATGACAGTTTATTAAAAGTGACAAGAAACTCGTCAAAACTACTATACCGTACCCAATTTATTTTAAGAATGATTACAGAAACCCCTTTTACAACGGAGAGATCAATTGTCTCTCTCTCATGCTCTTTCTCTCTCATTTTTTCTCTCTCGTCTTCTTTCTCTCTCATACTCGCAAAATTTTTACAGCTGGTAGAAAGTTAGGTTATGACAAAGATAAACATGACATATTATTTGAAGCCTGTCCCATAATATAAGTTGATTTTTCAGTGTAAAAATATACTTATAAACTTTATATAAAGTATTAGAAGCTTAAACTCCTGTGTTCTATGACTCTGGGACTGACTAACAACTATTGAAATATTGCGCAAGGTACATATTTGTTCTCCTTTACATTACTTGGGCCGGGCGTTATGGGAATGAGTAACAGGAACGCCGACCCGATATAAAATTGAGAATAGGGGGCATTACTGAAGATTTCTTTAGTTATTGAGAAACTAGTGAAAATTGCACCCTAGAAACGTTTGGCTTCAGTTCAAAGCTGAAGTCACAGTGCCATTACAAAGTGTATCTATCCTTCTGGGACTAAGACTCAACATTTACAGTTAAGAATTGTGAAACTACTTGGTATATTCGATTAAACAATTTTTATTGCGTCTTTAACTTACACAAACATCACTATTCGCAGGTAAGCTGTATTATAGATCCATTTTCATTACATATCGAAGAATAGGGAATATTTTTTAACCTTATTATAAATTGTTTATCTTAATACAAATATTTACACATTTTTGCTATTTTTTCTTTATTTATTTAAAAACTTTTCCTTCGATCCTTTTATTGCCAATTATTGGTTAGGGGGAGTATTGTTACTTGGGTAGGAAACAATTTTGAGTAGTATAAAATAAGAAGGTTAGTGTGGCTATGCTGACACTGTTTTTGCTTAACAAAAACGAGATTTTTGCAAATACTGTTTGTGTTCACTAAAAACAAAGGTGTATTGCTGTAAAATGATAAAACTTATGTAAGTATTTTGTCAGGTTAGGAATTTATTTTTTATGAGAATTACGACAGCAGACAACCAGAAATACTTGCACGAACAAAACCGACTGTGATAAAATGTTTGATTATTCTTTTTTATGGGCAACAACATCGTTTTTATTTGTCTTTTACTAATGCCCCTTTATCTAACAAGGATAGAAAGAAATCGTATTGCGTTGGGAATTTTACCAAGAAAAAAAAAAGAATTTCGCGATGACTAATCTGTCGAAGGTTATAAGCACCCATACTTCCACAAGCAAAAAAGGCACAATAGAAATTTGAACAATTTTTTTAATTTGTCCTTGTCTATTGCACTTTTGCCAACACGGATAGAAAGAAATCTGATTCCTCCGTGATTATCAGGAAAGAAAGGATGAGTATTGTGGTCACTAAAATATGTTCTGGTGTAAACTGTCCATGGAACTGACCAATAGGGTGAATTCTTGTTCAACAAATTTTTCTGTCATCATTCTCACATAAAATTGGATACAATATAGCTGATCAAGCAGAAAATTTAAATTTACAACTGCACCAAGCTTTACAATTAGTGAATCCTAGAGCAGTAAAAGCGGTAACAATAAAATCTTTAGAAATATCACCCTTAAGAACCGAATCGGCACGATACAATTTTAAATGCCCTAAAATAAATTGACTGTGCGAGTAAATTATTCAGTTCTTAATAATGCGCCATGGCAATTTGCATGAGAAAGCCTTCGAAATATAAAGCGGTGTTAAGGAAACGTTAAATTTGGGGTTTAAAATGGAAACAATTTATTAAGGGATAATTTTTAAATATGCGGAAATGCTTTATCGTTTAATCGAGGTTTAAAAAGTCGTTTGACTTCGCATGGATTAAGAGTCCATTATTGGGGGATTTTTTATTGCAGGATTTTAATAGGAAATATGCGTATAATCCAAATAACCCTGAAATATGTTTTTTGTATTCTCTGCATAAATTTAATAATAATTATGGTGGTTGTATTTATACATTTATTTTTATTGTTATTAACAAACCAAAAAAAGATTTTCTACCTCAAATTTTCATACAAAATTCAAAACTTGCAAAACGTGATACCACTGGTTCACATGTCATTAAATAAAAGTGTTATAATGGCTGGTGCATGGTGAATTTCAGTGTTAATTTATTTTTTTGATTATTTGCCAAAGGTTATGAGATTTCGTGGATAAGAAATAATACATTTGAATAAAAGAAGTGTTTAACAATGACCGGAACAAAATTTGGACAAGGATAATTTGCTTGTATGATGATGATGCGTGTATATTGGATGGCCGCTTATTTGTCTTTAAAATTTCGTTACAAATATTATTTATTTTAATATAATTAATTGTCACGCATAACTGGAACAAGTCTTTTGAATTTCATGGCGCATCCCAGATTGTTGCTCTTGATATTTTCAAGGCTTTTGACCAAGTATGACATGAAGCACTCCTAAACAAGCTACTTTCTTACGATCTTCGTCCCATACTATGTACAGAGTTTCTGGTTATATTTTAAACGGTACTTAAGGCTTTTATCATATGAGTTATCAAAAAATTTTAAATACAAATGTTTTATGGCTTGTCATGAACCGCCAGAATCTGTTAAAAACGAAATAAATGACTATCGGAAAGCTATCAAATAAGCATCAAACTCGTTATTTTAAACGCAACGTCCTGTATATTTTTCATTATTTTGAAAGCAATGAGCAAAGAAAAGTAATGATTTATGGCATTAAATTTTTACAATTTACTTTTTTTGTGGATTTTTAGTAGCCCAGAAATGTTTATTTTTTGGTTGACCATGTCAGCCGTGATAAATGTCGCCTCAACAGTAAACAATATTTTCATTAAAAAATTTCAGTTCTGATCTAGTCGTAATAACATTTCTCGCCAAAATTCAACCATTCGATGTTTGTTTTCTTCTGTTAAGTTTTGGCACTGGTCGGAATTTGTATGGTTTATATTGAAAATGCTTCAGAATTCCGTTTATTTTCCACAAAGATTTATCAAACATTGGGGCCGCATCTGTAATAGGCCTTTCCGGGTTTTCTATAAAAATTATCATTTGAAAAATGAATAAGCTTACTAATATAACCAACGAATACCTTCGAAATATAGTAATACTTCTAAATCCAATTAATGGTCTCTTTAATCTACATTCCGTTTTTTCCTCTGGATTATTTTTCTTTCTTGAAACCGCTTAACTATATAATATTGTTTCTTTGCTTGGTGCCGCGTTATTCGGAAAAGTAAACATAGTAGCATAAGAAGCTTTATGGTAAAAACCAACAATACAAATATTAGAAATAAAACTGAACAAAACGTAAGGCCCAAAAATGAAATTTTTTAAAATGAACTTTACGATTTTTAAACGAAATAAGCACAATCATAGTGAATAGTGTCTAACATATTTCATGGAGGAATGGTACAATCGTGAGAGTTGGTGAAACACACAACACACTAATGTTTTTTAAACACTGGACATATCCACCTAAAACGTGAGGCATTCGAGGAAGCCAGCTGCGTAAAGATGTCGAAACGTTCGAGCACAAAATTAGGTACCAAACCCAACAATTCACATTTCTGTGGTTCGAGTTATCACCTGATTTTGCAGGCGTTGCCACGTTGGGCTGCTAAACTAGTTAGCACACCAGACCGCGTGTACCACATGTGTGCTACAAAAAAAAAAACATATTTTTGCTACAAAATGTTTTTAGACATGCAGATGATGGCACTGAGTAATTAAATTTTTAAAACAGGCTTTAAACAAAAAAATTAACCGTTGGCTTCGGATGCCACAAAAAAACAATGGCATTGGGGAAGTTAACGTGTTAAGTGGAAAACCGGAAGTTTATTTGGTATTTAGACCGTCCGGTACAATATTATTTCGTAAAAATACAGCCATCAACGCCATCAAATAAAACACGCTACTTTGCGGGGTATTTTATTTAAAAAACAAAGTTGGTATCAGGTGCGAGTAGATCTGGCAACGATGTAATGTAAAAAATATTTTAAAAGGGAGATTACGGTGTCCTATGGGTGTAGCCCAAATTTCAAACGGCTACCTTTTTTCCTTCCCTAGATATTGGTATCAGGTACGAGTAGATCTGGCAACGATGTAATGTAAAAAATATTTTTAAAAGGGAGATTACGGTCTCCTATGGATGTAGCCCAAATTTCAAACGGCTACCTTTTTTCCTTCCCTAGATATTGGTATCAGCTACGAGTAGATCTGGCAACGATGTAATATAAAAAATATTTTTAAAAGGGAGATTACGGTCTCCTATGGGTGTAGCCCAAATTTCAAACGGCTACCATTTTTCGTTCTCTAGATGCTTCTAATGGGCCATTGAGTTTGGAATACGCTGTATATTGTTAAATTCGTGCTTTAATAAGATTTCAATTGACACCCTACATGACGCTCTTGAATTTTTTTTCCATTTCTCAGTTTACCCCCTGAAATTAATCCCCAAAATCAAAAGTCAACTTTTTATACTTCATTTCTATAATGGGACCACCACACTTTATCTCTGTGCTAAATTTCAAATTTTTACGTCGAATAGTTTCAGAGAATATGGCCTGTGACAGACACACGGCCGGACACTGAAGTGATCTTATAAGTATTCCTTTTCACGGAACACTAAAAATAAAAAGTTTAACATCCTGTATCTAAAAAACGAAGCCCTAGCAGACCCAAGTTGATAAAAACGATTTGTCTTACTTTTAGGTAGGTAATGAATTTTCCTCCTAGCGGCAGCACGACTTTTTTTAAACACCCTATATAAGCTACTCCTCTATTTTATAATGTGACGGTAGCTAACTCAATATTTACTCACCGTGCTTGTTTCCTTCTTTTCAGTTATGGCTGTGTTCCAGGCAACAAGACCGAATACATACTGTCGGCCAATCTGACAGAAGAAAAATTTCAAGAAAATCCAATAATCAACTGGGACGCCATTCTGTGGGTGAACCGCCCCCTTGAGCTCTGGGTGGTCCAAGTTATTTTAGCAGTGATAAGTTTGACTGAAGCACTTTTGTTAGCATATCTCGGATATAAGGTTTGTATTTTGAGAATTCAATTATTGTGGTAACCCATACTTGGTGAAAATCAATTATAGCACACTAAGTAAATATAAACACACAGGCATAGAATTTGCAATTATTTAGAAACTAAATTTATTTATATTTAAGTACTAACAGAGATATACAACTTTAAAATTTCAAAAGCCGCCACTGCGGTTTTGAAATCGTTTTTGAAACATTTCAAACTAAAAATTATTTCGCATAAATACACTTTAAACGTAAATATCCAGGTTTAGGCCAAGCAATAGAGAAATTTGTCGTGACATTAATACTATTAGAAAACCGCCTATGCCCTCATCTGAAAGACGATCCGTAGATGATTCCTGTTATATTTCCAACTCTGAAATTTTTTCCATTAATTTGTTATAAACATTTTTAAGCAAAAAAACGCGATTTTTTTACTTTTTTGCTTATAAAATGGAAAGTAATGAAGCAATCTTAATGGTCTAAATGGACGATTTGTAGAGAATAAAAATAGGAACAAAATGAGAGGCCGAACGTCCAAATAGGATAAGTAGCAACGGAGAAAATCCGGAAAAACCGGAAAATTAAGAGTTTTGTTTTTTAATTCATAAATGGACCACTTTTAAAAGCAGAGGGTTCAAACTTTGGGAAAAAGTAGTAATTTATAGCTACTTTATGTGTGCAAAACTCCGACGCTGTCCGACGATTAGTTTTGCCACAATCGTCATTTTAATTTTTCAACACACTATTTTGCAACAGGTCTGGATGCTCTATGGATAGTCCGATTTTAATTATTGAAACGGATTTGAAAAGTACAAGTTTAATTGAACAATATGTATATCTTAGTTTTTCCATAAAGTGCTACGAAACCGGTTGAAAATGCAGGTAAAGATGCGTGAATATGACCGACCGCGCGAATATTGGGTCCCCTTCGCTCCGCTTCTCTCCCGCTACTCGATCGATTTCGCGCGCTCGGCCATTTTCACGCATCTTTACGTGCATTTTCAACCGGTTTCGTAGCATTTTATGGAAAATCTAAAATATACATATTGTTCAATTAAACTTGTACTTTTCAAATCCGTTTCAATTAAAATCGGACGATCCATAGAGCATCCAGATCCGTTGCAAAATAGTGTGTTGAAAAATTAAAATGACGATTGTGGCAAAACTATTCGGCGGACAGCGTCGGCGTTTTGCACACATAAAGTAGCTATAAGTTACTACTTTTTCCCAAAGTTTGAACCCTCTGCTTTTAAGAATGGTTCATTTATGAATTAAAAAACAAAACTTAATTTTCCGGTTATTCCGGATTTTCTCCGTGGCTACTCATCCTATCATGACGTTCGGGCTCTCATTTTGTTCGTATTTTTATTCTCTACAAATCGTCCATTTAGACCATTAAGATTGCTTCATTACTTTCCATTTTATGAGCAAAAAACTAAAAAAATCGCGATTTTTTGCTTAAAAATGTTTATAACAAATTAATGGAAAAAATTTCAGAGTTGGAAATATAACAGGAATCATCTACGGATCGTCTTTCAGATGATGGCATAGGCGGTTTTCTAATAGTATTAATGTCAAAATATCGCTAATATTTTGCTATGTTGCTTGGCCTAGTTGCGAACGAAATACCTGCTACCTTCTTAAATTTTCTTCATGGGTAAGTGAAAGTTAATGTCAAGGTTGACTATAATACTTTAGTCATTTATAATTTAATTTTTATGCAAAATGAGTTATTCTATTAATGAGAGATACAAAATGTAAAAATTATATTTAAAAAAAAACAATAATGTTAGAGCGGGTCAAAGACAATATAAAGAAAGTATTGAAGAGGGATAAAGCACTCCATCCTTAAACACAATTATAAAAACAAATAGAACACTAGAAGAAAGAGGAATTCTGTGCAATGGAAAAAGAAGAAGCGAAAGAAATGAAGAAAAGGACCTAGCGATTTTAAATTTTCAAGAGAATCCAAAAAAGGAGGACGGAGCCTCCCCATAATGTAATAAAATTAAGGTTCGCAATTTTTTAAACCATCAGTATAACGAATGGACGTTACATTGGCCTGCAAATAGCCCAGACCTCATACCTTTAGATACATTTCATTTGAAAAATATTGTATACAGCAATCATAATGAAAATATTGAAGAAATTCATTAAGAAATCGGAACGAAAATGATGCTGAAGGTATTATAAATTCACTTCAGAGGCAGAGAAGAATGTATGAAAAGTGCGACGAATTAAATGGTGGCCATATCGAAAATTTATTTTAATACTTATTCGCCAATGTTAACATTTATCTGTTTATGTTATAATTCATTTGTTATTGTTTATAATCTGGTTATTGCTTTCAAATATTAATAACTAATAAAAATGAACATTTATTGTTTGAAAGAATAACTCATTTTGCATAAAAATAAAAGCATAAATTCACGGTGACTAAAGTATTATTGTCAACCTTGACATTAACTTTGACTTACCTACGAAGAAAATTTAAAAAGGTAGCAGGTATTTCGTTCGCAACCTGGATAATTACGTTTAAAGTATATTCCTGCGAAATAATTTTTAATTTGTAATATTTCAAAAAACGATTGAAAAACCGCATAGGGTACGTTATACAAAATATGTCTAGAACTTCCCCCAGGATCTAAAAATATGATAAAAATCACACCATCCAATTTAAAATACGCGAGAAAATCGATGTTTTCTATTATAATTTTTTTATTCGATGCTCAGTTATTTTGCTGATAAGAAATATGAATGATTCATAAAAATCCCCAAAACTTTCGTATTTAACATTTTTTCCATGTTTAAAAATAAAAAAGTTATAAGGCCTGTTCACTTTTATTAGGATATCCCTGTACCATCTGTTAAAACAACAGCTTTGCAAAAATATATTACATATATTATAAAAATAATTTATGAAGGAGTTCGGCTATAAAATACATTGCCCGAAATGTAAAAAGTGCATTTAGTTTAAGAATTTTAAATATATACGTTCAGATACAGAAGGTTTAAGATTTGGTACAAACTTTCATATTTAACATTTTTTCCATGTTTAAAAATAAAAAAGTTATAAGGCCTGTTCACTTTTATTGGTATATCCCTGTACCATCTGTTAAAACAACAGCTTTGCAAAAATATATTATATTATAAAAATAATTTATGAAGGAGTTCGGCTATACAATGCATTGCCCGAAAATGTAAAAAGTGCATTTAGTTTAAGAATTTTAAATATTTACGTTCAGATTCAGAAGGTTTAAGATTTGTTACTGGTTTAAATTAAGATCTCATAGTTGATCAGTTACGTTTTGACAGGTTTTTGTCTTGTCATTGTTAATAAGTCGTCATTAAAAACTTATGAATTATTCTGATATTTCAGCGATTTGCTTGGTTTCCAAAAGATTTTCATCCTGGAACGAGTGGCTGTAATGAATTTCGTTCTATTATTGTCGAAAGTGCGTACTAAAATTGTGCTTTTCTTTATAAATTTGCAAAGAAACTCAGAAATAAATTCATTGTATAAAAATTGGTTGTCTTATTCTTACACTTGTCAGTTTAAAACTTTTGGTTGTCAAATTAGATCGGACTAGCTTTGGAGAATCTGGTTGTTAAATTTTTAATTCAAAAGCGTTTAAAAAACAATGTGTAGCTAGAAGTTATTATAAATGATGTATATTTCACTAGCCAAGTGCTAAATAAATAAATAAATAAAAGTATAAAAATTAAGTATAAATTTAATAATATTATTACATTACAATTTTCTTCTGTTTCTTTTCTAATTGTCTGTTTATTAATTTATTAGCAAAAAATAAAGACCATTAAATTTTTGAACGAAAACATTTTAATATTTAATACCGTATTTCACTTTATTTTTTATTAAAAAGAAGTTAATCCAAATCACAGAAATTAATGTTGTAATTTCGTCAAAAGTGGAACGTTAAAATTTTAATATTGGTATAAGGTCCAAATACAAGATAATTACAAGCAGTCAAAAGGGTTCTGGAATTCCTAAATAATTATAGGTTGGGTAAATCTACGCTGTCAAATGAATTTTCGTTTGTTTGCTGACGCTCATAAAAGTTTAATCGAAATGTTTACGATACGGCTGACAGAATTGTTTTTTAACAAGCGTTGACGGAACTGGGAATAATATGCTGAATGGAATGCATTAGGTTTTAGGCCAAGCAATAGAGCGATTTGACGTGACATTAATACTATCAGGAAACCGTCTGTGCCATCATCTAAAAGACGATCCATAGATGCTGGTATATTTCCAACTTTGAAGTTTTTTCCTTTAATTTGTTATAAACATTTTTAAGCAAAAAAGCGCGATTTTTTTAGTTTTTTGGTTACAAAATGGAAAGTAATGAAGCAATCTTAATGGTGTAAAAGGACGATTTGTGGAGAATAAAAATACGACCAAAATGAGAGGTAGAACGTCCCGATAGGATAAGTAGCAACGGAGAAAATCAGGAAAAACCGGAAATTAAGAGTTTTTTTAAAAAATTCATAAATCGGCCATTTTTAAACGTAGAGGGCTCAAACTTTGGGAAAAAGTATTAATTTATAGCTACTTTATGTGTGCAAAACCCAGATGCTCTCCGACGATTAATTTTGCCACAATCGTCATTTTAATTTTTCAATACACTATTTTGCAACAGGTCTGGATGCTCTGTGGATCATCCGATTTTAATTATTGAAACGTATTTGAAAAGTACAAGTTGAATTGAACAAAATGTATATTTTAATTTTTCCATAAAATGCTACGAAACCGGTTGAAAATGCAGGTAAAGATGCGTGAAAATGGCCGAGTGCGCGAAGGCGGTCGAGTAGCGGGAGGACAGCGGACCGAATGGGAGCCAATATTCGCGCGCTCCGCCATTTTCAAGCATCTTTACGTGCATTTTCAACCGGTTTCGTAGAATTTTATGGAAAAATTAAAATATACATTTTGTTCAATTAAACTTGTACTTTTCAAATCCGTTTCAATGATTAAAATCGGACGATCCATAGAGCATCCAGACCTATTGCAAAATAGTGTATTGAAAAATTAAAATGACGATTGTGGCAAAACTAATCATCGGACAGCATCGGGGTTTTGCACACATAAAGTAGCTATAAATTACTACTTTTTCCCAAAGTTTGAGCCATCTACGTTTAAAAATGGCCCATTTATGAATTTTTAAAAACTCTTAATTTTCCGGTTTTTCCGGATTTTCTCCGTTGCTACTTATCCTGTCGGGACGTTCGACATCTCATTTTGTTCGTACTTTTATTCTCTACAAATCGTCCATTTACACTATTAAGATTGCTTTATTACTTTTCATTTTATAAGCAAGAAACTAAAAAAAATCGCGTTTTTTGCTTAAAAATGTTTATAACAAATTAAAGGAACCAATTTCAGCGTTGGAAATATAACAGGAATCATCTATGGATCTTCTTTCAGATGATGGCACAGGAGGTTTTCTGATAGGATTAATGTCAAAAAATCGCTAATATTTTGCTCTGTTGCTTGGCCTATTTGGGCAATTTTTGTTTAAAAAAAAATCAGTTTTATTAGTAATATCGTAATTTTATTGATGGACAGCTTCACACTATTTTTTTAATTCAAGCAACCAAACTTACAGCATTACAAACTGACCCTGGGATTCGCTAAAAAGGTTCAAAACAGTACTGGTTTAAATTTAAATCTTCTAGTGGGCCAGTTAAGCTTTGATAAGTTTGTGTTCTGTCATTATTAATTAATAAGTCGTCATTAAAAATCTATGAGTTATTCGATTATTTCTGCAATTAGATTTGGTTTCTAAATGATTTTATCTTGGAACCTGTTGCTGATATAAATTAAGTTGTATAGGTAGGGAGGTATTTAAATTTTTTAATTTTTAATGGCTTGCCATTTAAAAATGAATTAAGATACGGACCTCGAGTTTGCTTTAAAATGAGGTACCACACAGCATTCGGTTCCACATAAAATTTTTGACTTCAACTCCCTAGCGTCATTCCTCAAGGTGGTTGAAAAAGTTAAATTACATACAAAAGTCGATTTGCTAACCAGTAGGATACACCTAAAATTTGGGATGTTTATCTTTACTAATAGTAACGATAGTTGCCCATAGTAAGATTTTCGGACCCCTTGTATAAAGCAGTATGTAAAATTTGTAATGCAACTATGAATATAAATCTCGTTTACAGACCAGCAACATGTTTTTGTAGCCGGGCTCTAGTTTTTTAAATTTATTTTTTCGTTAAAAACGACCTTACACTCATAATATTCATTAAGCAAATCAAATAAAACAAAAACTTTGCATTAGTATGTGTTCCGTTCACAAAGAACAATTTCTCGCTATCGCTCTCACTGTATTTTTGTTTCAGGGTAACATTTGGCAGCAACTTCTCTCATTCCATTTCGTTCTAGAAATAATGAACACGGTGCCATTTATATTTACAGTAAGTATGACAGTTAATTATATCGCTGTGGGCTTGGTAATTAGCGAAGATGTCTAAAGAGCTTGTTATATTTTGTCGTGGAACCGGATGTATAGAATTACCATCCATTTAAAGCTGCTGCGCAATAACGTATATATGTGCGCTATTAAAAATGTATTCATAAGGGAAGAAGACACACCTTTACTCGGAAAACATTTTCCAATTATTTTTTTAATTGTACAGGGTCTTCCAACGAGAACTGAACAGGGGCTCATTTTTGAGCTTCCTTGTATTTAAAGAAAAATCTAAAACAGCCAATCGATGTACTTTTTCCTGCAGAATTCAAAAATGAAACCAAAAATTTATTTGAACCAGAAACAAAAGAGTTACGCTATGGATAAGGTGTTTTTTAAATGGAACATAGCTTTTTTATACGATTTTCGGAACGAGTGATTTTTTTTATGTCCGTTCTGATTAAAATATTTAATATTGTGACAGCTATTTTTATTAAATTTTAATGTTGTATCCAGTATAATTTAACTTCAACCTGTTTGAAACATACACTAGGTAATAAAGGTAAAAGCACCTTGAAATCCTTCGAAGTCAAAAAATTTGACAAATTTACTATAATGTCATGTAATGTTTTATTTTCCTCAAATAGGTTCTTTATCCTTAGAATAGTATTGACGGATATATTTCTGTGAAAATTTGCAATAAATCTTCTCCTTGCTTCTCTTGCATTTTCTTGGCATTTGTAGAACAAGATAACAATCTGCAATCTCTCATCTAATGAATATTTCATTTCGGCAATATTATAGTAAATTTGTCAAATTTTTTGACTTTGAAGGATTTCAAGGTGATTTTACCTTTATTACCTAGTGTATGTTTCAAACAGGTTGAAGTTAAATCATACTGGATAAAACATTAAAATTTAATAAAAATAGCTGTCACAATATTAAATATTTTAATCAGAACGGACATAAAAAAAATCACTCGTTCCGAAAATCGTATAAAAAAAGCTATGTTCCATTTAAAAAACACCTTATCCATAGCGTAACTCTTTTGTTTCTGGTTCAAATAAATTTTTGGTTTCATTTTTGAATTCTGCAGGAAAAAGTACATCGATTGGCTATTTTAGATTTTTCTTTAAATACAAGGAAGCTCAAAAATGAGCCCCTGTTCAGTCCTCGTTGGAAGACCCTGTACATGCACTTTTTAAAATGATTAAAGTTGTAACCGTCGTGTAACGTTTTAAAAAAAATCTCTAAAACAGATTTTTGAAGACATAATTTTAAAAAATCATACTTTTTCCGAAAATACGCTTTGCCACAAAAATAGGGCATACATTCTTCTTTTAAAAAATGTGTTTTACTAAGTAATGTTATTTTCGGGTTTTTAAGTAACTTCTTAAATCCATTCCTGCAAAACCTGCAGAAGTTTACAATATTAAAAAAAGAGATTTTGGATTTGAACATTTTATTTAATGAAGCCAGTATAAAACAAACAACCAAGAACGTGGAGCAAGAAATCTTTTACAAGAGGAATGTGCTGCTTCTATAATTCTTTTAAAGAAAGGGTTAATCCAAGATCTAGTGGCACAGCGTTTCGAAGTGACGCAATCCACAATTTTTCGAGCATTAGCAAGGTTCAGGGAAACAGGCACTGGCAGCCACCAAAGAAGAACTGAACAGAAACGTCCAAGAGTCGCAACCGAGCGCCAAGATGTTTTTTTGCGTCTTTAAGCTCTAAGAACAATACTCTCGTCGCTACCAGGTCGTAATTGGTCAGGATACTGTGCGAAGCAGATTGGCAGAAGACAATCAACAGACATCGTCAATGGATGTGACTGTTTACGAATCCCACCTTAACTCGATTTCTAGCGCGTGTGAACAATTAAAAAATGTGCTAGTTATAGGTGACTATAACCTTTCAAGCATAACTTGGTGTATCAATGACGATTATCCTGGTCTACTGCCGGGTATGTAAAGACTGATAGGGAGATTTTGCTCTATGATACAACTGCTGTTCTGGGCTTATCTTAATTTAACTGGATTGTGAGTGATCACGGTGCTATTCTTGACCTCTGTTTTACCAACATTTACATCGAGTCAGTTGTAAGGAGGGATGATTTAGCAAAATATTTCTTACCACCCAGCACTGATAGCATATATTTGTTATAGTAACTTGAATAACTTAAATCATGCAAATCACTTTTATTATGATTTTAAACAAGCTAATTTCCTTCAAATAAACAATTTTTTCTTTTCGTTTGACAGGCTGTCAATTTTAAATGAGAATATAGAAGTTACTGTAAACAACTTTTATTCTGTTATCTATAAGCTATTGTGATATGGTTATGCCTGTAAAATGATCTCAGTTTGGCAATAGATTACAATCAGGTTCTCACAAGAACTGAAAAGTGATATATTTCAAAAGAAAATCGCACACAAGAGATGCCAGCAGTCAAACAATCAAGAACATTACAATACTTTTCATCAGCTAGGAATGCAATGTAAAAAGCTAACAGAAGAATGTCTTTAGAGGTATATCAACAGCGCCGAAAATGCCATCACAGAGAATCCTAATTTTTTCTGGAGCCTTATTGCGAGGTGCAATTCCAAACGAACCTTGATACACACAAAGCTGATAATGTTTCTGACATTGCAAATCTCTTTGCCCAATGTTTTTATCGGTCTTCAATCCCAAACATTCTTTTAATCCCCAGAAAGCTTTTTCTTTGCATTTAAAACACTCACTAATATAGCGTCAGGGCTACTGATATCCAGAGAACTTTGCTCGAGCTTGATGTCAATAAAGGTGAAGGTCCCGACGGCATTCCCAACATAATATTACATTGATATGCACATTCTCTGTATCTCCCTCTGAATTATACCTTCTCCCAATCTCTTACTTCTGGTAATTTTCCAAATATTTGGAAACCTTCATATGCTTGCACTATCCATAAGTCCGGCAACAAGAATGACATTAAGTACTACCGACCAATCATCAATGATCAACAATACCTCAACTCTTCGAACATTGCATTGAAACTGTATTAACTTATAACTTTCAACAAATAATAATTAGTCAACAGCATGGACTTATGTCGGATTGATCTGTTGATACAAACCTTTTCATCTATGTTAACTTCATCAATAAATCCTTTGCACAGGTTTCTGAGACTCATGCCATATACACAGATTTCAGAACAGCTTTTAACAGAGGGATATAAACACTGTTTTTTCCTAGTCCAGCTTAACGACATGACGCTCAATGTCGACGAGTGCTACTTTATAGGATTACTAGATCAAGGTACCTACAGAATTAACCTATTGCCATTTATAACTATCTACAGGGTGTTATTTTATTTTGGGTCACAGCCATTTTGACCCCCCGAACTTTTTTTTTGATCTGACAGTGATTATCCTTTTGTATAAAAAAGAACTTTTTTGATTTATCCTTTAACTTTTTCATCAATTGCATTTTCATATCTTAAACGGTTCGGCTGATATTTGGCAAAGATGATTTAAAGTAGGGCCAAATTTTTAATCTGGTCAAATAAAAAATAATTTTTCTACAAACGTCAAAAAATGACAAGGTTCGCGCATTGATAACAATATGCGAAGTGACACTTTTTTTCATTATCCTGTTACTATGACCCCGCGTGCGCGAAGTAGTGTGCGAAATAGGCATTTCGCGCACAGCATGTAAATTATACGTTGGCCAGCGGATCTGTGTCTATCAATGTTTGAATAATCCTCACTTTTTTGAAAAGAGAATTAAAAAACGAATCGATAGGTACCAAAATTTTTTCGAAAAACTCAAAATTACGCACCGACCTTATCTCAACCAGACCGGTAACACCCTGTATAAAAGTATACATATTTTGACGTTTGTAGAAAAAATTTTGTTTGCAACTCGTGCGCGAAATACTTTAGTGATCTCGACTATTTTTTTAACTCGGCTGCGCCTCGTTAAAAAAATTAGATCTCGATCACTAAAGTAGCATTTCGCGCCCTAGATACAAAAATAACTATTATTTACCTAATAAATTTTAATTTAGTTATAACAAAACTTACTAACGATAAAACATGTTCACAAAAATTGTTCAAAATTCCTTTTATGAACATACTTTTATCGTTAATATGTTTTGTTATGACTAAATTAAAATTTATTAGGTAAATAAATTATTTTTCATCTGACCAGATTTAATATTTGGCCCTACTTTAAATCATATTTTGGCAAATATCAGCCGAACCGTATAAGATATGAAAAAAGTGCTATAGGTGAAAAAGTTAAAAGATAAACCAAAAGCGTTGTTTTTATACAAAAGAGTAGTCAGTGCCGTATCAAAAAAAGTTCGGGGCTCAAAGTAATTGACCCGAAAAAATAACACCCTGTAGATAGTTCTAAATGACAATAGGTTAATTCTGTAGGTACTTTAATATGTAACACACGTACAAATTTGTAATAAATAATCCTTAAGGGCGCATAAAATAAATAAGAAAAACCGAAAAAAAAATAAAAGTTTAACACCCTGAGTCTTCCGAACCTATATTATTAGGAACTTTTTTTTATTATTTTTGGTCAAGGAATCATCTGATTAAATTTGTCGGTACAATATTGAATCACCCTGTATACCGCTGCATCCACTGCGCGCTTGCGCGCGTACTTTTTGAACGGTTTTTTATTTATTAAATACTGACGAATCTATTGGTCGTAGAAAAAAGTGCTTAGTTGCACAATTGTGTAAAATTTCCTCACGTTTCCGACGGCGCTAACGGCGTTTCGCTAATTTAATAAATGACTCAGATATGATGGAAAAACCGAAAAAAAAACATGAAAAAAAACACTTTTTTGCACTAAATTGTTAATAAACCAAATAAAATGTTTTCACAAAAAGTTTCATACATTCATCATACAATAATCGTTTTTGACATAAAACTAATAACTAATAAAGCCGTACCATTTTTAGAAACAATACATATTTGTATTTAATTATAATAATTATAATTAAGCAAGTAAATTATTGTTTACTTGCTCGTTCAGAAGCTTTTTATAAACAGTGAATTATTTGTTTCAGATTTTTTATCCTCCATTAAGGACAATGTTTATTCCAGTATTTTTAAATTGCTGGTTGGCCAAACATTCTTTAGAAAACATGTTTGTAAGTATTCTCATTGCTGGTTTTGTTTTCTTTTAACTTTAATAAATAAAGAGGTAAACGTTTTTTGATAATAGCGGGTGAGCTGGTGAAGGTTTTGCTTATAATGTAAATTGTATGTCATAGTTATTTATACTATAAGGGATGTAAGTAACATTTACCAGTCGAGGACGAATTTTGCGCCCGAGCGATAGCGAGGGCTGGCAAAAAGGTCCGAGACTGGTTAATGTACTTACATCCCATATAGCATATAACATTTTTCCCCCTCCCTGAATTGTATGTTTACCAGAAAATGCTGGATATATTTTTGGATTTTTATTATCATTACATTCGATAGCATTCTCATTAAATTATGAAGGCAACCGTGATCCGTTGACAGAGCAATATAAGCAGTTTTTATTTTATCAACAACGTCAATTATTATTTCCCTAGGGATGTAAGTTGACTTACATCCTGTCGTTAAGGGCAACCAATACCTTGTTGAGTAACTTTCACTTCCGTCTGTCAAAGCAGTGTCAAAATAGGTTACTTACAATACAGGGAGGGGGAAAAGGTATTTTTATACCCTAAACAGGTTACAACAGTCTGAGTAGGCAGCTCAGTTCCAAAATACTGGGTGTTATAAAATTCACTGCATATATTGAATCCGGTGGGTAATCCTAGTATGAATTCAGATTTTAAAAAAATATTCATAAATAGCGCTTCGCAATAATAAGCTGGTTATCGTCCCATAAACTTTCTCTAACTAACGTGCCACCACTGGCAAAAAACACATGATACCGAATAAATTACCAATTAGGTACCTATAACAATAATTTTTGCTATGTAACAAGTCAACATGAGAAATACTTTAATTTTTACCTTTGTAATAAAATCTCTGTAAAATACACTTCTTTTGAAAATGTTTAAGATCAACAAATACCAATAAACCAAAAAAACATTGACAACCCAGTACAGTCATTAATTTAATGAAAGAAACCAACGCTTGACTAATAATTAACACTAATAATAGTTCCAATAACGAATTAAACAAGATACTTAGATTTTACGGTATTTTGTCACCACCCGCACTATTAAAAACAGAAAACTAAAGTTCTTGTTACATTTAAAGTAAAATCTCTGAAAAATTTACATCCTCTAGAAAGGATCACACTTATATAACAGCAACAAAACAGTAGGTCCATTAATGAAAAAAAAGGTTCCACTAACTAATTGAATACAATGCTTAAAAGAATCCACGGTATTTTTTACTATCGGCACTATTGAAAACTGAAAACACACATCGACATTCACAAAGTATGGACAACCTAACACTTAATAACACTTAATAAGTTTGGTTGCGTAAGAGGAAAGAGGTTATTTGTGTCGAGATCATAGTGAGATTTTTCAATTAGAAATTACAGACACGGTAACCCATAAACGATACAATTTAAAGTGGTGTTCCTATCACATTATCTAAGTATAAAAGAAACCTGAAACAATTTTCAAAGTCTTCCTCATTCTTGGTCGGCTTATAAATTCGTCAAGCAAATGAGGTGAAAACTCTGATTAAATACCACTCATACTGCCTGTTGCTTAAAACTTTTAATTACATAAGTTATAAACTTAATTGACGTTTAGAATAATCTTGGGCAATAACATTAGCATGACAAACCTGTCCCATTACAAATGTCCAATTGTTTAATTTTTTTAATTTTCGATTGAATTGTTTGTGCAACTGGTTATGGGTTAGCGTGTTTGCAATTTATCTTTGCAAAATGTCCCTAATAATTTTTGGCACGGAATTTTTGGGAGGCACATGACTTATTATTGTCGTAAACAGTTCAACTGATCACGTGCCTGTCAGATAATCCCTGCAAATGATTATAAAAAGAGACGGGGACAGGGACAGGGAAGCAAGAGCCAGATAACAATATGTAGTTGCTATCTGGTTTTCAAAGACGTTTGGCAAACCTCAATAATTTTTCACAGTAATAAATATTTTATAATATTGACGAAAACGGGTTACGCGATTAATAATAATATGTTTTGAATTTAGCTTTCTCAAAAATGTTAAGAGGTGTAGGCGGGGGCGGCTAGTACATAAGGGCTGCATAGCTGCAGAACCACCGAAATTCTCAAGCCACTTGACTAAGTATTTCATACTTTGCAGTAAATAATGAAAGATTCCTTAAAATAAAATTAAGTAAAATTAAGATACCGAATTGTCGGCCGAAATGACATAATAGGCCAGCGCTCATCAACACACGGCGGGGCCTGGCAGAATTTTTTTATACGCCACACATTATTGCAAATCGGGTCATGCCGAGCGTCGAGTTCTAAACGCCGATTGCGATCGCAAAGCAGCCGCGCTAAATAGCACACGTCCCAAAAAAACCTTCAGCCTAGTTATAAAATAAAATAATAATAAAAACCCTCGGGTTTGCTCAGAATTCTTTTGTGTCTTTTTTGTTATATCATATTTGCCCATACTTGAGATTTTGAGTAGTACATATGAAATTACCACTAATATAAAAAAACTTACCGTCCTATGAAGTGATAACCCGTTTCCGATAGACCTTTTAGAGCCGATCTATTTTTTTAAATGATAAAAATTTAAAAAAAAAGGTTCACCCGAGCACGGGCTCGAACACACCACCTCTCGGTCCACAAGCAGATACTCTACCTCTGGACTACGTTACTGATGCAAGAAAACCCAGAACAACGAGACAAAAACGGTATCCTATTTGCGACAACGTGCGCTGTTTAGCCAGGGTATTTTGCGATCGCAAGCGGCGTTTAGTACCCGACGCTCGGCATGAACCGATTCGCGATTACGTGTGGCGTTTAGAAAAATACCGCCCGGCATCGACGTGCAGTTGACAAAGTAAAGTTAATATAATTTTCTCGCGACGTTACTTGAGTGCGGAGCTGAACTGCTTTTATTCCTGCACAGCATTTTTCAATCTAACGACTATAGGGCAGAAATCGGCTAAACTGATGGGCTGTTTATAAAATTTTATGTGGGAAATTCTGCTAGTCATTCAGCTGCATTCGTGACAGTACTGGTAAATTCACGCGCCTTTTATATGAATACATCAGGAAGGATAATTATTTGCAGTTATCATTGTTGTTATTATTGTTAGCTGTCGGTTGTTAATTTTGTAGCCTTTGAAATATGGATGTTGTGTATAATTTAGTGAACGTTAAAAGATTTTTTAAGTACACCTATGAGGAAAAACTTTAGCTAATGAATAGAGGCAGGCAAATACCAGATATTAATATTGAGACAGCCGGTGTTAGCAGACTAAAACCTAACACGCGTCACCTAAGATATAGATATTATTCGCGAAATAATTTAATTTGTGGATGCAACAAAAAAAATGCCCTTTTTTGCTTTCCGTGAGTACTTTTCGAAGGCGACAAAGGAAAATTACACGCCATTTATTTCAATAATTTAATTTTATTGCAGAGCATCTATAATATTTTCCCACGAGCCGCCACTGGGTGTAGAATAGTAAAACAGGAACCCATACAGAAATTATGTTTTGTGCAAAAATACATCCTGTACCTCATAGAGTTTTAAGTAGGTACGAAAGTAATATCGTATTTTATGTAAGTAATTTCTTAAAGGGAAACGCATTTTTGTCCATTATAAATTATTATTAATAGGTTATTGTTGACCTATTCTAGCGTAATTTATTAATTTTTTTAGTAGAACAAATTTAAAATACAATATTTCCCTCGAAAATACAATTTTTGCAACGTTGCAGTAGCGGGCGCGCGTTTTAGTGTAATAGAGAAAATTTTACAGTTGTTCGATTAAACCAAAAAAAAAAGTATTCAATGTGTCTCTAGACCACCCCAGAAGTCACCGATTCCAATGCATGCAGTGAATTTCATAACACCCTGTATATAAGATTTTTTACAACTACCCAAATAATGTAAAAAAAGGTAGTGAGTGATTGTTCTTAAAGTGAGCAATCCACTTTTGTTCTATAAAAAATAATTAATTATTAAAATATTCAGAAGTCAAACAAAGCCAAAGTGTTAGTTTGGATTCTACAGGGTGAGTTTTATAAAGTGTTACACGGGGATATCTGGAAAACGGTTTAAAATATTTTTATGAAATTTTGGTGAGCTAGTAGGGAGATGGGGGAACATATGTAAACATATTTTTAACATTTACCCCTCTCTCTATTTTGAGGAGTGGGGGGTAAATGTGGAATATTAAATGAGATGATGTACTTTTGTTTATGAAATTATGATCTTCGTAAAAAACTACGTATTTTTACAATTTGTTTTTTGATTTGATCTGTCGGTAACGGAATTATGGTAAACTAAATTTTGATTGAATTCAAAAAATAAATAAATTCTACCCATAAATCAAGTTCACTTATCTCAGAATTATTATTCGTTTCCATGGAAATGCGTTATTTTTACTTAAGTCAGTTTAGAATTTTGACGTTTTAATGATTATTTTTCAGTTTATTGCTCAAATAAATATGGAAGCCAATATTAATGTGCAAAATGTTAATTTTGGGAAAGTGAAATATTTGAAAACAAGTGGATTGGACGAGCTGGTCCGGTCAACTGGCGTACTCGGTCTCCGGATTTGACCCTCCTTGACTTTCTTTGTGGGGTTTTATAAAGGACAAAGTGATGGCGCTGCACCTACAACTTTACATGATATAAAAGACCTAATCCTCTTTGCCTGCTTACTGGTGACACCTAAATGTTACAGCGGGTACAAAATTCATTTAGAAAAAGAGTGAGAAAGTGTTTGGGAGTTGAAAGGGGACATTTCGAACAACTTATCTAGCATGACAGACGATAAATAAGTTGAAATTAAGTGGCAAATATTTTGTTTTATTTTATAATCTAATTAATTATAATTCCGTAACCAAACGAGCAAATCAAAAAGATCTGTTTACATACGTAGTTTTTATGTATATTCGAATTTTATAAACTAAAGTACACCATCCCATTTAAAATTCCCCTTAAAATACAGAGAAGGGGTAAATGTCAAAAGTATGTTTGAATATGCCCCTCTATCACCCTATTAACTCAGTGAAATTTCATGAAAATATTTTAAACCATTTTCGAGATAACACCTTGTAACACCGTAAAAAAATTCACCCAGTGCAGCGGGAACAGTGTGTAAAGAATAGTAAAGCGATAATGATACTTCGTTCGTCCTATGTTACTGGGCAGCTGTCGAAACTATTTTTACATGTAAAGAAAAAGTTTCTTACTAAATGTCCACGAATATAAAGTTATCTTAAGTAAAACCTTCACCAGCTTTGCTACCTTAAGACAATTTACAAAAATAAATTGTCTGTTACATAAATAGCCCTAAAGTTGTGACGCACTTATAACTTTCCGCTCCGACTTCGTAAAACACTTTTATTGCCACCCGGATTACACTCCGGAACTTAAAATTGCAACTTCTTAACTCTATTGTTGCTTTTCAGAACGATCTCCACAGAGCAATGCAGAAATCGCAATCAGCGTTGTCTCAACAACTTACAATTCTCTCGGCAACCCTTATTTGCCTCGTATTCACAAGGTGAGTTATATCTTGCTCTAACCGCTTGTAAATAAATGTTTACGTTGCAGAAGTCGAGTAGTAAATTTATCTTATCCTGAGTGAAATATAGTTTTCCGGGTAGAATAGTAATTCTATTGGTTTAGAGTGATTTAAGTAGCATTCTGATGTTGTTTTCTTTGTTTCTACGTATTTTAAATTATGGTAATTTAAACTGTATTTACCATTGCTTAGGGATATCTAAACTAGTAGTAGGATAATAGGCTAGGCTTTAATACAACAGACTCTAATTAGGATTATTTAAATTATAATTTTTTTTTCTAAGAAATTAACTGACTTCAACAAAGCATATATATATATATATATATATATATATATATATATATATATATATATATATATATATATATATATATATATATATATATATATATATATATATATATATATCTATTTTACATATTTATTATCGTATTAAGATTAATATCAGGCTTAATAAGGAATATGCATATAACACTAGTTTCCAAGAAAAATGTACCTCGTGAAGAAAGTGTTTTTAACCTAATTCGAGGTCGCTGAAAACGAAAATGGCAATCATTTATTTTTCCAAAGAAGCGTTTGCGAAATATTCGCAAAAAAACGTGTTTTTCGGCTCTTTTTCCAGTTATGGTCCAACATCTCGAGAACGGTAGACGCAATCGACCTAAAATGTACACACATTTCGAGGTATGCTTCTTTTTTCAAATAAATATGACCTTTGATCCAATTGGAAGAGTAGTACAGCTACTGAAAGTTGAAAAAACTGCATTTTTTGAAAATTGCACATTTTTGCTTTTTTTTATTTAGTTATTAGGAAATTTTTTTTCATGATTTTTGAATTGCATATGAATGGTTATTTCGTCACGAAAATAGATTGCCCAAGTTTGTTCAAATCGGTTGTAAAATGTGGAAGATATTACGATTATGTGAAGGCAGACGATTTCAGCTTTTGCCATGAACGCCCAGAAGTCCGAAGAAATTAGTTTCAAATGAGTACGTTAGGCTTTACTACCTTAATTACATGACCAAAATTCACCTAATTTCTTCGGACTTCTGGGCGTTCATGGCAAAAGCTGAAATCGTCTGCCTTCACTTAATCAGTAATATCTTCCACATTTTACAACCGATTTGAACAAACTTGGGCAATATATTTTCGTGACGAAATAATCTTTCATATGCAATTCGAAAAATATGAAAAAGACTTCCTAATAAATAAATAAAACAAACAAAATTGTGCAATTTTCAAAAAAGCTCAAAGAATGCGGTTTTTTTAAACTTTCAGTAGCTGTAACTCAAAAAATACTCTTCCAGTTGACTCAAAATTAATATTTATATGAAAAAAGAAGCGTCCCTCGAAATGTGTGTACATTTTAAGTCGATTACGTCTACCGTTCTCGAGATGTTGGACCATAACTGGAAATAGAGCCGAAAAACACGTTTTTTGCGAATATTTCGCAAACGCTTCGTTGGCAAAATAAATGATTGTCATTTTCGTTTTCAGCGATCTCGGATTAGGTTAAAAACACTTTTTTCACGAGGTACCTCGAATGAAGGTAAAATTTGTAAACTAGTGTAATCCAAATAAGCGTGAAATATTTTTTTTTGTATTCTCTACGTTAATTAAATATTTATGCTGGTTGCTTTTATCGATTTTTGGTCTTTATTAACAAAAACATTACATTTAAATAAAAGAATGTTTATCAACGACCGGAACGAAATTTGATCAAGGACAATCGTAACTGAGGGCAAATGGCTACTTTTTAAATTGTACTAAATTATACTAAGAACTTAAAAAAAATAGTTAAATTATCCTAGCAATTTTCTTCTAAATAATATTTTTAGGTTTATAATGACTTCCTTAAACGATTTTTTGTAATAAAAAAATACACGCATATTACTTGTAATGAAATTTCCAATTCTAATTGTGTTATTACTTCCACATAATATTTCCAACCTTTTTTGTGTGTTTAGTTTTGTTTAGTTTTCAAATACGTTTTTAACTTCCGCTTTGCTTCCAGAATAGATTTAGATTTATCAATCGTAACAGTTCATTCTTAGTTTCTTCTTTTACAAACGCCAGGAATACTTTGTAATGGAAAATCCTTTATTAAATTCTTTAATATCGGTAAAGACCTTTGCTTTCTCAGTATGTTCGTTTTCGCCCTCTCGGCCTACGACCTTCTCAGTGGGGTTAATAAGGTAACAAGGGTAAATTCACAAAGTCCTTAAAGGAACAAATGTCCACATATGTTCGCAATATATCAAGAGGGATTGCTAGTCAAACAATACCATTAGGCTTTCCTTAAATGTACAGTAGCACATTTCTGGAGCCGGTATAATAGACAAGAAAGACTTATGAGTATTAAACATACAGCATGCGTCTTAACCTCGTGTAAATCTTTAATAATATAACGTCAATTTTAAATAAAAAAGATGTTAGAAATGTAAGAAATAAAATTATTAGTTTTTACAGGCTGATAAAGTTCCCAGGTCATTCACCTTGAGATAAACCTATTTTTGGGACTACGTTATAGTCCTCGCGTCGTTAAAAACTTTTTGTCTTTTTCTCTGTTTAGTGTCCTGTATCGTTTCTAAATTATTTAGAAAAATATCCATTCGTGCTAGCCCTTCCAAAAATCAGTCTTTTCATCTTTAAAGCAGGGTATGCACCACACAGATATTTAGTTGATTACTTCATGAACAACACAAAATATAAAAAATGCACAGATGCTTTGTTAAATTATAATCAAATTTGTTTACGGCATAACATATTTTTTCAGCAAATTGTGTTCAAAAAACTATTTTAATAGGATTATCTGTATATTCATGTACAGACATTAGCAAATGTAATTAGTTTCTAGATAATCAGAAGTGGAGGACACGACGGCCATAGAGGGCATAGAAGGCAATGAAACAGATGAGATCCTGGCGAAAGAAGGTGACTTAAGGTTCTGTGCTGCGGAACTTAGTCATTCTTTGAAGTGACGAAACGCCAGATTTGGGATCTTTACAAATGCAGAGAGACACATAGTATCCTACTGGAGAAACACTCCAGCCTACAGGCAATGCAAGAGGTTAATTAAATTTTCGTTTCAAAACGTTAAGGAACTTCTTGACTTAAATAGAAACGACTTAAAACTTTTTACAGGTATTTTTCCTGTACACTACCCTTTAAGGTACGATCTACCAAGAAGAGCTAAACAGAAGGCGAAAGCTAACGGTACTGTCGTAAAACTTCAGAAACAGCAGGACACATGTACACAGTACACACAATGTGCAACTGCATAGTACTGCTATGAAAAAGGCATAATAGTAGTAGGCAGTTCTAGGAGGGGTCATTCTAACACCCCAAGAAGTGGAGAAACATTATAAACGTTCCGAAAAGTTAAGGAGATTAGAGTCACATACTCAAGATCCACATAGGTTGAAATGTGCCATTCAGTTAACCCAAATTATTATTTTGTTATCGACTGTTTATCACCATTTTAATTAAGAACTCTAATAGTTTGAAAATGTTTATTAAAACAAGCAGACATAATATCCTGAGCAAACCTAAACAAATCTGCGCAGACCTACACAAATTCACATTTTGCGGTTGGTTCGATTGTAATTCCAATCAAATTATATTTCTTCTCTCTGTCCGCAAAGTTATGGAGAAAAGCATCAACCTGCAAGTTCTAAAATATATAGGGAAACACAAAATCCTCCATGACGTACAGACTGCAACAGGCTGTATGCATTACAAAATACTTTATTTAGTTTACGCTTATTAACCTACTACGAAAGACCGTTACTGTTATTTATTCATGAATATGGTTATTACACGCGCCATACTAACAATATTATTGAAAACTAATTAGATGTCAACCAAATAACAAACGATATTTCATTTAAAATGTCATAATAAGGTTTTACAGCTGAAAAATAAAAAGTTTTTCATTGTGCCGGCGTAAAATTTTTTGTTGTAACTGCTTTGTCAGGCAGGACTTCGCTTTTAAACTACGCAGGCTAACATAAGTTTATATTTTATAACATGAGCATATAAACACAAAAACAGTTTCATGTTTTTATAGTATTTAAAACTTTTTGTCAGTTAGCTGTTCATTTTACGGGACCGCAAAATATTATGACGGGACATGTTCATTATTTAATAAATTTAAATAAAGGAAAACACAAAAAATATAAATGAGCGGAATGTAAAAAGTAAAGATTATCTTGTCTACAATATACGCATATAATCCAAATAAAACTGCAATATATATTTCGTATTATCTACATAAGTTAAATTTTATGGTGGTTGTTTTTATCCGTTTTTTGGTCTTTATTAATAAAATAAAGATTTTGTACTACAAACGTTCATGCAAAATTTGAAACTTGGATAACGTTATGCTACTGGTTGTGACGTCACATGTCAAGTAAATGAAAGTATTATACTGGCTAGTATAGGGTGAATTCAAGGGTTAGTTTATTTTCTTGATTATTTCCCAGAGGTTAGGAGGTCTCGTGGATAGGAAACAAAGCATTTCATAAAAGGAATCGTCAACAATGACCGCAAGGAAATTTGTGCAGGCACAATAGGATAATTTGCTGAAAGTTGGTGCTTGTATGATGGATGGCCGCTTATTTTCTTTAAAATTTTATTACGAATGCTTATTATTATTTATTGTAACATAAAAATAAACGTACAGCCAAATATGCTCACTTGAATCTGACGATACTGACCTTTAATTATACCTATTTATGGAAAATGTTTGTTTAAATTTGCACTTGGTACTTTTCCAACATCGGCTGTTCTGGGCACGAGAGAAATGAGGTTTTCAGGGTAATAGCAGGGGTATTTTTGCACATTGGCACAATACAATATTTATAGGGTAGTTTTTTAATAGATTTTATTGTATAATAAAAATAATTATATACACATTACACTGTAATAATAAAAAAACACCGCAATAAAAACAATTACTGTCTTGGCACAGAAGGCAGCTTTTCACATGCTATTCGCCTAAACACATATCTTTGTTTCCGAAGTTAAATTCCTTGTCTGATTGGTTGATGCCGGGTTGTAAAGATCGGATAGAGTATGTAACGATAGGAAATGTGGATTTTTTGTGTTGCATAACATACCCATTCAATTTTAGGTCTTGTAGACTGACAATTTGACTCTCTTAAGCATAGAATATTACAAAATGTCTTGTAGACTGACATTTTGACTCTCTTAAGCATAGAATATTACAAATAATAAAAATCAGTTTGACAAATCAAATTTGATTTGTCATGATATAGGTAGAATTGTACGAGAAAATGCTGACTTGCTTTCAGACTATCACGGAAGTAGTTGTCGGTAGTTGTCCCTAGGTTAAGCTTTACGTTAACATGTAGATTCACACTTGTTTTTGCTTATCGCCTGACGTCACTTGGCACTAAGACCAAATGGCTGCTTTTTAAATTGTAATAAAGAGTAGGTCATCTGCTCTAAAATAATGTAAGTAACGAAAGATGTATATCATAGTTGGTAATGTTGTGAGATCCAGAAACAAATGTAGGTAATATTCTTTAAAATTGTGAACATATTTAAAGATATGTATATCATAGTTGAAAATATTGTTCGCTTGAATAGGAAGTGCATATGATCTTCTCTAAAACGGTGTACTTAGTGAAAGATGTGTGTCATATTTGATAATATGGTGACCTTAAGAAACAAGTGTAGATAACCTGTTTTAAAATTGTGAACATGATATAAGATTATATATACAAAGTGTTATGAAATTCACTGCATGTATTTAAGTGAGTGAATCCTGTGGTAGTCTACAGACATACCCAATACTTTTTTCCTCAAATCGCACTTTTTTTATTTTAAAAAAATACCCTAAACCGCATCCGACGCTTCTAAAGAGCCTGACGTCATGTCATAAGCTCTAATGTTATAAAGAAAAACTAATGATCCAGTCGGGACATTGCCAAACTTAAATATTTTATTAGCTTTAAATAATCCAAAGTTTTTTAATTCCACAGACGCATTTTACCAAAAATATGTAGGTAATTTAATTTAATAGCAATTTTTTTATTTAATATGAGAAACTATGGACCACTCGTAAAACCGGTTGAAATTGTACCTAACCAGAACGAGCAACACAACGAATTATGACTAAACCTATATTACGTTATTAATGAGATGAGAATTATTCCTACTACCTTAAACTTTCTGCTAAAACAAGGTTAAAAATCAAAACCAAAAATACTAACTGAGCACAACTACACCGTATTTTAAGTTAAAACCAAAATTATTTCTTTCCAGTACGTTCAGAAAGTTGTTATTCGCTCTTTTGCCAATAAAATTACCGTAGCTTACCAATTTTTTTTTTAAAAAGATCCTCTAAATGAGGTTTTCTAAAGTCAAGATGTACAGGTATCTACATAAATCGCTTTCTTGCACCCCCAAACATTACATAATATGGTAAATATTATTAGTGGTAAATTTAATTTAGTTTTCATCGCTATCAGACTAATTCATCATTCGCATCTCTTAGTGATGTGCATTTTAAATTAGTTCTGGGTGTTTAGTTGAAGTTGAGGTATTTATTTTGGTTTTAAGAGCTTTTCTCTAGAGAGTTTTATTAAATTTGTGTTATAGGCAGTATTTTAACATTTTGAAATTGACAATTTGTAGGTAGGAAGTTGGTAGGATTTCTTTCTTTAAAGATAATATATTAAAAATATTATTTATTTAAACTTGTTGCATAGAAATATTGTTAAGAGACCTGGCAACACGACAACCTAGCTCACTGTCCTTTTGTTCTTTATATGGCCATGTGTTTTATTTCCAGTAGTGTGCAGAGATTTAAAAAAATTTGTTAGGGGCGATACCCAGCTTCTTATCGCGAAGCGCCATTTATGACTATTTTTCCCTAATCTGAATTCAAACCAGAATTTACCAGTTTCAATATATGCGGTGAATTGAATAACAGCATCATTTTGTATGGAAGGTATGTGATATACTTAGCCATCTTTATTATGTATTTTTAGCGTAACTGTGGCCGTATAAAAAAAATAAAATTATAACAATATTTAAAGTACAAAAACAAATTAATTTTGGTTAAGCAGTACATTTTAAGCTGACTCACTGTTTTTTATATTAAATGCCGCGTAAATATAGCGCATTCTAAAGAAATTTATTACTTTTTATGAATTTATTGCGCAGTAAAATATAAAACCACGACAACAGCAAATGCGATTATTATATTGTTGACTGTTTGAAGGCCGATGATGTTCCATTAAATCGTAACGAAAACAAAGCATTACATTATTTAGTGTTTATTCACTACTACAAAGTGAAGGCCGTTGTTTATATTTCGACGTGCCTTGCATTTTAGCGTTAAAAAATGGCACACCTATGTTTATTTACGAAATGTAACTGTAGTAGTATATTCAGTATTAAGGTCAGTAAGTGTTCTTTACTGGTTAAGGATGTGCTTGGAAATCGAGACGAAGTCGAGATAACCAAAAAATTCGAAACCAGTACGATACTTACTGTCGATATTTTCAAAAGGTCGCTGAGAATACACTTTTTTCTTAAAATATTCCTAAAGAAAGTAATCGACTGAGTTTAGATCCGGCGACCTCGCCGGCCAATGCTCGAGAACTATGGCAAAGCGCACCATCATGCTGATACAATAAATTATTTCTAATGTTAAGTCGAAGGCCATCAACAAAGCTAAACAGCTGATTTCTTAAAAATTGAAGGTAAATATTCGACGTTATATTGCCCTGGAAGAAAAATAGGCCTATCAGTTGATTATCTAAAATATTGCACCACACATTTATTTGTCTTAAAATAATACTGATCTCGATACTGGATAACAAATCCTGGATTACCTGTACTAAATCATCGACAATTTCGAGACCTAACTACTACATTTGATGTAAAACTTTCTTCGTCAGAAAATATGATTTTTTGCAAAAATCATGCATACCTTGATAACAGGCCAAAAAAGCAAACCGAATATTAGAGTCTCCAGGTTTCAACGTGTAGACAAAGGTAGGTTTGTGTGGATGAAAATGATTTGATTCAAGAACTTTTTCAGCAATGGATTGAGCGTATATGAGCGTATAGAGGAATGAACAGAGCGTATATCGTTTCCAGGAAGTACTTTTTCCAAATTTCTCAACGAAGTATTGGTTGGTTGTCAAATTAGACCGGACTATATATAAATAAATTGAGTTTCATTTTCTAAAGAGAATTTACACATTATGCCTACAGATTGCTGTGGCTCAATAGAGAATTGAACGACCTTTCAAATAAAGGGTTACTCCTTTCTCATTTACAATTTTTGACGGTGGAGGGCCCCTACCCCACCAGGGGGAAGGGAGTAAAAGCAAAAGGGCCAAACTTTATATCAATATGTGTCCCCTAGCAACCGAAATTAACGTCAATAACAGAGTTGTACAGGGCAGCTCGTTTTAACTGAAATGATAGGGCCGACGCTAGCATTAATCAGTGAGGCGACTGCTTTAGGCGTCATGACAGGGGGCGCCAAAAATCCAGTGGTCCATGGGCAGTGTGGGCACTAAAATATTTGTTCGCTTCACTAAAAATAAATGCTAGCGCCGCACAGTGGTATGAATAAAACATTTAGACAATCATAATTATTTTTAATGTCAAAGGAAATGAAATATGACATTTATATATATATATATATATATATATATATATATATATATATATATATATATATATATATATATATATATATATATATATATATAGTAGAAAAATGGAAGATTTCTTGGCCTATAGGTAATATAATAAATGTAAATGCGAAGATTTACTTCTTCGCTAGTGCAGCGAAAAGGCCGTGAATGAAAAATAAAAAATAAAAATAATGAGGACTATCTTTGATTCTGGTCTGGGTGACCTCCTGCTATCGATTTCTGGGCCCTTACCCATCAGCGGGCAGGCTTACACCCAGGGTGGCTGAAGAACAGACCACGATTTGGCCAGAATCAAAGAGAGTCCTTATATCCAAAATGATCGGAAAGGATGGGTAAGATGTAGTGGCTCGCGCCAACTAGTTCACCCAGTGTTGCTCCAAAAATGTTTGGCTGCTAACACAATAATACTCGAAAGTATGTCGAATGTCGATTTTCTCGACGTCGACGGTACAAATGCACCATTGTACAACAATAGTAGAAAAATGGAAGATTTCTTGGCCTATAGGTAATATAATAAATGTAAATGCGAAGATTTACTTCTTCGCTAGTGCAGCGAAAAGGCCGTGAATGAAAAATAAAAATAATGAGGACTATCTTTGATTCTGGTCTGGGCCCTTACCCATCAGCGGGCAGGCTTACACCCAGGGTGGCTGAAGAACAGACCACGATTTGGCCAGAATCAAAGAGAGTCCTTATATCCAAAATGATCGGAAAGGATGGGTAAGATGTAGTGGCTCGCGCCAACTAGTTCACCCAGTGTTGCTCCAAAAATGTTTGGCTGCTAACACAATAATACTCGAAAGTATGTCGAATGTCGATTTTCTCGACGTCGACGGTACAAATGCACCATTGTACAACAATAGTAGAAAAATGGAAGATTTCTTGGCCTATAGGTAATATAATAAATGTAAATGCGAAGATTTACTTCTTCGCTAGTGCAGCGAAAAGGCCGTGAATGAAAAATAAAAATAATGAGGACTATCTTTGATTCTGGTCTGGGTGACCTCCTGCTATCGATTTCTGGGCCCTTACCCATCAGCGGGCAGGCTTACACCCAGGGTGGCTGAAGAACAGACCACGATTTGGCCAGAATCAAAGAGAGTCCTTATATCCAAAATGATCGGAAAGGATGGGTAAGATGTAGTGGCTCGCGCCAACTAGTTCACCCAGTGTTGCTCCAAAAATGTTTGGCTGCTAACACAATAATACTCGAAAGTATGTCGTATATATATATATATATATATATATATATATATATATATATATATATATATATATACAGTGACCGGCAAAAAGTTCGCAACATATGGGAAAAATTTTTATTAGGTGAGTATTGGAAAAACTTTTCCGGGGGATCGGTTCTGCATGTCCGATAACCTAAAAATCGATTTTGACATACGTCACGTGACCACTGGTATAGCGTCAAATTAAAAAAAAAATTGTTAATTTACAAAAAGTGAGGTTAGTTGACGAGATATCAAAAAAAGTTATTTGAAAAAATTGCTTAGAATTAAATTCTAGGTCCTTGTGCAAGATTTTAAGATTTTATTTAAAAAAATTGGAAAACTCAATTTTTTTTAAATATTTTTTTATCGATTTACAAATTTCCAGTTTTTTTCGTTTAGATAACTTGGCTAATATAAAGCCCATGTAACTTGATGAAAATAAACGAAGGTAGTAGTTTTTTCTACAATTGACAGGACAAAATTAAAAAAAAAAGGGTTTCGCCGGACGCTAGCTGTTGCAATGATTTGTATCTAGCAGCAGTGTCAAAATTTTAGAGACATTTCAATGAGATTACATTGAGAAAACCTTAATCGTCTTAAATATATCTGAAGTTCGACTTTTTGTAAAGTTAAGGGGAGTAAAATAGATAATAAACAAAAAATTACATGTTTATTTAATCGAAATTTCATAAACGAAAACCAATGTAAGAAAAACTTAAAAGTAGTCAAATTCTGTACTAACAACATAAAAAATCATTGTTTTTCCTTGGGTTCACAAAATTTAAAACTCAGTATGACCACCATTTCTCTCCATACATACCATTGTTCTCGAGCGCAACTCTCGATTAACATTTCGGAGCATTTTACGATTTATTTGCAATACACAATTTCTAATGACATTCTCTAAATTTTGTATATTCCTAAAGGGTCGATGTTTGTACACAGAGTTCTTTAGGTATCCCCACATAAAGAAATCTAACGGAGTCAGATCTGGTGATCTCGCAGGCCACGGATTTTCAGAAAACCGTCCTATCCACTGGTTTCCAAATTCTTGATCCAGCCATCTCTTCACCTCATTTGTGGAATGAATGCTAGCTCCGTCTTGTTGAAAGTATAAATTTCTTCTTTCGGCTAATGACAAATTGTCTAAAAAGTCAGATATCTCAGTTTGTAGAAATTCTAAATATCGTTCTGAATTTAAATTGTCTCTAAAGAAAAAAGGTCCCTCTATTCTGAGGTTGAAAATTCCGCACCACACATTAACCTTAAAACTATATTGGTCTTTACTCTGAATTACAAAGTCTGGGTTTTCGGTGGCCCACCATCTACAGTTTTGTGAACTGACGGTTCCGTTAGAGGTAAATGTAGCTTCATCCGAGAAAAGAACGTTCTTTGGGAAATTAAAATCTTCCTCAATCATACCCTGGAACCAGGCACAAAAATCGAAGCGGGCGTCATAATCCCTATCTTTTAATACTTGTACAAATTTAGGTTTGTACGGATGAAATTTGTTTCTTTTTAATATCCTCCGCACAGATCTTTCGTGAATGTTAGTGATCTCCGATATTTGACTAACTGCTAATTGGGGTGTTTCTGTGATCGACAAACACACATCCAGAGAACCTTCGTCACCTGTTACCGGTTTTTCATGGGAAACTTTATACTGATTTTCTACCGATCCCGTTTCTTTAAATTTATTGACTAGACGAGATACTGTGGAATAATGGAGGGATTTATCGGGGTGCCTCTCATTAAAAATTGCTGCTGTTTCTCTATGGCTTTTGTAATTATCTCCAGAAATTAAAATAATTTCTATCTTTTCCTGAAGAAGTAGTGTGGGTGCCATTTTAAGGAATAAAATATTAATAAACTTATGTAAAATATCAAACTTAGTAAGATGCGAGACATAAACCAATGACATAGGTTGAAATCAAACAAATTATAATTTGTTTGACATTTTTCTGTTGTTTTTAACCTACTAGATTATTTGGTTGTTTTAATTTCAGAGCCTGCTTTGGTAGTTTTAAGTACAACTAAATAGACCTGGTTGTTAAATTTATGTGCGAAAAATCTTAATAAAATCTTGATACAGTCATTTCATTAGATTCAAACCATTGCAACAACAAGCGTCCGGCGAACACCTATTTTTTCGATTTTGTCCTGTCAATTGTAGAATTGTAGATCTGACTCCGTTAGATTTTTTTATGTGGGGATACCTAAAGAACCCTGTGTACAAACATCGACCCTTTAGGAATATACAAAATTTAGAGAATGTCATTATAAATTGTGTATTGCAAATAAATCGTAAAATGCTCCGAAATGTTAATCGAGAGTTGCGCTCGAGAACAACAGTATGTATGGAGAGAAATGGTGGTCATACTGAGTTTTAAATTTTGTGCACCCAAGGAAAAACAATGATTTTTTGTGTTGTTAGTACAGAATTTGACTACTTTTAAGTTTTTCTTACATTGGTTTTCGTTTATAAAATTTCGATTAAATAAACAGGTAATTTTTTGTTTATTATCTATTTTACTCCCCTTAACTTTACAAAAAGTCGAACTTCAGATATATTTAAGACGATTAAGGTTTTCTCAATGTAATCTCATTGAAATGTCTCTAAAATTTTGACACTGCTGCTAGATACAAATCATTGCAACAGCTAGCGTCCGGCGAAACCCTGTTTTTTTTAATTTTGTCCTGTCAATTGTAGAAAAAACTACTACATTCGTTTATTTTCATCCAGATACATGGGCTTTACATTAGCCAAGCTATCTAAACGAAAAAAACTGGAAATTTGTAAATCGATAAAAAAATATTTAAAAAAAATTGAGTTTTCCAATTTTTTTAAATAAAATCTTAAAATTTTGCACAAGGACCTAGAATTTAATTCTAAGCAATTTTTTCAAATAACTTTTTTTGATATCTCGTCAACTAACCTCACTTTTTGTAAATTAACAATTTTTTTTTTAATTTGACGCTATACCAGTGGTCACGTAACGTATGTCAAAATCGATTTTTAGGTTATCGGACATGCAGAACCGATCCCCTGGGAAAGTTTTTCCGATACTCTCCTAATAAAAATTTTTCCCATATGTTGCGAACTTTTTGCCGGTCACTGTATATATATATATATATATATATATATATATATATATATATATATATATATATATATATATATATATATATATATATATATATATATATATATATATTGCATTTATTTGTGCTATATACATTATAATAGAGCAGTTTTTCATTAATAATATAATTTAGGCATAACGACAGTAACATATATTAAATAGTAAAATGGTAATGTGAATCATAATGTGTGTAACAAAACAGTTATTCATGGGAAACTATTTTTTTTGGTAAAACCCAGCACCTAAATCTAAATACTTCATCAGTGCCTAATACACATTGGTGAAATTGTAATCGAAAAAATTATAATATAATAAAAAAATAAAAATATAATTTAATGTGTCTATGTGTATTTAAACAATAAACCCAATTTTTAAAACGATAAAACTATTTTTTTAAACCAGCACCAATAATCTAAATAATTCAATAATACAAATTGGTGAAATTATAATCTAAAAGAAATAATAAAATTAATTTTTCTCTGAGCATTTATAATAAAAAAATAAAAATATACTCAAATATGTCTACGTTTAAACAATAAACATAGTTCAGTCAGGCTCATAATAAGGACACTTCAACATTTGTAAAACCTCAGATGGTAATGGTCCACTTGTTTTTGATGGCTGATGACACAAACTACTAATAAGAGGATCTGATGTTATTAGAGTCATATTCATGAAATCTTCCATTGTCGACTGGTGTAAGTTTAGTTGGGACTTTATTAGTGTTCAAAATTGCTTCTTTAACTAGGCGTTTTCTGGAGACTCTAATATATTCTTGACCATCGTTGCTGCTGTTCGAAAACCTTGTGAACGTACAACGTAGACTTATTTGTGTTGCAAAACCCCGCTCTTCTACTGTTTTCTCTAATAACGGCTGAACTTTTCTGCGTTTTGTAATTTCAGAACATTCTGAAAAATCAGACATTGGTCTTCCAACCCCTTTGCTTGTACTTGGTGTATTTCTAACAAGTTGAAACAATTCATCAAATACAAAATAGCCCTGAACCCATGAGAGATATTTGTACCTTAAATTATTAAGGCTTGAATGACTTTCTTGCCACTTTCGCTGTATTTCCTTGCAAATATTTTCACTCTTTTGCCATAATTTATCCTTAATGATATCTTCATGATCTATCAAATCAGTTTTTCAAGGATATATGCATAAATCCTGGCAATGCTTTGGCCCTTGTCAACTTCATTATGCCATAATTCTCGCAACTCTCCTCGTTGTATACCTCCAACCGGAACAAAAACAAATATAGTTTTGTTTTATGACATATTATGAGAAACACTCGTACACGATATTTTAGCCAAGTAAAGGTATTCGTCAATAAAAACACAATATTTTGGTTCGAAGTGGTTCCGAGAAGTATACGCCTGGTTACACTTTAATGTTTTATAGTTTAATAAAATTCATGCACTGCGGTAAAGAAAAGTGTTTTTAATACTTTTAGAGAACGAATTAAAAAAAATATATTACTTAATAAAATTGTCTTACCTTCGGGAATTTCAGCCATATCTTTGCTTTTATAAAAATACTCACAACAAAATTTTGACCTCTCTTAAATTACACAACCCCACGAAAAAAAAACAAAGTCATGTCCACTGGACTAGAAACCCATGTCTATATGTTTTCGAGGTCGCTGTATCCGAATCCGACATCCGTTTCACCTCATCAGGTCAGTGGACACCGTAAACCACCCCCTTAATTTTTAGGGTTGCTCAGCATCTGGCTCGGGTGTCCTCTGCTCTTCTTATTTGTTTATTCCAAAGTGAGAGGTGGGGAGGGTAGAGGGTTAACATCCGATCCGGAACGCACCCCCTGAGGGGGTGGAACCACCCTTTCAGGGGGTGAAACCAGTTTTTTTCTGTTTTCGAAGGATTTTTGTCAGAAGCACGACGGAGGAGGGATTTGTATATACAAATACATGTACAAATATGAATTTATATATACATTATCTATACACATATATACAGGGTGTTGGAAGAAGGCCGGTACTCCCAAGAATTTCCCAGGGGGATGTTTATTTAAGGCCGTCTCACTCGTATAGCATAGGAAATTTTCCGGGGAATCGAATAACGTTGTCAGATTTGGTCCCGATAAGGGCCTGGGCCCTGTGACGCCTAAGTTTGAGTTTTCATATGGGGACCCCCGTTTTTTGCAGATTCGGATTCAGCCGAAAATTTTGGGAGCTGTAACCATACTTATTGCTGATTGTAGCCACAAACAGCCAATCGCTATAGATAAGGATGATCGCGTGTTTAAATTGCCACGCACTGCTCACCTCCATTCTCAAATTCCTTCCATCTGACGGTCCCATGATGATGTCACAGGCCTACCAAAATGACTCTCTAAAGGCGAAGGCTAGTATTGGGCCCGATATGGCCCATAAAAATTTGAGATCCACGTATCTGAACGCAAAAATTTCGGCTGAATCCGAATCTGCAAAAAACGGGGGTCCCCATATGAAAACTCAAACTTAGGCCTCACAGGGCCCAGGCCCTTATTGGGACCAAATCTGGAAACGTTATTCGATTCCCCGGAAAATTTCCCATGCTATACGAGTGAGACGGCCTTAAATAAACATCCCCCTGGGAAATTTTTGGGAGTACCGGCCTTTTTCCAACACCCTGTATATATGTGTATATATAATGTATATATAAATTCATAGTTGTACATGTATATGTATATACAAACCCCTCCTCCGTCGTGATTCTGACAAAAATCCTTCGAAAACAGAAACAAACTGGTTTCGCCCCCTGAAAGGGTGGTTTCACCCCCTCAGGGGTGCGTTCCGGATCGGATGTTAACCCTCTACCCTCCCCACCTCTCACTTTGGAATAAACAAAGAAGAAGAGCAGAGGACACCCGAGCCAGATGCTGAGCAACCCTAGAAATTAAGGGGGTGGTTTACGGTGTCCAATGACCTGATGGGGTGAAACGGATGTCGGATTCGGATTCAGCGACCTCGAAAACATATAGACATGGGGATCTAGTCCAGTGGGCATGACTTTGTTTTTTTTCGTGGGGTAGTGTTATTTTCGTTAAAATCGTCAAATATCGATAAATTTACCGCTCGCGAACAAATAAATACTTTAAGTTAGTTGTGTGCAAACAATTTTTTTTTTGGCGATAACGCGTGTTAGTACGGGCTTGTTTGGCATTTTTAGAAAAGATTCCAACGAAATTTATTATGATAGGGTAATAAGTGAAAAACCAATTTTGATAGGCTAATTTAATTATTTTTACTTCTGTGCGCCGGACCTGTGGAATAATCTGTATAACCAGAGACTATAAGGAATATAGACAGACATTTGGTGGGTTTACTGGTTTATTGTTTAAAAGTTTTTTTCTCCACCATTATACGAGAATAGACATGTAGATACATAGTATACATATTTATATAATGCTAGACGAACAAACTTTTAAACCATAGACCAGTAAACCCACCAAATGTCTCAAGGAAGACCCGCTTTTCGTTGCACGGCAGTGTTCGTCTAGGTATTATATATATATATATATATATATATATATATATATATATATATATATATATATATATATATATATATATATATAGGCTATAACCAATATAAATAGAGAACTAGGAATATACAGGGTGTTTCAAAAACATGTGAAGTCGCTTAAGGGGATATTTTTTCAAAGAAACTAAGGCAAAAAGTTCGTAAGAGCATGGGTCCGCAGATTTTTTGTTTTAAAAATACAGGGTGTTAAATCGCCTAAATGACCTTTCCTTGTTAAAACTGTGCCGTTACATATCTGTTTGGAAAAACTAAATCAGTACGGCGCTTAATGAAACTAAATTTGTCTCCTAAACGAAGTTAAATTTGACAGAAATTGGAGGAAGTAAGGTTGTTAAGACTTTAACATACTATTTGATTGAGATGCGAAAATATGATAAAGTCTTTTTATAGTCAGCTAAATTTAGCTGCTTTACGCAACGTAAATTTTATCAAAATTGCTAAAGCCACTATGAAAATATTTGGAAAAAGCTGAGAACAAAATTTAAAAATTTAATTTCTTTTTTAGTGTCTGCGGAATTCAGCATTTCCAACGAGCAGGACATCGACACTTAAATCTCTTCCAAGCTACATATTACGTAGTCGTCACATTCTCCACCGTCGGTTATGGAGATTTCGTTCCTGATATATGGCCTTCGCAGCTTTATATGGTTATTATGATTTGTGTAGCTCTTATAGTACTGCCGACGCAGGTGAGTTATAACTACTAAATCATTTGCTGTTATCGATATTGTTTCTTATGTTATCTTTAATAATAACTAATTTTCCGGGATGTGTGAAAAATTTTCGAAAAGATTTTATTAAAAAATCAATTTTTGACAGTTTCTATTATTTTTGAAAAACATTTTTTTTTTTTTCAAAATATAATTTTTTGACAACTCCGGATCGGCCAGCGTACATGGGGCCAAAAGCATAAAAAGTTGGCATGAATTATTGGGTTGCTATTTTTGTTACATAACAGGAAAACTACAAAATATAAAGTTAAATACCTATGTTTATTTACGAAATAAACCTTAATACGATTTTTGATATAATCCTTTAACAAATTTATTTAATCTTCTATATTCTTCTTATTAGAGCTTCGTATTTCATAGTTCAAAACACGTCTTGATATAAATGAAGAACACGATCCTAAAAGAAATTATTGATATAATTAATTTTTAGTTCATCAAAAAACAGTATGTACTATCGATTAATATCCTGTAATTTAAAAAAATGGCGCAAACATGCGCAAACTTTTCTGCTTGAAAATACAACTAGACAAGTTAATTTGTCACAAAAAAGCAAAATGTTAACCCGGACTTACTCGGAACCCAAACAAAAACATTACACAATCTATTTGTTACTATCATTTTCGAAGTAAATTTGATTATGCTCTACTTTTTTCCTACAATTATTACGACTAATGTGAGATATAACGTAATGGTAGAAAATCAGTGTACTAACCTGAAGCAATACCATCCATCGTAAAAGCGGTTCAATAATATTTTACAATTCACAAGACAGCACTTTGAAAACAACGCACTGGAACTTCTCCTATAGTCGCGCACAGAGGAAGCCGGTAACAAGGCTAAGTTATGAGATAAGATAAGAATTTGTTTCAAAACATTTTTATACAAGTAAAAAGTCTGAAATACGTCAACAGCTACAGTTAAATGAACAAAATACAGATTCAAAATATCAACTTACAGTCAGGGACAACACAAATAAACATGAAAATTGAAAATTAAAAGAAACAGAGCAGCTAAAACACTATTTGTAACTCATGAATTCCTGAACAGTATATGACTTTATAGTTTACAAATATATGTGAAGATTTTTTCTAAATGTGTCCAATCTTTCAAGACCCTTTTAATTCAAAGGTCTGTTATAGAACATAATTGCTTAGTAAGGACAATTTTTTTCACTCTGTGTTCTGGATAATTATAGTAAATATTTTTACGTCTTGTGATCATGCTCTTGTGTCATAACTGTGATTTTTTTTGACAGACGAAGTAAAACGAAGGGCAATTCTTCGAATATTTCGGTGGTAGGTAGGGGTGCCACTAATAAGCAGGCAAAATGGATTCCTTTTTTTAATATCATCTGAAGTCGCCATTACTTTGTACTTTATAAAACCCCACAAAAAAGTCAAGAAATGTCAAATCCGGGGACCTAGCAGGCCAGATGACCGGACCAGCTCGTCCAATCAACCTGTTTTCAAATATTTCATTGAAATTATTACGGGCCTGTATTGCATAATGGGGTCCATCCTGTTAAAATCACATGTCAGAATTTATGTTTTGGTGTAATAATTAGGGTAATTGGTTTCTTAAAAAATATGTGTACATTTCTTCATTTAAATGTTGTTCAAAGAAATGCGGACAAATAACTCTATTTTGACCAGGGATGTTGATTTGGCAGAGTTCTCATCCAGTGGGGATTTTCCCACACCCAGTAGTGCATATTGTGTCTATTTACCAACCAAACAAAAAAAGAAATTAAATTTCTACTGATAAGGCATATCTTAAAGTCCTACCTGCCCACAACTATGGAAAATATCTTATTCAGAAAAAATACATTATTTCTTTGCATTTGTCTTGAGACCCAAATTTGTGGAGTATAATGTGGTATGGATGAAAATTGGACAAGTACAATATGGTCGCAACTGATTTTTGACTCATTTCAGCATCTCTAGCAGGCCGCCTGGTACCTACATGCGGGTCAATAGCTACCGCTCCTGAAATGCCAACTGCCTTATTTTCGTCCACGCCAACTCGCCTTATGACTTCTGGTTTCCAGACCTTTAAATGTCATGCTTAACTAAGCAATAAACTAAGAAATAATCATTGAAACGTCAAAACTCTCAAGTGACTTAAATAAAAATGACGCATTTCTATGAAAACGAATAATAATTCTAAAATACGTGAACTTGATTTATCGGTAAAATTTATTTATTTTTAAAATTCAATCAAAATTTAGTTAACCCTAATTCTGTAACCGAAAGATCAAATCAAAAAAACAGTGTACACATTTTTTAACCAGATTCGAATTTTATCAAAAAAGTACATTATCCTATTTAAAATTCCAAAGTTACCCCAACCCTCAAAATAGAGAGGGGAGGTCACAAATATGTTTAAATAGTTGAATATTCATGAAAATATTTTCAACCGCTTTTGAGATATCGCCTTGTAACACTTTGAAAAACTCACCCTGTATAGAAAGAGATAGTCAGCCGTATGAGCTCAAGAATATAAGTTAAACACATTGAACTTGACCTGTACAGTCTAACCACATTACTCTGTATTTTTTTAAATTATAGTTTCAAAAATAAAATATGAAAAATGTATATTCAAAGTATGCATTTTCGAAAAAGATAATTTAAAGAAATATTATTATAGAAATATAATAAAGGAAAATATTTCCGAAAAACTTTCGTACTATACATATACTTTTATTCTGCATCATTTCGCTCCCTTTATCTCATACCTCATGTATAGAAAACAAAAACCCTGTGGGATAAAGGAATTTTATTATTAGCTTTATATTAGTGTTTACTTTTCCCTTATATTCTGGCATTGTACGATGCAATTTCTGCCGTTATTGTTTTTTCTTTTTGTGCGCTTAAATAACATTCCACTATATCAGGAAATAAACGTATTTTTTCGATTACAATAATTCTAAAAAAAAATTTAAGCTCTGATTATATTTAAGTGGCCATTAACCGCATATAATTTATCGATCAAAGGAACTTACCTGTGAAGTTCGATCGTAATTATATGAAGGTCCAGTCCGAAAATATTACATAAATGTAGTACGTGTTCTCTCCTGCTTTCGAGCACAAGGTTTAAAGTAAAATTTAAAAAATCCGGCCCTGTTCACCCAGCTGGGACCTCCGTCGAGCCCCGGTTACATCTCATTGGTTTAAAGTACCTGTTGGATGTTTTACTGGCAACCCTGGGCTCCGGGAGGGCGGGTTGTAATATTTTCGGACTGGACCTTCATATAATTACGATCGAACTTCACAGGTAAGTTCCTTTGATCGATAAATTATATTTCAGGTCCAGTCCTCAATATTACATAAATGTAGATGTTTAAAGACTGATGGTTGTTATAAAACATTTAAATGTGTACACTTTTTATAAGGTTGTCACTATGTCACGTAAAAACAAGTAAATCATTCTCCAATAAGGGTTTATTTATTTTTTACCGTTAATGTAATAAAAGTACCAGTAAATAATTTATATGCATCAAATTTATTTGATGCATTTGATTGCATTCAAATGCATTTGATGCAAATTTAATGCATCAAAAATGCCTATTCTAATAAAGTCAAATAAAGCTATTAACTCTAAGTCTTTATTAAGTCTAAGCAGTTTATTTATTCTCGGGTCTAAGTTTAAAATCGGCTTAACGTATCTGATTTGATTAAAGGCCGGTTATAAAATTTGGCCAGGGTATCAGAACTTTCGCTCCATTCCGGATAACGTCCACAGAGACACCCTCTCTTAAGGCTAATGAAGTGGATGCATGCCTGGTAGAGTGAGCTGTAAACATCGCGGTACCCGCACCTACTTCTGCAAGGGTGTTTTGTGACCCAACGGCTCAGCGTCTGTTTACAGGCTACCCCATGCGGCTTGTTGTAAGTGTTAACATATCGCAGCTTGGTTGCCTTAATGTTTTAGTTGCAATTAAGTACTGTTTTTTTTTTTTTTTTTAAAGGATGCCACGCATATCCTTGGATTTTCTGAGAAATATGGTAACTTTAGGCAAGTCTGACATGTATTCGGCCTTGAGGTTTTAATTAAATCTGGAATGAATGTGGTCAAAAGCGAATCAGAAAATTTTATATTTGAGCATTTAATAAGGGATAGCATTTGTATTCGCTGCCCCGTGGCAAGAGCTAACAGAGTTTTCAGTTTGCAAGAGAGCATTTGTAAAGTAGTATCAGGTGATTCCTGTAAAAATTCCAATACCTTCTGGGGGTCGCAAGTCGCAAGTGTAATTATATTTCGGTTTCGGATGCCTTAGTCTAAATATGCCTTTTATAAAGCGCTTAAGTTGAGCATTATCTCGTAAGTTTTTGGACAAAAGTAAGAAAGGGCTGCGCGGTGAGAATTAAAAGAGCCAAAAATATTATTGATTCCAACAAGCCTTGACAGACTGATAATCTAACGTCTGCTATTTCGCAATCCAAAGGCGAAAAATCCTTAGCTTGGCAATAATTTCACCAAAACCTAAAGGTTGTATTGTATTGTTTTATAGTGTTTTCACTTAAAGACCTTACCATTGTATTTATGACATTTGCGGGAATTCCCTTTCTTTTAAAGGCCTCCTGGATAATCTGGCTGCTACCAGGGTAAGATTCTTGGATAAGGGGTGTATCTTCTTGCTAAAAGGGCAATACAAAATGTTATCGCTAGGTCCAAATATAAGAGGTTGGCCTACGATTAACTTTACAGACAATGGGTACCAAGACTGCGATTGTCAAAAGGGAACTATTAGGATACCGCTTGCTTCGTTGGTAACAATTTTTTTGTAATACCCGCAGAAACATTGAAAATTGCGGAAATGCGTAAAAGAGCAAGTTCCCCCAATATATGATAAATGCATCCATTCCATGGTCATTTAACAATGAAATATATCTTTTACATTTATGAGTATTTAGTAAAGCAAAAATATCTATTTCTGGTTCTCCAAGTTGCCTTGTAATACAATTAAAAGCATCAGTATCTAAGGACCATTCTGTCTCAGTGGGTAGTACCCAAGACGCTTGGTCCGCTTTGCCAATTTTCATTTGAGCGTATGTAAGGAGTATGTTTTCCATCAACCATAAGCACTTTCGCCTTGACAAAAGGCACCCCGGCCCAACAAGCTGGCATCAGGGTAAATTTCTAGGTGAAAACAATCTTTCTCAAAATCATTTTTTGATGTAACGACTTTTATCAACCACAAATCCAAAGCTGTTAGCACGTTGTTGGAAATTGGCATCGAAGCATTGTAGTTGCCGTTATTTAAGTTTAATGCCAAATACTTAGCGCGCTCTAAAGTTTTGGTATATAACCAACCGTACCTGATAGGTGGACAGGCGAATGTTAACAAGTTATAACTTTACTTCCAATTATAGCTGCATTATTCAATATTTATACTGGATATCAGTCTCGTTAAAGCAACTTTGCTATGCTGCTCCTTCTCGCCTTAAAAAAAAAATCGCTGTAGTGAAGAATAGCCGATATTTTTAACAGTGATTTTAAAATCACTATTTTTAAATCCCTAACGCTGTTCTAACAGTTATAGAAAAATCACTATATCTCCCAACTCTAGTAAGCTGAACAAATTTTATAATGTTACAAGTTTTACGAGTCATAAAATGCTGTAACTACTTCGTAATTTTTTTTCCCATTTTGCGGATGGTAATTCTATAGTCGACTCTATAGAATTAAAAATTAATCCTAGAAATTTGCATGTAATTCTGGAAGTTAGCCCGTTTTTTTTTTTTTTTTTTGTTTATAATAAACCCTAAACAGGTTAACAAAAATATCGTAAAATGTATTAAATAGTATGCGTCTGATAAATCTATTGTTGCTGCGTAGTTGCCACATTGACTTAGTTTACTTGCGGTCCTAGCATCCTCCATTTTAAAATGAAGGGCACTTATGTATTTATTTAACCTCTTTAGGTGTAAAATAAATAATGATCTTCTACCGTTTTCGGCTAAGAAAATTGTAGAAATAGACTGATCAGGGCGAGAGTCACAACGTTCTATCGCACTTTATTTTTTTTTTTTTTTTTTTTTTAAGTTTATTTCAACTTAGATTTGTTGTTTTTCCCTAAAGGAAATATTTTTTGGATTAGGAGGTTGTAACTTAGTAGGTAAATTTATAAAATAACCTTGTAACCAGCCTAATATAACTAGGTTTGCCGTCAAGGCCAACCATTGTTTGTAAAAAAAATTGTAAGCGACCTGCAAGACCGACTTTTTTTTTTTTTTTTTTTAAGTTTCTAGTTCCGCCTCCTTTTGTCCTTAGATTTGTCCCAATGATTTTCCTTGTGACTGTCCCGACGATACCTGCTGGAGGTTTGTAGCCTATGTGGTAATCCGGTCTCTCCCACTCGACGGACCGGGCGATGAAAGTTTAACGCTCGACTGGCACCAGGAACAACTTTATTGGAGAGGGTTAGTGACTGACTCCCCCCTCCCTTGTTTTGTCTCCTGACAGAGGAAACATATTTAGTTGAACTTGTCAGCTTTAAGTCTTTTCTAACACTCTCAAGTGTTTAAACAGCGTTTAATTTTTCATGTAAGGCAGTTCCAAACAAAAACTCACCTGGCATACAATTGTCTGCGAGGTCTTTCATATTTTTTGGAATATGGTACCCCCAAATTTTTTCGTGTTACAGACACGCGTTGGAACAGGATTGTAAAAATTCTACCTGAATTCAATAAACTGGTTAAAAATCCTTTTTTTTTTATAAAAAAATATATATATATATATTTTTTTTATGTTATTTAAGACAGTTGTGATACTTATACCCAGTGCAGTTAGGCCTTCACTCAACTGGTCCTGAACTTCCACGGAAGACGAGTCCTTAGTAAGACTCGGTTTTAACAAAGCCGCTTTGCTTTCCGGATTCAGTTTAGGACTTAAATTTGTTAAATTGGAAGGAATATCATCTTGCTAAAAGGTTTTTACAACCATTCTTTTTTTTAACCATTCGCGAGAATGGCTCGCCACCTAGATACTAGCTGCTCATGCAGTGAGAAGCCGTTATTTTGATCTTTTTCCGGATAATCACCCAGAATTTTTAAAACGTCATCTGGCAATGGCGGCAGAATGATTATCATTATGAACTTCAAGGTCATCTAGATTGTGACTGCCATTATAGGCGCTACATGCATCCGCCTCAATGACCGAAACAGCACTGCACGCGCTGTCGTAATTGTTACAGACATCTGCCACTGCACGTGGCAATGCTGCAAATTCTCTGTCTGTCGATTCTCTTGGGTGTGTACCGCCCGCTTCTACTCGATGACTCGAAAACGCTACATGCATCCATCTCAATGACCAAAACAGCGCTACACGCGCCGCCATCACTGTTTACTCGTAGTCGCTGCATGCATTCACCTCAATGACCAAAACAGCGCTGCACGCGCCGCCGTCATTGCTAGAGACATCGCCACTATACGTGGCAACGTTGCAAATTCTTTGTCTGTCGACTCACTTGGGCGTGTACCGCCAATGACCAAAACAGCGCTACATGCGCCGTCATCACTGTTTCCTCGTAGTCGCTACATGCATCCACCTCAATGACCAAAACAGCGCTGCACGCGCCGCCGTCATTGTTATAGAGACATCGCCACTACACGTGGCAACGTTGCAAATTCTTTGTCTGTCGACTCACTTGGGTGTGTACCGCCAATGACCAAAACAGCGCTACACGCGCCGCCATCACTATTTACTCGTAGTCGCTACATGCATCCACCTCAATGACCAAAACAGCGCTGCACGCGCCGCCGTCATTGTTAGAGACATCGCCACTACACGTGGCAACGTTGCAAATTCTTACCTTCCTTATCAGAATTACTTGACGAGGAGCTCCTCTTATTTTTTCGACTTCCCCATTACCTATACTGCAAGAGAAGGCTGAAAATGTTTAGGTTAATTAAAATATCACCTTACTTACCGTTTTCGTAGCGAAAACGACAAACTAGCGAACAGCGTTCACGTGTGAGAACGCGCAAGACAGCAACGAACCTCTTGCTCGAAGCACAAAAAACACAATGAGATGTAACCGGGGCGCGACGGAGGTCCCAGCTGGGTGAACAGGGCCGGATTTTTTAAATTTTACTTTAAACCTTGTGCTCGAAAGCAGGAGAGAACACGTACTACATTTATGTAATATTGAGGACTGGACCTGAAATATAATCGCTTATTCCGAAAACGCTTAAATTTACTGATACGCATTTTTTGCTGTATTTGTTTTGTAACAGGTTTTTAGATTAAGTTTTCCTTTGAAATTATACGCGGAGAAATATTAACTAATCATATTTAAGTGGGCATTAACGCTCACAATCACCTATTCGGCAATTAGCTATAATCGCTTATTCTGAAAACGGTTAAATTTATTGATATACATTTTTTGCTGTGTCTGTTTTGTAACAGGTTTTAAGATTAAGTTTTCCTTTCATAATAAATATACACGAAGAAATATTAACTAATCATATTTATAAATTACTTTTCCAACATGCCTAATGGACTCTCAGAGTGTTAGAGATTCGGGAAATTTAATTGCATTTATGCAAAAAAATACTTATACAGTGTGTCCAAAAAGGTATGAAGCAAATAGAAAACTTTTTTATAATTGATTTCTCAATAAAAAATATTGATAAAAGTTGTTTCTTATTGTCAAACTAAGGATTATAACTAATAAGCGCTGCCATCAAATGGTAGTTATTATTATAAAGGCCAAGATATATGACAACAAGCCATCGAATATGTTGTGGGGCAGATTACTTGAGGGAGTTTACTAATTTTAGTTCATTAATGCCAAATGAACCTATCATATACCTGGTGAGTTATGGCTTGAAAATACGATTTGTCGAAAATAAACTTTTGTGTTAAGACATGGTTGAATACTCTTCACATTTTAAGAATATTTTGAATTGGATGTGTTTAAAAAGTAGGGTGTCACAAAGTTAAATGTTTTAACGGGACACCCTGTATTTGATTGTATTTTTAAATTCTATGTTTAATTTCATAACTTTTCCATTATTGGTTTAATATATGAAAAAGTCATAGTTTAAAAAAAATTAGTATTTGCAAGCATCTCTTTGTTGTGAAAATACTCCTCAAATTTTGACTCCAAGCAATTTATAATTTGTGTCCTGAGTAAGTTAAGTCAAAAAAATACATCCACTATGAAATATTTGACACCTCATTTACAGGGTGTTTTCTTTCTAGGTCCAAAGTCACTTCTAATTTAAAAAATGTTACTTTTATCAAACTATATATTTTTCTGCCATTTTGTTGCTCGTCAAAAACTCTTCACACTTTGTAAAGAATGTCCTACCCCTATCTGTAAAGTTTTTGAAATATTGATTGACATTTTGAATATAATAGATAATGGGTACTTCCCTTCGCGGTAGAAGTAAAATCCTGTATCTTTAAATTTATACTAAAACGTAATAAACAAATTAGTTTTGTAACTATAACCCCCAAAAAAAAATCAGTTTCTTCTTAATACATATTCGAATAGATGTCCTTCTTGTTCAGTACACATATTAATTATTTTAATGATATTTTCCGGATAGAATGCTGCCGTGCCGGAGCAAAACCTAGTAACTCGAGTGCAAATACAGTCTAGTTACTAGGTTTTGCTCCGGCACGGCAGAATGCCTGGTGTTATTGTTTAACATAATACCCTTATCCTATTCTCCATGGCCTACCTTGTCGTAGGTGGTGTGACATATACCCTATCTTTTATGTGCAGGAAAAAATCTAACGGGGTAAGGTCACAAGACCTTGGTGGCCATGCAACAAAACCCCCGCGGCCAATCCATCTTTGAGGATAGTGCTCATCCAAAATATTCTCTGCCTTCACGTTAAAAGTGGGGGGAGCACCATCTTGTTGGGGCCACATATTTTGACGTTCACCAAAGTCTACTTCTGCCAATAATCTTAGCAACTCCTGTTGCAAGAAAAATAATAACTAGGTCCGTTTAAAGGTTCATTAAAAAAATATGGCCTTATAATTCTGTTGTGAAGAATGCCGCACCACACATTAACCGACCAGTGGTTTTGGTGTTAAACTTCACAGACCCAGTGTGGGTTCTTCATTGCATAATAATGCATATTGTGTCTATTGAAAGCACCATTACTTCTAAATGTAGCCTCATCTGAATACATTACAAAAATTTTAAAAGGTTGATTTACTTCAATTTGGGACGTAACGATTGGCAGTAAGTTACGCGCCTTTGAAAATCTTCATCGTGAAAATCTTGGTGTAACTCAATATTTCGCTGACTGTGACGTATCACGTAGTGAGGCTAATTTCCGGCTACTAACTTGGGGATTCTCCTGAACTTGTAACAGTATTTTAAATTCTTTCTTACCATTTGTAGCTATTCTAAATAGCACATCCATTCAAATACAGGGTGTCCCATTTAAAAAATCTAACTTTTTGACACCCTACTTTTTGAACGCACCTTGTATAATTCAAAATATTTTGCAGAATATCCAACACAAAAACTTATTATCGACAAATCTTATATTCAAGCATAAAAAAGCATAAAATTACTCCGCGCAATCGTTGGCTCACCCGGTACCTGTGCGCACTTTATAGTCGATCCAATTTTAATTGAGAATAATGACAAACAAGCTCATTTTACAACGGAGAGATATCTAAGTCTCTCTTTCTCTCTCTCTCTCTCTCTCCCCCATCTTCTTCCTTTCCTATTTTTTATCTCTCTTTCTCTCTGATACTTAGAAATGTTGACAACTAATAAAAAGTTAGGTTATGAGAAACACATACATGGTATATTTCAAGTCTATTCCATAGGTTATTTTTGTAGTGCAAAAGTATACCTAAAAAGTTTATATAACGTGTGAGCAGCTTAAGTTTATGTGTTCTATAAATTTCCGACTTACTAACAACTACCGAAAAATTATTTAAGTACATATTTGTTCGATTCTTCACATTACTTGGACCGGGCGTTATGGGGATGATTAATCATCAGGAACGCCGACCCAGTGTAAAGTTAGAAAATATTTTAAAAACATTTGGTCTCTAAATAGGTAATTAAATTTAGAAGCGTGTGGCGCACTTATATAGCGGTCTAGGCATAATAAACAAAATCTAATGTAGGTAGGTAACTACATTACATTTGGTTTATTATGTCTAGACCGCTATATAGGTCCAATAAGTGCGCCCTACGCTTTTAAATTTAATTAGCTATTTAAAAAACAAATGTTGTATAGCTGTACAAGTTAACAGAAAACCGGGGTCAGCATGTTTGCGGGGTAAAGGGAGGCGCAGTTTATTAGCAATTTCCGCACGCTGCGCGCACTGCATACCCCGGTTTTCTGGTAACTTGTACAAAACTGTTAAAGAAAAATAATTAGTTTTAACTTTCTAGTGCGCTACTTATAAAAGCGTGTTTTTTGGTTTTTTAAACCATAATTTATTTTTAACTTTTTAGTGCGCTACTCATAAAAGCGTGTTTTTAGTAAATTAGGTTTGGAACATACAGAAGGTCCCAGAAATAAAATTAATTTTTTATTATCGACTTTACAAAAAAAGTATACATTGTATTCAAAAACTTGATGTAGGACAATAAAGGGTGGCTCCAAAAACTGAAAGTCATAATTTAAATTTAAATTTAAATTTATTAGCCACTCTGTATGTCACACTCTGTAAAGTAGAACAAAATGTATTTCTTTTTTATAACTTAATATTTATGTATGCTAATTTTAGTAGATGAAGATATGTCAAATAAATTTCGTGGAATACTGTATTACTTGGATTGCATCAGTCTGGACATTTTGTACCTACACTTTGGCAACCGTCTGCAGGGGACCAGTCAATACAGTCGACCACTTTTTAGTGTAAATCAAATGATTGATTATTTTGAATAGTAAATAACTTTGTCTATAGTTTTTTAGACGTCTATGGAACTGACCAATAGAGTGAACTCTTTTTCAATTATTTTTCGGTCATCATTCTCAATCTAAATTGGATTAACTATAGTTATTTTCTTACCTTTGTAATATTATCTAAGTTTCAAACTTATTATTAAAGTATAATAAAATGTTAGTATTAGTAAAAGTTTATGTTCCTACATCTACTTTTAAAGAAACTTGCCGCAAATTAAATTCCATGACGCTTGTTTGTAAAAAAACTAAATTAATATTAATTTCTTGATTCGTGAATGAACACCAGCAAAACCCATTTCCTTAACGTCAATTTTTTCATTGTTAAAAAACTAAAAATAAGGTTGTGCTATATTTTTATTTGTGTTATTCGGTGTTGAAATGCTTATATAGTATTTTAACGAATCAATCATTTTAATACGTGTGCTAGCAAATTGTAATAAATATTTCCAGAACATTAACGGGCATATTATTGTTCGACAGTGATGAATTATGCTCAACATTCAACAAATTACCAAGATACGACACGTAAAATTTTAGTTTAAAAGATTTTTTTTTATTAAAATGAATAAACTACCACAAGAAATTATTTTATTAGTTGTTATTGGAACGGAAGCTTTTAGTTTCACAGAATTAATAAATACATACGAGGGGGTTTTGATATCTAGTTAGCATAGAATATTTTAGTAGACAAACAGGGTGGCTCGAAAATGTAAAATCCTAATCTAGATGAAGCCAAGAATCGTTGTTTAAAACTATCACTGTAAATGTACTATAGTTATATTTTTTATGTTAGTAAATTAGGTTTAGAACATACAAGAGGTTCCAAAAATAAAATTAATTTTTTATTATCGACTTTACAAAAAAAGTATATCTGCATAAGACGTTTTACATTCTGAAAAAGAGCATGGCTACTTAAGAACTTGATGTAGCACAATACAGGGTAGCTCAAAAAGCTGAAAGTCGCAATTTAAATTTAAATTTTTTAGCCACTCTGTATGTCCTAGATACAATTTTTGAATAACCATGATCTTTTTTCACAATATAGAACTTTTTACGAAGATATACTTTTTTTGTAAAAGTGATAATAAAAAATTACTTTTATTTTTGGAACCTCTTGTGTGTTCTAAACCTAATTCACTAACACAAAAAAATTAACTCAAGTACATTTGCAGTGACAGTTTACCTTTAAATAACAGTTTTTTGTCCTTTTAGCTTCACGTGGATTAGGACTTTCATTTTTTGAGTCACCCTGTGTGTACTAGATCAAATTTTTAAATGGCAAAAAGCTCTACACAAGTGGCAGGGGTACAACGGGTCATTTTGAGCACTTAATATAATGATTTTGATTTGTTGTATTTGTTTTAGATTTTGTTAAAAAAATTAAATTTTGTAATTTAGAATTAAATTTTATTTTTTTGATAAATTTATGCACGTTGTGTCAACAAATGTAATATGTATGATATGTTAAAGAGGGGTTACTCGACATTACTTTTTATGTCACATTTTTAAGGTGGGGGTCGACGGGGGTTAACCGCGAATTGGTCAGGTTTTCCTCAAAATGTAACCCCCCCCCCCCCCCACAGACAGAGTAATTTGTTTTTCAAGATTTTCCAAAAAAGATACCAAAAACGGAATTCTATTATGTTCATTTTAATTGAAGTGTACAATAATTGTCTTACCCGATTTTTTTCTCGTTTCAGTTTGAACAACTGGCTTTCACGTGGATGGAGCGACAAAAGCTCGGAGGCTCCTACTCGTCCCATCGTGCCCAATCCGAGAAGCATGTTGTCGTTTGCAGCACGAATCTGCACGCGGACACAATAATGGATTTTCTGAATGAGTTTTACGCTCACCCGCTGTTGCAGGATTATTATGTAGTGCTTCTATCGCCCATGGAATTGGACACGACAATGCGAATGATCCTGCAGGTATGTGGTCTATAGAAACAAAATAGTGTTGTTTATTTGTATAGTCGAATCTGGAGTGAGATTCCGTTCGAGTTTCATTTCTACAGCTTTACTATTATCGCGTTTTTCGTTTTCCGCTCAATAGGAAAAAATATGTATATAACCCATATAAATCTAAAATATTTTTTTATATTCCTTACACAAATTAATTATTTGTAATGATGGTTTTATCAATTTATTTTGGCCTTTATTAACAAAAACAAAACGGGTTTTCTACTGCAAATCTTCGCGCAAATTTCGAACCTTGTAAAACGTGATCCCACTGACTGTGACGTCAAAAGTGTTATAATTCCAGTATTGTATGCAATAATGAAATATCCCTGCACTTAAAGTAGAAGGTTCCTAAAATCTTATTCATGTATATTTCAAGACGAAATCGGTCCTGTCCTTTTTTAAATCTTACGTTAAATAACTTGGGAATTTCTGATTGCTCTAATATGAAAATAATGATATCTATATATCAATATTTAATAGTATTTTTGTAAAATTTTTAATTAACTTTGCACTGCTTTCTTGTGACTAAATTCGAAATCAAAATCGATGTTAGGGCATTTGTAGAGCTATTATAAATCGAGAAAAATCATACATAATTGTGTTTTGGCCATACTTTTTGATAGAATTATTCTTCTATTACGCTCAGTTTTGCAGCCATGCAAAATACGGATTAATCTTATTCGATAACGCCCACTTAAAAGTCTTTGAAATACAGAAACGCATAATTCGTACAATTAATTGCTGAAGCGTTGAGACTGACCCCATATTGATCTCTGTTTAGGAGGTACAGGATCTTATCACTACTATCGTTGAATATTTTTGAAGCACTTTTAAGGACTTCAAATTAAAATTTCACCAAAACAACTATTTTTGTGACTCCTGGGGTAATCTACAGACATTTCCAATACTTTCTTCCCTCAGATCGCACATTTCCTTTATTTTAAAAAATAACGAACGCCATAAAATACAATACCTATACATTTTTTCGCACTATTTGGTGCCATTTTTGTTAAAATTTATGTGAATCGTAGGTGCGTAAGTTGTGATCATAAAATAGAAATGCGTGTCGTAACAATAAAAATGATTCTGGATAACAAAATGGGCGTAAATCGTAACAAATACAAGTCAACATAAAAAAGTTTAAATACGTGTTTGAAATGTGAACTTTTTACTTCCTGATATCGTGATAGTAAAGGTTTTAACCTTTTTAATGTATTGTTGTCTGTTAACAATTTACTATTGCCTTAACCCTTGTAGTGCCACAATTGCAATTTTGTGAGTAGGTATCTCATAATTCCTTGATTTCTCCTCAGCATTTTCCGCAAGGTCTCCTAATTTATAACAAAAAATATGCCCTTTGTCTCATTTTACATAAAAATTATCTCTTTATATAAAAACATGCATTTTGGTCACGGCTGACCCGGTCTTGGGAATTATTGCTTTGTGTACTGCGTTTTTTTGTGTAAAAATTTAGCATTTTTTTGTATAAAACATTAGTAGAGTTAAGTAACATTTTATACAAAAAAGGTTAACCGTTACGTCATAATTATACCGCCACCGGTCAACCTTTTCTGTATAAACTACATGTGTTATTCATGTTAAAAAAAGGTTTAATTTTCGCATTTTTCTAATAATATGTTTTAAAACTAGAAACCTGCTGTTTTATTTAAATAGAAAATATCGTCTTCTCCAATATTGAAGAAAAAACATTTTACGGACTATGGTCAGTCCTGACCCAGTTTTGGTAACATAAAAGAAATTATTATTTTGGTCCGGCTACGGTTAATAGATACATTTGCGGATCATATACAGGGTATTATGAATATGACTCCTGGGGTAGTCTACAGACATTCTCAATGCTTTTCCCTGCTCAAATAGCACATTTTTTATTTTTAAAAAATGCCCTAAACCACCCCTTATTCGACGCCTTCGGCAGCGGCGTTTCCGAACTTAAAATTTACCTTGACATCTCATTTTTTAGCAGTTTTAGTGAAAACCAAAAATAATCACTACACGGTGGTCGCACTAGAACCTCGCATAATTTACCTTACACATTCATTTCTGTGGTCACACTAGCGTTATGTAATTTACATACTAGTTTATCACACTAATTGATCATAACTACACAGTATTATCAAATTATAATCAAAATTCTTTGATTACAGTAAGAAATTTTGTCAAAAAAACATTACTCTGTTAATATGTAAGTGAGAATCAGTTCTCTAAACCACCTGAAAATTCCTTATATAATAAGGATTTGAACAAATAATGGTAAAACACCTATTCTCCAGGCCTTACGCCCCTCCGAGCTCTGGATTACATACCAAAATTTGCCGTATTTTCTTCTAACACAGTTAGATGATAAAATACTTGTTTGGAATGCAAAAAACTACCAGAAAGAAGAAAGCTTTTCCTTTAGTTAGAATGTCGTCACCTGCAGACCGGTTTCAAACTCTTTGGTTCTCATCAGTACAGGATAGACGAACATACCAACCTTCCGAAAAAGTAATTCCTTAAAGCTACAATGTGGAATTGCATAAGCAGTGCGACACAGGCAGCGCCATCCATTAGCAGTTTTATGTCGGAGAAGAGTTTACCGTAAGGTAAAATTTTAAAAATATAATTTAAGTCTACTTGTCAGGAGTACATATAAACATGTAAAAATTTAGAATCAGCTCTCTAAACCACCTGAAAATTTCTTATACAATAAGGATTTGAACAAATAATGGTAAAGCAGCTATTCTCCGGGCTATATGCCCCTCCGAGCGCTGGATTACATATCAAAATTTGCTTGGGTTTTCGGGTGGTTTAGAGAACTAATTCTTAATTTCTGTTACTATTACTATTCCAGGATCACGTTTCTTGCACCAATCAAAATGTAAACTACTACTTTTTATATTCCTATTCCATTAATTTAATAAACCAAAAATAGACTTAAACTTCATATATATTTAGAAACACTTAATTTATGTAATTGTACTGTTACTGAAGTTCATATTTGCCGTAATTAAGAATAATTACCTACACAAATATAGTGCTTTGGTGCAACTAACTCTCTCTCCGCAAGTGCAGTGCGAAAACTCTTCAAGCTCGAATGCCGATACAAGTACATCAATGCAAGCCGCGTCGTCGGCGGCGTTTGTTCTGTTCAGGTGACAGAAGTGAAGTTAGTAGCATGGATAAATATTGACGAGATGAATAATGCCGTCTAAAATTTTGCTTTTTGTTTATTAATTATTGAATTTGAGAATTTTGGAAGAGTAAGTTGAATTTCTTCCTTAAAGGTAACAAAAACATTATTTCTTTAAACTTGTTACATAATAATGTTTGTTGTTGAGAGACTTGGCAACACAACAGCCTATCTCACTGTTTTTTAAATGGTCATATGTTTATTAGAAGTGGTGTGCAGTGGTTAAACAATTTTTTTTTAGAGGCGATATGTAACTTATTACCGCGAAGAGCCATTTATGACTATTTTTCCCTCATCTGAATTCATACCAGGATCTAGCTGTTTCAATATATGCAGTGAATTTCATAACACCCTGTTAATACGTATCCTCTTCGTCGTCTTAAAATTTATGAAAGTTATATACCGGGTGTCCGAAAAGTCTTAGTAAGGGCAAGTATCTTTGCTACTAGTAAAGATAGAGACATCAAATTTTAGGTTCATCTTATTGGTTAAAAAATCTACTTTTTGTGTAATTTATCTTTTTGAATCCCCTTAAGGGATGACGCTAGGGGGTTGAGGTAAAAATTTTAAATGCAACCCTATGCTGTGTGCAAATCCGAGGTCAGTATCTTAATTCGTTTTTAAATGTCAAGTCTTTACAAATTAAAAATCGCGAAAACAAATAAAAAATTTAAATACCTTTATTTCTCTTATTACCGTAAAAGTTGTTCAAAATTATCACCATGAACTTCTTGGCTGTAATAAAGTCGATTTTGGAACTCATTTTTTGGCAAAGTTCGAAAATCAACTTAATTTACTGCCAAGAAGGTCATCATCGTACAACAGCATTTTTTTTAAAATTCGGGTTTCCTTTTAAGCTGAAAGTTCGCTCATCACCGTGTTAAAAAATTGAATCGACCGTAGTGGGTTTTTCTTGCACTTGGTATTCACTAAACTTGTATTATTATTTAAATACAGGAAATGTATTCTTTTTAATCAGAAAGAATATTTTTTATAATCCAAAAACAAATAAGTACACCAAGATTATTAAAAACAAAAACCATTATTTTTCGGGAATTTAATAATTCAAAGAATTTCCAGAGGAAGTAGCATAATAAATTTTTAAACTCGAACGTCAATACCACGGTCTGACATACTACGATTTACGAAATACACGTGCTTTATATATTTTTGTTTGCGCTCCAAAATACATGTTTTATTCATGATAGTAATATTGCCATCGAGCCCTTACTTAAATAACTATTTTAATCGACATTTAGTATTTTTAAAAGTATTATTAATGATTTATCGTATTTCAGAATTTGATTTAATTTTAATATTTTAAAAGGATTTAATTGTAGTATTTCTTAACTATCCTTATAAGGTATCTTAAAAAAGGACACATACAATCTTGTTAAGGATTTCTTATTTTCGTAAATATTTATTATTAGCTTTCACCCGCGGTCTCGCTAGGTTATATTATTGGAGCAGTGAAAGTTGTGGCGTACTCCGTATCTTATCATAGAAAATAAGCATCCATTTTTTAGCTCTTCAAGAGCATCTGTCGCAATATAGTCTTTTCTTTATATCGTTGCACACGCTGTATACAGTGAGGACATAAAGTATTGAATAAATTCATTATTTAAAAAATGATAAATTTAATGGAAAATCGCTCGGATACGTCAATTTTATTTTTTACATATTTTAAAAATATTTATCATTATACAGAGTGGCTCAAAAAAGTAGGACGTAAGTCAACTTCATTTTTTTAATATAACACCTTGCATATTTTTACATTATCGGGTTCTAAGTAAAATTGTAAATATTTTTCTTGTAATATGTAATATACCTATATCAGATAGTATTGGAATTATACAGGATTAAAGTTAACTTCTAAAGTCTATTTATTTCGACGATAGACCGAATATCAACACATGCGCGCTGCCTACAAGTGATCGGTTCAAACCGTGAAATTGAACAGGGCCGCATTGAGAATGAGAAGGAAAACTTTAAACTGCAAAACTGTTTACAATTAAATAAAAACTAAAATAATTGCCAGCTTTGACAACCAAACAAACAAAACAGCGATTAAAAGTCAACGCAAAAAATTTAAATTACAAAACAAGTCAAAACTCGAAAGAAAGTCGAATAGCCTTCTTCACTAGACAGCCTAATTACAATCCTGCGAAATACCGCCGATTGCTGTCTGGCACGCCTCTTTCAATTTAATGTCCGGTCGACCAATACAAATAGGAAGCTGGTGGAGGCTCGACGAGATCGTCTGACTATGATGTGTAGGGTTAATATTTACATCGGTCTATCTTCGAGATGTCTATACTTTAGTCTTATTTTCCACGGTGTAGCAGCATAAGAATAATGGTAAATAGGTACTTAATTAGGAAGTGTCCTATATCAGAAATATCGAGTAACTTCAACATCATTTAATAGTCTTTCACTTAACTTGGCAAACAAAAAAAAAATTATCTCGATATCTTCAAAATTGACGAACTTATTCAATTTCTTATTTAATAACTTCGCTCGCGGCTTTTATCGGCCGTGACGTCAAAATACAGAACTCTGTCGCCTCATGGTCGCCGGGCTAGCTGCCCGCTGCTGCTTTCGCGTGTTTACTTTAATGCATTGGATCCTGTCCGGTAAGAATAACACTAAAGATTAAACGGGCGCCTATTCCGCTGTTGACGGCGTGGTGTATGTTGACGTCATCGAGCCTCAGCCAACGTGAGCGTAGCATCTCAGACTTTGAAGGACGATAACTTTTTTATTTCTACAGATAATTAAAAACAAAAAATACATATGTTTTTTACATTTGTAGGACTATTTATTAAGAGAAAATGAAAAAAAAGGGAAACTTCCTAATTATCGCAAAATCTTTTCAAACATATTAAAACTTATAAATATCTAAAATTTATCTAAATGTGTTAAATGATAATGTTTTTTTTATTATCCAGGGTCGTTAAAAAAATGGACATTGAGAAACTGTTTCCGACAATTACCATTCACAGCTTGAAACTAATGGATACTTTTTTCCTCAATTAAACTAAACTAACATGAGTTTCCACTGTTTCGATTAAACCAAAAAAAGTATTGAGTGTAGACTACCCCAGGAGTCACCAATTCAAATATATTATACCATTTCCATAACACCCTGTATATAAGGTACCTAGACAATAAGTATTAGCCAGCGGGATTTGATAGTATGATATACATATGGTATTTGGTCATAAAGTTATCCCACTTCTGATGTACAGTTTTGTTTCTAAAAAACCCGTACAAGTCTTATGACTAGTTTTTGCATTATTTAAGCTGGCTGAAACAGGTTTTTGATTATTTAGTTGAGGTAATCATATGTTAACGATTAAATGCGAAAAATGCAAAGCATTGGCGTCGATGAAGTAGATGAAAAATTTAAGTCAAATGGTAAAGTAATATACTAAATTTTGTCATAATACGAACAAACTGAAAATTATTTTAAAGAGGAACAATAACAAGAGATTAAAAAAGTAATATTTGGGCATGGAACCTTGTTTTTCTATCACTGGAGCCAATCTGTTGGGCATCGAGTGATTTAAATTTATTATAATAGTTTGATCAAGCTCTTCCCATCATGCATGGATTATTTCCCACAATTCATTAGAATTTTGAGGCAAGAAATTTCGGTTATATAGTTTTTTTTTAATTATAGACTACACATTTTCTATAGGATCAAAATCTTGACTGAAAGAAGGCCACGGTAACACTTCTACATTATTATTTTGAAACCAGTCTTGCACAGCATTTGCAGTGTGCACTGGACAATTATGATCCTGCTGATAAATAAAATAATTATTCGGGTAAACGGACTGAACAGATGGGAGCATAATCAGAACATTACGATATTTTTCAGCATTGAATCTTCCCTCCAATCGCCAGCATACGCCAAGTCCATGGGTACTTATCCAACCCTATACATTGACAGAAACGCGCCCAGGTATAAAAGCAAGGTCGCTAGTGTAACGCTCTTCGAATCTTGTTTGGTCTGATCGAAACACATGAATTTGCCAATTATAAGTAGATTGGAAAGTCTTTTTATCCGTGAATACTACGCTGTTCCAAAATTGAGGTTTGCGATATACAGTGTGACCAGTAAAGTCCGCATCATACGGGATTTTTTTTAATTAATAGCTTTATTCGAAATTTGACTTTGGCATCAATTTCTGCTTCGATCGAGATGAAAATTAACCAAAAAAATAGTAGTCACATGATTCGTATTATCTGCCAAATTTTAATTTTTTCCACAAAAAATTCAATAGTGGGGTTATTTCTCAAAATATCGAAAACAGTTATTAGAAAAAGTTTTTCTAAATGCAATTTTTAGCACATGTGCAATTTCAGCTGCATAAGATAATTTTGATTTTTTGCCCATTTTTTGTAAATTGCACCACTGTTGCAAAATAAGACTCAACGCAACCTACATAAAACTTCTTAGTTTTGACAATTCTTTATTCCAGACACATCTTCTTTAAGGTAGCGCCGTATTAAATGTGTGTTTTTCTACAAAATCCAAATAGGGCTATTAAAATTTGGTCACATGTGATGCAAAGTTTATTTGTTTTTGACCCTGTATAAGGTAACTTCATAAAATAACTATTTTTGAAAACGTACCTTGTGTCTAAAAGTAATACACATTATAATTAAGACAAACAAATACACAGTGTTTAAAAAATAGTTTGTTATTAATTAAAAAGTTGAATTTTAAATGCGTTTGATTTTCATATTATGATTTTTTATTAGAAAATTTGGCTCTTTTCAATCAAACTATTTTCTTAATATTAAGGTGTATTACTTTTAGACACAAACTACGTTTTCAAAAATAGTTATTTCATGAAGTTACCTATACAGGGTCAAAAACAAATAAACTTTGCATCACATGTGACCAAATTTTAATAGCCCTATTTGGATTTTGTAGAAAAACACACATTTAATATGGCGCTACTTTAAAGAAAATCTGTCTGGAATAAAGCATTGTCAAAACTAAGAAGTTTTATGTAGGTTGCGTTGTCTTATTTTGCAACAGTGGTGCAATTTAAAAAAATGGGCAAAAACTCAAAATTATCTTATGCAGCTGAAATTTTGCATATGGGCTAAAAGTTGCAGTTAGAAAAACTTTTTCTAAATGCAATATTCGATATTTTGAGAAATAACCCCACTTTCGAATTTTTTTTGGAAAATAAAATTTGGCAGATAATACGAATCACGTGACTACTATTTTTTTGGTTAATGTTCATCTCGATCGAAACAGAAATTGATGCCAAAGTCAAATATCGAATAAAGCTATTAATAAAAAAAATCCCATATGATGCGGCCTTTACTGGTCACACTGTATATAATGTAATGCAAAAAGTAACCGCGACTGCCATCGATCTTCTATTAATTTAATTTTTTTCGCAGCCACGCAGTTTATTAATTCTGATCCATTGATTCTTGGCGATAGGTCGAGAGCCAGGAAATACATCCTTTCTTTTCAAGGGCCCTTCATACTCCCAGGGGTTTTAAATTTCTAGGACTGTGCTCCTATTTCGACCATAATTGTGCTAGGGAACGAATTTACCATCCTTCTTCAATTTTTTGTTAGTATTTCTGCCTTCTCAACTGGTGTTAAATGACGGGGCATTTTAAAATTTTTGTACTTTCAGACGTCGATTAACAATTGCCACCATTTACTCTTAAAAGTATATGCCAAAAATAAAAAAGAACCACTTAGACCATAACAAAATAGGTGAACGGATTTTTAATGAACAGAACTGTACATTAACCCAACTGCTATCTTGCCTCTTTACCAATGATGAGGTTAAACATTAAAAAACAGACAGGTGTATGCAATAGTAAGAAATAAAAATGAACTAATGGTCTATCGTAAATCCTTTATCTAGGTAGTTAGTTGCATTTACTGCAGACACTAATTTTTCACTTTAAAGTCAGTGACATTAATGGTTTATTTCTTCAGCATTCGAGATAAAAGCTAAATCGATTTTACTTGTCCCGAAGTTTCCGCTATCAAAGATAGTTAGCAAAGTAACATTTCCTGAGAATTTTCTCAGAAGCGTCTTTGAGAGTGATATAACGGTGATAGTAAAATGGAAGGCATGAAAGGATAAATGAATTAATTTTAATATTTTGTTACGTTAACTGATTTTTCTTCAGATTTAATAGATAACTGAGTAATTAATGACAATTAAAGTAAAGGGTGACCTAATAGGTATTTCGGGATTTAAATTTGGTGCCATTTTTAACAACTTAACCTAGAAATTTAATAAATAACCTTCAAAGAGGTTAAAAACGGGTACCAATACCATCCTGTTTTGAAAGAGCTATTATCAAAAGATAAGAAAGCTGTTAAATATTTGTCGCCATCCATTCAGAACGAAATTATCGACCTCTTACCCACAGAGGTGAAGACTAAATTGATCAGTGAAATCAGTGAATCTCCATTTTTTTCAGTAATAATGGATTCAACTCAAGATGTCGCGAAAATTCATTAAATGAGTTTTGTAATAAGATTTGTCAGTCTAACCAAAGACGTTGAAAATGTAAAGATTTTACGTGATATTGTTATAAAAAAAGTTTTTCTTGGTTTTGAAGAATGTGTAGGGCAATCGGCCTGAAGATATAGTGAAACAGTTATTATTATTTTTTGAAGAGAATAATTTGAACTTTGGAAAACTATGAGGTCAAGGTTACGATGATGCAGCTAACATGAGCGGCGTTTACAATGGTATGCAGGTAAAGATTTTGGAGAAACAACCCAATGCGTTGTATGTACACTGCACTGCACATAAGCTGAATCTAGTTATCAATGACTGTAAAAATTTCGAGAGAATTACAAAATTTTTACGACGTTTTGGAACGTCTATGTGTATTTTTTGCACATAGCATAAATCAATGGACAATACTGACGGAAATGTTCGAATCCAAGAAGCACACATTAAAACGATTATGCAACCCGCGATGGTCATCTCGTTATGATTCTCTTCATAGTTTACGGTTTCACTATCGGGAAATTTTACAAGTTTTGAGAAAACTAACCTTGACAAGCTCGAACGCCACTGAACAAAATAAAGCACTTGAATTGAATAAAAAACTCGAAAATTTTGAAACAGTTGTAATGATAGTGATGGAATATAAAATCTTGAGCATCACAAAAGTTGTATCTAATGCACTGCAGAGTAAAAACCAAGATATTCAAAGAGCATCAAACCTTTGGAAGACTGCTAGGAGAAATATTGCAAAGATCAGGGGAAGTTTCGAGGAAATTGTAAATGAAGCAGCTGATGTAGCTCATGGTTGGGGAATTGATTCTCTTCAGACGTCAAGCTTGCGTTCTCGATAAAATGTGCCCGATATTTAAAAAAGAGCGCCCAGCATAGCCTTTTGAAAACGAGTACCACGTGTTGACTGTTCACTTTGTGCCTTATGTATATGACACAAATTTAACAATTTAAGAGTTTTGGAGGATTTAGCAGGATTTCTTTCTTTAAAGGTAACAAAACTGTCATTTCTTAAAACTTTTTATATAGAATTATTGCTGAGAGACTCGGTAACATAACAACTTAGCTTACTGATTTTCACATACATGACTATGTGCTTATTACCAGTGGTGTGCAATGCTTAAATTGTTTTTAAGGGGCAATATCTAGCTTAATATCGCGAAACGCCATTAATGACTTATTTTTCCCTGTCCGAATTTATGCCAGGATTCACCGGCTACAATATGTGCAGTGAATTTTATAACACCCTGTATTGTGGATGTATAGGACAAAGAAAGACAGCTATACCTCCGTCTTCACGCGGTACCCTAATGGCTTTCCGGGCCGTCTGTATTCCACCGAGCAGACCTGTGAAAAGATAGTTCCGAATAAAAAGAATCCACCTTTTCACATACGTGACACTGACGCACCATTTCTTAAAGTTTATGGATTAAGGGAAAAGGATTTTAGGGAAAACCAAAGATCACTTAAAATTTCACTACGCACGTATATTCCGACCTTACTGAAACGTTACACGCAAAACATTACGCCTTTACAAATCTTTAAGTTATCAGTAAATAAGGGAAAGTCACGAGTCTTGATCAGACAGCGACGTTGCCACTTTTACTCTGAATTTCGTCACCATGCAGTGACAATAAATTACTGAACAAAATTGTTATAACGACGTTATAATGACGAAAAATAATGTATTGGTATATCTTATTAATCCTTAGTTATATGCTTTAGCCTGTGGTATTTAGGCTTGCAGATATTGACTTACAATTATCAGTCTGCAAATATGCTACATAAATGAAGGCCTGGCAACAGCCATTCTCAAGAAGTAACTTGGAATTCCCCGACCGCTTTAAATTAATGATTGTACACTTTCTTAATAAGCCGTGGCAAAAATTCTTCTCGTAATGCAACGGACTAAACCAGACATTAATAAATTATTATACCTACTGGACGATTACTAATATTTTATTATTTTTATTTGGTTTTTCTTGTCACTCTAGACAACCTTTAGTGACAAATTATACTTTTGAACGATCCCACAAAGATCTATATTATACAAAAAAGTTTATCTAGGTTTTATATTAAATTCTGAAAAAGTAAACCATACTGACACGCTATAAATTAGCGGTTTTAGTGCTTGTGAGAGATGATCGTTTCGTTCTATACGAGGCAAAGTTTTATGATTTACGTTACTATTTTTATATCCTATTTTAGGATTTAAATTGCGAAGCGATAACATAACTTCCACCATTATTGGTAATATTGGTGTTTTTACAATGATAATGTGTTTTTACATTTATTTTTCGAAATAGGAAACAAGGTTATGTTTAAATTTGTCACCATAATAAGCGGATCTTTTTTAAGATAGTTGGTCTTTGGCACTGATAGTTTTCCAACATTCTTTCAATACAACTGATAAAATATGCAAGGACGATCGGATAATTTGCCGAACGTTAATGCTTGCGTGATGGATGGCCACTTATTTGCCCATAAAATGTCGGTACAAATACTTACCATTTATTGTAACATAAAAATAAACGTACAGTCAAATATGCGCACTTGAATTTGACGATCCTGGCCTTTAATGATACCTATTTATGGAAAATTTTTGATTGACTTTGCACTAGGCATCTCCTTTCTTCCAACATCGGCTGCTCTGGCCACGTAAAAAATGGAGGTTTCAGAGCACTTGCAGTGATATTTCTGCATACTGGCACAATACAGGGATGGGATAGTTTTTTAATAGATTTCAATGTTTAATAGACATATGCCTACACAAATTACACTGTAATAAAAAATCAACCGTAACACCAACCACAATTATTACTGACTGGGCAAATAATTCTCTCCACATGCTACTCGTGTAAACGCAAACCTTTGTTAACAAAGGTAAATTCCTTGTCTGATTGGTTGATGTCCTGCGATGAGGAGAAAATAAATCGGATAGAGTATGTAACACTGAGAAATGTTGTGACAGAACGTATACCTATTTATATTAAAATATTAAATAACTTTTGAGAACTTTCAGATTACTTGTGGGTGGTCTTTAAGGAGGCCATAAAATTAAAAAGGGTCCTAATGCCCAGAATTGAGCATTAGAAACAATATTTATATTTCCCATTGTAAACAGGGGACATTTTACGGCTATATTGAAACGTGAATAACCAAATCCCGTTTCTCGGTTATGTAAAAGAATGTACCATTGGAGTACAGGGGCGTATCTAGAAACGTTTTGTCGATTTGTATAATTATCTCAAAACAACGAATATTCTTCTTTTTATAGAGAAAGATAGAATGATAATACGGATATAAGTAACTGCTAGATTTATAAAGTTCGAACTCCTTCTGTACAGGCTTTTTGGATGTGATTTTTTTACCTTTAAAAAGTAACAATAAAGGATTTTTTTCGATCACGTATTCAAGAGCCTTAGCATAGATTAGTATAGTGTTTTAACCTGTATACAATGGATAAATCATCCATTAAACAAAGAAACATTTAATTCAACTTTATTCTGTATAAAATTCGGGATACTACGTCTATGGTACCGACTGGAGATAGCCTAAGAGGGGATGCAAAGGGCAAGATTTAGCAATGGCTAGGTACCGAAGAAGAGATGAAAATTAGTTCTGATCGAATCGTTCTAAATGGTAGAGGGTGTATAAGAAATGGGGAGTCGGCAACACCTTTTAAAAGTCGCGTTCGCGTATTTCGCGCGGGAGTGAGAACTTAAGGGACATGTAATAAGGGGTTCTGTCTAACTTCACGGTATTAACTGTTTTAAGGGTAAATTTGGTAAAGTTATTTCATTGGGAAATTAATAGATCACAGAACAATGATTTTTATTTTTATATCTTTTGTCATTTGAGTCTTATCGTAAACGCTTGTCCAGCATTGTTCAGTTCATTATTTAACAATCTTTAAATGGTTCTTTGTTGTTTTATATCACCATTATTATTATTTTAATCTTTTTATTAATTGTTATATATTTCTTTGTACAGTCAAATTTCATTTATTCAGATAATATATATCTATTTGTGTTACGAAGATATGGGTTTTATTTAAGGGCAGATTAACATTAATTATTACGTTCAAACTTCGATGGTGTCGGCGTCGAGAAAGAGACGGCGCGACAAGAGAAATCGTTGTAAATGACCACTACCAGATCTTCGCTCTTCAAATGGGCAACAACTTGTCTACTAGATCCACTGCTAGAACTAGGTTTGAGTAACGTAGAGTCGTGTACTAATATTCACTAATTTTAGCTCCCTTTCATTTGAATATTACTACGACTACAAGAAGGCGTTTTCGTCTAATGCGTAAATATAATCTAGATAATTTATAAAGAACCCTCATATTATAAAATATTGTCATAGGTTAGTTAGGTTTTATCTGACATAAATAAGAACAACAACTCAATCTGTGACAATGTGAATATTTTTTGTGTTGCATAACAAATCTGTTATGCAGGTCTTGCAGACTGACATTTTGTCACTCTTGGGCATACGATTTAGAGAGTTGCAAACATATATAATTCCAGGGCTGTACTGGTTGTAAGAAAACGACGGTCGACGGCACGCCGGCACACAGTGTGTCCTTTATATAGGGACTAGCTGGTCAGAAATATTTTATTTATGTTTGTAATATCCAATAATATAATGATGTATAAAAATGATTAATTAGCAAATTTCAGCCAGAGGAAAAGCGAAAAGACCTTTATTCTTTATAAGGGTGAGCTTTTAAAGTGTTACAAGACGATATCTCGAAAACGGTTTCAAATACTTTCATGAAATTTAGGTGTTAATAGGGAGATGGGGGGACATATTTAAACATATTTTTTACATTTATCACCTTTTATTTTAAGGGGTGGGGGTAACTCTGGAATTTTAAGTGGGATAATGTACTTTTGTTTATAAAGTTCGAATATACGTAAAAACCTACGTATGCGCACAACCTTTTTTTTATTTGCTCTTTCGGTTATGAAATTATGGTTAACTAAATTTTGATTGAATTTAAAAAATAAATAAATTTTACCAGTAAATCAAGTTCACTTATAACGTCTCCATAAATATGCGTTATTTTTACTTAAGTCAGTTGAGAATTTCGACGTTTTAATGACTATTTTTCAGTTTATTGCTAGGTCCCGGATTTTACCCCCTTGACTTTTTCTTGTTAAGTTTTATAAAGGACAAAGTGATAGCGACTGCACCTACAACTTTAGATATGAAAGACCGAATCTGCTTTGCCTGCTTATTAGTGGCACCTAAAATGTTACAGTGTGTTCGAAATTTATTTAGAAAAAGTAAGAAAGCGTTTGGAATTTCAAGGGGGACAATGTAAACAACTTCTCAAGCATGACGGTAAATAATTCAAATTAAATGGCAAATTTTTTAAAATTTTAAACTAATAAATAATAATTCCGTAACCGAAAGAGCAAATCAAAAAAAATTGTACGCATTTTACCTAGATTTTGAATCCCATTTACAATGCCAAGCCCCCTCAAAATAAAGGGAGGGGAGAATTGTCAAAAATATGTATAAATTTGTCCCCCGATTTTCCTAATAACTCACTAAAATTTCATGAAAACGTTTTAAACCATTTTGGAGATATCTCCTTGCAACACTTTAAAAAACTCACCCTGTATAACAAAATTTGTACAGAGCATTTTTTCGCATTAACAGCAGTGATATGTTATACAGCTTATTAGTGTTTTATTAATAAATAAACTAGTAGTAAGATCTAATAACATAAAATAGAGTTATTTGAAGGTGTATGTATGTAAATTTACAATTTATACACTTTTTTTCACAAAATATTTTTAACACATGTTTTTAAAACTTACTTAATCTACTAGTTAAACCATTTACAGTAATAATGTTCAGGTTTAGCGCTGTTTTTTGTGGCGTTTTCTTCCACTAATCAAAAAGTTGTATGCTTGGGTTAACAGAAGGCGACTTGTGTATCTTAGATCGCACGTTTTAGCACAATAAGTCCAAAGTAATCAAAAATAGAATCCTATTAATAAATAATTAAGACCAAATTGTAACCCGACAGCATCCGCGTGCATAACTTTTTACTTACAACAAGTAAAAATGCATTACCTACTGTTCCATCCCTCTTATTAAATACTCTTGGAATCACATGTATCATTCTAAAACTGAAATTAAATGCATATTCAAAGATATGGTAATAAATACACAAAAGATAATTTTCACCAAGCTTAACAAATAAATTACCACAAAGACTTATTATAAATTAATGAATGAGTCGTTAACCGCGTATTACTTTTTATGCTACTTTCGGCATCGTTTTCGTATACGTATAAATATTTAATGGTAACTCATAGTGACTAAATATTTAATCTTTTATTTTATATTATATTATAATGCATTTTTAAACTTTTTCAATTGGGTATTTTGTCCAGCAAGTCCCTATATAGAGGAACACTGTGCGGCAGTCGGCAGAGTGGCTATTTTTAGTTTTGCAGTAGCAAGCATTGATGTCACGGTGGGTTGTTTCTCGAATGCATTCTCGATTAGCGTGGAGATCGCCCTGGTGTTGAAGCTGCGATCAAGTTTAAGTCTTTGTTACACAAAAATCCGGATTTCGCGCAACTACATGATATTGGACAGTGCGTAAGTGGTGACAATTGCGGCAGTAATTTGCTGAGTTTTAGATACGCAAACATTACATCTTTGGATGTAGAGCGTTCATTTTCAAAATACAGTGCAATCTTTATTTCAAAGCGTACAAGATTAAAAGAGTATTGTAGAAGGTATTTTAATGCCACAGGAGTTTACACAGGCTCAAAACTAGATTACATGACCTCACAGTATATTGTGGTATCCATACATTGGATGAGTAAAATATTTTTCTATCAATTTAACCGAATGCTTTTTGTATTTCGCATTTTAAAATTACACAATGTAGGTAAATTAATATTTGTATTTTATTTTCAAATCGGATCCTAGTTTTGTTTCCACATAGTATAGATACTCCCCTGTAATAACCTACGTTTACAACTATTTAGTATATTACATATAATAATAATAATCAGTTTGACAAATCAATTGACATAGGTACAATCGTACAAGAAAATGATCACTTGCTCTCGGATTATCACAGAAGTTGTCGATTCATATACGTTTGGTTGTATTTTCACCCCTAGGTTAAGCTTTACGTTAACAAAATAAATTGACACTTATTTTTGCTTCTCTCCTGACGTCCTGACGGCAAATGACTGCTTCTTAAATTGTAATAAATCATACCGAGAAGTTTTTTTTTTATTAAATTATTATCCTAGTAATTTTTTTCAAAATAATATTTTTGGGTTTGTAATGACTTTCTTAAACGATTTATTTAATACAAAAATAGATGCATATTCCTTATTAATTATATGCATTGTTATTTGTTTACACTGGGAAGTTATTGGTTTTTTATAACAAGTAACTAAGCAACAAAATTAAGAACACACAATAGTACTAATGAATGCTGAAAATTATAAGGCAACTCTATTAACAAAAAGTTCTCATTAGTTTCAGAGACTTAATTAAGATAGAATGTCAGATATTTGTCTGCATAGTTGGAATACGTAGCTCACGTACACAGACTAGACAGAATTTTTGTCAGTATCCAACTTCTCTTCTAAAAAGCCCTACCTTAACTCTGTTTGATTAGCACACTAATTACTTTTTCTCGGTACTTATTTTAATAATTTAATTAAGTTAATCCAACAAAAATTAGTTTATCCGAGAACTAGCGACTCTTACAGTCTTCCCTCAGTTTTAACTGGGATTTTCACGGGACAGAAAAGCTTTTTATTCACAGAAAGCGCAAATGCTCTCTTTGTGTAGTTTCTTTTGAGTTAAAATAATTTTAAAGTTAAATAGCTAGAGACATTATGTGAAAATTATAAATTTCTAATTAAACGATATAATTTGACGTTCTTTAAAGAATCTCTATTGAAACGGCCCGTACTCGGGTCTTTATATCAGTTGAAATTTTCGCAAGGTCTCTCTAAAGAAAAATGCATATTCTAAAATACGAAATTCTAATAATATTTGCATAGGTACATAAAATCATCTGCTTTAAAATAGTCTAAAAACGTCAACAAATGTAAAAGTTTGCATAGAAAGGGTATTCCAGGTAAATTTCTTTAGATAACGAAAAAACAGATGGCCAAGCGACGCTGTCGCATCACCAAACTACGCTAACCTCCCCCGCCGAGAGGAGGCGCGGATACTTAATCGCTCGACGCGTCCGTAGAAAGGCAATTTAGATTCAGATTCAGACTCAGGATCGGATGATAGACACTCAAATTTTTCTTTTTAAGTCGTTACTATGCCAATGGGGTTTATCCAATTAGTGATTTTTCTTTGTGTGAAACGCCAATATGTCTTCTGCTCTTGGCCCGAAGTATGTTAAATGTCAATTTATTTTCGTATTATTACGCAAGGAACGAAACTGGATTTCTTTTACTTAGTGCGGTACCTCGTACGCTGATTTAAGCTGACGCATGACGATGTGGAAACGTCGAGGCTTATCTAACTGGTGTGTTGAGGTATCTTGAGTAACTTAAATCCATTACTGTAATTTAATTCAATATATTAGGTAAATCACAAGAATGGTAGACGTACATCACAGTTTGGGCTTATAAAAAATATAAAATAACCTATTTAAAAATATTAAACTAAAACCTTAAAAAGGGGGAGAACTTAAAATAAAAGTATAAAATAAATTATCAAATATTATTTTACATGAATTATGAATGGAGAAGAGACCTATTTTCTAACGGTAGCAGATAACGGTGTCAATAAACTTTTGCTTTCGAGATTAGGGTCAGTATTATAGGGCAAGTGCAAGAGTACCCTTCTTATTCAATACAGATGGTTCGTTTGTCTTTCAGGAGTTATTTGGCATTACAAAGAAAAGAATTACAAAGGTCAATGAACCGACAGAGTAGATATAAAAAGATATTTTAAGAAATTAAACATAATCTGCATTAGTAAACAAAAATATTAAAAAGGTTTGGGTTGGGGTAAATATGCATTGTCGAATTTCACTAACGTATTATCAAGATTGGCTACAATAAAGTAAAGAAAAGGTGTAGGATATTGGCATGATTCTACAAGTAGGACGTTAACAGATACTAGGTATACATAAAACGGTGCGATGAGTTTTCTTAAGAAAGGGTCATAATCGACGGTAGTGCGCTGTCGAGGTTTTCCGTGCCTAAGTAATAAGAAAACAACGCCTGCTCAAGAACAAAAGTGACACATGCGGAGAGCAGGTGGACTCGCTAACTGTTATTGCACTTTTATATGTTATACATTGAGATGTCCGATATTTTGTTTGGGTGTTGAATGCCGATGATAATCGGCTTATTACAGTTAATTTATTTAACAGTGGTGTTCCACTGCTCAGGTTTTCGGTTCCTCACGGATTGTCGGACAGTGGGGTTCCGCTGAATGATTTTCCACATTACATAGTAGCATTATGTCAAGGGTGAATATTATATTATTATAAAATATATAACATATTTTGCCATCTGGATAATGTTGATGTTTTAGTAAAAAATTTAACAGGACAGATCAGTGTTGTATATCTCATTTTTGATTGGGTTTGATTGGGCGCAAATTGTACATTTTTGCAGGTGGTAGATTTCGTGAGGCTCAAATTGTATTTGCCCCGTATTAGTGATAGTGAAGAATTTAGTTTGCTTAAGTGTTGCTATATTAAATAAATATTGTTCAGTTTAACATTTATTAATAAATGGTGGTAGAAAAATAGTGTATGCATGTAATGGCCATTAATACATAATCTTTGCATAATATAGTACTGTTTTATTGTATTAAAGTTTCGACGTTAAAAATTTGATTTAAATAAAAAAATTGTTATTAATAAATTGCCAGATTGAGTATTGATTATTATTTATTAAATGCCACATTCTATTTAATTTGAAGTACCACGGCGTGATTGGTCTAAAGTTTGTCCAGCGAGAATTGGCACCCGAAAAGAAAGGAAAAAAATCCTGTGACGCCGTTGTTAACTTTTAAAATTTCGGAATACTATAGGCGTACACGTACTACATCGTTTTTTAGTATTCCGAATTTTTAAAAGTTAACTACTGCATCATAGGGATTTTTTCTTTCTTTTCGAGTGTGACTTCTCGCTGGGCAAACTATATGTAGTTTGACAATGTGATTTAAAAACTCTAATGCTGATTGCAAATAACCGGGGAGGGCTATCGACTCAAATGAAGGGCACATTGTTTGTTAGGTTTTTTATTGTTTTTAGAGCGACACCTTTTAGCAATATCTCTTGAAATAAAAAAATTATGATAAAAATAAATTTTAACTTTTAGGTACAGTGCTCCCTAGCGGTAAAGCAGTGAAGTACTTTGACTCAGGGTTATAGATTCCACTAAACTTGGTATGTGTGTTGCATTTCAATCTAATACGCGAAAGATTAAATCCACTATAAGAAAGAAAGGCTTTAAAAAATTAAACTTTGTACAGCTAAAACCGGGAAAATATTTAAACTTTCAATTTGAAGTTTTCCAATACATTTTCTGAATAAGTTATATTGTAATAGCTCCAAGCAAACATAAAAATAAAACGAATTACAACTTACTTTCTAAAAGGTGGTCTAAATAAAGGAGTCATAATAAATAAAGAAGCATCTTTGTTACATGTTTCGTCACGTTAAATTTAATCCTTATTGCTCCAAACGAGTCCATAAAAATGAAGTAGATAAATTTCCGAGATTTACAAGAAGCACTTTTGTTGAGTTTTACAAGAAATTGGATTTTTGTAGGAGAAAAGCCAGAGCTATAAAGACATGTACAACGGAAAGAGATTTTTCTAGCAGGAAAATAAATACAATTTTTTAAGGATAAATCTGGTCTCGTGAAATAAGGAGATGCATATGTGTAGTGTGAAAGTTAATTTATGTACATACTTGCCTATTTCTAATGATGACATATTCTTTTATTGCATACATTTTTCAAGCAACTCAATACAAACTCAAAAATGTCATTTTGAAGAGAATTATTGGGACAATTTAACTAAAAATCAAAGTTTATTTTTTGGTATAATCCAATCCATCAATATATATCCTTTAATTAGCAGTCATTTGAGCTTTGCCTCTTAAAAATTTTATAATTACGCGGGCGGGGAAGTGACATAGCATTCGAATAACAGAAATGGCAATATTAAGCGGCTTCTGCTGTAGTTTAAAATAATCAGCCAGGCGCGGTCCGTGAAATTTCAAAGTCAGGTTTTTAATAGTGAGCATCAGGAATGTTATGGTAAAGAAAACAAATATTTTGCAATTTGCGAAAAAAAGTTGAATTTTTGAATTGGCCCACCTGGGAAAAAAATCAACACGCTTGTAATTTATTTATTATTTTTTCTAAACAAATTTTTCATCATTTTGTCGACAATTCTTAAATTTTAAGAGAAAAAAAAATGTATTAGTAGAAAGTTATAGTCATTTGAATTTTTTGTTAAACTTAGGTTTAAAAAAATTCAAATGACTATAACTTTCTACTAACACATTTTTTCTCTTAAAATTTAAGAATTGTCGACAAAACGATGCGCAATTTGTTTAAAAAAATTAATAAATAAAATATCTAAGCTTGTTAAGGTGGGCCAATTCAAAAATTCGACTTTTTTTCGCAAATTCCAAAATATTTGTTTCTTCGCCAAAACATTCCTAGTAGGCCCACTATTAAAAAACCTGAACTTGGCATGGGTCCCATAAGTAGCAACAGAGATATACAACTTTAGAATTTCAAAGGCCGCGCTTGTTGTCACCGACAAAAATAAAATTACGTAATTAGGAAGTTTCCTATGTCAGAAATATCGAGTAACTTCAACATCATTTAATAGTCTTTCATTTAACTTGGAAAACAAAAAAAATCATCTCGATACCTTCAAACTTGACGAACTTATTCAACTTCTTTCCGCGCGGTTTTATCGGCCGGTGACGTCACTACACACACCTCTCGCCGGGCTAGCTGTTCGCTGCTGCTGCGAACGCCTATGCCGCTGTTGACGGGGTTGTGTGTTTGGACGTCCTCGAATACATCGAGCCTCAAACTTTGAAGGCCCATAACTTTTTTATTTCTACAGATAATTAAAAACCGAAAATGCATTATGGTTTTTAAATTTTTAGGACTATTTATTAGGAGAAAATGAAAAAAATGGAAACTTCCTAATTGCTTTATAATATTCGGTTTCATTTAAATAAGATTATACTTCCTAGTCATTAATTCAGCATAAAACTTCACATACGAAAAGTGACACTTTCCTCCCTAGTTAAACAAATAACTATTTTTTTGTTAATAAAAACTGGATGGATAAGGCTCTATTTTAACCCTACCTCCACCTTACTGTAAAATATTTCCATAAGAGGCTGGTTCAGCTTCATCTGAATGCGCGATCTCGGGCAGCCGCGACTTGTAAACAGTAAAAGACATAAATTTCACTGAACAATCGGTATTTATTTCTGGTAAATATGTACAACCTTTATTCTTGACTTGACACTAACAAAATCATGACGTGTATTCTTCACATTCTGTTATTACGAGATACGAGATGTTATTGTCGTATGTTTATTTTGACTTTCCTTGTTTTATAAAATGATATATAGGACTATGCCTAAGAAGAAAGAGGGAGTTTTTGCCGCATATATTTACATTTACAGGACTATGCCTAAGAGAAACAAAGGGGGAGTTTTTTCCCGCACTGATTGAGGTTCGGTCTTACTTGACCTTCTTTGACAGTCTTTCTTTGAGATAGTTGATGGACTGATGATGTCTTCCCGACGGGAAACAAGTCGAAGTAATATGGACCACCTTTTTTGCGCTCCGCCCGACCAGTTATAGTCGCCTTTGCGATGACGTAAATCTTTTCTGACCTTTAAACAGGAGGAAGAGGCCAAGAGACGTTAAGGGGTTGATACTAATTGCCATGGTTACTGGCCATCTTTTCATTTACTAGAACTATATTTTTAGCACGGTACAGTAATAAAACTAAGAGAACTAAGCCTTTGACGGTCGCCGACAACGTGTCGGTGCTTTAGATGAGCTACATTAAAAGAAAGATGTTCTTAAGTTATTTTAGCCGAAATAGTCTTTATGATTTGCCGATAACAGCGTGTTTTTATGCAAGGTAAATTTACAAAGGAGACAAGTTTGAGCTTGTTTTATTTGAAAGGGATTTTATACCTGCTTGGTTATTAATATTTATTTGGAAATAAAAATAGAGTTATAGAAATTAAATGAACGGTTGGGTTTCCCCGACAAAAACCAAAATAAATGGATGAAAGCAACCACCATGATTATTTTATTTATGTAGAGAATACAGCAAAAATAGTTTCGGTTTAGTTTAATTAAATTATATTAATATTCCATATTGATTAATCACTACTTAACACCCAAGAATATCAAGGTAACTTACACTTCCATGCAAAAAAATCGATCCACTCTCGAAACGTCAAGTTTTTTCAATCTTAACCGCAACAGTTTTTGTTAAATTTTTTTCTGATTTTAATAATCTTTTTTTTTTCAAGTGGCGGAGTACCTAAAATAACTAAACCTACAGAGTTTATATTTTTAATTTATTTTTAAGGCTTGGAAAATTTCACTTCTGTCCATTAACATCAAATACATAGACAATGCATGGATATGGGCTAAAATGATTATAATGTATGTCTTTTTTCAGGTACCGATCTGGGCTCAAAGGGTCATATACATCCAGGGATCATGTCTGAAAGATGCTGATCTAGCCCGAGCTCGGATGAATGAAGCAGAAGCCTGTTTTATTCTTGCCGCAAGGAATTACGCCGATAAGACTGCAGCGGTATGTATAAAATACAAAGGAATTAAAAATGGAACAGAATATTCAAACTATGCAGGGTAATGTCGCAATAATTATCCTAAGAATTGTTAATTCCGTACGTGCAAAGACACAAAAAATACAGGGTCTGACCCAAAAACAGTGGCGGTTTCTGGAATTTCAGATTGTCGTATCTCAGTTCCAACGCATGGAACCCACACCAAATTATAAAATGTTACTGTTAGGTACTTTACCATCATTTTCATGAAAAAAATATTTAATTTTGAATTTGCGAAAAAAAAATACTTTTTTGGGCCGCTTCACCTGAGATCTGAGAAAGCTCTGACGAAAATTTTACTCAGCATATTTTTTCATAAAGTATATCAAATTTTATCGACAAATGCCAAATTTCGTGAAAATACCGATTCTAATTTTCCTTAAAGAAATGACATTTTAAATTATTTCTCAGACAAAATATTTTAGGGTAAAAATTTTAAAAACCAATTAATTTCAAGATATTACAGGTAATTCAATGAAATTTGAATTCTATCGATAAAATGTATGAAAAAGCTTGGAAGTAAAATTTTCATCAGACCTTTCTCAGATCTCAGGTGAAGCGGCCCAAACAATTAACTTTTTTTCGCAAATTTTAAAATTAAATATTTTTTACGAAAATATTTCTAGAGTGCCCAGTAGTAACATTCTGTAATTCGGTGTGGGTCCCATACGTAGGAACTGAGATACGATACATCTAAAATTTCAGGAGTCGCCACTGCCCAAAAATGAAAGTTTTAGTACAAAAAATTCTAAGAACACATTTTCTAACCGCAGTTCGGTACGATAAACCGTTAGCTGCAAGTTTCTATCTCCATTTTCTACTCGAAAGTTGGATAAAAGTCGTATAACCTTTGTATTTTTACTTTGACGCCTATTCTGACAATCAACAAATAGGCAAATGACACAAACGTAATTGCATAACAACGCTATCAGTAGAAAGGCCCTGTAATTATTCTGTGGATTCATAATTTTTGGATGGTTATCTTTTGGTTTTTTCCCACCACTATTTTACTAAATATGTTAAATTGGACCTCCTTGGTCTGGGCCCTGTGCCGTTAATTATCACACGACGTCTAACTATAGCGTACCTTACACGGTCAATAACACTGACAATATATTATTATATTGACAAAAATATTGACCGTGTAAGGTGGATATATTGATGGTTTGAACTGACGCGAATTCGAATTTCCGAATATCAGGCATCAATATTAGCGAGTAGAGGGATACTGTCAGTATTACTGATCGTCTAGGGTGCGCTGTCAGTATTGGATCAATCCTTAGTGTAACGTCAGCTGCTGTCAATAATGAAAGCAGCAAGCATGCTTTTTTAACCATTCTTTCATCCAGCGCCTACGCTTTACTGTACGTTTTATGCCTAAACTAAAATTATCGTAATATAGGCTCTCTAGAGGATCCATTTTCAACAGGCAACCGATAATAGTAGGTTATGTACTGAAGGAAATATTGACTATAATACTTATCGTATAAGGTTGAAGAATATTGATACTTGCTTCTTCAAAAATGCCTTCCGGTACTCCATCAATCATATTCTCTTCAATTTCTTCCTCGATCTCCATTTTCTACTCGAAAGTTGGATAAAAGTCGTATAACATTTGTATTTTTACTTGGACGCTTATTCTGACAAGCAACAAATAGGTAAATGACACAAACTTAATTGCATAACAACGCTATCAGTAGAAAGACCCTGTAATTATTCTGTGGATTCATAATTTTTGGATGGTTATCTTTTGGGTATTTCCCACCAATATTTTACTAAATATGTTAAATTGGACCTCCTCGGTCTGGGTCCTGTGACGTTAATTAGCCCACGAAGTCTAATTAAGTGGCGATAGAAGTATATAATTGTTGATGTATAGCAAACCCGCATGCCGAAAAAGCTTTCAGTAATAGTGCTGACAATAGTTTTAGCACTAGGCGGAAAAGTGCAACTCTCAGCACCCATATAAGTGCGGAAACTAGATATTTTCGCACGCTCGTAGGAGAAAGAATTATTTCATACTTTTCAGTGCTTCTCTTTTTCTGAAGCGGGTTCATTTTTTTGAAATTTTTTGAAAATAAAATGTATAAATAACAATGAAAACCATAAAACTTTGATTAAAAATTGAATCAAAAAAACTTAATTAAAAAAATATAATCAGACATCTCTCGAGATTAATTAATTGAATCTTTTACTGTGTACGGTGAGTTTTAAAGCGCTTAATTTCTTCAAACTTTTATCGATAATGTAAAAACGGTTTAGTGGAAATGTGATTAATGTGCTTTAGACAAGAATGAATTTAAAAACTCGTCCATATCGGAAGTGATTGATTTATTATAGCAAATAACTGAGCAGCTTCTTAAAAAGGTTCTATTGTAAATCAAAATGTAAATGTTGTAAAATTGAACAGTGAAAGTATCTAGTCATTTATCTGGATTTTCGTTGCCTATTTTATCATGTTTAGAGGTTGATTATGATTTGAAAAACATTTTCGTTCAGATTCACTAAGAAAGTTTAAGATTTAGTACTGGTTTAAATTAAGATCTTATAGTTGATCAGTTATGTTTCGACAGGTTTTCGTCTTGTCATTGTTAATAAGTCGTCATTAAAATCTTATGAATTATTGTGATATTTCTGCGATTTACTTGGTTTCCGAATGGTTTTCATCTTGGAACAAGTTGCTGTAATGAATTTAGTTCTATTATTGTTGAAAGTACGTACTAAAATTGTCCTTTTCTTGATAAATTTGCGAAAATGCTCAGAAATAAGTTCATAGTATAAAACTTAGTTGTCTTATTCTTACACTTGTCAGTTTAAAACTTTTGGTTGTCAAATTAGACCGGACTAGCGTTGGAAAATCTGGCTGTTAGATTCACTGAAAAGCTTTAAGATTTAGTACTAGTTTAAATTAAGATCTAGTTAATCAGTTAGGTTTTGACAAGTTTTTGTCCTGTTACTGTCAATAAATCGTCATTAAAAATGTATGAGTTATTCTAATATTTCATAAATTTGCTTGATTTTTAAATGATTTTCATCTTGGAACGTAGTGCTAGAATGAATTTAGTTCTATTTCTGTGGAAAGTACGTTAAAAAATTGCCCTTTTCTTTATAAATTTGAGAAAAGTGTTCATAGTATAAAACTTAATCTTGTTCTTACACCTGTCAGTTTGAGGCTTTTGGTTGTCAAATTAGACCGGACTAGCGTTGGAGAATCTGGCTGTTAAAATAAAAGGTCTTTCTTTAAATTTTTATATGAAATTTATTTGGTTTTTGCTAAGAAAAATATAAAGATTTTTAACATGGGAAAACATATATGAAAATCGGTTTAGGTTTTCTACAAACAGTCAGTCTAGGATTTCGGATAAAAATCGTATTACATATTAAAGATATATAATTAATATTGTATTTTTATTCCAGGACGAGCACACGATTCTACGAAGCTGGGCAGTGAAAGATTTCGCGCCCAACGTGGCGCAATACGTCCAGATTTTTCGACCGGAAAACAAGCTGCACGTCAAATTTGCAGAATACGTGGTGTGCGAGGACGAGTTCAAGTACGCACTACTAGCGAACAATTGCACTTGCCCTGGGGCTTCGACTTTAGTCACGCTATTGTTGCATACGTCACGGGGACAGTGAGTATTTCTTTTTAATTACGTGGTTTTATAGACTAAGAAACGACCACTGGCTGTTAGAGTGAATAATAAACGATGAATTTCCTGATTTAGTAAAATATTGTGTAAACTTTGCGATAAACCTTTGCTGTGCTATGACAAAAGGGAATGTACAATTTAATGTGAATACCATACAAGACACAACTAAAGCAAATGGTGTTCAACCGAAAACTCAGTTTATGTTCGATTTAATTTTCATGCTGATGGCCTGTAATTTACCGCTGCGCTTACTCGATAAACAATCCTTTCAACACTTCTGGAACGAGCACAATCCCAACTGGACGTTACCAAGTCGGCCAGTGTTACATAAGTATACATATTATCTGTACGTGCAGAAATCGAAAACTGAATGTTGCGTTCGCATTCTGTCCCCATAACCCAGAATTATTAAAATTTCAATTCTTTGGGTTTCTGTTAAATATCCATTTTATGATAAAATGTTTCCAATAAGAAGTATTTAGAATTTTAAGTTGAATTCGAAAATCGAATAAAACATACAGCCTTCTATTTAAAAAAAAAGTTCCAGTCGATTTCAGAACAACGGTAAACTTGACAACAATGCGGAACTCCCCATTGGATCGGGCATAATTTCGTACCTAAGTGAACAAGAGTTCATAAAAATCGGATGAACGGTTTGCAAGACATATCGACGTTTCCATATTTTTGTTACACGCTGTATGCAGCATAAGCTCGAAAGACGTTACAAGAAAATGGGTTTATCCAGATTATTTCACTCGTGTGTTAAAAGTCCCGTAAGATGAGTAAAGTTTTTTAAAATTACAGCGATAATTTTTTGACGTCACGTCAATTAAAAAAAATTACACCGATAATTTTTTCCTGTCATTTTCTTGGTTGTCATATTAATTTCGATACAAGCAAATGGCTTGCAATTGTTATCAACCCGTAGTTACTGTTAGCGACCGTCGGCATGATTTGTTATTTAGTTGTTTGTATCAACATTTTAAAGGTTTTTCGAAAAATTTCGTCAAAATGAATCGTTTCGGAACTGCTACAGAAGAAGAAATTAACACAAATGTCCAGAAAAGTGAACCAGAAAACACAGTAAAAAGTAAGAAGAGTATTTGGGAGCAGTTTATGTCATTTTGTACAGAAAAGATCTACACATTAAATGAAAACACAGCTGTCTCTCAACTTTCTTCTATTTTAAAAGACTGGGCTTTTAACATGCGTAAGAGGAACGGCGAAGAATATAAATAATAAATAAATTTTAGTTTAATTTAAAAGTAAGATTTGTTGTTTAAATTGTTTAATAAATATTCAATTCATATTTTTTGTGTTTTCATTCGTGAAATAATCCCCTAAATACCACTCGAGCTTTAAAATTACTGATAATTTTTCACTCTTACGTGTTTCCTAGAAAACACGCAATCGTGAAAAATTATCGGTAATTTTTAAGCTCTCGTGGTATTATCCCCGAATATTTGCTTATGTAATAATACAAAAGTACTCCATTCGAAATATAAGATTTTTTCTGAGCAAACCCTCAAAACAGTAATGAAACCTTACTCATTATAAATTGACGAAATCGCCTTTGGTGACATAGTCCCACAACGGGCCACCCAAATTCAAGAAATAAATTAAGCGTTGGCAACGCTGCAAAAATTTTGCGGTTTGGTAATGGGGTTATGTTGTCAGACTAAATTATAAACAAACGTTAAAATATTCTAAATTTATACTGAACTATTACACAGAAATATTAGGAGAGCTGAGAACAGTCAACACACAATATATATATATATATATATATATATATATATATATATATATATATATATATATATATATATATATATACAGGGTGTCCGGGAAAATGTGGGAAATCTCCCGGATATGAAAAAAACACGTGAAAAGAGTACTACAAGTTCATATAACCTTTTTTCGTATAGGCCTCCTCTTCAGAGATATGGGCTCCCAAAGAGCTCCAATGAAATCAAGTTTTTTACACATAATTATTGAACCACCAGGTATATTCCAATTTTTTTTTAATATGATGTATACCAGGTTAGACCCTTCAAATTACTATCCAAGAAAGTATTGTGAAGTACTCACAGCTGCAGGGACGGACTAGCTCTGACACTCATGACTCCATTTTTTTTACGCCCTGTATGATAAGAACTTTGGACCACGTTTTTTACATACCTTTAACTATTGACTAAAAATTAAGTACTCTTCATTCATGTCGTTAATCCTAACCGTTTTCGAAAACCGTCATATTATTTACATCATGTATTTGGCGTATTTCGATAACAGATACGTCTAATTCTGTGAATTGCAATTCGACCTAGGTTCGCAAAAAATGTGCGTTTTATTTTATCGGCCCCAAAAACAAAGTATTATTGTTGCAAACGTTACTAGGTACGAAAGAAATAAATATCCTGCATTTTAGAACTTGTCAACTTTCACATCGCTGATTTCGTGGTGAAATTAATTGTGAAATAATTCGAAATAACACGTATATTGAGTATGCAGATACGCATCTGATGTATGGTCTTGCATCTTGCAATGCTTTGGAAGCCAGAAGATTCTCTTCACGGACGAAGCATGAATTTACACAACTCACATGTATGGGCTGATGAAAATCCTCATGCAACTATTGTTTCGCATCGTCAACATCGGTTCCAATCAATTAATGTCTGGGCAGGAATCATTGGCAATTTTTTGATTGGACCATTCGTATTGCCGGTACGACTGAAAGGACAACTTGATTTGGAATTCCTCCAGAACGCTTTTCATGATTTAGTAGAGCACTTACTACTTGAAATCCGCCGAAACGTGTACTACATGCACGAAGGAACACCACCTCATTTCAGCGTTGCTGTGCAGGAGCACCTGAATAACGTCTATCCAAACCGTTGGATAGGTAGGGGAGGACCTTTTGCCAGGCCTCCTCGATCTCCCGACCTAACGCCGTTGGATTTTTACCTGTGGGGACACCTCAAAACCTTGGTGTATTCTACTCCCGTCGATAGTAGGGAGGAACATCTACGGAGAATCACGTTTCATTGTGATCAAATAAGGAACAATGCTGGGTTATTGTGGCGGGTTCAGCAGTCCTCAGTTCGTCGTGCCCGCGAGTGTATACGACTTCACGGGGCCCATGTTGAACCCTCTTACGAAGTTTTTAACTGAGCAGTTAAATTTTAACGTTTTATTGAAACTATGTTGGCGACAGGGAAAAATTCCTCTTTTTCATATTCAACCCGACAGAAGTTAGGGGACTAACAGTGTAAATAAAATGACGTTTTTTTCGAAAACGGTTAGGATTAACGACATGAATGAAGAGTACTTAATTTTTAGTAAATGGTTAAAGGTATGTAAAAAACGTAGTCCAAAGTTCTTATCATACAGGGCGTAAAAAAAATGGGGTCATGAGTGTCAGAGCTAGTCCGTCCCTGCAGCTGTGAGTACTTCACAATACTTTCTTGGATAGTAATTTGAAGGGTCTAACCTGGTACACATCATATTAAAAGAAAATTGGAATATACCTGGTGGTTCAATAATTATGTGTAAAAAACTTGATTTCATTGGATCTCTTTGGGAGCCCATATCTCCGAAGAGGAGGCCGATACGAAAAAAGTTTATATGAACTTGTAGTACTCTTTTCACGTGTTTTTTTCATATCCGGGAGATTTCCCACATTTTCCCGGACACCCTGTATAGGACATTTACGCATGAACATCAAAAAATACTAACCATAATTTTCACCGAATGGCGAAGACAGAATACTATTAAGTACACACTGACGTTATTCCACGATGATTTTAGCGTTTGACTACGATTTCTGTTGTAGTTCATAGTTATATTTAAATAAACTCCGAAAAAAGTTTCAAAATAAAATTAAATTCTAAGATTAAAAGAGTTACAAAAGTTACGCAAAATATAAACATCCCGTTAGTAGATACTAAAATGGCCAAAGGGCGCATGGCGGTGTTGTCATATCCTTAATTTGATTCGCCACATTGACCAATACGTTCAGTTGTTTTTCCTACGATATCATCAGGCGGAAAGCTGTTTTTTTTTCAATGTGGTCGCATTTTGAACGTTTAAATATTTTTGTTGTTATCCGTCCAACCGACATAATTTTTAATGTGCGTGTTTTAATTGACTGATTGTGTAATAATATTAATTAACCCATCAAAATTAAAACAAAATCCTATAACGTTTTTGCAGCAACAAAATATTTTCTTGCAATGGAGTTGCTCAATTCTAAGTCTAAAATAATTTACCGAAGAAATATAAGTGATCAGCGACGCAAACGCGATGACAACAACTTTAGCACAATAAGTGATTAAAGGTAATAACTTTTATTCATCGGAGAATCTTATAAAGTTGAAAAATCTAAATAAAGGTCTCGAGACTACACAAACTCGAATACTCGAACAAAGCATTTAGATTAATTATGGCCAGTTCTCTAGAGAAAATATTAAAATGAACTTTCCCTAACAGTAAACCAATTAAACTTTATAATTAAATTCCTAACTTAGGTGTGCATTTAAATTAAAAATTTCAGAGGGTCAAAAAAATTGTAAATTTGTATATACATGCAAATCACTTTTGTTACAAACATGACAAATATAAACTAGAGCAATGTTCTGGTTAGATAATATGAATTGTAAAGGAAGAAATTCTTTTTTGGCTGCAGTAAAATATCTAGAAAAATTCGTACTGTATATTGGATCAAAAGTGCACCTACTGCAAAAATCATAATACCAAGAACAAAATTATTGTTTATTTCTAGTAAAGTAGGTCTCAAAGTATATAGTCTTGGTTTTTGGCTACCTGTGATATATTTTAATAAAACCTCATTGTTGTATATCTGAAAGGTTTACACGGTGACCTAAGTAAAATTTTAATAGTTTCACTTGTTTAGCCTTATTTTGCACAGAAATTCTGTCGAATACTCCGTATTCGATACCCTTGGCACCCTTGTGCGTTTGAGAAATTTATTGAAGTGTTGAGTGTGTGGTGCATAGAAATATTAGTGTTCAACTAGGTTTTTATTATGTGACGCCCGTAAGAAAATTATGGCTCTGTATGTAGTAGAAGAAATCGAAATCATTTGTCATTAGATGCAAAACAAATTGTTAAGAATATGTATGAATCATTAATAAATAAAGGATTCATCAAGCAAGATGATTTGAAGGAAACCTGTTTACTTACAAAAATGCCAATATCGTCTATAAAAGATATTGTAAGCCGTAAAGGAATGACAAAAAGGAAAAACGAAGTGATTTTCAACATTACTGTGAAGAAGATGTCATAAAAAGAAAAATACATTCCCTGGATGAAGAACAGGTTGTTCCTGCTTTGAATAAACTTAAACTGAAGCTAGAACAAGATGAAACAAATATAAATACTAGCCGTGCCACCCTCCACAGAGTCGTTTCCACAATTTTCTGTAAATACCGCAAAATAGACAAAAAACAAGGTAATGGAATCACAACGACTGCGGACTTGGAGATTTAATTACCTGTAGCAAATTAAGAAATATACCTAGATCACAAAACAGATATATATTTTACCTTGATGAAACATGGTTTAACACACGATACAGTGTCCAAAGGATGGGTCGATTCTAGGTTTAAGTGCCAGATGAAAACACCTTCAAACAAAGAAAAAAGAATTATAATAATTCACGCTGGATCGGAAGATGGATAGATTCTAAACTGCTTGCTGTTGTCTGCCAAGAATATTCAGGATTCGAGCTTGGACTACCATGAAGACATAAGTGTTCCAATTCCTTTAAAAGAATATCGTCTTGCTTCGGAAGAAGAATTAAATGGCGGAGGCGATAAGCCCTCAACCTCGAGGGACCCAAATTTTCTACCTACACCTACCAATAGTAAGTAATGACAAAGAATAACGCAAACGAAGTTTCGGTTTTCTGTGTTGCTGATATTGTAGAAAGTTCGAATGTTTATTACAAATGGCGATTATAAATATATTTTTTAAATTGTCAGATAATGTATACAATAAATTGCATTAACATTTTAATATGCTCCTATTTCTCCTTTCAGAGCTAAGAATTTTTTTTAAGATATTTTGGTTCTATTTCAGTCTAGTATAATGCAAAAATCCTATTTTTGCATAGGACCTTCAAAAGAACCTTAAATATGTTGCTCAGTGAAAGGGTGAACAGTTAGTCTTATCTTCATTCTTATAAAATTTATATTACACCAGAGCCTACGCGTTTCAGCCTGAGTAGGCCATCATCAGGACGTTCTGTAAGTCGCCAAAAGAAGAGGTGTTATACAACAAATAATAAAATACAAAAACTAAAAAAAAATTAAAAAATTACAAATGCAAAACTTCAAAGTAATAAAATCAAATTGCTTAGAGTAGGTACTTACAGGTCTTAGAGGTCTATGCACACACTCGACACAGGCAAAGCGCACCTCGGTTAAAAGACAACTTAAAATGTCCATGTAGTCACATAAATTCTAATATTAATGACGAATTATGGACAGAGTCAAATTATACATACGTTACAAACCAAACAACCAAAACACAACTACAGCAGAAATAGCAGAATACCTTGAGAGGTGCCTGTCGGTCGGTCCGAAAAAATTCATTTGTTTTTTGTAATCTGTTGTTGCCTAATATAGAAAAAAATTAATGTTGTATATTTATGATCGATGCAAAATTGAGTGGAGACGGAAACTTAAAAGGGCCCAGAATGCCTTTTAAAATTTCTTGTTTGGGTTGTTGTTTTTTTAAATTTAGTCCTAGATTAAATTTTACCGGGTAAATTTCGCGTAGGTGGTTTTCGAAAACTTTGACTTACTAAAATATTCGATACTTAATAATTTGACCATTGATCACGGGCTTTTGTCGCAAATTATTAAGTCGAGAACATTTGGTTCAAAGCAAAAGTTTAAGAAAAATATACCTACGTGAAATTTACTTGGTAAAACTTAAAGCTCGAATGGATATTAAGACTATTTACTGGTTTTATATTGCAAACTATAAATTAGCTTTATTTTTCCTACATTTTTTATTATAGAGTGTATACTCCGATACAAAGGTAGGTTCCTACTTAGTTAATAACAATAAATGAAATGCCCACTTGCAGTAAAAAGGTGTCTTATTTTAATTTCAAATATTAAATTAAGGATTTTTCTTTCAAGTTTTTATATTGGAATGTAATATTACAAACGTAACTAACGTTTTATCAAAGATGTTACCACAGACGTAAATTTAATCTCGTTATATTGTGAAATTAGTTTAATTCAGGGTTAAGCACTCTCTGCACAGAAAAATCTGCTATGCTATTTCCAATAATAGTATCCTTGATTTAGATTTAAATACTCATATTTTTTTTAACTTTTTACTATTGGAAACCAATAAATTTCTATTAGTCTTTAGAGTGTAGAACTGTTATAGCTAAACAATTAAAATATTTGTCGAGAAATCTTAAATATATTTGGGTAAAAAATAGCTATTTGTGGGAGGTATTGATTAAATTAAAATATATTTTATTAAACGAACAAGAACTACAGTTCAAACATAAAATCTAAAAATTAAGTGAGTAATCCTTATATCATTTCAGTTAAAATAAACACTCTATGAAAAATATAAGGTTTTAGGGAAATAATAAAAAATAACAATTCAATGGTTTCTATTGTCGGCTGAAATATTACTTCTATAGCTCGCGGACACCATTTGGAGGGGTTAAAATTGTTCTTTTGGTATTTGCTCCTTAAATCATCGTTTAATCTTGCAGTCTGTTTGTTTATTGCGCTATCATTCTGTGTGTTGGTTTGTACAACTAAGTACACCTCCAAAAATGATAGATCTTTTGCAGGATTGGGGACTGGAGCAACTCATTTCAGTGTTTTGTGGTAAGTAAAACAAGTAAATAGCTTTGCAATAATAAGTGCGGTTTTTATTTGTAAATCTCCCTTGGCTAGTCTATTACAAGACAGTTTACTCAGCCGATACGTGTTTGTTAAAAGAATGTTAACCTTAAATATGATCGCAAGTTTATAGTTGAATTTGTATTTTTTAGACATGTTTCCCACCAAATCTAATTGTAAATTTAGAAGATTTGAATGAGTTAAGTTTGTTCTATCTTGCATCCTATACCCATTCAAGCCAAAAGTAGACAGTTTTGCAAAGAAGCAGATCCTATATTTTGAGTGAAATAAATATACAAAGTTTACCCTGTTCGCGTCAAAAACTGTTGTTAATACAATGTTGTTCTTTTATATTTAAATATTTAACAAAATGTCTAAACAATGTATGTATGTTTTAATAATAATAAATAAAAATATTTTAAAACAATAGAACGTGTTTCATTTGTTTTAAATTTTAGTATAATTGATGTAGTACAAATTATTTATTATATTACGAGTGCATTATTATTCAAAACACATGTATGATTAAATTTGAGAATTTTTTTTATTAGACGTTACATTATATTAATTACTGCTGTAACTGAAACAATAATAATAGGTATTTCCATAAAACGAGGTGCATATTCTTGCAAATAAACTTTTACTGAAACCAACGATATCTCTTATATTGAATTTAAAATATGATATTACTGGCATCAAATAACTGTTAAATTTAAACGATTTATTAAAAACCAATCAAACCTTATATTTCAAGCAATCTTATAACCTACTGGTTAACAATGATAAACCATTCATTGAAAGAAACTGAATTTATAATGTGCAATACGGAATAGAGCGTCATTGAGTTAATTGGTATCCAGTTAAATGTACGATAGTGTTTTTTCTGTGTGTGTTAAAGCAAATAAAAAAAAACAAACATCCCCAAGGGTTTTATCTGTTTAATCATTGAAGAGCTAACATTTTGGGCAGTTTGTTATACTGAGTATCTTTTATTTTTAACAGTGAATTAGGATTTAATACTGGATTAAAAGTTTTGTACAACCGGCTGTCAGGCTTTTAAAAGAAAGGAAGTTCCAAAAAGTAAATTAAAAAGTTTTTAATTAGCGAAGAAGTGGACTTTTTCATAAAAACATTTTTTGTGTTTTAATGCTAGAGTTTTCTAGGTTGTCGATTGATTCGGACTGAGAATGCTAGAGTTTTCTAGGACGTCGATTGATAATGTAACTATTTAACATTACTAACAGACTGTTTGTATTATTTATGTAAAATTTCTAAAAGTTTGTTTCGGAATGTTCAACGCTGGGTGACAAACGTCAATCAGCTGATGCCGGTAATTTAATTTTTTTACGATGGCGGATAATTCCGTTGCCAACACAAAAGTGTTATATTAGACAGAATATAGACGTCTTGACGAGCACACGTTAACTCTGGATTGCCCTCCAGTTACGACACACGGTAGTGCTTCTACCGATCCATTACGTAATTTCAGAGCCTATTTTAACAACGCCACATTACGTCATTAGAGGTGGGACAGTCATTTTCGTTGTATAAACATAGTTTTCTCTCCTACATATATCGTTTTCGTAAATTACTGTGGAGACATTTTCAATGCTGCAGATGTTTAGCCGAGCACATCCAAATATCTAATACTTACCTGGTAAGAATTTAACAATATTATATCCATTATCAGTTATATAACCTATATGCACTTACTTGTTTTCGCCATCGCCGACTCTGGTTAATTATTATTAAAGGGTTGGCCGTACCATAGTTATTGAGAATTTTGCGTTCTGTGAGAAATTTATAATATTGTATATGGTACGGAACCCTCTAAGCGCGCGTTTACACAATTACGACAACGCCCATGAATTAGATTCTTTTTGTCAGATACCATGTACGTACGTACTTTTTTCCGGCATCGGCGCCTCTGGTGACTAAGACTAAAGCCGACGTCCCATGTGCGGAATCAAAGACGGAGGCGGAACGGAAAAGGCGATTCTATTGGTCGCTGGGCGGCCATCTTACAATTTTTGAAGTCAAAAATTCAAATCAAACCAATAGAATCGCCTTTTCCGTTCCGCCTCCGTCTTTAATTCCGCACATGGGACGTCGGCTTGAGTCTTAAACCTTTCTAGGAAGTTCTGGGAAATTTTTTTTCATAAAAAAAATAAATAGATCGTCCCAAAATTATTGAAGACATTTACTTTACCGTAAAAATGAAATAGGTAAAAATAAAAGAGGGTCCTTCCAATAAATAAATACTAATACCTGTGAAGTGTGAAGTCTACTTGTCAGGGGTACATATAAATACGTAAAATTGAGAATAAGTTCTCTAAACCACCTGAAAATTCCTTATACAATAAGGATTTGAACAAATCATGGTAAAACAGCTATTCTGTTTCGGAAGGTAGGTATGATCGTTTATCCTGTACTGATGAGAACTAAAGAGTTCGAAACCGGTATGCAGGTAACGACATCCTAACTAAAGAAAAAGCTTCCTTCTTCCTGGTAGTTTCTTGCAGTCAAACCAAGTATTTTGTTGTCTAACAGTGTTAGCAAAAATACGGCAAATTTTGGTATGTAATCCAGCGCTCGGAGGGGCATATAGCCCGGAAAATAGCTGTTTTACCATGATTTGTTCAAATCCTTATTGTATAAGGAATTTTCAGGTGGTTTAGAGAACTTATTCTCAATTTTACGTATTTATATGTACCCCTGACAAGTAGACTTCACACTTCACATTCATTGTTGAAATAATTTTACCTCACGGTAAATTCTACTCCGACTGCTTGAAACTGCTAATGGATGGCGCTGCTTGTGTTATACTGCTTATGCAGTTCGACATGATTAGCTTTAAGGATATGCTGTTTCGGAAGGTAGGTATGATCGTTTATCCTGTACTGATGAGAACTAAAGAGTTCGAAACCGGTATGCAGGTAACGACATCATAACTAAAGAAAAAGCTTCCTTCTTCCTGGTAGTTTCTTGCAGTCAAACCAAGTATTTTGTTGTCTAACAGTGTTAGCCAAAATACGGCAAATTTTGGTATGTAATCCAGCGCTCGGAGGGGCATATAGCCCGGAGAATAGCTGTTTTACCATGATTTGTTCAAATCCTTATTGTATAAGGAATTTTCAGGTGGTTTAGAGAACTTATTCTCAATTTTACGTACTAATACCTGACTTAAAAAAACAGCACCACAAACGATTTATAATTCCCTAAAGACATCTTTATAAACTGACCGAACGAATAAAAAAGAAATATAAACGGGAACATATCAAAAATGAAAAATTTTTCCGGTTTTCTTGAGCGGATAGCCGGGGATAGTATTTTTATTCAGAAAATTCCCTGGATGCCCGTTACAAAGTGGTAGGCATCGAAATGCTCTCTGTCTAAATCCCATGATTCCCCTATAATTTATTTCCGATATTCCACGTTTTGTGCTGAAAGACGAATCTTTGAGGAAATATTTATTCGAGGTGAATATAACTCGTTTTATGGGTTTCTATTGTCTTTATTTGCAAATACTAGATCAATCGCTCTGGGAAACTTGTTCTGCATATCAATGGACAACAAATCGACAACACATATAGCATAGAAATGCCCCTGAATTTTCAAAAAGCTTTAAACACTCTGTCGTCCACCCTATTTAGATTGAGAACGATGACAGAAAAACAATCGAACACAACTCACCTTATTGGTCAGTTTCATGGACAGTTTACACCAGAACTATTTTAGTAATCAGAATATTCATCTTTTCTTTCCTGGCAATCACGTAAAACAGATTTCTTTCTATCCGTGTTGGCGAAAGTGCATTAGAAAAACACAATAAGAAAGAATATGTTGAACTTTTTATCGTAGCTTCTTCGCTTGTGGAAGTATTACTGGTTATCTACTTTAAAAGATTAGTCATCACAATATTATTTTCTTTCCTGGTAAAATTCCCAACGAAATCCGATTTTTTCTATCCTTGTTGGTTAAGGGTGCATTAGAAATAGACAAACAAAAACAATGGTCAATAAAAAAAGGATATGTTCAAGTATTTTATTGCAGCTGCCTTTGTTTGTGCAAGTATTTCTGGTTGTCTACTTTGAACGAGTTATTGGAATGAAGTCATAAAAAATAAATTTCTAATCTGGCAAAATACTTAGGTATCCGGAAGAAGCATTTGACTTTGGTGAGTTTTATGACATAATAGCAAAATATTTTATGCTTTTACTTTTACCGAATACAAACAGCATTTGTAAAAATCTCGTTTTAATTTAGCAAAACATTAACAATGCTGACATTGTTAGCCACATTAACTGTCTTATTTTATGCTACTTAAAATATTTCTTACTTCTCTAAAATTCTCTAAAAAAATACTTGATGCTTGCTGCCCCTCTAGCAAATAGTTCGCAATAATAGGATTGGAGAAAAGTTTTTAAATAAATAAAGAGAAGTTAGCAAAAACAAGTAAAGATTTTCATAAGATAAGCAATTAAAAGGTTCATGTGCACTTTAGATATATTGGAATTAACAAATTTTCGAATTGGCAAAGGAGAGATTACCTTTTTTGGAGCACTTTAACTAAACAATAATCGATGGAGGATTTTTTTCCAAGAAAATAGCCGAAACAAGAAAAAAAATTGGAACGTAGCACAGCACGGATTTTTACCTATAGACAGACGACACCCAGCACCACAAATAACATGTTATAATTATTGCTAAGGATACGTATCACATAATATACAAGGATTGAGTATTAACAGAACATTGAAAATTTATAATGGCCAGAAATTATTTGTTTACTAGTGATTAGGGAATACGTCACTTCGCCGGCACAGTTTCTTTATTCTTCTTTTAGCTGACCTGCAAATACAAAATTGCCAAACCTATTTACAAATTTTTATTTTGGTATTTACATCAAACTAATGGTATCATATAATTAAACGCGAATCGCGAAATGCGAATATTGTTCTAATTGGTTGGATTCAATTAGTGAGTCAAAATTTGCGATGTTTGGTCGCTCGGGTTAGCTCAGTTTTTTTTAGCCATAGGATATTTAAAAATGGATAGCGTTATTCGAATAGGAACCAAGCGACAAATTGTAATTATTTGAGTTATTGGCGCTACGGGACTCCTGAAACCCTAAATTAGATATTCGAAAAAGTGCCAGAATGTTAACAGAGTCCTCTGGTGATCAGAGAACCAAGCGACACCATAGAAATAGAGCTATGCGAATTGATCTAAAAGGAACCAAGCGACGTCGCTTGGTTCCTTTTCTAGTTTTACGTACGTTCTATCGTGCTGTTTTATGACCAAGTTTTTTACGTTAATAAACGCATCCTGTGCAAGAATCCGTTTAAACCATGGGCGACAGAGCTAAGACATTACTATCCTTGGCTTTGGAAAATTCCATGATTGTTTACTGTAAATTTTCAAATAGAACCAACCGCCAAAATAATCACACTCCAGCTTTAACTACGGAATTTTTCTTTTACTAATTGCCAAACAGTTAAACAAGGTATATACTAGTAAACGTGACTTAAACATTTTTGTCATTTACAATGTAATACTTTTATCCAAAGGGAATCTTTACACCTTATTTACTCAAAACTGTTAAAACGTCGCTTGGTTCCTTTTCGAATAACGCTATCCAAATATCTATAAAATATATATAATTATAATAAAATATGTTCAGTTTGGCAACGCGGTAAAATATCTAAACATTTTAGCGTGAAGTTTTCGCATTTCATTTGAAAAAGACCAATTTTTATGGAACTTTTGTGATTTTTTATTAGAAAAAGTGATTCATTTATTTTTTTTCTTTAATCCCTGCTATCTAAGCTATCCTATCTTCTAAAATGTTGAAATATTTAAAGTGCACAAGACCCCAAGAACTTATCCTAACAAACCTAACTGATCAACCTGGAAATCTTAATGTAAACCAGCAATGTCTTAAACTTTTCTAGTAAATTCCGGCAAAACGTCTTACTTCTCGAATGTAATACCACAAGATGTTTCGGGATTACCGAATAATACTTTTACCTGACACGAGACGAGTTACCCGGCAACACTATGACTCCGAAGGAGGGGTAGTGTTGCCGGTATCGCGTTGTGTGTCAGGTAAAAGTATTAGGAAATCCCGAAACATCGAGTTGTATTCAAAAGATTATACAACGAAATAAAGTACATATCCTTCTTATCTTAATAGTATATTATTTAACGAGCGGTAATGTAGGTCATAACTCACGCAGATGAAGTTTGCAGCACGAGCCGCAGGCGAGTGCTGTAATTCATCAAGTGAGTTATGACCATTACCGCAAGTTGAATACTATACTTTATCTACGACTATAACAATAAATACTAAGATACAAGTACAAAATTTACAATAATTAGGTATTAACTTAATTTGAAAACGTCAAAATTATTCGAGTGACATTACTTCCCTCAATAACTAATGGACTGTTTCCTTTCGGCCAATCGGCTTGTACAGAGCCACCTTGATATTCGGTTCGTATATCTTTTCCGATTTATTATAGTGAGTTATAGCAGTGAGTTATTATAACTCATGTTGTTTGTTTATAGATACTATTAATTGTTCAAAAGTAGTTGAATAATTAATATATAGTTTAATAGGAGTAGATAAACATTTTTATTATAATAATTATTCAACCACATAGCATCGTCGACTTGAGGCAACAAAATTTTACCACATCTTTCTTTTGCCATTTTGTAACAAGAACTTCTATATAGGAAAAATATACATGGAGTTGTATAATCACTGCAAGATCTGAAGCCGCACCAACAAGATCTTACTTTAGTTTGACCTACAGTATAATTTTTTATTATTTAGTATTTTCTATTGTTTACGGATCATCCTGCGCCGTGACAAGTTTTTTAAAGGTTGTAACAGTAACAACTAAAGGCATAATGCGCGACACCATAAAAAAGGCATTTTCAGATAATATATAAGGATATTTTATTGCTTCAGTAGAGCAATTTGGCACACTTTAAGAGCTTATATAAAATTTATCACAGTGCAAAATATATCCCTTGTCGCTGAGAAGCATCTGTTATACTCTGATTTATTGATAAATGGAATAAAGTTGCCGATTGAAATATTGAAAACATAGACTTGAAAAAAGTTCCATTAAAAGATAGAACCGGAAAAAACTAATAAAAATTTCAAGAAGAAATAGAAAAGAATAGATAGACCGTGTCCATGCATAGAATAACAGACATAATAGAAAAGGCACGAAACAAAGCTAATCTGCTGAACTACATTCCTTGACGTAGCTCAAGCTTTTGATAAAATTTGGCACAAAGGGCAAATCAACAAATTAAACAGAATGATACTAAAACAATATGTAGAGTTGCTAACCTCCTACATTACAGATAGAGTATTTAGAATTAAGCAAGAGGATGGATACTTGAATTTGAAAGAAGTTGAAGCAGGTGCGCCTCAAGGACGCGTCTTGGGTCCCGTCCTTTATTTACAGTACATTTGCGATCTCCCACAAACAGAAAATGTAACTGTGGCTACATTCGCAGATGACACTACTTTATTAGCGGTAGGAACAGACCTAGATGCAGCAACCATTCAACTGCAACAAGTTAGCGATAAGATTTACAGTTAGACCACAGACTGATAGATTAATCTATTCATGTCAACTTTGCTAACAGAGGAATAGGCAATGGTCAACCAGTCAATATAAATGATATAGTTTTCTATGAAAATACTGCTACTACCTGGGTTGAGCTTAGATGCGAAACTAAGATGAAAGGAACATTTGAGAATTAAACGGACTGAATTAGGGCTCAAATATAGACAGTTGTATTGGCTCTTAAGATGACAATCTGGGCTGTCAGTGTACTGTAAAATCACTATATATAGCCAAATTTTAAAACCAGTCTAGGTTTATGGGCTGTGCCAATCAAGCACATCCAAACCTTCCAGAATAAAGTACTACGGAACATGCTAGTGAAATTAAAAGATTAGCCATCTTGCACGAGTCTTGACTCCATCAACCCATTCATGTCAAAGCCATGTGGCTTCGTGACAACCAGTACCTAGTTGAATTTGTATAGTAAAAAAGCAGCGTACAGTGCGCAAGTGTGTGAGTGCTTAGTCTCATGGCGTCATATGGAGTCATAACAGATAAAAACCTTTAGGGCTTCATTGAGTGAACTTTAGTATATAAGGATTTTAGTTTTTAAGAGTTTAGAGAAAAATTAATGGTTGATATAATAGACCAGTTTTCATAAAGGTAAAAGCCGCAGGCTTTTATATAAAAAAATCTATTTTCCACGGATCATCTCGGCCGTGACAAAAGTCTTTTAAACGATGTAACAGTAACAACCAAGGGCATAATACGCGAGACGACCAAAGAAAGCATTTTTAGATAATATATAAGGATATTCTATTGGTTCAGTAGGGCAATTGTGCAGACTTTAAGAGCTTATGGAAAATGTATGAGTAAAAAATCACCCTTGTCGCTGAAAAGCATCTGCTAGACCCTGATTTGGAGGTGAATGGAATAGAGTTGCAGATTGAAATATTGGAAACATAGACTTACCAGACAAAAACTAATAAAAATTTCTAGAAGAAATATAAAAAATACAGGGTGTAATGAAATTAACTGCATATATTCAAACCGATAAACTTCGGTATGAATTCGGATCGAAGAAAAATATTAATTAATTATCGCCCCTTAAACTTTCTCTAACCAACGGTACCCGCCACTAAAAGGAAACACATGGTACCATGTTGCCGTTGCATACATTTTTTTATTGACTTCTTAAAATATATGGACAAAATGAAGTGCAAAGATATTTTTTGCGAATTTTTTTGGAAACCGGAAATGCCCGAAAAATCGAGTTAAACTTTGGCGAGTTTTGTCACATAGGCGAGTGATGTCATCACTTCCCTGCATTTTGATTTGTTAGACTTTTGCAATGTTGCCGAATTATTTTTTCGCTCGAGCTGGCATTCAACCAAAGTTACAAAATGAATCTAATATAAAAACCCCCTGCCTCAACATAAATTTGCTTATTACGAAAAAAGTATTCCTAGAAAATATAGATAATTATAGAGAGCAATGTGAAAAGCATAGCTTTTTTGTACTACCGTTTTAACTTCACATTCCGTATTTCAGCGCTAACATATTCTGCATTTGAAAGTAAGTATTCATATATCATGTCCACAGTAACCTTTCGAAAATTACCCGAATCAGCTTTTTCAATGCCTTGATCCATTTTCCACTGAATAAGCTATCTCTAATGGTGAAATCACTTATACATACGAATAAATTTTCTTTGAAAACCAACGAAAACATAGAACAAACACCGAGTTGAAAAGGTTTGTTAGGTTATATTGTTTCACAACTGTCACCTTAACTGACAGAAATGGTTTGATCCACGATTACATTCATTGCCGACTTCTGGATTCAAAGCATATAACGGTGTTAAGCTGTCCTTTTCTAATGAGTAATATTGAAGCAGTCGGACATAAATCTTGATTACCTCGGAACCTTATGTTGATTATTGAGAGCTATGAAATAGTTTTATATCGAATCCTTTGTATTATATGTCAGATATTATGACGACAGCGTAAACGATATATTATCTTATTGGTGTGAAATATGGCAGGTTTTTTAAATTCTTTCAAATTTTCACGTTCAGTATAAGAAATATGTGATTTTATTTTGATAAACTGCCCCCTACCTACTATTGTTTTACTCGTAAATAATATTTAAATTCGATTGACTGCAACAGACCCATTATATCTATAAATTATCCTATGAAAGAAGTCATAATGTTATTGTTACCTTACCTTGTTTATAATAAAATCCCTTTAAAATACACTTCTTTAGAAAATGTTTAAGATTAATAAATACCCATATACCAAACAAGACTAAAAACATATTATAGCCGTTAATTTAATGCCAGAAACTAACACTTGACTAATAACAAACATTAACAAAAGTTCCATTAACAAATTAAACAAAATATTTAAAAGATTCCACGGTATTTTGTCAGTATCCGAACTATTAAAACTACACTTATACAAGTAGGTATAGCTATTAATGAAAAAAATGTTCCACTGATTAATTTAATACAATACTTAAAATAATTGACGGTATTTTTTACTAAAGTATGTATAAATCACTCTTAACATGCGAGTGTATCAGTTAATCACCGACAAACTTTTTAGTTTTCTTTTATTTCAATGTGTTCAGTTATACTTTCTAAATAAAATTCGTAAGATAAATAGGACAGAACAAAAAGCAATTATCTGGTTTCTTACACCCCCAAGGTAAAAGAATGGAAATTCACCAGGTAATATTTAGGAATCAGTTGCGAAAGCACTGGAAGTCAGCTTAAGGATTGCACAGAAAACTGTCTACGAAAAAAAAACATAATATACAGGGTGTTTCAAAAAACATGTGTTATCGCTTAAAGGGAGATTCTTTGAAAGAAATTAAGGCAAAAAGTTCTTATGAACATGGGTCCGCAGATGCTTTGTTTCAAAGATACAGGACGTTCAATTTTTAAATGGTCTTTACATGTTAAAACCGATGGTTGGGAAAACTAAACCAGTAAGACGGTTAATAAAATTACATTTATCTCCTAAACGAAATGAAAATTGAAAAAATATGAAGAGACAAGTTTTGTTAAGAATTTAACATACTATTTGACCGATATACGAAAATGTGAAGAAATCAGTGGCGTACATGTTTTTACTGGAAAAATATTGTACCGTCTTCTCATATGTACACCCCTGGAGGACCTGTCAAAGTCTTTTCATGGTCAGAATTGTGCCTAATTTAAGTACTTTACACAACGTAAATTTCATCAAAATTGATGAAGCCATTTTGAAAATATTTTGGAAAACTGAAAAAAATTAAAAAATTTAACACCCTGTATCTTTCAAACGAGGCACCTGCGGACCCATATTTATATGAACTTTTTGCCTTAGTTTCTTACAAGGAATCTCCCTTTAAGCGATGGCACATGTTTTTTGAAACACCCTGTATAATACCCAAGAATACAAAAAAGTGTAAACGAAGTTTTCATAACACTATCCGGACACCTTTAATTTTGGAATTTTAACACATTTTTTTTTATTGATATTGATATTACTTACGTTTATAAATCACCGTTATTGTGAAAAACACAATATTTTAACTCAGAAATTACTTTGTAAGTACAAAACATGATTTTTATGAACGATTTGATGGTTTTGCAATATAAAGTGCTGGACATTCGAAGTGCATAACGTAATTTTTGGGGGTATTTTTAAGGTTCGATATTTTAAAAATGGTAAGCCAAATTAAAATTCGGTTTTCGATGTTAGCTTGCCCAGTGTGTGTAGATTATACCCTTCGCTGCTGGATTGTCAGGTATGACCGGAAAAGGTTTGTACAGGGTGCAAACTAAAACCCTGCATTGTTTACAAAATTTTATTTCAGTATACTTTTTACAAAACAATATTTTATTTATTCTTATGTACACCAGAATGATCTCCGATTAGATATAAAAACACAATTTCTTGGGTTTTTTGAAATTCTCCTTTTCTTGGGATATACAGGGTTTTTCCGAAAATATTGACATGGCATTACAAAAACAATCCTAATTCATTAGTGATAGTCCAAATCAAACTCAATGTGGTAATTTTTTTATTATTTCTAATGCCCCTATCAGGAAAAAATACAATTACAACATACAGGAGTCTGAAAAAGTTTACAGTTGGTTTCATTCCTAAAAGTTCATTATTTTGCATGTTTTTTATGCATTGAACATTCAGATATCGAGAAAATAATTAATAAATTGTATTTTTTTGTATTTTGTTACTTGATTTACCTAAATTAGACTCTTTTACCGAAACGTTTCTTTGTATTCCTCCCTAACCTCACTTTTAAAGAAATTGGCAGCGCAAACGTATAAAGCTAATTTTTAACAATATTATGAAGAGTGTTTTTTAAATCCATTAGACTTTTTAGAGCCGATATATGTAGGTTGTACCTAAACATGTTGGCCCATTTTTACATACCTAATACAGAGTGAATCCAAAAATACCCCTCGTAGAATTGCTACAAACGTAAACAACATAAACGTTAACGTTATTAAACTTATAAAATAACTAACGAAAAATGTGGCCACCCACGTTAATATTTAGTTGGCCGTCCTCGCAGACAAATAACTTCACGGCATCTTCGAGGCATACTGCGTACTAAATTATTAATGAAATTTTGGGGCATGTTTTCCCATTCCTCTTGTATTGTTTCGGAAAGCTCATTTAAGGTTTCTGGAACAACATCTCTAGATCTCACTAAAAATTTTAAATGAGACCAAACATGTTCTATGATATTTAAATCCGGAGACTTTGCAGGCCAATCCATACGATTTATGTCATTAGCCTGCAAAGCTTCCGTCACAATTTGCGCTCGATGAGGCCGTGCGTTATCGTCAACTAAAAGAAAATCATGGCCATAATTTCTAGCAAATGGCACAACAATGGGAAGTATGACATCGTCTCTATAAACCACAGCATTAACTGTTCGCCTGGTAGTGAAAATGTCAGATTTCCCATTATATATTACGCCCGCCCAAACTGTGATGCCACCTCCGCCAAAGGCTTCTTGAGGAGCCATGTTTTCTTCGGCATACCTCTCATTCGGCTCTCTCCAAACAATAATTCTACCATCCGAGTGAATAAGGCTAAATCTTGTTTCGTCGCAAAAAAAACACTTTCTCCACTGATTTATTGTCCAATCGCGATGTTGCAGTGCCCATGCTAACCGAGCTGCACGATGTGGTGGCAACAAACGAGGACACTTCGCTCTACGTCGTGCTCTAAAAAAATGTATTTAATTTTATGCAGTGGCCCTAATAATTATTGAAAGCCCGCTTTTATTATTATTTAAACCATTTTTATATCTTCTCATGTAAATAAGATTAAGAATGGTTTGAAAATTTTTGCATGAGATTTTTTTTTTAATGTGAAAATTGGATTTTGCAGTTTAATGACTGCTATGATAAAAAGTTCTACCTTAAATTGTTTCTATTCAATGTCCTCCTTACAGTTCGATTAGAAACATGTATTCCAGTTACACGACGAAGTTCGTCATTTAGTTTTCTGGAGCACTTCGTGCGTTGTTGGCGCGTGTGACGTATTAAATTTCTATCTGCTCTTCCGACAATTTTTCTCACCCTTCCTCCACCATGCGGATATGCGTCACTTCCTGTATTTTCAAATCTTGTCTTTAGCCGCGAAATTAGGCTCTGGTTTACATTATATAAATTCGCGACGTCTTGCTGAGAAGTGTCTTGTTCCAAGAGCCTAAGAGCATTTTGCCTTTCGGTGACAGTAAGTCTTGGCATTGTTTATGAATAAGAAAAATATACGAAATAAATAATATCCCGAAGTAAAATGTAAAAAAGTATGTGTACAAAACGGAAAATCGAAACGTCAAACAAGGAAAAAATGCAAATAAAAAAATTCTCGTTTCCCTAGAGTCCATGGCCTTCCTTTAACATCAAAGTCTTTTAGCAAAAAAAAAAAGTACAGCCATTAAGTTAAGCAATTTCCAATTCCTGTATGTTGTAATTGTATTTTTTCCTGATAGGGGCATTAGAAATAATAAAAAAATTACCACATTGAGTTTGATTTGGACTATCACTAATGAATTAGGATTTTTTTTGTAATGCCATGTCAATATTTTCGGAAAACCCTGTATATCCCAAGAAAAGGAGAATTTCAAAAAACCCAAGAAATTGTTTTTTTGTATCTAATCGTAGATCATTCTGGTGTACATAAGAATAAATAAAAATTGTTTTGTAAAAAGTATACTGAAATAAAATTTTGTAAACAATGCAGGGTTTTAGTTTGCACCCTGTACAAACCTTTTCCAGTCATACCTGACAATCCAGCAGCGAAGGGTATAATCTACACACACTGGGCAAGCTAACATCGAAAATCGAATTTTAATTTGGCTTACCGTTTTTAAAATATCGAACCTTAAAAATACCCCCAAAAATTACGTTATGCACTTCGAATGTCCAGCACTTTATTTGAGGTTAAGGTAAAAATCAAGTTTGGATGACGTTTTGTATTATGGGAACACAGTGTTGCCACATTTATTATTTTTTTGGTGTTTTAATTCTTTCTTGTGAAAATTTGGCATTAAAGCTGTTAGAAATAATATAATTTCTTCTTGTGGCCATGGAGTAGTGAAATACGTTCTCGAACAGGTTTGCTCAGTTTTAGGTTTTATCAATATCTTTTTAAATTTTTTATCTTTGTTGAGCTTTTCACTGCGACTGCGCGATTCGTGTTGGTATAAAATTTTAGCAACCCACATACAACTGACATTTTATTATGCAATTTTTCAAATTTCAATAATTTTTTTTTTAAGAAAAGTACTGAAAATTCCGCAAATTTTTTTGCAAAAAAATACTATTGGAAATATTTATTTTTCGATGACATGTGAAAAATTCTTAATTCGGGTGCCCGGAAAGCGTTCCGGACCCTAATCGAAGAAAGTTAAAGACTAAAGATTTGAGTGAAAATGGAAGTGCGAAATGTGATTTATGATTTATATAGACTAAAAAGAAATGTGACCCTTCCAGTGTTAAAGGATGCCCTAAAATAGCAAGGTATTTTGGAAATAGGACTTGCTTCGTTATCAAAATTAATACGAAACTTAGGTTATCGTTATAGAAAATATTGTAACAGACGGTTTTTATGTGAACTGCGCCAGCAAGTAAACGTCCTCGATGGTGTGGGATATTACAAAATAAAATTCTAGGACCATTGCTTTTTCGGGGAGCATTAACTGGCCAGCGCTATCTTAATTTTTTAGAAAATGAAATCGAAGATATTCTCGACGAATTTCCACTTGAAGAACGTCGACGTATTATATGGAAACAGAACGGAGCGCCTCTCCATAATATAATTGAAGTTCGCAATTTTTTAAACCATCAGTATAACGAATGGATCAGTGGATATGGAACGTTACATCGGCCTGCAAATAGCTCAGACCTCACACCTTTAGATATGTTTCTTTGGGGTCATTTGAAAAATGTCGTATACAGCCATCATAATGAAAATATTGAAGAAATTCAAACGAAGGTGGGAAATGAAGTAAAAAATCTGAACGAAAATGGTGCTGAAGGTAATATAAACATACTTCAGAGGCAGAGAGAGATGTATGAAAAGTGCGAAGAATTAAATGGCGTACATGTTGAAAATTTCATTTGATATTTATTTGCCAATGTTGCCAACATTTATCTGTTTATGTTAAAATTCATTTGTTATTGTTTATTGTACTGGTTATTGATTTCAAACAATAATTGGGTCTCCGGTGGCCGAGTTGGCACGGCGCCAGCTTTGCAACCGAGAGGCGCAGGTTCGAATCCCGCTTCGCCCATAGATATTTTGTGATTGTTAACTGTTGGAAGGTGGTCTTCCTCGACCGAGGTGGTACCACACCCACCACCCAACCTTAGGCTGGTGAAATCCCTACGGATGTTTCCAGCTCTGGATGTGTGAGTAGATTCCCCAGTACACCCGCGGTAGACTTCGGTCGTCGTGGGCTGTCAGAAGATAAGAAAAAAATAATAATAACTAATAAAAAGGTAGCAGGTATTTCGTTCGCAACCTGGAGAGTTACGTTTAGAGTATATTTATGCAAAATAATTTTTAATTTGAAATATTTCAAAAACGATTGAAAAACCGCATAGGGTATGTTATAAAAAATATGTCTAGAACTTCTCCTAGAATTCAAAAATATGATAAAAGTCATACTATCCCATTTAAAATAATCGAGAAAATCGATGTTTTTTACTATATTTTTTTATTCGATGCTCAATTATTTTGCTGATAAGATATATGAATGATCCCTAAAAATCCCCAAAACTTTGATATTTAATATTTTTCCCCATCTTTAAAAATAAAAAAGTTATAAGGCCTGTTCACTTTTATTTGGATATCCCTGTACATACTTAAATTGCAATGCAAATTTGTAAAAAAATCAATTTTAAATTCATATACAAAATTTGGATGTCTTAGCAATGGTGATCTGATCGGTACGCTTTTAACAGTTCTCCTTTAAAGTCGGCAACCGAAAGCTCGACACCGATACCTGCTAAAATAGAAACCAAGGGCGTACAAGATTTAACTACGCGAACAAACATTTTTTATGACAGAAGCCCCAGGACTTTTAATAAGGTAAGGTAAAATATTTCAGGTTAATAGTCCAATTAAATTGCAATATACATAAAGATTGATGATCATCTGTATTTCGCAGGCTTCCCGGATTTCCTTTAGGGTTTTATAATTTATTAAGGCAATTTCCCAAGATATCTTTAAGGCGATCAGTTGGGCTGGCGAAATTAAAATTAAGCTGATCTACTATTATTAGACGTGTCACATTTACGATAGGACAAGTAAAAATATAACGGGTACGTTATTTCGTAGGAAAGTATTCTGGTGTAGTCGCCACATAACTTTCTGTACACTCAGCTCCACTGTTGATTAGTAATAAATGCGAGACCTGTGAATATCTTATATGATTTAATACTCTGCGTGGCATGTAGCTAAAGGTTATTGTTTTAGGTATTTATACTTTTTGAATGAAACAAAGCTTTGTATTAGTAGGTTATACATAGGGAAATTACTCTACTCCTCCTAATTTACATAAATTTAAATATTAAAATTAATGAGTTTTACTCCATATATTATAATTAATTAGTTTTAGTCCATATATTAAAATAATATTTTTTTTACCTCCGCCTCTGAACTGAGAGACCCAATTAGCATATCATAATTAGTTTAACTCCCTATAATTAGTTTACCTCATAATAATTTTACTCCGCCTAAAATTTTCCTCTGCCTCTGAGACGTATGTGTATTTGTGTATATCACGAGATTAAAAGCGTAAGAGTGAAAGTTAAATTTTACTGAATCCTTGTGACCAATCTAGCCTTATAAAAGCATTTCGCTTTGTGTCTGGAAACTACATTTTAAGTTTGCAAAAGCAGCAGTGTAAAGTAAATTAAACTATTTTATTAAAATTGACAAAGTTTAAAAAATTACTAATTAAAAATTTGAAATGGAAGAAGAATTCGAAATCATGGATGTTATCGATGTAGAAGAAATTATTCCACACTTCGACTACAACGTCTCTCCAGAACTGGGTCCAGATCCTTTTGTAGAACGTTTTTTAAAAATAAATCACGAAGATATTAACAATTACGCAACCATAGAAACGGAATCGGGTGATTCCGACATGGAATTTGACGAAGAAGATAGTGTTGGTACAATGCGTGTATCTTTGATGCGTCAACCTGGACAAGTGGACTATTTAGAAAAAATATTCTGTGTGACACAAAGTTACGTCATTATACAAAGTATTATTTCCAGTGAACGACGTAGTGTTTGTTATTTTTGCTTTTACATTCATCAATTTTTTTTTGAAATGGGATCCTACAGTCATGTCAATACGCATATAAAAAGAAAACTAAGACATTCGAAAAAAGACGTACATTGCTATATTTGTAAACGATCACTATATCTAATAATTTTGCCAACAACCTGTCTAATTTGTAATAGTGGATATAAAATAAGTGATACAGATAGGGAAACAAATATCCCAATTATACCACATTAAATTTATTGCTATTGTATAATATAGTAGTTTACATAAAATTAAAAAATATATATAATCTTTGTTAATGTAAAATATTTTACTTTATTAAATATACTGTTGCTTTTGCAAACTTAAAATTAATATAATGTCATTTATTTTCTACAAACCTTGCTTTGTTTTAAATGTTAGTATATGCACTTTAATTAAAAAATTAATACATGTACAACCAGATTCTCAAACATTAGTCCGGTCTAATTTGACAACCGAAAGGTTTAAACTGACAAGTGTAAGAATAAGATAACTCATTATGAATTTATTACTGTGTTTTTTACAAATTTATAAAGGAAACAACAATTTTATTATGTACTTTCGACTATAATAGAACTAAAAATTATTACCTTAAAATAATTTAAATACCAAGCAAATCGCTGAAATATCAGAATTATTTTTAATGACGAATTATTAACAGTGACAGGACTAAAACCTGTAAAGACATAACTGATTAACTATAAGGTCTTAATTTAAACTCATACTAAATCGTAAACCTTCTTAGTGAATCTAAACATTAATTACTACACTATATTTAAAATTAAAATTTTTTCATAGTTACAAGATCTAAAAATTAAATTATTTTAGGGTTAAAAATGTACAAAGCACCTTTAAAATATTTGTAACTAAGCAAAATTGGAAAAACACTTAACATTACCTTAAAATTGTCTCTATACACTATTAACAGTCCCTAATCACACATCTAGTCCCGATACGTCCTATACAAATCAGCGGGAGGAACCGTCGTACTGCTTACCTCGCTGATCTGTAAGGGAGGGTCGTCAGGGTGCTCCGGCTGTTGCTGTAGCTCTTCCAGTTCCAGCTCATGTAGCCGCTGCAGAGCGACCTGCCGCTGCTCCATCCGAGCTAACAGCTCTCGGTGGTGCTGCACAAGCTGACACAGCTGGTGAATAAGCTGCCCCTGTTCCATATTCTGCTGCTCGAGCCGCTCCTGGTCTTGCAGGAGCTGGGGTAGCGTTCGCTGCAGCACGGTTACGTGCACCCTGTTTCCTTCTAAACGAAGCAAACGTCCCCTCCAGTACCGGGCTTGATTTGATTGATTTGACTGCATAATTAAAAAAAGTAAAAATAAAAAGTAAAAATAAAAAATTAAAAGTTTAAAAATAAATTGACGTTATTGAGATAAAATGACTTGACTAACTGATTGAGAAATAGCTTATGTATACTTTAAATATCCGGAGAAACCTTAAAAAACCAAAGATTTCACTTTTGCTGGGCGAGTTGCAGCCTCAAAATTTCGATCAGTGTCGTCTCACACTATCCCAATCATTGTTTAATATTATTGGTTTGATAATTTTTACGTTTACAATACGTGGCGTTACTTATACTAATTTGCGAGTCACGTGAGCATAATTTTGTACCCGTTTATTTAAACATAATTATTATCTTTAATTAGTATTTTCAATTCACCTCCTTAATACGAATAAATTAAAAATGTAATTTTTTTCTACAAGTTTAAGCTAGGGGGTGTGCACCCCTTAGCTTTTAAATAGAAGAAAGTCAAATATATTTCTTTTTAACTAATAATTAACGTTTAAAATAATTATAAGCAATTATTTTCTTTATTTGTATTGTAAAAAACCCTTGTGGACGCCCATGAAGTTTAATATACGGCTGGTTTTCTCTTTATCAAGATGCAGTTTGCAAATGTCGCGAAAAAGAAACAGAACCTTCACAGCATTCCATTAAAGCCAATATAATTAAATACACTCATAAATATACTTGTCCAAAAAAGGAGACATAATTGCAGCTTGCGAAGGTAGACGAAAAAGGAAGGCCGCTAACCGATCAGGTCAAGATACGCTCTAAAAGTACCGTGAGAAATCAACCTTTTGAGCGAAATTAGGGCACCGGCAGGTGTTTTATTTTTAATTTTAGAAAATATGGCACACTTTAAAGTGGCTTAATTTGTAGAATAATTTAAAACATTGTCTAAATGTACTCTCTTACACATAGGCACATAGTACTAGACTAGTAGTACTAGAAACAAGAAAAATGTAGGACAGATATGTCCTATATTTGTTTAGCTTGGAAAATTTTGTATAGATAAATTTAGTGAGGGAAGCGGTACTACCCTACAATTTTTTGAAGATAAACAAAGAAATTTTTACACATTAATGCATGTCTGGAAGCGTCTATTACACGCTTTAAAAGTACCGTGAGAAATCAACCTTTTGAGCGAAATTAGGGCACCGGCAGGTGTTTTATTTTTAATTTTAGAAAATATGGCACACTTTAAAGTGGCTTAATTTGTAGAATAATTTAAAACATTGTCTAAATGTACTCTCTTACAGATAGGCACATAGTACTAGACTAGTAGTACTAGAAACAAGAAAAATGTAGGACAGATATGTCCTATATTTGTTTAGCTTGGAAAATTTTGTATAGATAAATTTAGTGAGGGAAGCGGTACTAATTTAAGGGGTTACGCCACCCTGAAATTTTCAAAAAAAAACGAATTTTTTTTTGGCTGGCGTAGGTCATCATGAAAACATTAGAAGATCCCATGTACAGTCCAGGTATCGCAGACTGAAGAGAATTAAAAGAAATATTTGATTTTCAGACGCTGACTTTTTTTACTTTTTGTCAAAACGGTGTACACAATATCTCAAGATCTACTCACCCGATTTGACTCAAATTTACAACACTTCTTCTTTATCATATTATCTACGATGTGACATAGGATTTTCTCGATTGGATGTCTTGTGTAAAAGTTATAATTTTTTTAAATTCAATATTTTGATGCAAATTTCAAGCTTTTTTCAAACAGCAGCTATTTTTACAAAAAAATTTCCCTGCGTCACATTTTAGCTACTACCCTTTTAAATAAGAAAAAAATATTTTCTTGCTTTTCAGACAATGTCTAAGAGAGAAATTACGTACCAACAAGGATTTTCAAAAGATACTTATCGGCGCATATCTCCTTAAAAAAAAAATTTTAATCGTTAATATTGCAAATTGCTCACAAAACTACTATGTATATGTGTGAAATAAAGATTTTTTTATATACTTAATGGTTGCGTCAAACTTTTTTATTTTTCCGAGCGCCAGGGTGGCGTATCCCCTTAAGTGTACTTACAAATTTTCGTATGTATTTCTTAATTATTTTTATTGGGTCACTTTATAATTTTCACCACTAAATTAAATTAAATAGCCTAAATATCCTTAAGCTTTCCTAAATTTCAGGGACGCTTTAACATTTAGAGGCCACTCTGCAAAGTGGAATCGTTGATTTTAACCTTTCTGCATGTATAAAGAGTATATAAAATAGAAGTACCCGTAGTATCATTAAGCTGTTCACGCATCAAACAATTCAGTGAGTTTTTAAAATGAATACCGACCTATCCTGTTCAAGTCCTGCACCAATCGTTGAAAACAGTGAAAAAAAGGTAAAAATTTTGCAAGATATTAACATTCCAAGATCGAAAAATGTTCAATATATGGTAAAAAATATGTTAGAAAATAGTGCGCAGCAAAAGGAATTGACACATCATAAAGTTAAAGATAATTTAGAGAAATTTTTAGTTTTTAATAACAAAAAAAATAGTGACTCAATTTCGTGTGGACAAAAGGCACAAAGTAATACTGTTGATTTAGAATTAGAAAATTTTATTAATAAACCTATTGATACTGAAAATAATTTTAATGAGCATAATAAGGAAAATAAAGACATTGACCGACAAAATTACAAAAATTACGACGAACAAAATGAAAACTTAGACGAAAAATTTTTGGAAGATGTATTAGACACAAAAAATTCAACACTTTTTAATACAACAGATCAACCAGACTATCTTGGGCTTTTATCTAGTCAATTATTTAATGACAATTCAAGCGAAAATTTGATCACATCATCACAAATATTTCAAAATAAAATTTCTAGTACACAAATTGATTGTGAGACGAGTTGTACTAACGAAAGTTCTTATTCTAATTTAGTGAATAATATCTTGGATTTGGAGGAAAATAGTCTTTTAAGAAAACAAAATTTAATTAAAAATAATTTTGAAAACGAAAGTGAAAATCAAAGGTTTATAAGTAAGAGTTCGCTTTATAGTGACGCTGAAGAAAATATTTTGGATGATGATAATGATGTCTCAATTATTCCAGCACAAAGAGAAAACTTGCAAAATTATAATAATTTTTATAAATTTGAAGAAGAAATGCCTGTCTATGAAGTCATCCCTTTAGTTGTGGAGAAAATTTTATTACCGGCTTCAACTCAGACAAATGCTGAAAATAAGACAGTTTCGACGCAAACTAATTCTTTTAAGAATATTTCTTTCGGCATTAAAAAAAAAATTAAAACCAAAAAAAATCTAAAAATTATTTCCAAATTAAAATCTTTAGCTTTTCTGTTAAATTCAATAATACCCTCTCAATTTGAGACAGAACAACATTTATGGAAAAGGATGGAAACTGTTTTTAATGATATTGTAGATAACCTTGAATAATCCCCTCCTTATTCCTAGCCAGAACTTACTATTTAGATAAACTTTTTCATACATTTCCTTTATTGTTTGTTTCTTGCGGGAACAGTTTCACAAGAAAAGACCTAAGCAAAGATGAAATATCAGTGCATCACATGCAAAAAAAGTTTTACCCGAAGGGATAATTTAATACGTCACCTTAATGGAAGCTGCAGCAAAATATCTCAAAAATGCAAACTTCAATTGCAAGAACTGAAAAATTCTAAATATCAAAAAACTTTTGGTAAGTAGTATTCATAATATAATGTTTTGATGAAAACAACACTGTATATTAATTATTTTTTCTTTTAAATTTAGAATGAAATCCAAAAAATAATATAGTTGTTGTGTGAAACTAACTAGACCAGTTTTAAACGTTTTATTATTTTAGATCTTTCTATACTTTGTATTATTTATTAAGTATAAAAAATTAGTTCAAAATTATTTTTAAAAAAATATGTTAGTAGTAGGTTAAGGGGAGTACTAAGCATGGATAGGTCCCCTTCCATGATTAGTAGTGTATGCATGAGTGGACCTCACATGATATTACCTCTTAGTAGTAGTAGGTTAATGGGAGTTCTACGTAAGCATGGGTGGGTCGCCTCCCATGATGTCCTCATACATTCCTGAGAAAAAAGCGTTTTTGTTGTTTTAAATAGATATTTTGTTGTAGAAGACCTTAAATATTGCCAGGAGTGTAGAAAATCTGTTAAAAAAAGTTTATGGTGCAGTCATGCCAAAACAAACACACACAAAAGAAACACATCTATAATGACAAGCGAAGAAGGAGTAGAAATAATTAAAACAGCCTTTCAAGAAAGAATTATATCCTATAGGGTTACTGCAAAAGGATTTCATATAAATATTGGAGATTTTTTTAATGAAATTTCGCCAAAAATTAGTAAAATAATCCAAGAAGAACTTGACAAATTTACATGCATAAAGCTAAATCTAGAAGTATTTGGAATGTATTTAAATCCTAGTGATGACAGCTATCACGTGAAGTCCTTTAATACCCCATTTAGAGTGTTCTGTAGCAGTTCAAATATAACTGCAGATATTGAAGAGATGATTGGAATAATGGATAGAAAAGCTGATGAACTAGCAGAAAAAGGCTCAGGTAATATTTTATGAAATTAATTAGCTATTTCTATAGAATAATGCTTTACATTATAAACAAAAATAAAATAATTAATTCTGTTTTAGGGTGGATCCTGCTTAATTGGTTATACGTAGAAGTTAATATCAACAAGTTTAATCCGCTAAGAGCTACATCTTATATTCCTCTACCTAAAGAGATAACGTCTAAAAATGCTGTAGTCAACATTCAAAATAATGACGAATTTTGTTTTGCTTGGTCTGTGGTAGCGGCACTATACCCCCCAACTGGTTTAGAGTATGAAGTAACCTCCTATCCTCATTATTCAACCGTTTTGGATTTAACAGGTATTCAGTTTCCTATAACAGTAAAGGATATTCCTAAATTTGAAATACTTAATAATATTTCTATTAATGTTTATACTTTAGAAAAAATTAAAACTGAATTTAAATTTGAGTATGAAATAATTGGTCCCCTACATTATACAAAAACAAAAAAAAATCAACATGTCAATTTATTGTTAATTGGTGATGATAACGGAAATTTCCATTACTCTTATATTTCTGATTTATCTAAATTAATATCTAAACAGTTATCTAAATATAAAGGAAAACATTTTTTATGTGATGGTTGCTTACAACATTTTAGCAGTGAAGAATATTTAATTAGACATAATGAGTATGATTGTGACTTTGTAAGAATAAATCTACCATCAAATGAATTAAAATTAGATAAATTCGGAAACCAAATTCCAGAAAACATCTTAAAATTTGAAAATATTCAAAAGCAAATGGAAGTTCCATTTGTTATTTATGCTGACTTTGAATGTATCCTTAAACCTCTAAATAATGAAGAAACTCACTTGGATCCGTCTACTTCGTACACCATTAAAAAATTTCAGCATATTCCTTATTCATTTGCCTATTACATAAAATGCTCATATGATGATAGTCTATCAAAATTTGAATTGTACAGGGGTCCCAATAGTGATCTCGTTTTTATAAATTACTTAGAGAGAGATGTACATGATTTATATAACAAACACCTTAAAGTTTATAAAAAAATGAATACACTTGATGGTATTGAAAAACTACGTTACAATTATTTAAATGAATGTCACATTTGTGATCAACCCATTATAGACCAAAAAGACAGAGTTTCAGATCATTGCCACCTAAGTGGAAAATGGAGAGGAAATGCGCATTCTAATTGCAATTTAAACTTTAAACAACCAAATTTTATACCAGTCATTTTACATAACTTACGGAATTATGATAGTCATCTCTTTATTAAAAACTTATGTCAAAATAATGAACGGATTTCTGTTATTGCTCAAAATAAAGAAAAATACATTTCTTTTGAGAAGCATATTAACGTAGACACCTATACCGATAAAAATAATAAGATAAAAAAGAAATTTATAAGTCTTAGGTTTTTAGACTCATTTCAATTTTTACCCTATTCATTAGCAAAATTATCTGAAACTCTAGAAGATCAGCAATGTAAAGAAGTGAGAAAATATTTTAATGATGGGAAAAAATTTGAATATATTCGTCAAAAAGGTGTGTTCCCTTATAATTATGTTAATGAATTTAACAAATTAAATGTTACATTTTTACCAAATAGGGAACAGTTTTACAATGATTTAACAGATGAACATATTAGTACTGAAGATTATAAAAGAGCAAAACATGTTTGGAAATTGTTTAACTGCAAATCTATAGGTGAATATTCTGATATCTATTTAAAATCTGATGTATTATTGTTAGCAGATATTTTTCAAAATTTTAGAAAAACTTGTCTAGAAACTTATAATTTGGATCCTGCGCACTATTACACCTTTCCAGGATTTAGTTTTGATGCGTGTCTGCGCTTGACTGGAATAAAATTAGATTTATTAACAGATACCGATGTGTTACATTTTTTTAAAGGTAGTGTAAGGGGAGGAGTTAGTACTTGTGTCAGTAGAAAATCTCTCGCAAATAATGAGTTAATTTCTGATTATGATGCTTCTAAACCCACTAAATATATTATGTATCTTGATGCAACTAATCTTTATGGGTATGCAATGTCTCAATATCTTCCCGAAAAAGATTTTGTTTGGCTTTCAGATGAGGACATTAAAAAATTAAATATATTGGATATTTCTGACACCTCTGAAAAAGGGTATGTATTGGAAGTTGATTTAGAATATCCTTCAAATTTACACGATATTCATAATGAATTTCCTTTTTGTCCTGAAAATTTTAAGCCCCCTAATTCTAAGATTCCTAAACTTATTCCAAATTTAAAAAACAAAGAAAAATATGTTATTCACTACACTTTGTTGAAACAATGTTTAAACCATGGATTAAAACTAAAAAAAATTCATAGGGTTGTACAATTTACACAATCACCTTGGTTAAAAAAATACATTGATCTAAATACAAAATTAAGAAATAATTCAAAAAATGAATTTGAAAAAAATTCCTATAAATTAGCTAACAATAGTATTTATGGAAAAACGATGGAAAATGTTGACAAAAGAATTGATATTAGATTAGTTACTCAATGGTCAAAAAACCAAAGAAAAGATGGTGCAGAAAATTTAATAGCAAAGCCCTATTTTAAAGATTATACAATATTTTCTGAGAATTTAGTTGCTATTCAAATGCAAAAAATGTTAATTAAGTATAATAAACCCGTATATGTTGGTTTTTCGATATTAGACATATCCAAAACTGTAATGTATGATTTCTATTATGGGTTTTTGAAACCTTTATATGGTAGCAAAGTTAAGTTATTATATACAGATACTGACTCCTTCATCCTAGAAATTGAAACAAAAAACATATATAATGACATTAGTCTCCACATAGAAAGATTCGATACATCAAATTATAAATGTAATAATATTCATAATATACCGAGAACCATTTCTGCTGTGGGTAAATTTAAAGATGAGTATGCTGGCGAACCAATAGAGTGTTTTTATGGTACTGGATCAAAAGCCTATTGTGTTAAGACACAAAACAGTTTACTTAAAAAGGCAAAGGGAATTAAAAAAAGTAGCATTAAAAACCAATTAGATCTTGTAGATTATAGGGATGTTGTGGAAAAGAACTCTAAAATTTTTTGTACTATGTACTTGTTTAGACCTCGGCTGCATACTATTTATACCGAATTGGTAAATAAATTAGCATTAACTTCTAAAGATGATAAAAGATTTAAAATTCCAAATAGTTTTGATACCTTAGCATGGTGTCACCAGGATATTCCATTTTATGAGTGGTTCATGGAGCATGAATGATAAAAATTATTTCAAGGTTAAGTAAAGACTATATATTTTCAAACAGAAACAAAATCGTTTTATTTCTATATTACTGAAATCATTATAATGTGTTTGGAATCATTTGATCGAGGAATTGATAATAGTTTATACAAAACTTATGAAAAAAGGATGTCTTCCTTTAAAGACTGGAAGGGTGAATTATGTCCAAAATTGTTGGCAAGTTCCGGATTTTATTATATATCCATCCTAGATGCTTGTAAATGTTTTTATTGTGGTGTAGAAATATTTATGTGGAAAAGTGATGATTGTCCAATTAACGAACATTATAGATTGTCTAAGAATTGTGACTTTATGGAATGTTTATGGTTTGCAAAAAATTGTAATTGTCCAACAAATATTGGAAATAATTCTTTGACAAATTTTAACTTTAATCAGTGTATTATGTTAATTTTTGTTTTATTTGTGTGTTTAAATATTGTAACCAAATATATTTAAACTCTTGTTAAACTATGTAACTGACAGTCCTTAGAATTATTTTGTCTTGTGAAGGTCTTTTCTTGTTTAATATATTTTTTAAACTATATTAGATTTTTAATCATGACCCTTAATCCATATATCCTTTTATATTACATTGCTAATAATATATTGTATGTGCATAATCCAAATAGAGTAACACATGCTATGGCGTGTTTTGGAAATAAAACAGATACTGCTTTAAGTAAGCATTGTCACTATATGAAATACAAACTAATTAATAATAATTTTACTTCAGCTTTTTCTCACTTAATGCAAAACGATGAAAACAATAGTAAATATTTTAAAATATTATATTATTATCCTAATAATACTATTTTTGACAGTAATTGGATTCAGAATTTGCAGACGGAAGAATGCTCAAATAATACAGAATGTGAAAGTATTAAGAAATCTTTAAAAAATGAATCTTGTAAGATAATCGGAATTTTAAACTTATCATTATCAATATTTATACTTTGTGTCTTGTCGATTATGTCAATAATGTTTTATAAATTTAATTATTAAGTATACTCCTCCTGTTATTTAAATAGTGCAAAAAAAAAAATGTTAACCTTGCGTTTTCATTATGGAAGGGGTATTAATATAAGAATAAATGTGACAAAAAGATCGCAGTCTACTTGGGTCTCTCAGAATGACCTATTATTCGAAAAATCAGTATTTTTCTAACGACCCAAAATCAAATTATTATAGTAGTGACATAAAAAAAGTAAATGAAGAAAAACTTTTAAACAACAAAGTGTTTTGCTTGAATAATTCCTTATCAAAATTAATACAAGTTGGAATAAGTTTGGAAGATTTCTCGGCTAAAATAAAAATTAGAAGCCAAAATGGATTCAGTATTACTTTAAGTGAAGAAGAGTGGAAAAGTCTTTTGAAATATCAGGGAGTAGTAGTAAATTATTTCTATTCATCTAACAACGAACCCTTTCCAGTCAAGATTAATGATCTTACTTTGTCATTTGAAAAAATTAATCAAAATCCTATTATAAAACTTCATAGATGTGATGGTGATTATTTGTATTTCGCTAGAGACACTACTGATAAATTGTGGGAAATACAAGAACTAATTAATTATAGAATTCAAATTATAAAAAAGCAGGAATTTGAAAAATATTTTGATGTGTTCCAAACTACACTCGTCAATAATTCAGTGGACTTGTTAACAAGTGTTTATAATGTTTTAAATCCCAGTCAAAATGCTAACAGTGAAAATGTTAGTACCATGTTGGAGATGTTATTGATGTATCCGAACGTGTTGGAAAATAAATTGAGAAGAATTGCTCCGAAAAGAAAATATTATGAAGAAATCAGTGAATATTAATGAAGACAAAAACAAACTTCACTTATTAGTTGTTTGGAATTATGCCTCAAGACAAGCACGCAAAAGTGATTATTATCAGTACTATCTGGATCGACTTCGTTTTGAAAAAAGAATACAAAATTGTGAAAAAATGTTTTCTAAAATATTAGATGTAAATCATAGAAATGTAATTTATAATGAAAGATTTAATAAAGAAATTTAGTTTAAAATAATGGTGTTTTAATTAAAAACTGTGTTTCTTGCTAATATTTATATATTAAAAATTATATTACAATAAAGATATATATAAATCATATTACAATACATCCTTTTTTAATATCCATGAATTATGTGATTTATCCAATCCTAACCATTTAACATATACCTTATTTCCTTTTTTTCTTAGTATTTTTTCAACCAAATATACATCAGGATGTTTTACCTTCTGTAACTCTTCTTCATAAAATCCACCTTCAATATTTTCATTTTTAATATCTTTTAAGAGATAAGTGGTTGGATTTGTTAACTGCACTTCCCTAATTTGAAAAATTTCAGTAGACCAGTTTGGTGTATATCCTTTATAGAATGCTTCCCTATGTTTAGAAATTCGAACAAAATCATTTAATATAAATTTATTTTGTTTGGGATCAATCGTTTTCTTATGTGTAAATGATTTTTTCATAATTATATTTGCGTTCTTCTCATTAACATTAGCAGGTTTGAATCCTGTTGTTCGATGTTTTTTATTATTATACTTTTTTAATATTTCAGGTAAAATATTCAACCACTTGTAATTACCTTGATTGCTAAAATGCTTCCACATCATACCTTTCAAGGTACGATTTACTCTTTCAACAATACTTGCTTTTAAATTTGAAAAAGTACTGTAATGATTTATATTGTAATTTTTCATAAGTTTTTGAAAATGTTGATTATAAAATTCTTTACCCAAATCCGTTTGCAAGTTTTTTGGTCTTGTAGTACTTTTTAAAATTTTGTCCATAGCTTCCACAACATCTTTTCCTTGTTTAGTCTTAATAGGTTCAGCCCAAGAATATTTGGAAAATGCGTTGATCACCACTAAAATATATCGATATCCTCTATTAAATTTTGCGTATGGTAGCATTTCAACCAGATCTGCTTGCCATAAATCGCTTAACTCTTTAACTATAACCCGTCTTCTTTTGTAATTTCTTCTAGCGGGTTTATGAAGTTCATTCACTACAGTTTCTTTAATATTTTCACTCATTTTAGTTTTTTATATTTTGTTTATGTTTTAGTTGTGACTGTCTGAAATATGTTGTTGGCTTTGTGTCAATTTTGACTCTATGTCTGAAATCTTAACTTCAGCTGCTATTATATTTTTTCGATTAAAAAATGCAGTATGATGAGCCTCCTTAGCAAAAGTTTTAAAATCATTTAAATCTTCTACAATTTTTTCCAAAGAAAAGGCTTTTGTGTATTTTTTAAAATCCTCTAGATCTTGGATGCTTTTGTCAACATTTTGTTGTAGTTTAGCAAATCGTTTTTCAAAATCCTCCACTGTGGTTTTCAAACCCGCCTGTAATAATTGAAATACTTTTTCTATATTTTCAATTGCTTGAACATTCTTTTCTAGTTTTTCTCTAAATTCCTCATATTTTGTGTTATATATACTTCTGAAATGATCATTCTGAAGTTTTTCAATTTTATAATTTTCCTTTAGTTCGTTAACTTCTCTTTTTAGAGGTTCTAATGTGACATTAATATTAAAACGTTTTGAAATGTGTCTACCAAATTTGTCGAGAGTCATTTTGAATGTGTAGCAAAATAATTACAACCTTTCCTTTTATACAATTATATTGGCCTCTTTTAATTCTTCAATAATAGAGTTAATTTCATTATTGTGCCCGGTGTGGCCAGCTGCTTTTGAAGCTAATAATAATTTTAACCTTTCAACTAATTCATTGGGATCATCGTAATAAACAAAATCTACTTTATTATTAGATAAATCCATGACACCTGTCCCTTTTTTTGTTAAATTTTTAAAATATTGTTGTATTTGTGATGTTTGAGCAATGGAAGAAGCTCTAGTTCTAGCCCTTGTAACAGGCGCTAGAGGTTTGGAGAATGAACGGGTTCTACCTCTAAGAGGATCTTTTAAAATCTCCTTATCTACAAGGTATGGATGAATAAGAGTAACATATTTTTCTGAAACTGTTCCGTGAATTTGTTCGTTCTCTTTATAGTTTTTTCGATAGGCATTAGTTCTTTTTAAAATATCCATGTAGTCGCCCACATCTTTAGCTTTGTATCCCAGAGGATGTTTTTTAAATAACAATTCAAATAACCCAGGCGTGCCTTCGTATGTAAGACCTTTTACTAATACATCTTTTCCTTGAAAATTTATTCTTGAATCGCCAATAGAAAAAGATTCATCTTTTATATTATGTCTAATTCCATATTTGTGATCGAATAAGCTCTTCGTATCTCTTATCATTTCATCTACATACTTTCTAGGCAGTGGATCAAATTGATCCAAATATATTTTATATGTTTTTGTTGAAGGTAAATTCTGGATATATGATCTGCTTTCTTCAAGTTGTTGTCTAATTCCTTCGTCGGATTCGTTGCTAAGATTAACTGGTGTTCCTTCAAAAACATCTTCCTCTTCTAAAAAAGAAAGTCCCATTGGTAATAAATGTTTATCATATGATGATACTCTTTTTTGTTTAGTTGGTGTAGAAGAAAAATAAGGTTGTGTTAAAAATGGCTGCTTTGTAGTTAAGAAACTTAAATTTTCCAACGATTCTTCTTTGATTTTTTCCTTCTTTAACTTATCTGTCAATAATTCCTTCAAAGGTTTTATAATGGGTTCTAATTCTCTTTCCTTTTGAACCTGAGATTGAAGTATGTCAGCTTTTAATGTCTGGAATTTTCGTTTAACTGCCTTTCTAATTTTAACTAATTCTTTTGCCGCTTTTTCATCCATCTTGTTCATCTGAGTTTTTGTCATATACTATACAAACTTGATATTGGCAAGCTATTTATAAATGAATAAAGGAATCAAATCCTTTACGATATCTTCCAGAATTTATATTTGAGTCTTTATCCACAACCAAGAATCCATATTTGTCTCTCCAACACAATAAACATAACTCTCTAAATTGTTTAAACGACATATCAATATTAACATGATCATCATAAATATGTTTCAGATTAGTTGAATCTTGTTGGAATATTATTAATAAATTTGCATTATCACGAATTAATTGTTTAGGTATAGATGAATACGTTTGACATAAATAAAAACAATCTGTATTTTTATGTCTTCCGAAACAAAAGTAATCTTTAACTATATTTTGATTACAACAAACAATATCGTCAAATATTATAATAGAATTTGGATTGATATCTTTTGGTGAAATAATATTTTCTTCATCTTAGGATTCGTAAAAACCAATTTCTTTGAGAGGCGTGAAGAGTTTTCTCAGATATTCATACTTTGGTTGATACAAGGATTTTGAATAAATAAATATGTGTTCAAATCGCAAACCATTAGGGTCCTCTATAATACTAATAAGAACATTAGTTTTTCCACATCCAGATGGTCCAACCACTAATCCCCTTTTACTATTTCCATCAAATAATTGTCCATGTTTTCGAAAATTATTTTTTGCGACATCATGATCTCGAATATTGATTGTATAGGATTGTTTTTCGATCCGCATCTTAGACATTAACTAAATGATTTTAAACTTACAGGTTTTTATATATAAGCAACTTGGTGTCAGAAAATTTTTCATTTCATCCAAAGATTTATAACATGACTATATCTTATCCAAATCGCATTAAACGCAAAAGGACATTCAAAAAGAGAGGAAGTGGTGTCTTAAATACACTAATTAATAAAATTCCTTTCGAACTGCATCTTCCAGGTTATAACTTTTGTGGTCCGGGAACCAAATTAGAAAAGAGACTTGCACGAGGTGACAAAGGAATAAATCCCTTAGATGAGGCGTGTAAAGTGCATGATATTGCATATTCAGCTTCAAAAGATATAAAAGGTAGACATGTTGCTGATAGTTTATTAGCTCAGAAAGCTTTGGAACGGTTCAAAGCAAAAGACTCAAGTTTTGGTGAAAAATCTGCTGCTTTAGGAATAAGTGGAGCAATGAAAGTTAAAACGAAATTAGGAATGGGGATGAAAAGAAGGAAAAGGAGAACAAGGGGTCGTAAAGGACGTGGAATTTCATTAAACAAAGCTATTTCACTAGCCAGAAAGGGAATTCAAGGAAAAAATATTAACAGTTTAAAAGCAGGTGCTAAAATAGCGTTAGCATCTATAAAAAAATATGGTAGGGTATCTACTCCAAAAAGGAGAATCCTACCAATTCCAAAATCTGGTGGATTCTTACCACTTATACCATTATTCGCAGGATTATCTGCTTTAGGCGCTCTAGGTGGAGGTGCAGCTGGAATTGCTAAAGCTGTTAATGATGCGAAAGCTGCAAAACAAAAATTAGAAGAAGAGAAAAGACATAATCAAACTATGGAATCTATTGCGGTAGGAAAAAAGGGAAGTGGACTTTATTTAAGACCATACAAATCAGGTTGTGGCTTATATCTTAAACCATACTCAAAAAACTGTTAAACAAAATACCTCGAAAACCGCTCACAAACATTGATATAGTTAAATATGTTAAACAACTAAAAATACCATACTTTCGAGGTATTTTTATGAGAAATAAACTACCAAAAAAAATTAAAAAAACAGAGTGTGGAATAATTAATTTAGACGAATCTAGGGGGGAAGGAAGTCACTGGACAGCTCATGTTAAAAAAGGAACAAATATAATATATTTTGATAGTTATGGAAATTTACGTCCTCCGCTTGAATTAATTAAATACTTTTATAGTGATGGTAAAAACAACATAATACAATATAATCATGATCAGTATCAAAGGTATAATGCAACCAATTGTGGACAACTATGTTTAAAATTTCTTTATAAAAACATGTAACGAATATTTTCAAATTTATTCCTTAATAGAAGTCTAAAGAAACATGTCATATAGTTTTGTAATTAGTGGTAATTCTTCTACACTAACAGTAGAGTTTAACCCGCCAATATATTTAGACGAAAATTTTGAATATGTTATCGGTCTTATTAATTTTGAAACTTTCAATGCTATTCCGAATATTGATGCAACAAATAATTTGTTTATTTATAATCAGACGAATGAATTTAGAATACCATTTGGAAGCTATGAAATAGATGACTTAAATACATTGTTACAAAAACATCTTGATAAAGAAGGCTTAAGTTTTCATCTTTTCCCCAATAATAATACTTTACGAACTCACATTAAAACAACTTTTCCAATAACTTTTCGAGAAGGCACGATAGGAAAAATACTTGGATTTGATAATAAAGAATTGAATGCAAATCAAGAATATATATCAGATCGACCCGCTGAAATTATTCGGGTAAACTCCCTAAATATAGATTGTAGTGTTGCAGAAGGATCTTATTTAAATGGAAAACCAGTTCATATAATTCACCAGTTTTTCCCCAGTGTAGGTCCTGGTTATAAAATAATAGAGTCACCTCAACACATTATTTATTTACCTGTAACAGTTAAAATTATAGACAAAATTACACTTAAAATACTCGACCAAGAAGGTGACATCGTCAATTTCAGAGGAGAAACCGTGACGGTAAGACTACATCTTAAGAAAATAGAAGAATAATGGTTTTTTTATATAACAAAAAGACAAATTTCGCTCATCAACAAAAGTTTAATATAAGTAAAGTCAAGCAAAATTCAATCAGTAAGAGGGTAAACTCTAAGGCGTTAACATCTTCTAACCGCAAATTTCTCGTATCTATAGGTTTCAAGCTTAAAACAAAACAATAAAATGGAACACTTAAATGTGAAAGAAAACATTCTTGTAGATGAATCAATAATGAGTTGGGAATTACTTTCTTTCGATCCATTTAATCCAAATAAACTAGGACCAAATGATGAAATAAGAATTTCTTTGCAACAAACAGGAAAATATCCTTTACCCTGTAAAAGTGAATTATACTTAGAACTAAAGGTCTTAAATGAAAATAATGAACCATTAAAAAATACCTTATTAATTAATAATGCACCAGCATTTTTATTCAAGGAACTGAGATATGTTTTAAATGGAGTTACTATTGATTCTGTACGGGATATTGGAATAACTTCTACATTAAAAGGTTATGCATCATTTAATGAAAATGAAAGTGTAAAACTTCAAAATGGTGGTTGGTATCCGAAATCTAAAAAAGGGGACAAGATTATGACTGATGAACAAGGAAATGTTTCTCTGTGTATTCCTCTAAAAATGTATTCTGGATTTTTTGAAGATTATAATAAAATTATTTTAAATTCACAACAAGAATTAATTTTGATAAGGAGTAATAATGATTCAAACGCGTTAATATCAACGAGCGATAATGAAAAACCAAAAATCACATTAACAAAACTTTGTTGGCGAGTTCCCCATCTTACTGTAGGCATTCCACAAGAATTAGCACTTACCAAAATTGTTGACAGGAACAGTGATATTATTATTACTTTCCGTAGTTGGGAATTAGTTGAATATCCTGAATTATTAGAAACCACGAGGCACAACTGGCCTGTTAAAACTTCTACAAAAGTTGAGACGCCACGCCATGTTTTAATCGCTTTTCAAAAAGATAAACGTAACAACCTTAAAATGGATATGAGTAAATTTGATCATTGTGAACTAAGAAATATAAATGTTTATTTAAATTCTGAAAGATATCCTTACAACGATCTTCAGTTAGATTTTACAAATAATAAATTTGCAACATTATATGAAATGTTTTCCGAATTTCGTCAAATATATTATAACCAACCGGTAGAACCAATCTTCAGTCCAAAAGATTTTAAAGACAACGCACCTATAGTTTATATTAACTGTTCCCATCAAAGAGACTTACTTCAGACCGGTCCAGTAACAATGAGAATTGAGTTTGAGACAAAAGAAACAGTTCCAGCAAAAACATCAGCATATTGTCTAATAATTCACGATAAAGTATTTACTTATAATCCACTAACTAAAATAGTAAAACAACTGTAATAATTATCCCCACTCCAGTTTATAGACTAAATTTATTTCAATCACATCATTCTATAGTTCTAGTAATAATTATGTATTCAAAGGTGATACACCAATGACTTCATCTCAAATGATACATATTGAAATTTTTATTAAAAAAATAAAAATTCTAAAAAAACAAATAAGAGAATACTCTCTAAAAAAATATATCTGCCAGCAATTTTCGTTGCTAAAAATATGCGACTAGTTTTGGATATACAAGGATTTAAGGATGAGCGAAACAACTTTATTCCCAAAGAACTGGCTACGTATGATGGAAGCAGAATTAGTCATTATGTCTTTAAACAACCCTATCCATTAAGTTTTCTTTCCCCTGATTTACACAAGCAAGCTACATGGTTAATGAAGAATCATCACTGCATCAATTGGAATGTTGGATATACCCCATTCCACTATTTTTCCAATATTGTTCAAAAAATGACCGAAGAGGCCCAATTTGTTTATGTTAAAGGAAGTGAAAAGGCTAACTATATTAGAAAATATTGTAAGAAACCTATAATTGAAGTAGATGAACAACCAATTCTACATCCATCAACACCTAAATGCTTTTTCCATATTAAGTCGCCGTCTATGTGTGCACTTTCAAATGTACTGTATATGTATGATAATTTTTTTATGAATGAATAAAAAGACTGATTAAATATATTACTGTTTCATTTCTCCATATGGTAATTCTAATACATACAAGTGATTACAAGTATAATAACCTCTTAAACAACCCCATTTTCATTTAAAAGGGACTAACATTAAATACATTATTTCCACAAATCAATAAAAATATTATTGTTCATATTTATTTTTTAATACAGAAATGTAGTCATATAATTCTAACCGATAAAATTTAATCACTAACTTTACAAAATCCTTTGTCTTTAAAAAGTCTAAACAAGCTTGCGCTGCTTCTTGACATATTGATGCATGTTCCATATATTTTATGTATAATATTACATCTTGCGCTTCCGTATCCTCTTCAGCTCCAAGTGCATAATATTTCGAACATGCTTCTGACATAATAAGATCTTCATACATTTCACTGACTAAAGTCTCCATATTTACACTTCACCAAAAATCACAAAATCACTAAGACCAAAGTTCGTCACATTCTTTCTCAGCTTCCTTTATTAAATTGAACACCTCCGATTCACTATCTGAGATATATTTTTTGAAAGTAAGCACCTTCCTAGAAAATCCATTATTTGAAAAATTTCTTATTAACTGTAGAAGATCTTCATTTTCATAAAAATCACGACAAATATCTATACCCTTTTCAAAATATTCCACCGTATCAGTGTAAAAACGAGTCCATTCTGGTTTACTTTCTAAAGCAAATCTTTGATACCAAATACTTTTATTAATAAACTCTTTTTCTATTCGTTGAACTTCTTGCAACACTTCTTCATTCACAGACATTTTAACCTTACTGAAAACTAAAACTAAATTAAAGTATCACCTCTATGCACAACTTATACATCTCCTGTCCCTCTACTTTGATGGTTAGAGTGGGATTTAACCTTGTTTTTTTTAATTGTGTATGTGACCAATCAATGTCTTGCGGAGGTAAAATTTTACATGGAGTAAAATTATGAGGTAAACTAATTATAGGGAGTTAAACTAATTATGATATGCTAATTGGGTCTCTCAGTTCAGAGGCGGAGGTAAAAAAAATATTATTTTAATATATGGACTAAAACTAATTAATTATAATATATGGAGTAAAACTCATTAATTTTAATATTTAAATTTATGTAAATTAGGAGGAGTAGAGTAATTTCCCTATGTATAACCTACTTGTATTAAGTGCAAATTTTTAAAATTTATTAGCAGGGCGCTTTCGACCTTATAGGTCATCATCAGTGCTTCCTGAAAGTAAGGAATAAACAGGTTTAGATACAGATTAAGAGTTTAATTTAGAGTTAAGTTTTATTTTGAAATTTAAAGGAGAAAAAAATTTATTTTTATTTTTATAGGTTATATATTTTTTTATCTTCGGACAGCCCACGAAGGTCTAAACCTAAGTACTCTAGGTACCGTGGGTGTACTGGGGATATCCATCTCACACATCCAGAGCTAGAAACATCCGTATGGATTTCACCAGCCCTTTAGCAGATGTGTGGGGTGGTTAGTTTATTACTCACTTGTCAGGATGCCAGTCAGAAATATATTTGAAGGAACAACAGTAGAACATATTAAAATATTTTTACATCACAGTTAAAATCAAACAATCATTTTACAAAACAATTTCAAATTCGGCTTAAACGGTCACATTTTTGATGGTATAAGATTTGATAAATGATCATGAACCACGAGGTTGCTACATCGTTAGGGGAAAAATTTTTCTAACCAGAGAGACCTGGTGTGAAGCTTGGTTATAAATGCGCCAAATTCAAATTTTGATATCAAAAAACAATCATTTGTAAATGCTATCCCTATGAAAAAAGTGGGTGGTAATTTATGTTGTATTTAAATATTAAGTTAAAGGGAAAGTCTGAGGGATTCTGGATTGAAAGAAATCAAACTAATTCAAATCCAAACATTAAAGAAATGTTAAGAGCTTAAATCAATCGTATAAATGTGTAATGTTAGTAACATGTATTTAGGGGGAAGTAAGTAACAAAAGATAGAAGTAGATGGGTGGAGGGGTTAGATTATCCAACGGGGAGAAAGAAATTGACATTAAAGTATCAAGGGTTTAGAAACTCCAAAAATAGAAGAAAATTGAAAGAACGCATTCGTTAGGGTTGTTAAGAATTTCTGGTAAATGATTTAATTGTTGATGAGATGGTGAATGAATATTAAAGAATTTCGAAATTTCGGAAATTCAAAGAACATCAAATTTCATCAAGTGAATTTGTACCGGAAGAAACAGTAGTAGATTTTGAGTAATCTATTCATAACGCAGTGTAAAAATGTTGTCCAAATACTGATTACAGGCTGTCAATTTCACCTAATCCAAGTAAATATCTTACAAACGTATGCGTATTGTATCATCAAGGGTCCATCAATTGACGAAATGGAAAATGTAACAAATAACAAACTCCCGCCAAGATCTTTAAAGTGTCAGTAACTTTAGATTTCTTTTGGCATCATTCAAATTTCTTTATGGATAAACATCCAGGGTGACAGTTATTCTTACTTTATTTACATGATAATACAACGTCCATATCTGCGGTGTTGTAAGGAATATATTGTGGGAATATGAGAAAGCATACATAGTAGTTGAGATATTTTTAAAACTTGTTAGCAGGTTTTACATTTTACCCTGATATAAGACTGATTTTTATTTCCAAAGAAATTTAAGTTGCAATTATGTATGGGTCGCCTGATAGAATTTCCATTGTGATATGTATTGTAGATAATTAAAACTGAAAATGCATAGGCTTCTTATCTAGGCTAAATGCAACTACCATACCGTTTAAAATATAATTGATTGTAGCAAACATAGCTATTTAGGGTAATACCATATGTATTATTACATAAATTAGTAATTATAATATCAATTAACAATTTTAAAGAACTGTTGTGATAAAAGACATTTGCGCAACGCAAATTTTGTTTATAATAAAATATTAACGTTCAGATTCACTATGGATTTCAGATTTCTTCATTAGGGCACGCGCTACCACCTACCTACATCTAGTTCCTTATTCTGTCTCAAAGTGGCAGCATCGACGTTTTTCCGTCTTAATTGTGTACACTGTAAGGTGATTGATCCTTTATAGCAAATAGCTAAACAACAACAATGTTTAAAAAAAGAAATAGTAGTGCCTAATGAGCACTGGATATTTCTCTTAAATTAAATGAATCTTTAAGTTTGCTACGTCTTGTATATTGTATTGATCAAACATACACTACCTTTTAATAAAGATATTGATATTCTATCCTATAAGTTTTTAGGCTAAATTTACGGCAACAGAAAATTGAATTTGGCTTCTGATGTATGATAACAAGGGTGCGGAACTTATCTTAATTGGCATTTTGAATATATTAATAAATATGAGTTGGCTGCGGATTGATATTAATCATATTGGCAGGTAACGGATATTTTGCTAAATATGTTTTCTCCGGTCAGATACGAAAATAAGTGTTTCTAATTTTGACATATAAGGCGAGCCTTTTTAACAAACCCGATGTCAGTTTTAAAACATCTTACTTTTCGTAACTAGTTACGAAAAGTAAAAGTAAAAAACTAGTGATGAAATATTAATTTCATAACTAGTTATGAAAAAATGAAACAGAAAAATTTTTATATTTCTTATTTCTTTTTTGACTTGCCGGGTACAACAAAAGATAAGGCATTTTGAGCTGCCTCTTCAATATCACTTGGGGTCTCGGAATCGGACATTTTCAACATTTTTTAAAGGAATAATTTAATTTGTGACGCGACACACTTCTACTCTACAGATAAAACTTCAAAATGACAGCATGACAACCCAGACAACTATCAACTATACCGTATCCAATTTATTTTGAGAATGATGACAGAAACCCATTTTACAACGGAGGGATCAATTGTCTCTCTCTCTCATGTTCTTTCTCTCTCATTTTTTCTGCTTCGTCTTCTTTCTCTCTCATACTCGTAAAATTTTTACAGCTGGTAGAAAGCTATGTTGTGATAAAGATAAACATGTCATATTATTTGAAGCCTGTCCCATAATATAAGTTGTTTTTGCAGTGTAAAAATATACTTAAAAAGTTTATATAAAGTATTAGCAGCTTAAATTCCTGTGTTCTATGGATCTGGGACTGACTCGCAACTATTGAAATATTACGCAAGGCACATATTTGTTCTCCTTTAAATTACTTGGACAGGGCGTTATGGGAATGTGTCACAGGAACGCCGACCCGACATAAAGATGAGAATAGTGGGCATTACAGAACATTTCTTTAGTTATTGAGAAAGTAGTGAAAATTGCGCCCTAGAAAAGTTTGGTTTCAGTTTAAAGCTGAAGTCACAGTGTCATTACAAAGTGTATCTATCCTTCTGGAACTAAGACTCGACATTTACAGTTAAAAATTATGAAACTACTTAGTTTATTCGATTAAACAATTTTTATCGCGTCTTTAACTGACACAAACGTCACTGTTCGCAGGTAGGCTGTATTATAGATCCCTTTTCATTATATATCGGAGAATAGGGAATATTTTTTAACCTTATTATACATTTCTTATCTTAATAAAAATATTTACTCATTTTTGCTATTTTTTCTATATTTATTTAAAACTTTTCCCCCGATTCATTTATTGCAAATTATTGGTTAGAGGGAGTATTGTTACTTGGGTAGGAAACAATTTTAAGTAGTATAAAATAAGAAGGTTAATGTGGCTATGCTGACATTGTTTTTGCTTAACAAAAACGAGATTTTTGCAAATGATGTTTGTGTTCAGTAAAAACAAAGGTATTTTGCTATAAAATCATAACACTTACGTAAGTAATTTGTATAAGTATTTTGTCAGGTTAGAAATTTATTTTTTATGACAATTCCGATTAAACTTTCACACTAGACAACCAGAAATAATTGCACAAACAAAGCCGACTGTGATAAAATGTTTGATTATTCTTTTCTTTTATTGGCAACAACATCGTTTTTATTTGTCTTTTACCAGTGCCCCTTTTGCTAACAAGGATAGAAAGAAATCGGATTCCGTTGGGAATTTTATCAGGAAAAAAAGAGTTTTGTGATGACTAATCTTTCGAAGTATATAACCAGCAATACTTCCACAAGCAAAGAAGGTACGATAAAAATTTGAAGAAATTCTTTTTTATTTGTCTCTGTCTAATGCACTTTCGCCAACATGGATTGAAAGATCTTATTCTCCCGTGATTATCAGGAAAGAAAAGATTAATATTGTGATCACCAAAATATGTTCTGGTGTAAACTGTCCATGGAACTGACCAACCAACTGTTCAATTGTTTTTTCTGTCATCATTCTCACATAAAATTTGAAACAATATAGGTACCTACAATATGAAAAAATTTCTGATGTCTAATGCCTACTTAGATGTTTTGATACAATAATTAAAATTAATAATTTTATTTACATATTTTTGTCAAAATTAGAAAAATTCTTGTATGAAACACGTTAGGAAATACAATTTTGCTTTTATAATCTTTTGCTCTTATAATCTTACCAATGTATTATTGACGTATTGGTACCAAAAGGCTATATTCTTGACAAAATGTTATTTAGAATTAAAAATTAAGTGTGTTTCGAAATGATTCACAAATATGTCCAGTATAAGAGTTGACAAGGAAGGACCCATTGGAAGGTCATCGATCTGTCTGAAAAATTTATCATTAAACTTACAAAAGCCCGAATCCAAACACTTTTGTAATAGAAAAAGAACACAAGATCTCTGAGCTGTACTAAGATTGGACGAATATTTTAATAGTTTTTCATTAATACGATAGTTTTGCATTCTGGGAAGGCTAGGGAACAAGGTTACAATATCAAAGGAGGCCAAAACAGAATTGTCCGGCAGCATAATGTTACGAAGTTTGTTAACCAATTCAATGCAATTTTTAATGCTGTATGTTGTTTAATAACTTTGTGGCTGTTCAATACAGGGTGCTTTGTAATGAATGCGCCAAAAAGCAATCCTGGATTAATCTCGTGAAAATAATGATATTGAGCCAAATATGCCTTAATATGTCTTATTAATGTTGCTCATTAATGAGATACAGGGTGTTAAAGTTCAGTTCTCAGAATTGTTATTTCTTTATAGCTCAAGTCGTTTTTGAGATATCGACGTGAAAAGTGGGAATCGGGGGTTTTCAGGGATGGGGAATACGATGGTATTCCATTTATTGACATAATATGTAGAGGGCGCTATTTACACCTTATACACTCATTATTTCATGCCATAACTTTCTTATTAGTACCGTTCTTTTATTTTTTATTGAAAATTTTGAAAGAGTGACGTTTTTTAAGAAAAAAAGGGATACTACATTTATTTCGATTAAATAAGCCGTTTTCGAAATATTTGCATTTATTCGTTCTATTGCATAGTCAAAAAATATTAAACATTAAAACTGAGATAACAGACTTGACTAACGAATAATGAATTGATCATGCACAAATAACAAAAAATCACTTCAACAAATGCGAAAAATGTCCACCATTCATTTCTATGCATTTTCTTAATCCCTTCACCAAATAGCGTCGTACTTGGAATAAAGTTCCTGGCTTATTCCCGATAACATTGGTGGAACCATGAATTTTTTGCAAAAGTTGCTCACGGGTACGGATTTCTTCTGTGTACCTACACTAAAGATTTGATAAAACCCCAAAGGAAGAAATCCAAAGGATTAAGATCCGGGCTACGCGGCGGTCATGGAATTTCACTGCCACGACCAAACCATCTATGAGGCAGCCATTCATCTAGATAGTTGCGAACTGCAACTGGATAATGTGGTGGAGCACCATCGTGCATAAACCACATGTTTTGTAAATTTAAAGGTATATCATCGAGTAGATCCCGCAAAACATTTTGAAGAAACTACAAGTACTGGTTACCATTAACCAGTTGCAGTTCGCAACTATCTAGATGAATGGCTGCCTCATAGATGGTTTGGTCGTGGCAGTGAAATTCGCTGGCCGCCGCGTAGCCCGGATCTTAATCCTTTGGATTTCTTCCTTTGGGGTTTTATCAAATCCTTAGTGTACACAGAAGAAATCTGTACCCGTGAGCAACTTTTGCAAAAAATTCATGGTTCCACCAATGTTATCAGGAATAAGCAAGGAACGTTATTCCAACTACGACGCTATTTGGGAAAGGGATTAAGAATATGCATAGAAGTGAATGGTGGACATTTTTCGCTTTTGTTGAAGTGATTTTTTGTTATTTGTTCATGATCAATTCATTATTCGTTAGTCAAGTCTGTTATCTCCGTTTTAATGTTTAATAAACTGGTCAACAAAAAAATCGGCAAAAGCTATTTTAACTCGACTTTTCAAACTGCCATAACTTTTTAAAAACTTAACTTTTTTGATAGCGGTTTTCGGATATCGATAGCTCGTCTTTCCCAGATTAAGTATCAAGAACTAATTTGGCAATGGAAACGGCATTTTCATGCTATACAGGGTGATTAATAAGGTAATGTAAAACTACTAAAAGTTTCGGTGTGTGCCATATTGCGAATAAATTTTTTTGGTCGTTCCGACATAGCGTGTTAGTAAGCTGATATTAATATCTCCAGACGTGTTCGCAGAAATTTCGATTAATGGTCTTTAACGGAAAATACAGGAGGAAACATAAAAAGCACACAAAATTTGGTAGCCTCATTTTTAAAACGCTGTAGCTCGAAAACGGATTGATAGACTTTGTCGGGCTTTTTAGGTATTAAAAGCCCTTTCGTGTAGCATTTTACCTAATAAACTGTATTCTTTTTCAAGGTCAAAATGTTGGCGTTGTATAGGGGTGAACCAAAAAGTGAATGAAAATCATTGTTAAAAATGATTTTTTTTAATTTGTGAAAATTGAGCGGTATGTGTTTGTTTTCTTCCAAAACTAGGGCGTTCTGTCCAACTCTTGATTAGTTATACAGCGTGTCCAGAAACCATCTTAACAAATGGAAAACATTTTATTTTTGTCTTTACGGGAGAAAAGTTATTTTTCATAAAAAGTTCTACATTGTGAGAAAATAGCATTGCCACTCAAAAATTTGATTTAAGACATACAGGGTATCCCAAAAATCTAAAAGTCCTAATCCGCGTGAAGCTAAAAAGACACAAATCGTTATTTAAAAGTAAACTGCCACTGTAAATGTACTAGAGGTAACTTTTATGTTAGCGAATTAGGTTTGGAACATACAGGAGGTCCCAAAAATAAAATTTATTTTTTATTATTGACTTTACAAAAAAATATCGTCATAAAAAGTCTACATTGTGAAAAAGAGCATGATTAATCAAAAACTTGATGTAGGACAATACAGAGTGGCTTAAAAAGCTGAAATTCTCAATTTACGTAAAGTTAAGGAGACACCAAATCTTTATTTAAAGATAAACTGTATGGAAATGGACGAAGGTTACGTGGAGGTTTAAATTTATTTAGTTATTTAGTCATGTTTAGTTATTTAATATGTTTTTTACCCTAATATTTCATTTGTTACTAAAATTGTATTAAATACAAGTAAACCTTCAATCACCCTGTACGTCTCATTTTAAGTATAAGTGCTTACTTATCACTTAATTAGTAACCTTGCACAAATACCATACTGGTTGAATTAAAATTTAGCTTACCCTTGTTTTAAGGCCAGTTCAGAGTTTTAAATTTTTTAGCCACCCTGTATGTCTTAGATCAAATTTTTGAATGGCTATGCTATTTTCTCACGATGCAGAACTTTTTATGAAGGATTACCTTTTTCGTAAAGTTAAAAATAAAAAAGTTCCGCATTTGTTAAGATGGTTTCTGGACACGCTGTATAACTAATCCAAAGTTAGACAAAACGCCCTGGTTCTGAAAGAAAAAACACGCATACTGCTCAATTTGCACAAATTAAAAGAAAATTTATTTTTAACAATACTTTTCATTTACTTTTTAGTTCACCCCTATACAACGCAAACATTTTGACATTGAACAAAACACAGTTTATTAGGTAAAACTCTGCACAAAAAGGGCTTTCAATTCCCAAAAAGCCCGACAAAGTCTATTAATCCGTTTTCCAATTACAGCGTTTTAAAAATGACGCTACCAAAATTTGTGTGCTTTTTCTGTTTCCTCCTGTATTTTTCGCCAGAGACCATTAATCGAAATTCCGGCGAATACGTCTGGAGATATTGATATCAGCTTACTAGCGTGCTATGTCGAAACGATCAAAAAAAATTATTGGCAACATGGCACACACCTAAACTTTTAGTAGTTTTGCATTAACTTATTAATTACCCTGTATAGCATGAAAATGTCGCTTCCATTGCAAAATCACTTCTTGTTGCTTAATTTGGGAAAGACGAGCTGTCGATATCCGAAAACCGATCTCAAAAAAGTTAAGTTTTTAAAAAATTATAGCAGTTTGAAAAGTCGAGTAAAATTCGCTTTTGCCGATTTTTTTGTTGACCAGTTTATTTTTTGACTATGCAATAGAACGAATAAATGCAAATATTTCGAAAACGGCTTATTTAATCGAAATAAATGAAGTATACTTTTTTTTCTTAAAAAACGTCACTCTTTCAAAATTTTAAATAAAAAATAAAAGAACGGTACTAATAAGAAAGTTATGGCATGAAATAATGAGTGTATAAGGTGTAAATAGCGCCCTCTACATATTATGTCAATAAATGGAATACCATCGTATTCCCCATCCCCGAAAACCCCCGATTCCCAGTGTTCATGTCGATATCTCAAAAACGACTTGAGCTATAAAGAAATAACAATTCTGAGAACTGAACTTTAACACCCCGTATCTCATTAATGAGCGACATTTTATTAAGGCAGATTTGGCTCAATATCATTATTTTCACGATATTAATCCAGGATTGCTTTTTGGCGCATTCATTACAGACCACCCTGTATAGTATAATAATGAATAAAAATTAAACCCCGAAACTCAAACTTATTTCTTTTTCAGGGAAGGTCAACAGTCACAAGAAGAATGGCATCGACTTTACGGACGGTGTTCCGGCAACGAGATATATCACATAGTTTTAGGAGACAGCAGGTTTTTCGGAGAATACGAAGGAAAAAGCTTTACGTACGCCAGTTTTCATTCTCACAGAAAGTAAGCTTATTTCTATTTAAACTTGTATTTATTAAAAATCCTAAATCGTTCGGAATACTAATTAGTCACCTGTAATTTTAAACGCTTTTTAAATGTAAAAACTAAACCTACAATTAAAACTAAACAGACACTTCTAGAATTCGTATGAGAAAAACTAATTTTACTAAAAACGCATCAATATATGAATTCGAAAGATTTTTTGAACAAACCTGACGAAATACAAGAGCGTGGGAGAATGCAGTTGCTAGACTGAGGAACTGGTAAACTTTCGTACAACAACAATATTTTAACGTTCTTGCTAATAATATCTAATAATACACTGCTTATTTAAAGTATACAATTTTTAAAAATCCTCATTGTCAGACTTGTTGGGTAGGTGGAAGGGATAGCCAAACTCGCACAAAAGAGCAATTATCGGTTTCAATTGTATCACAACTTGCCGGGTGGCTTTTTGTTTTTACTTATTTTATGAAGAGTATGCCCGAGACATATGGTTGCCAGACAAATTAAATGAGTAAAAACATTTGCCAGACTCAAAAGTCGTTTTAGAATTTCTAGTTCACAGTTTAAAGGGATAGTAATTAATAACTTACCACATAATTTCCTGTTCAATATTTGTTTTTACAAATATACAACTTTCGTATTTATAATTTTTTTTAATCTCCTATACTTAGTTAAATGGGCGTCAAAATATAATGAAAAACCCTGTATATAAAAACATAACGGAAGATCAAAAATAACATCCTCAAAGTATTTAATAAATTTAATCTTAATGAGAGACGTGTCCACCTACTTTCAAACTCATTATTCTTCTTACAGCATCGAAAACATTGGTGAGCACTTGGGGGGAGTCGTTAATCTCCTGAAATTTATTTGTAATTCAAGCCCGTAGGTTTTCCAAATTTTCACAATTCCATAAAAAAACGAATTTTTAATGTGTGGTCATAAAAAAGTTGCGTGCGATCGCAGGACCGTGGTGGCCACCTAACTGACATATTGCGACTAACGATTCGGTCTTAGAAAAATTCTTCCAAGAAATTTAAATTATCAAGAGTTACGTGAATCGGTGCGCCGCCGCCGCGCCGTCCTGCTAGCTGGAAGTAGCCTTGTCGCATCTCTTTATCGTCTAATGCGTTTACAAACTTTTCTAAAATTTCATTACGGTATTGCGCCGAATTGAGAGTCCCTTCAAAAATAATTGGTCAAATTAACCTTCTTTTCGATATGGCCGCTCACACGCCAACTTTCTGTGAATGCAGATGCTTCTCTATAACGAAATGTGGATTTTCAGAACTCCACATTCTCATTTGTTGAGAATTTACATAACCAGAGAGGTAAAACAATGCCTCGTCAGTAAAGAAGATTTTTTCAAATACGTTTTCATTATTATGGAAATTAGTCGTAAACCACTCTGAAAATTGCATTCGCTGCGGCTTGTCGTTTGGTAACAATTCTTAGACTGAGCTTAGATGATAAGCGTGCATATGCAGGTCACATTTCAGGATTGTATTGCGGATTCCGTAGGATACATTTACTTACTGTCTTTAATGCCGAATAGGGGTTTGTGGGTGCACATTAACAATTTGCCTCAATTCTTCTACTTTTTGTGCAGTGCAAACTTTGGGTCTCCCACTACCTTCCTTTTTATTCACACTTCCTCTTTCTCTAAACAAAGTCAGGTCTAGTCAAAACTTGGCTAAACTGGTCGAAAGCCATGGCTGTGTGTGGAAATTCTGTTTGAAAATCCCGAATGGCATCCCGTGTTGAATAAACCGACTGGCCATCAACCCTTCTACCATTTCTCCGTGATTATCATATTTAATTTTCTTAAAAATAAAAACTTCAGAACTTGACAGTTCTATTTTTCATTCGCCCATACCTTGTACCTATGTTACCTTTCAAGAGTAATAATTCAAGACACGCGTTATTGATTCCACGGCAAACTTTGAGGCCTTTTTTGTTCTTCCGTTATTTCATGATGCTCTATCAATAACATCGGTTTACATTTATTTTTCACCAACTGAAGTAAAAATAGCTACGCCAGAGAGTGAACTCTTTCTATACCTTGATATTATCTTTGTTTATGCCCCAGCCTTCCAGCTACTCTGTCTGGCAGAATTTATTCTATTGTTTAAAGATGTCAATAACACATTCCCTTAATCATAATCGGTTAGCTACCCAATATCTTTGTTATGAGTATTTTTGTTTAGATTTGCTGAGAATCTGTATATCTGACCCTAAACTTTTCTATTAATATTTAGGAAATATAAGCTAACAACAAGCAAGAAGCTTTACTGGCGTTTCGCAATCTAATTTCTAACCAGGGAAATTTGTAAGAATTTTTAGGTTTCTTTGAAAACAAGACTTATTATTTGATTTTAAAGATTGTAGTCAAATATTTATATCAAGTTTTCGCTTAATTAACAAAGTTTCCCATTTACCCTTCTGCGAAAGTCTACCAACTTTTTTATTTTTAGCTTTCAAATGCTTTGATCAAACATACTCAGCGTAAAGTACACATTTTTTATTTTGAATCTTCGACGTTTCTTTTTCACAATTCTGTTTGGTACGAGTATGATCTACCGCTTGTGTGAGTTCTGTAAGAAAATATTAACTATCAAAATAAAGTTTAAATACAAGAAGGAAATATTTCATCCATTAGATATACCAACATGTAAAAAAAACTTTAAAATTTGGTGAAAATTTTTTTATTTTTGCTAAATAATGATGTCTCAAGATTTTATTTCTTTGAACTTTTTTGCTTTTGATATATGTTTTTCCTTCTAGCGCTAGAAAAAGTATTGTATTTGTGAATAAATCGCTTCTTTAGATTTTTTTCTCATATCTTTATGTTTTGGAATTTATAGACACAAAAAAAACATGCATTTTCCGTTGTTTGTAGACAAGGTAAACACCCTAAATATACATTTTTATTTTTTGTTGCTTGGTATAGCTAGGGCATTTATTGCTTAACATATATTATAATAAAAGTATTTTTTGTCGCCCAAACTCGGAGTAGTCAATCTAAAAAAACTAAAACTATGTTTTGTATAAGTAGGTTGTTATTATTTATAAAATTAAGGCGGTTTTATAGAGGGTGTAAGTTATAGCTTTGCTCAGCTTAATTTAAAGCCCTAAAAAGCATTAAACTTCTGACCATAGGCGTCGCATCCCCCAAAGAATGAAAATTCGTATTGTTTTAAATTTTTAATATGATCAAATAGTATATATTACAGCTTGTTTATTATAGTTTACATTGATAAGAGGTTTTTACCTGTGATTTTGCCTGCATAGAGCACATGCATCAAACATCGAAAGCGGCATTCTTTTAGCAGGTGGATAGAAATATTTTCATTGGCTCAAGATATTCCGCTGTTCTTGTCTAGAACATTTAAATTTGCAGTTGCCTTTGTCTTTTCGAGATAGCAGGGCTCGACCCTGGCGGCTATCTCTAGGGTGTTGCCAGTTCTATAAAATTTTCGTAAGTATAGGAGATACATAAGGCTTTGTTAATTAGTTTTTTAACAACAATGAAAACCCTGTTTATTTTGATTTCAATTATTTTTTTTTATAAATAATATTCCTTAAGGACCCAAAAAATTATTATAACATTAATGAATGGCTTGTTTTTTCTTTGACACTCAAAACTTCTTGGTTCAAAGTTCATTTGCAAACCAGCTTTCAAAGAGAGTTACTAACTAACAATTGAATACTGATATAAAAAGAACATTTTTAATAAAAAATGACTTAAAGAATTTTTAAAAAAGGACCCAACCTGACAGCCTTGTTATGAGGTCGGATTTTTTTCTCCAAATGACATTAAAAGCGGCCTTTTAATGACAATTGGCAGGCTTAGAAGTTGTACTTTTAATGCCTAGGCAGAAAAAGTTCGTTGCTAGGCAACCTTCCAAGTAATAATTTAAATCAAACTGGTTATTAAAATTGACAATGACAAAGTAAACAGTAAACAAACATATTCAACAAACATCATCAGCGGTAAACATAGTAACGCAGGGCCCGGTTACCTTTGATAAAATAATTTAGTTATTTGGATATTGATAATGAAACGCAATTTAAATATGGAAAAGTCGATTTTGCGTGGAATTGGAACAAATTTGAAGAAAAAATTATATGTTTCACACGGCAGAAAAGCAGATTTAATGCCTTGGCTGGTTTCATAGCCTCGCTACGCTCGGCTATGAAACACCAGCCGCGGCATTAAATCTTGTGCTTTTATGCCTAGTAAAACAAATAACTATTTATGTCATCAGACTGACTTTGGATAAATTATAAATAGTGTTTTTTATTTGCTTCTTTAATTCGAGAACGAAAGCTTGAAAATAGTATTTGGATTTCAGTTATAATTTAGATTTTTTATACCTACCAGGGAAGGAATAAAAAAAGTTGTTTAATTTTCTACCACTCTAGAAGAAGAAATATAATTATTCAAAGCTGAAGAATTTACGTGAAATATAAACTCTGTTCTGTTTTCCAAAAAGCAGGTCTGTTCCCCAAAAAACAGGGCTGTTTTCCAAAAAAACAGGGCTTTCAGTCGAGTCTTCACAATAACCTCCGATCCTTAGCGATGCGCATCATGCAGCTGTGGGTATGGCCACATCTGACATTTGTCCCAGTACCTACTCACGTAACCTCCTGCGTCGGAAAAGATAATTTTTCTGGAAAATTCTTCATTATTTCTAACTTCTTCTAAGATAAAAATTAGCTAACTCACGGCGATGCCTCTGGTCTAATAATCAAATTGTCAGGTCTCTAAATGACACAAGCAAAATAAAAAAAAATTAGGTTGTGAAAAAATGTCGCTAAATTTAAATCTCGAAATGCCTATTGGGACACCTTTTACATTAAAATTTAAATTGCTCTTATGTATTGTATATCTCTTTAAGTTCTTTTTTAATTATTGGCTCTTAGGTTTCTTAAAAATTAGTACATCCCGGTAATTTAGACTTGACAGGACACCTAAAAAATAACTGTTTATTCTTTCAGATATGGTGTAGCGTTAATAGGCGTACGTCCATCTGAACTTCCGGAATTCTACGAAGACACTATCCTCTTGAACCCAGGCCCGAGACACATTATGAAGAAAAGCGACACGTGCTACTATCTCAGCATCACGAAAGAAGAAAACTCCTCCTTCAGCGTGGCCAATCAACATAGCAACAACAACAACACGGCCACGGAACCAGCGGCGCCCAGCACCGAGAAAGAAGGGGAGAAATTCACTCACCTGCATTTTAAAGATGGTACCTCTCCTCCTCAACTTATACTGCAAGTGCCAACTTGTGTCAGTGAGTGTTGTACCACCGCATGCTTTTTGCTTTTTCACTTTATGTTTCACCAACGAAGAGACTAGAATTTTTTTTATTAAAGGTTCCCTCATTTGTGTACCAAATAAATTGACAGAAATGCGTTGGTTGACCACTATGTTCCACCCTGGACCAGCTTCTGATTTTATTCGGTAAAGTAAGAATCAAGCAAGGAAAAGCCACCATCGTCATAGGCATAAAGGCATGATGCGTGATCTGTCCCGTTTTAGAATATTCCTGGCTTAGTTGCTGGAAATCGATATACCAGTGACGTAGTCCCTTTAAACAAGGCTATTAAATAATTATTGGATCAAAAAATAATTTCAAAAATTAAAACTAATGATTCGGTGATTGGGTGGATATATTCTTTATTACATTATATGTACAGTGGCATCCAAAAAGATCGCGTCATATGAAAAAAAAACTCATCTCCTATTCTTAGGAATATTCTGGCGCATCCGCCAGTTTATAAAATGTCTGGTTTTGGTATATTTCAAAGGCAACAATACAAACACGCGTCATATTTTAAATATTCGCGCCAAATCAGCGCCAGCTACTCCATCAAGAAGCTAAGGCAGGAAGTGACAAAGAGACATGATACATGTATCATGAGATAGAGCGATCGAAAGAGAAGCATTCTGAATGTCATTTTTCTTTAGAAGTTTTAAATAATAATGTAATTTCTTTTCACTACCTATAAAATGGTGTTCATCGATCCGTTGTTAACTAATATTTTGATCAGTTTTATCTAGTTTGTGCTTTGATTATAGAGTTTCTTAAATTAGCCTAGGGTTGAAACCTAAATTAAATTTAAAACACTAATAATATTTATGTTTTATGGTAACGTTTGCGGGTGCAAAACTCATTTATGGGGATCTTTTCAAAAAAATCGGTTAGTTACGATAATTTTCTTAACAAAAGGACGAATAACAACTTTCTGAACGTGCGGCGTGAAACAGAATAATGTGCTTTTTTATAAATGCTGTAATGAAAAAATTTTGGTTATTCTTTTAAAATACTATGTAGTTGTGCTCAATTAGTATTTTTCGTTTTCATTTTTAACTTTTTCTTAGCAGAAAGTTTAAGCTAGTAGGAATAACGCTTATCTCATTTACAACCTAATACAGGGTGTTATAAATATTAGTTAAAACTGAGGCTACTGACAAAAAGGATTGATTTCGCAGTGCCTTTTTACTACTTTTTTTTTGTTGTTCTTAGGAAAAGGTTTATTCTTTTCTTTGTCTTAAATTACGCTTATAAATAGAAAATAAATTCCCCTTAACGATTTATATTTATTTTCGCGCGCAATTTCCTGTCAAGGACAATGTCGGACAATGTGTTCGCTCAGCCAGTTGCGTCGAACATGGACGGGTTTTAGGCTATTTTTAAAATGTTCGATTCAAGAAAAAAAAGTATTGGGTATGTCTGGAGACTACTCCAGGAATCACTTATTCAAATGTATGTAGTGAATATCATAACACCCTGTATATTAAGTACACATTTTGTTTAAATGTCACCATAACTTTATAAATATAAGCATCTTATAATTCAAAATAAAAAAATTACTATTAGCTAATTTAAAAAACAATTACTATTAGCTATCTGTGTCAAGTTGCGAACATCCCAGTTCGTTCTCTGATACACTAACATCACACTATAATCTGACCATATTCTACATTCGGCAACATCGGAGAGGCACTCGCAATGCATCTCTTAGCATGTTGATGGGACGGATTTTATTTCGATTCTGATTTGGCCAAAGCGAAAATCGCGCAGCGTTGCCAGTTTATTCAGCATCACTATTTTTATCATAAGAATAAAGGATAATCCATAACACGCCTCTTTGCCACTTTGCAAAAAATGAAAGAGAAGGAAATTATTGCGTTCTCTGTCAGTTATGACGCTCGTGACTTGATTCTTACTTTACCACTACCACTCAAAAATTTTCCACCATGCAATGGAAATAAATTACTAAAAATTTAGTATCACGAAAAATAATGGTATATTGGTACATTAATCCCTAGGGACGTCACAAGTTTATTTGCAGTAGCATCTCGTGTAAGTGAACCTCCGATAAGAGATACCACTGAAGAAAACATTAATAAAGCACATGATCGTGTTTTGCAACAGAGACGAGTGAAAGTAAGAGACGTAGTTCATAAGGTTGTCATATCATACTGTCTATAATAGTTTACCAAAACATTTAGATCTGAACAAGTTGTCAGCACGATGGGTATCCCGGATACTCACGAAGTCTTAAAAATGGTCTTGCGTTATGATTTCATGGCAAATTTTAGCTAGGTTTAGAGAAAACAAAAAATCTCGATAGATTCTTACCTATGAGTTGAATTTGAGTGTGTTACAATTATCCCGAGTGTACAACTCATAATGCACGTATTGACTCTCCCCCGCTACCAAAAGGAAGAATCCTGGCATTTGCTGGTAAAGTAATGCCTCCGTTTTTTTTTTGGACGAGCAGGAAATAATTTGTGTGGATTACTTAAAGAAAAGACACACGGATATAAGACCATATTAGGCCGAACTAAAATTAATATTGGGCAAAGCAATTAAGAAAATCTGCCATGAAAAGTTAACAAAATGTGTGATCTCCCATCAGGATGACGCGCCCAGTCACACATCTTGCCATGGCTGCTATTTAAGACTGAGCTTTAAAGGAGGAGGAGGTAGGTACTCTCATAAAATCACTACTTACTGCCAGACCCACTTTGTTAGCTTGATCTAATTAAAAGTTTAAGGAGGTTAGAGAATTATTTTACCAGAAAGCCAAATGTATGTTGAGGTATCGTTGGAAGAAGTTTACATAGAAATTGAAGAGGACTATGCTAAAAAATACAGTAAACATGTTAACCAAAATCCAGGTACTATATATAAATCTAGGGTGGAACATATTAGTCAACCCACGTAAGTTTTTGTCACTAACAGGAAATAAGCTTCCACAATTTTTCTATGGCGTAAAGTTTCGTAATCTTTAATCAGTTGAATTTTTTAAAATTATGAACTACGCCCATTTCTTTAAGTTTTTAGACAATTTTCTAAAAATGGACCAAAAAACGTTACTTTACAGAAAGGATACTGAAAATCTTAGTTATTTAATTTTTTAACAAAATTTTATAATATTCTAAGTAAATTTTGAATTTCTCTTTTGACTTTTAAAATGCGAATCAGACTAGGTTTACTATTTAATCTAATAATACATTTTATTTCTTGTGCTCTGTAGATTATAAGCGATGTTTGAATTTTCATATTAGAAATTAAAGTTTCGGTTTTATTCTCTGAGGCATATTTTAATCCCTAGAAAAATTGTTTTATTTGTAAAGATTTAAGCAAGGAGCATTATACTGAAGCTGAAAATATACACTTTAGTCCCTTAGTATGTTATACAGGGCGTTCCAAAAAAACATATTCCATTGCTCGTAGAAATATTCATCATCCAGGAATAAGACAAATGGTTCATAGCAACATGGATCCGCTATTGCTTTCTTTCTGTGATACAGGATGTTCAAGTTTTTTTTAAAATATTTCTTTTTTTTTAATATCTCCAAAACTACTTTAGAAATTTGAAAGAAATTTGGGTTTGCTTGGGTATTTTAAAAGTACTTTAAATAGTACATACTATTTTAGCATTAGAAGATGGCACCAGGACTGGCACAATTTTGTAAAAAATATCTACCCCACATAGACCCAACCTACTTTTTTTTATATTTGAATAGCATAGTTATGTGGACAAAATATTAAAATATCTCTTAATATTTTTGAATTTCGGCTTTTGTTAGGTACTATATGCAATTTTATTATAAAGCCTACTTCGGTTATATTTTTTTAGTATTTTAAAGACCACTTGTTTGTGCCAGAGGGAGAGATCTTTTCGCCAAAGGTTGAATTTCTTTGGTATATGGCCATTTTAATGTTTTATTTTTGTTTGTGATGGCATGCAGTGACAATTATAAATGGGGGCCCTAATACAAATAATAATCGTCCTAAATTTATTAAGAAATTAGAAAAGAACGGCCAACATAATAAAATTGCATTTTAGTTAGAACATATTTTTGACTTTTACGCAAAAATTACTAAATATATAACAATTAGAAAAGACAAAGAAAAACTTATATGTCGTTAGTATTGGAGGAACTATATCTGTTCCTACACAATACTTTAGACACTAATTGCTTATTAAAGAAAAATCTTTATGAACATCTAGGAATATCTAAATTTACATAGCAAAAATTGAAGTTAATAAAGTAGCAAGAAAAATGAAATGTTTTAAAATACAGAATTGTAAAAAAATTTAAACTATCATAAAATGATTTGAAAAATTTTGCTTACACCTCAATCCTGTTAAAAATATATTGTTTCGGTCTTTTTGGGCCTCGTCAGCTCAGGAGTATGAGGTCCCTAATCTAATCTTTATCTATTTTTATTATAACAGAGAAACACATTTATGAAAAAAATATTATGTCAAAATGACTTATAAAGACAGTAAGTCTAATTGTTATATTTGTTTGTAAAATACTTTAAAAAATATAGAAAATTCTGGCCAATTCCCTAACAGAACAACAAAAGGCGCGTCAACTATGCATCCTTTTACTGTCTAGCTACAAAACCCTAGAGCATCCCACTTCTCTTGCTCATTCACACCTAGGGTATCCAGATTATGGAACCAATTACCTGCAGATGTTTTCCCTTCCCCTCCCAACCTCCAGTCCTTTAAATCCCATGTCATTAGATTACATTTCCTTTCTCTTCAGACGCCTACGGTACGTTAGTACTTAAGTCTATCTGAGCTGTATCGGAAAAAATACTTTTTATCTCACAAACAAGGCAAGAGCAGAGCCATGTTGATAGAAATATTTGTCTTTGATTTTGAATTTAAAAATCTGCCCATGAGGGATGGCACACGATATTTGAAACATCCATGGATTTATTATATAAAAGGATTCGATATCAGTATACTGTGAGCGTATCGAACGTGAAGCCTTATATTTTGTTGTTTGTTATTCTCTTGGGGGGCAGTTTACGAACTACGAACATAGACAAGACTACGAATTACTACGTAATTGAATCAAGAATGGTAGTAGAAAGAGATAAAATAGCATTGGAGTGTTGGAGCTCAGAAGTGTTGCTGTCTGTGCTGGTTGTTTAGGAAAACGGCTGAACCTCGGTCTGAACACTCGGTTACACGTACGTCTTTGTCTAATGAACTAGAAAAGAAAAAGTGCGACGTATAGATTTATATAGATTTATAAATGCCTCGGACCGACTTTAAATAAACACCTTTAGAAATAACATAACCTATAAATAATAAATCCTTTTTAACTTAAATTTATTATTATTTAGCAGAAAATAAAGTAATTTAGGGCTTTTATTACTTTTAGCAAATCTTGTAATGCTTCTAACGTATTTTTCCTACAAAAATACAAGGTAAAATAAGATGTGGCCAATGTTTACAAATTGTGTTTACAGTGTCGCTTAGAATGGTTTATTTTGGCTTCAAAGAATGCTACATCATCCCGTATCCTTTTATATAATAAATCCATGGAAAAATCCCTTAATAAACATAAGTTGAAATAAGGACCCGCGAGCAAAAAAATCACAATTACAGTATGTTATTTAAAAAATAGACAGGTAGTATAATAAAAATAATATAAATATAATTACATGCGAGATAGGCGGTGGGTACCAACTAGAACAAAGACAATAAGTGCATTTTATTAAGACTTACTTTTTAATTTATCCATATTCTTCCAAAAAGCATACTCATTAATTTTCTTTAGTGAATTTATAATTTGATAATTTATGTTTTAATTCACTTAAACGTTTTTCTTTTTATAAACCACACCTCATTTAATTGTTCATTTCGCTAAAATAACCATTCAAGTTGTGTTAGTTACATGCAGCAAAGTCACGCAACCCACTGTAAGCTTGGGTTAGTAATTTCATAATGTGTGGATCCATTATAGTCTCGTTTGATACACGTTACACCAATGTAAAATAAAAATGCTATGTGTTCCGACACGTGGCCAGAAAGGTGGCGACGGAAAATTGGGTATAATTGAAGAGTCCAATGCAAAATGCGCCTTTCTATCTGTGTGTCTAGGAACAAAACAAAATTAATTTGACTCAAAATACGACATAATAGTCCGAGAGCCACTGAATCCTGTTAGTAACGGTATTTGCACAAAGCTAGAAATTTATATATTGACTATTGAAGAGTAACCATAAGTATAAATCATGACCTGGCAAGTCTCCCCCGGTCGCGTCATCAACCCGTATATTTTTGAAAATGTTTAATAAAAAGTTAAAAGTCAAGTCACAAACTTCAAATTTTAATATGTTTGAATTTAGACATAACAAAATACAAAAAAAAATTGCCAGGCGATTCTGAAAGTCGCACGAACCTGCCAGGCGATTCTGAAGGTCGCGCGCACCTGCCAGGCGATTGTGAAGGTCGCACGCACCTGCCAGGCCATTATAATATTCCTGCTTAGCGTTATTTATACTGACCAGATATTATGCATATTAACAACTATTACAGAAGTAAATAATACTGCTAGTCGCGCTTCCTTATAGTAATTTTGGTACAGATAATCATATTTATTTTTTATAACTATTTTTTATTTTTCTTTACTTGCCTATTATGTACGTTGTTTTGGTTATTTTCTAATAGTATATTAACTAAAATGGGAAATGGCTGGTTCATATATAAGGTAATAGTGTAAGTCTAAAATAGAATATTATATAGCTCTCTTATAAATAAAAGGTAACTAACAATCTCCTTTTCAGACAATACCCCAATAAACGACTCAAGGCAATGTTTAAAGGGATCCACTGGCTCAATAACATTCGACGTTTCGGTCACTGGAAATCATCTGGATATTCCTCGAGGAGGAGATAACCCGAACCTTTTAAGTCCTGAGGTAATCAACCAGCGACGGAATTCTCGAAGGCCGAGCATCTTACCGGTAAGATCATTAACATAAGTTAGGCAACATTATTTTAGTGTACATTTTATAAAACACTTCCGAAAAATGCGACCAGAAGAAGTAGCACGCGATGTACCACTAAATGATGATGGACGTAATATAAGATATATTGCTGATGTGCTCAGCAAATCAAAGAGCACTGTTCAAGATGCTATAACTTGGTTTCACCAGACTTCTGGGTATGGACGTCGTCCAGGATCAGGTAGACCACGAATTACAAACCTGTGCGATGATCATTTCACTACTTTAAACGCCCTAAGAAACCGTGGTTTACCGTCAACGATTATTGTAATTTTTATTTAAAGTATGTAGATCTCTTATTGACTATCCTGATTTGTTAGCTTAAGTAAATTACCATGTTCCATCACGGTTGGTAAGATGGTCTACTGTTCTTTATTTACCTACTCCTTCGACAATGTTTTTAAAGAAAACTCCACTGTTTCAAGCAATGAGCCTATTTAACAGAAACTGTAATTGTCACAAATCAGGACCTAGATGAAGAATATGGTAGCGTGAATTAATTAATCCTGACTGTAACATAAAAGATGGTATTTCGAACTACCTATATTAATCGCAATTATGAAGGTAAGGCACTCTGGAAGGTCCTGCGGTCTCGGTGGCGAATAATGAAGTTAATAAAGAGTGTTAGTAAATATAAAAGTCTTACCAAACCAAACTTGACCAAATAGTGAAGTGTAGACTCATCAGCACACTCTGGCAGAACTCGTCAGGAACTGGAACGCGCGACCAACGATTCGCGTGAATTCCTTGCATTAACCCGAGATATCAGTTTCGCCTTCAATGAATCTTAGCTCTTAGATAATGTTTGTTATGAATTATAGCATCTGTCGTTTAGCAAACAAAACACTTGTGTTTCAAAACCCTTAAACTCTATTAACAAAAATAAATAAAAATTGACTTTACAAAGGTAAACTTAAAACTAATGTACAATAAAATAATTAATAATAATAAATCTAGACTTTTTTGATAATCCCACGAAGTATACAGGTTGAAAATCCCCCATTCGGGTTGGTCAGACCCAAAACAAATTAATGAATTGTCTTACCCACAAATATTCACTACATTTTAAAATAGATTATATTAAATTTGGAAGAAAAGAACTAAGAGTCCAATTTTTATAAGAGAAACCAGTTAGAACACTAAAAGAGAAATATGTAGTTATCACACGAACGTCGATTAGGAACTAATCTTGAATATCCCTGTTAACTTAGAGTAAAGCTACTAGTACTACCTATTTCTTAATTCATCCCCATATAATCTACCCTTTTTACCCTATGACCAATGATAGCTCTCGTTATCCCTCTGAGAGTACGTCCTTTAAGCTTCTGACCAATTAAAAGAAGCGATCCCGGAGATCTGTCTATTTCGTTGGTTTGCATGTCCACACAGACTAAATGTAAGTTTCAGCTAGTTGGCAAAAGATGTCACGATAGTTCCTAATTTTAATGCAATTAGTGAAATTACTTAATTATACTATTTTGCGATCTCGCTCCGGTAATAATATATATAAATGTGTAAAATATCTATATTACTAGCTTAATTAAACTTTCAAAGTGATGGAAAAAACCTAATCACCGTTATTTAAGCTACTTATCTGTTTTCTTTATATGTGCGTTTTGATACGTGTGAAATAGGAAAAAATCACTTTGATCACAATTGTTTTGAGCGTATATATATATTGCAATTTTCAAGGTATAATCGACATTTTCTCTATTTTTATACCATTAGAGAAAAGGGTCGGTAATTACAACCGTAAATTTGGAAGCATAAACGTCGTTGGATGTCTTGCGACCCCTTTCGGCATTTTTGGGTCTAGAAATATAATCAGAAAATTTGTATTTATTTCCCTTTAGTCGTATAGTTTATTAGTGGCAAGTTTGTGTGAAAAGGTTTTTAAATTCTTAAAAGCTCTTAATCTTGCCTTTTACGTGCGTTCTGAACACAAATATTTATATCTGTTATTTGGCACTTTTATTGCCTTTTTCTGGTATTTTAGATCTCTCCTATCTCCAGATGTTGAACATGTTCGCTTTCTGTGAGAAACTGAATATTGAAAATTATGGCTTTTATAATATTCTTTGTTCAGAATTTTGGACTATTTTTCGTAAAAATAACTATCGAGTAACTTTTAATAATCCATTTTATTACATAATGACATTGATGTGAACGATCTATCTCCCGCTCAGTTTACAATTCTTCTTAAAAATATACTCTTGTCCCTTTTATAATTTTGTCTATTTGTTTTCATAATGTTGTAAATGTTTAAATTTGAACCTATGTATTTTTCAATATGTTATACTGTCATATTGTCTTATAAATGGATGTAAGATTATTATTATTATTATTATTATTATTATTATTATTATTATTATTATTATTATTATTTTTATATTATATTATTATAAAACCTTGCATATTTGTCAGTTTTTTAAAAAAGTCTTATTTTGAAAAAAAAACTATATGTCTTTCCAAAAAATCACGGTTTTTGAAAAAAAAACATTAACTTTTTTTAATTTACATTTCTAACAGTTGCGAAATTAAATAAATGTTGTTCAGTTTATTATTTATTAATAAATAATCTTAGAAAAATTATTATAATATTATAATTATTTAATATAAACGGTAATATTTATGAATTTAAATTAAAAGTATTTTTCTTCAAAATTTGTTATTTTAATAATTCGGAACTTTAAAAAAAATTGGAAAAATTTATTAAGCTTGTGTTGGAAATTTATTCAAGTTAATTTATTTTAAAATATATTCCAAGAATTTCTACGTGAAATAAAATAAAGAAAATAACTTCCATATAAAACAGAGGTAAAGAAGCTTTCCCTGTTTTATTCCATATAAAATGGAGGTAAAGCAGCTTTCCTTTTTTATATTCCGAAAGTCACGGTACACATGTCGGAATTTCCATTTCCAGATTATTTTTGACTAAAAATGAAACCTGTTTTTATTACACCATCAGCAAAAATGTAAAAGAGGGAGGAATATTAATATTGTTTTCCTCTCATCTGAGATGTAGGTATTACACAAAGAAGTGAAACAATATTTTTGGTCCCTTTAAGTACCTTGTTATGGTGATAGCATGGCAAATAATGACAGAACCCTTAGATAACGAATGCATGCAACAAAAATTTTGAGACAAATTTCGCAACTAACTTTCATTATCTAGAACGAGTTTAATCTAGCTACCATTGCCAGTAGTTTATTGAAGTAGGCCTTGTCAATATAAATTTTGACTGTTTTGCAAGGAAAATTTTGGGTCATGGCGTACAAACTTGAGATCCGAAAAACTATCTACAATGGGTCTGTTGTACTCAATCAAATTTATATATTAGTTATAAGTAAAACAATAGTGGGTAGGGTGCAGCTTATCAAAATGAAATCAGATTTTTCTTAAAACAAGTCTACGGTAATATATTAAACGTGAAAATTTCAAAGGATTTAAAAAACCCGCCATATTTTACACCAATGAAATAATATATCGATTCGCGCTGTTGTCATAATGTCTGACATATAATACAAAGGATTCGATATTAAACTATTTCATAGCACTCAGTAATCAACATAAAGTTCCGAAGTAATCAAAGATTTATGTCAGACTCCTTCAATATTACTCATTAGAAAAGGATAGCTTAACACCTTTATCACTTTGAATCCAGAAGTCCGCAATGAGTGTAATCGTGGTACAAACCATTTCTGTTAGGTGAAGTGACAGTTGTGAAACAATATATCCTAACAAACCTTTTGAACTCTGTTTGCTGTATGTTTTCGTTGGTTTTGAAAAAAAATTGTTTGACAGCATATTTAGTGGAAAATGGATCAAGGCTTTGAAAAAGCTGATTCGGACAATTCGCCAAAGGTTACTATAAAGTGATATTTGGTTTGGGCAAAAGCGATACAAAAAGCTGAAAAATAAAGGGTAACTATGGATTTTATATCGATGATTTTAATGCAGCCCTGGATAATATAAAATATAAAAAGGAGACGATGGATGCCCTGGAAGACCAAGTGATGTGACGACACGTGAAATGTTGATGAAAGTTGAACTTGCCATTATGGAAAAGAGTCGAATGAAATTGAAGATTACAAAAATGTAGAAATATTTTATTGAAGGTTTACAAAAATTAATAGAGAGATATAATAAATGTTATACTGGGGAGGTTATATTAAAAAATACAAATAAAATATTAACAAGTGTGCGTCAATTTTAAGTTATTTCATTTATATAGAACAAATATAAAAAATGCTCCTCGTAAATCAAACCTTTGTGGCGGTTATCTATTTTTATTAATGAATTGAAAGATTTTCCAATTTAAATTTTCAGACACAATTCAAATATTCTAAAACGACATCTCACTGGTTGTGACACACTTTTACAGCTCTAGAACATTATTTTAATGAGTTTCACTTTTGAATATGACTTATGAGCACTTGTTGGCTTATCTAAGCGATTATACAATTATAATTATATTATATTGTACTTAATAATTATTAAGTACTTAGCTTATTTGTGATGTTGTTCAAAGCTCGAACTCTGGAACGCAAAGAGTCGGTTCCAAAACAAATAATATAATCTTCTACTAGTCTACTTCAAAAGGCTTAGACAAGAACACATGTCCAAGACTTCCACAAGCTAACAAAAATCTAATCACGGCTAAAATACCACCAAGGAGGCAGACCTCGAAAAGCCTTTACTCATTAAAATAAGTTTATTAAATAATTCAGCTGGGTTTTCCATAGAAAAAACAATACGGTTAGATTCCAACACGTATAATTATAGGTTAGAATTCACGTCTATTCAAAATATATAATAACAATTCTTAAAAAATCACCCCTACTCGCCCTTTTAAAGTTCCTAACAAAGGATTATATATTTAAACAGGAGGGATGATCAAGTTGCAGTCAAGTTATCCCTAAAATGTCCTTAATTTCTAACGTAAAACAACACGTAAAACCTAAATAACTGATTTCCTACCACTTAATTACATTTAAACTGCAGGTCCCCGACATGTTTACCGCCAGCACTCTGAACATCCCTTTAGATGTCGCCGATGAGGGAGATGAAAGCGAGGACGAGCTGGAGGACGACGTTCCCTGGAGGTCGCCAAGCGAAAAAATTGCGTAAGTGATTTTTACTCATATATTATATGACGTATACATTTATTTGAAAGTGATTGTTTTGTTTTGAAATACGTATGCCTCTTTTTTTAATGAGGAATTTTCCTGTGGATCTTTAAATATCCAAAATATCCTGAAATTTTCGAGTCAGGTAACATTTTCTTTATTTTTTCTTATCTCGGAAAGTTCTAAACTTACTCTAAAAATAATTTAATCTTACAGTCGGCGTTCATTATTCAGAAATCATTATGATGTAACTGAGTAGAATATGAAAAACAGATCATTTGGCAAGAGTCAAAATGGGATTCAAAAAGATTAGGCGAAAAAATTTTTTGACGCGGCTAGCGCCTCGTCAAAAAATTGTCATTCTCGAACACCAAAGTACTATTTTGTGCTCTAGTAACACAAATAACTATTTTAATACTGACCAACTGGCAACTAAAAAACAATTCTAGTGGCAACCAAATATCTAAAAAATTTATATCTTGACACTTTTATTGAAATTCCACCCACTATTGTTTCAGAGGTAGTGTTTATTTTCAAGTTTTATTGAAAAACCAGAAAATAGGGCAGAAAAGTGTAGGAGATGATCCTTTGGGAACACCTGAATTGATGGATGTGCCAGCGAGTCATCCATCAATCGCTGCTTAAAAGAAGTAATATCTAAAAAAATTATGCCTATGAACAGAGGGCGATATTTGATTTTATACAAAACAGTTTTCCAAAAATAAAATGTTTACCTTTCTTTTATTGTCATTTCAGACAAATAAATATAAAATAAAATGCCATAATAAGTTCAAATAAAATAAAATTTTACAAGCGGCACATTCACTAAACCTGAATTACATAATTTTAATACTTAAATCAGCGTACGTTATGTGAGCTTTCAAAAAATTCGAGGTGCTGCATAGTAAAATAAAAACCTAAAAAAGTTTAGTGGAACTTAAACAGGTAGAAAATAACGTAGGATGTTTGTTGCCATTAAGCTACTGGCATTTTCGTACCTAAGTGGGCGTCCAATAGGGAATGTGCATGTTGGATTTTTGTGTTTTCTACATCAGTCAGTGGGTACAAAACAATCCCTTGCCTTACAAAAGGTGGGGTAAAAGCGATTTTGATATATGTGGCCTAGGTCTTGGAAAAAATCCAAGTTTTCGACCTTGGGAAGGGGAGGCGCGAGCCGCCATCTTGGAGTAAAGGTGCTAAAATTTGTTTTTTTTTTTAAATAATCGCTCAACGGTTGCTCCTACGCCAAAAATGCTTATGTACAAGGATATCCAAATAAAAGTGAACAGGCCTTATAACTTTTTTATTTTTACATATGGGAAAGAATGTTAAATATGAAAGTTTTGGGGATTTTTATGGATCATTCATATATCTTATCAGCGAAACAATTGAGCATAGAATAAAAACAATATAGTATAAAACATCGATTTTCTCGGTTATTTTAAACTCGATGGTATGATTTTTAGATTTTTATCATATTTTTGGATTCTAGGAGAAGTTCTAGACATATTTTGTATAACATACCCTATGCGGTTTTTCAGTCGTTTTGGAAACATTTGGAAAAGCGCTTCATAGCAAAATTATGTAAAATTTTCTCACCTTTCCGATGGTGCCAACAGGGTTCCGCTATTTCAATAAATAACTGAGATATGACGGAAAACACGAAAAAAGATATGAAAAAACAACTTTTTTGCAATAAATTGTTAATAAGAAAATTAGCAACAAAATATTTGTATAAAGAATTCATACTGGACACCTTTAGGGGACCATTTAATTGGCTTCATCCATTGCATAATTTGTTTGCTCATGTCGACTCTGCAGATCTAACTTCCTCCTCTATAAAACTTTTAAGAATATTTAAATTAGAAATTATGTCAGATTAAGTATAGTAGTGATAGTTAAAAATTTAATTCCTTCTACTTTTGCCTAATTAAATAAACGTTGTTTGTTTAATATTTATTTATAAATGGTCGTAAGAAAAATAGTATATGTAACTCTAATATAATGGCCATTAATACACTCGCATTCATAGTGACACTTGCCAAGGCTCGTGTCGTTACTGTATGCTCATGTATTAATAGCCATCATTACATAATCGTTGCATAATATATCTACTAATTTCTACTCCCGTACTCTAACATTCAAATTAAATATCTTCAATACGTTGCATAATAATATTTATTATGATACAGATTTTGATTATGAAACCGTGGTATTAGCCAATTTAAAACTCATACTTTTTTATCACGTATCCTCTTTCTGATACAAATAATCTGATTTTGATAGTTATTTTACTAAAATTTGCATTTTTATCAAAACCTTAAAAAATCTTTAAATTATAAATCATGTCACATTACGGTATTAGTGATGGTAAAAAATTTAATTTCTTTATTTTTGCTAAATTATATAAATGTTGATTATTTTAAAATATATTAATAAATAATCGTAGAAAGTATGCAACTCTCATGTAATGGCCATTAATACACAATCGATACATAATATACTATTATGATCCGAATTGCATACAAAACTGCTGGCATTAAGTATATTCCCAAAACTAATATTTAAGACGACTGATACCTTTTTTAATATTGTATTACAAAAGCTATTTTACCGTTTTCTTGACAACGAGACAACGAATTGTTTATATATTGTCATTGGTACTATTCGTCGGTTTACAAGCAAAACACACTTAGTAAAAAAAAACAGTTTTGAGAAAATTCGGTTTTCATTTTTACCTAGAATTGTTTTGAAGAATCCAACCTTCCAAAGTAACTTGCTTTAATTTCCAAAGTATCATAATCTCTTTTTGTAAGCCTATACAATAAAAATATTGTAGCAACACTTTGCTTCAGCTTTTCAAAAGAAGTCGAAATCAAGAAGAATTTGACTTAGTGTGTTATAAACCGACGTTTTTTTTTTAACTTTAGTACGTTACTAGTACGTTTTGAACTTCATTATGGTACTAGTACCATTGAACGTCCTTATGGTACTAAAACACATCTCATAACGTTGATATTTTGAGATGCCAGCAGATAAAAGTATTAAAAAACATTTTTATAGAAAGTTGCAGTCTTAAGAAAACCCTAATAAACCGAAACATTGATATAGTACTTTATGAAATATTAAAAAGGGCAAATGGCTGATAACTGAAGATAAAAATAATAAAGTTAGTGGACCCTAAGTAACATACGCTTATGTATAAATACCTACAACAAAAAAGTGTTTCACGACTTTGTAGTATTCGTGGTACATTTTTTAAATAACCGTGGACGAATTTCAAAACAAAATAATTTTAGCACCTAATAATATCGAAAAAACACTGCATGCTTTATGTCTATATTAACCTCCGCTCTTGGATGCCAGTTGTTTTGGTTCATTGCAAATAAAACCATTGTCATGCATATACAACTTATTGTCTAATTAATATTTATATAGTCCTTATATACAAGTCATTGTGTCGCTAAAAACTAAAAATTTCTACGATTACATTGAATCTGTGTATCTAGTGTATGCATGATTGCATGCCACTTTCTGTCATACAGTATATCCTTCTATGTGGTAGCACTTCATGAACTATCTAAACATTGAACAGCTACATTTATATTTCTATAAAAAAATGGGATCCAAAAAAATGGGCTTACTTCAATACTGGTTTTAAGGTTGTGTCCCTATATTATTTAGATTCACCTTAACGAAAACAAATTCTTTTTTTAGCATAAACCTGACATTTTTCAAAACAATTTAATGCCGTGATTTAAGCCGCCCCAAAACACATAAATCAAATTTAATTATTTACTTTTGATTCTATTAGCACAGGTCCAACACGAATCTGATTACCAATAGTAGCAATATTCAAATATTTAATTATTCTGTTTATCAAGAACAATACCTGCCATAATCAGTTTTGGCCCGACTTGCATAAACTAAAGCAAATGGCATTCCATACATAACTTAGCTGCTTGTTAACTCTCTAAATACCTCACCCACTGCAATATTTCCCTGTAAGCAGCACCGTTGTTTGGCACTTTTATACATTTGGCAAAAATATTGCAAAACCAAAAATATTGCCTTGTAATCGAGCGCTAAGGATCTATTGATTATGTTAAAAAGGGCATAAAAAATTATGGAATACATTGTGTGCCTGTATTATTTTCTGTAACAGAATTTACAACAGTGTGATAAACATCTATTAATATACATCACGCAATTGGGGTGAACATGACTCATATTTTAACAAATATTAAATATGGCGATCGAAAAAGGTTTTTATGTTATATATACGCATTGTATTTCTCTTTAAAATAATATTTTTCTTTGCTTTATATTTTTTTGGATAATTAATTTGATTTATGTTATCGAAACTGGCGAAGATCAAAGTAAATGGGTTATAAATTTTTAAAATATAATTAATAATAACAATGGTTGCATTTATTTAGTCAACGCAAAGCACTAGTAAATATGCTACTGCACTAACACTTGCTGGCAAAACTGTTTAACGTAGACGCCGAATAAATTATTGCACTTTCATATGTTTTCGAAATTGGTGAAGGTTAAAGAAAAATAGTTATAAGAATTTTTCAGTGATTAAAAATAACAATAACATAGTTACATTTTTAAGGCAACGCGAAGAACTAGTAAATGTGATTTGTTACTAACAATGCCATTCAAACTTCTTAAAGTAGATGCCAAAGTGGATAGCATTTAAATAAAATGTTTTTTTTATTCCCATGATTGTTAAATATCGACAGTTTTGCAAACGCAACACAATTTTAGACAATAAGATACATTTCTCTTAATACAATAAACAATTGAAGTGAATATGACTTACATTTACCAGTCATTATAACACGATTCGTCAGATGCTTTTAATATGATAGCCGGCTAGTATAATTTCGCCTATTAGCCGTAACATGTACAGGGTGGTCCAAAAGTAACTGGACATGGGACAACAGTGGATTCCTGGTATCAAAATATTGCGGTTTAGCCTGACTTGTTAAGTCTGAGAGTTGATATTAACGGAGATGCAGCGTGTTAAACGGTGAGAATTTTAATTTCGATTTTCTACAATATTTGAAAAGGTTGTTGACGTATTACCGTAAAAATTAGTAAGTATAGAGAGGTTTCTAAGGGCAAGAAAAAATAATCCGGCCTCAATAGCGGATAGAGGACGCAAAGTTGCAGTATGTCCGCGGATGAGGCTTAGAAAGGGACAAGTGAACCAAATTTTTCAAGATACGTAAAAATGGCATAATCAAAGTTCTTGCTTATGTAAAATAACACTCAGATTGATGTAAAAAATATGTTGCCTCCGATGACAAAATAGCAAATATCTCGAAGATGGTTTACTTAAGCGTCATACACACACGTACAACACAATAGGGAATATGCATATATCTCAAATAAATCTAAAATATATTTTTTTAAATTTACTACAAAAATTTGTGCTGATTTCGTGATCAATTTATTTTGGTCTTTATTAACAACACAGGAACAACAAAGGTTTTTCTACTGCAAATTTTCCCGCGAATTTCGAAACTTGTAAAACGTGATTCCAAAAGTGTTATAATAAGTACATGGCGAATTCCAGTATTGTAAGGTCATCGAAAAACCAATAAAAATGGCATTTAATCCGTAACTCGTCCAATGAAATAGCTCTGCACTTAAAGTAAAAGGTATCTAAAGTCTTATTGATGCATATTTCAAGCCGAAATATCATATTTTAATAATTTCGACGTAAATAAACGGCAATTCTTTGTTTTTCATTGCAATGGGCAAAAATTCCAAAAGTTAAAGTTTCAAATTTTGCCCTATGTAAATAAACCTATTTTTAAACGAAAAAATAACCATTTAAAACTAGTGGGAGCTATTTTTAGATTATTACCGGATAAAATAAATCCAAAAAGAATCACTAAATAAAAAAAATAGTGGAGAATAATGTCGGTTAAAAATTGGGTTTGTTCGAAAAAATTAAGACAATTTAGTTTTTACCCCTTAAATACGCTCCAGAGTGACCCATTCTGCATTCGTTTTAAAGTATGATTATCCCTCTATAAGATAGGGTTGAAAAATTGGAAAAAAATTAGATAGGAAAAAATACGGAGTGATTTAAAAATACCGTCGAAAATATGTCGAGTCCAAAAAATTTTTTTTAAAAAATCTAAATTTAATCGACGATTGTTCCCTTCCCATAAAGAATGAGGGAACTAAAAAATATGGATATCATGTATTTCGACGAGCTCTTTCCGATGACGTATATTGCAGTTAATTTCAATCCATTTTGACACAAAAAATTTGGGTCAGAAAACTAAAGTTCCAGTTTTTCCCAAATATATCCAGTTTCCAGTGGTTTTAGGTTTGGGTGAATGTATTGTAAAAGGAAAGTATTGTAGATTTGAAAGTTTTACCTATTACTCCGTTTTTCGATCCGACGTTTTGTTTTCGAGATATTAGGTACCAAAGAGAGGTCTGCAAATGGCATTTTTCGACCTAAAAAGATTATAAAAATTACTTGCCATTTTCCGGTCCTCACTAGTTTCAGTAGGGTTCTGAAGCCCCGGGTCCCCTACAACCTCCAAAAATTTAAGTCGATCTAATTCACTTTCGCGACCTGTACCCGATTTTTAACGGAAATCGCGGAAATTTCGACATTGACGTTTAATAAATCCGAAACAATACATTCTGTATAACTGAATGTTTAAGCGAAACTAGTTGCACTATTGCTATATAAAACCCAGAAAATTCGATTGCTCAGGTCTGACTATTTCCAAGAAAAACAAACCTGTTCGACTTCAGTTTAGCTTTACGTTATTTTTGCTGATCTCCTGCTCCCTTTGCACTGTTGTAATAAATTATAACGAAAATTAAACAAAAATTCTAGCTAAATTATCCTAGTAATTTGCTTTAAAATATTTTTTTTTTTGGGTTTGTATACTTCCTTAAGCGATTTATCCAATAAAAAAGATACGTGCATATTCTTTACGCCGGATTATGTTTTCTCACCCTCGATAAACTTTCTATGCCAATTTTTAGGGTAATATGTCACAAATTATCGAAAATCGAAATTAAAATGCTTATTTTAACGTCCTGTATCTGTTGTTCTATATCCTGTGTACTTTTGGACCACCCTGTATACGCATATCACGTCCTTTCTTTTGCAACATATTTTTACCAAAATAATGCACTGTTATTGTACATTTAAGTGTATTATTGAGCACTGACATTTATAAAAAAATTCACAGAAGACAGCCATCAAGATTGTGTATCCATTACTGTCGTATTAGATTTGCTCTGGATCGTTCGTAGAATAGCCAATGTGCGAATAATAACAAAACTGTTGATAAATCTTCGCATTTTTCGGGAAATTGGTTCATAAACAAAATGTTTTCGTTCTTATGTTCAGCTCAGAGCAAATCTGACACAATGCTGATGGATGAAACAAAACCAATGGATGTCATCTACTGCTTTATAAATGTTAATGGTTATTCTGACAGTGAATATATACAGGGTGTTATTAAATTCACTGCATATATTGAAACCGATAAATGTTGGTATGAATTCAGATGGGGGGAAATAGTCATAAATGGCGCTTCGCTATATATCGCAACTAAAAAAAAATTCAACCAGTGCGCACCACTGGCAATAAACACATGGCAATTTAAAAAACAGTGAAGAAGGTTGTAACTCCACAAAAAGTTAAAATTAAGAATTAATTAAAATACTATCGGGTAAAAAATAACGCTCAACTAAAGACCCAGAAATGTTATGTTTTACTAATTTATAATGCACAACACTAAGCCCATGCGGTATTTTGTTAATCTTAATGGCAGTATTAAAGGGCTGAAAGCTATTTTCATTTACTAAGTAATAAACAGTTAGCAAAAATTCACACGGCATTACTAATATCATCAATACTCATCATTATAGACCTGTGGCGACCTGGCGACCAATCAGGTGAAGGCACGGCACAGAGTGGGGCCCTGAACCCAGAAACTTGGCATTTATTCAAAATATGAAATTGAACATTGAAATTACCATTACTTATATTTCTTAAGTACACATACCACTGCATTATTTCCCCTACCCTGATACTACGTACGACCTTTCGCAAGCGGGAATATCTCAGGCGACCACTAGCCTGGAGGAAATAGTGATCTGTGTTAAATATTATTTGGTTATTGGTACGATTTTGCGAAGTCAATACTGTTTGGATTTTGGAACGTAGCTCGAACCACAACAACACCATGGAATACTGAACATCATTTGATGTGTGTGTTTACATCTCTTTTTATTTCATGATAGCATTAAGGATAAATGTATAATCTCGATCGTCGAAAGTTGAAATGAAGCGTGTCGCAGCATCGCGCCAATAGCGAATTTATTTTTCCGACAGACCGGGAAAACTATATGATTTTTTTTATTTCACTATAATATATAATATTTATATTTTACTATAATATGTATATTTAATAAAAGATATTATCGCGTGTACTTCTTTCTAAATTATGAAGTATTAAAGCTTAAATTTAAAACAGTTGTAGAATTACCAACTTTAAATCAAGTAAATTAAAACATTCCGTCTCAACGCGGACTAAATCGGACTTTTTCGTACCCGTCAGCGGACAATTTCACCTGATACCATTGGCAACACTGCCTTCAAGTCTAGTATTCAGTTAGATGGTATGATATTCGGTTGTCCTGAATTCAGTCTCTAAAGCGATTTTTTTGTTACTTTTGTCGTAGATTTTACGAAAGTCCCGTATTAACTACATAGCTACAATTCTTTACATATCGGTTGGGGATATTTTACACAATCCCCAAGAAAAGAAAAACTTTACTGCCCAAGAGAAAAAGGCGTATGACCACCAATAGACAGGCCTGCAAAAATAGACTTGTGAAAATTGTTTTAAATCTTTTAGGTAAACTTTGTATTGCTTCTAGTGATGGTTTCAAATATGATCTCTATTTTTTCCATCACGTAAGTTTTTTTTACAATAAGGGTACAAAAATTTTAAGAAAATACGCAAAATGAGATTTTGGTTAATTAAAGTTTTATTTACTGCAACGTGTTGGCTGATGATTTAGAACTAAAATCTACTTAAATATGATCCAAAAGCATTTAAAGTTTACAGAAGATAATTATAAGTCTGTATAGTATCTTTTTTGTTGACCTACAAAGCTTCTTTTGACACTTTTCACACTTCTTTTAACATTTCTTCAATTTTTAAGGTTTTCATAAATCACATGTTTTAAACATCATTTTATATTTTAGCTTTTAAGAGTTAGAGCTTAGGGGTTAGCGTGTCTGGAATTTCTGCTTGTTATATCTCCCTAATATCTAGCCCGATAAATACGCCTTCCTTTAATTTTGCCTCTGACAATCCTGGAAACTTGCTGCAAAGATACATGAAACATTCTCTGTCTTTAGACAATAGCTTGATAAATTGCTTCATGAGTCCAAGCTTGATGGGGAGCGGAGGGATCAAGACATTGCTTGGATCAACTAAGTTATCGCGTACAATATCTTTACTTCCTGGATTTAAGGTATTTCTTAAAGACCAATCCTTTTAAACGTAGTTTTACGTAGTGTCACGACTGTTCTATTTACACATAAAACAGTGGAATTTAGTATATCTCCCTTGCTGGCCAAGAAATAGAGAGAGAGTACCTTTAAGTCCCAGCAAATGGTCCAACCATGGTCCTTGTATTTTATTTTAGAAAGAACCAGTTCAAGTTTTTCATAGCATTCTTTTAAATACACAGAATGAGCCACTGGCAACGAGGGAAACTTATTTACGTTGTGGAGCAAAACTGCCCTAAGACTTCGTTTTGAAGAGTCGATAGAAAGTCTCCATTCATCTGTTTTATAGGCAATGTTAAAACTTTCCATAAGCCCAGCTCAGTGTACTTTCTATAATACACTTTTCTCACAAAGTCCGTTATATTTCTCTGTTGTTCTTTTACTGACGAGGTACCATAATGTAACAAAAGGAATCTGACGAATTTACACAACCTCTTGATCTTGGAGTGGAAGTCATTTTACGGTTAAAGCTAAAAAAGAAGAAAATTAAAAACTACTTTGGACTGTCACTACACTATAAAAATCGACTGATTCAATAGTGTTAGCGGACAGGCGGTAAGAGACGATATCTTAACTTGTTTACTTTTAAAAATATTGTTATTGGTTCACTTCACATTATTACATTATTTTGTTAAATTTCTGCTCTGTATGAAAAATGCCTGCCTATTTTAGAAAGACTATGATCATACGAATTATCATTAAATTAGCTGAATTTTGTCTAATACCGAAACAAAAATCGTTGTAAGAAAACCCTACGTGATGGAATTTTTTCTCTATAAAACTCACCATTAAATTTAAGACAATTTTATCATCGCAAACATGTGATTGTAATGAGTGCAAAACAGTCAATTTGTGGCAAGCATCGAGGAACTATTTGCACAATGTTTTAAAAAATAATTAAACATGTGTATTTTATAATGTTAATCTCTTGTTCTAACAGTAAAAAACTATATTCGCATTTTTGTAGTTTTTAAAATAAAGTTTAAAATAAAGTTGAAAAATATATTTTTTATTGAGCAGTAAAATTTACCATAATCCCGCATTTACGTTTTGCAAAACGGTCCCATATTTAGGGTTAATAGCCATTAAATGTGTTGCATACACTATTTTTTCTATGACCAGTAACAATAATACTTAATGCAAAATAAAATTTTCAATTTTCAAAATATATTAAACTTATTTTTTCGTATATTTTTGCTGATTTTACGGGTAATATATAAATTGTTTGCAGCTCTTGTTCGGCAATTTCTAGTAAGATTAAATTCTCAATTTCGCTCACATTATAGCACATTTTCACCGATTTTTTTTGCAAAAAGCACAAATGTTACGAATTTACTAAGTAAACAGTAACTATGAACTGTCAAAATTGATTAATAGTAAATTTGTCATGGTCATGACAATCTTTGTTATTGACCGAATATTGCTGTGATGCTGCATTTCTAGTGGTTATAAACTTGTATCTTAATGAAAAATCTGTATCTCAATAAATCCTATTAAAGTACAGGTAGTAAAAGTATAATAATTCAATCAAGGTGTGGGAGTAGAAGAACTATTTTAAGTTATTGTATGTTCATTCTGTAAGCTTTTTAATTACATCATTAAATAATTTAAAAACGCAGACTTTATTTTTTTAATTACCTAAATATAAAATCAGTAAATAGCCTTAATATAAACCACTCGAGCTTTAAGTTTCACCACGTGAATTTCACGTAGGTACATTTTTCATAAACTCTTGCTTTTAACCAAATATCTTTGACTTAATAATTTGCGATAAAAGCCCTTGACCATCAGTCTCGAGCCTTTATCGTCAAATTATTAAGTCTCGAACTTTTTAGAAGCAAAAGTTTTCGAAAAACCACCTAAGCGAAATTTACCCGGTAAAATTCAAAGCAGTCGTGATCTAACCTATGATTATTTCTTTAAAAAGTCCGAAAATTAAATTTTTACAATTGACTTAAATTTAGGTTAACAGTATTCCTTCGACAATTTTGCAACTATTTTTATAAACTTGCTTTGGTGTTTTAGAAATTTTGTTAAAGTTTCTTCCTGATTGGTTTAAAGTGCCTTGAATTATAAAAATGCTTTGTGGTGATTGATCGCAGACAGTGAATAATGAACATTACTCACTACCCGTAAAGAATGACTAATATTATTTTTCAAAAATTGCATGGAAATGATATTTTATTAAATAGTCGCAGAAAAAAAAGTATTCGACTAATTTTCTTAAGCTTAAAGGAAGAATCTGTGAGTCTCTCAAAGAAGCCTGATCTTAATACAGTAAATTGAATGAAAGCTGCAATATTTATCTCAAATTAAGACATTTTTCTTAATTTGAAGAAAGCAATATTTTTGGTATCGCACTATGTTTTTGTCAGATGTATTTTTCTTCATTATCACTCTGTCCAAACCTTGCACTTCCTAGGTCTAGTCTTTCTGACGATTCTTTGGACTCCGACAGACCTGCATGGCATGATAAATGGTAAGTCCCTTTTATTGTTTAACATTCAGTGATGGACTGGTTTCCTACAAAACTAAGTTTTGTAGTTCTTGAGGTACCAGTTTACCTTAAATTTTGATTTAATTGAGGCTGACTACCCCTATATAAAAAAATTAAATATTAGTTTAAAAGTGAACAAAATTACGTATTTACTTAATTTGGTAGAATGCTGAAGGGTAACTTAACTTTTTCTAAACATTGCCAGTGGTGCTAAACATGGTGTATTTCTATTGAAAATTATACTATTATACAGTGTGTCCGGAAATGACGATGACAAATTTGCAGGTATGATTCTATATAAAAAAATATTATAATAAGTAATAATAACATAGGTTCGCAAATGCTTCCACAGGAAGCTACAGGCCCTTGAAGATGGTGTCATAAAAATGATTTTTATTAAATTTATTAGGATCTACTTAAAATACAGAAATGAACTTTTAGGTATAAGTTAGTGTTATTGGAGGTCATTTTTATAAATAGCAGGTGACCCATATTGCAATCAGTGACGTGGGGGTTGCATGGATTTATTAAGAAAGGATTCGATGTTCCGTATACTGTGAGCGTATCGAACGTGAAGCCTTATATTTGTTGTTTGTTATAAAAACATCTTGCTCTAGAGGTACAGTTTACGAGCTGCAAGGAAATACGCAATTGAATCAAGAATGGTAGTAGAAAGAAATTAAATAGCATTGGAGTGTTGGAGCTCAGAAGTGTTGCTGTCTCTGCTGGTTGCTTAGGAAAACCGTCTGAACACTCGGTTACACGTACGTCTTTGTCTAATGAAATAGAAAAGAAAAAGTGCGACTCAAAGATTTATAAATGACTCAGAGCGACTTTAAATAAATCTTTAGAAATAATATAACCTATAAATAATAAAACCCTTTTAACTTAAATTTATTATTATTGAGCAGAAAAATATAATATTTTAGGCCTTTTATTACTTTTAGTAAATCTTGTGATGCTTCTAACGTATTTTTTGTACTAAAATACAAAGTAAAATAAGATGTGGCCAATGTTTACAAATTGTGTTTACAGTGTCGCTTAGAATGGTTTGTTTTGGCTTCAAAGAATGTTAAATCATCACGTATCCATTCTTAATAATTTCATGGGTGGTTGGTTATTTAAGGTCGTATTTTTTTCGCCGAGTGTATTTTCGATATGTTTTAACTAAATTATGGTTCCTTGAACATTTTTTACTTAAAAACGGCACTCTAGATGAAGGTCGTATAGTCGACCTTAATCTTAACTTCGGCTTCGCCTGGTTCACTCTGTGCGCTTTAATGGAAGCATTTGCGGACCTACGTTATTATGAATTTTTCTACATTTTTTTATGTAGAATCATGTCTTAAAATTTGTAATCGTCATTTCCGGACACATTCTATTATTACGAGGATTCACTGAAAAGTTTAAAGATGTACTGACTGAAATTTAGATCTTCCAATTGGTCAGTTAGTTTTTGTCCTGTTACCTGTTATTGTTAATAAGTTGCCAATAAGACTTGTGCGTATGAGATGTTTTACAATTCGAAAGATTTTCTTAATTTCCAAATAATTTTTGTCTTAGAATTTGTTGCTAAAATGAATTTATTCCTATTATTGAAAAATACATACTTAAATTCTCTCTTTCATTGTAAATTGCAAAAAGACAAACAAATTCATATAGTAGAAAATTAAGTTGTCTTATTCTTTTACTTGTCAGTTTAAATCCTGGATTGTCAAATTAAAATGATCTGGATGAGAGTGAATCCTGGTGTATGTTATGGCTATTATTTAGACAAATAATGTAAAAATCTAAATATTTTTTACATAAAATAAACTCCCGGTCAAAAAATACCGGCACCCTGGATTTTTTTGCCACGTTTGATCCTTTATAATTTTTTTGTCTTTAATTCGATTTTTACCGTTATTTTCCATTTTATAGATAATTTCATTAGGCATGTGCCGTGTTTTTTAATAATAGGTCATGTTCTATAGGGCGATATTATACCGGGGTGAATCAATGTGTGTTTTTGTCCTAAGTTTTAAACACCCTGTGGAGAAATTGAGGCTGTTATTTTTTATACTTATAATTTCTTGATAAAGTTCCATGTATTTTAACATTTTATTTTTTGAATCATCACATTATCTCCCTTTTTAGAAGAGATATTCATTATATAGTAAAACTCTGTTTTCAAAGCTTTTTTTATTGAAACAATTTTAAAACAGTGGTAAAATTTAAAAAAAAATAGTAACGCGTATGTCCTCTTCTACCTGCAATAACAGGACACATTCTGCTAGGTATTAGATGAATAAGTGACGATTCTGTCTTCTGGGATTCAATTATATTCTTCAGAAGGTGCTATCCTTAGCTCCTGTAAAGTGTCTGATTGCATAGGGCGACGACGAACAGCTCATTTTAACTGATCGCAGAAATGTTCGAGGTTCAAATCCGGACTTCATACAGGCCAATCTAACCGTCGAATACCAACCTCATCTAAATATTCAGTTACCACCTACCCGGTATAATATCAACCTAACAAACATGACGCGCCGTTAAAAATATACAGCACATCCCTAATAAAATAGTAAAAGAACTGTGAAATCGAATTTAAAACGAAAAAGTTATAAAGGATCAAACTTAGCGAAAATTTAAGGGTGCCGATATTTTTTGTCCGGCAGTGTATCTAAAGGTAATATTTTACATTATTCTTTGAAGTTCGTTTAATAGATTTAATTTTTTGTTTTTAACTGAATTTTTTAAATTCAGTCTAACATAAATACAAAAAATAACAAATACAGGGATATTGATTATATTTTGACCAAGAGATAACTTTTTATTTAAAGAGATAGAAAAATGTTTTTTACTAGAACCATCAGGAATCGTAGTTACATTTCCTAATGGTTCTTGTACAAATCTACAATGTTTGTAATTTGACCATTTTTCTCTTCAAATAAAAAACTTACCTATTGGTCCAACTATAACCAATAACCCTGTACTTATCAATATTTGCTTATAAGTCCAAAGTAAATACTGCATTTTCTTTTAATCTAGCTATTAATCGGTAAAACAAAAGAAATTTATGTTGCACAACCTGAACATATAATATTATATTCGATGCCCAGTCCGTCACTGTGCAAATTACAATTTTATTTCAGTTTACATGAGCTTGCCTTAAGCATGAACAATTTTTTTTTACTCTTATATCCTTCGCTTGCTTTCTAACATTTTATTTTAATTTTACATATTTTAATAATTCTGTGTCTCGTTAAGAAATAAAGCAATTTCTTAGAATAAAAACAACGAAAATAACGTAAATAAATGGCTAAAATTACGTCAGCTTCTGTTTACACGGTATTTACTTAAATACAAAAGCCGTTTTTTGCCTTTTGCGAATGAAAATTTGCCTTGGTGTCGTCTTTTATCATAATTCGTTTTGAAAAAAAAAAACGTAAGGACGACAAATTGGTGAATACAATATTCATCAAAATAGCTATTTGCCTAATAGGTGCGAAAAGTGATATTTTCCACACGCTCTTAAAAAAATATAAAACGTTCGAGAAATGTCATTTTACAGATTTATAATCAGCAAATATCTGCAAAGAAATATTATCTATATTGTATCCAATTTTATGTGAGAATGATGACAGAATAAGCAATTGAACAAGAATTCACCATATTGGTCTGTTCCATGGGCAGTTAACACCAGAACATACTTTAGTGATCACAATATTCATCTTTTCTTTCCTGATGATCACGGAGGAATCAGATGTATTTCTATCCGTGTTGGCAAAAGTGCATTAGATAAAGACAAATAAAAAAAGGTGTTGTTCAAATTTTTATCGTCCCTTCTTTACTTGTGGATGTATTGCTGGTTATATACTTCGAAAGATTAGTCATCGCAAAATGTTTTTTTTCCTGATAAAATTCCCAACGGAATCCGATTTCTTTCTATCCTTGTTAGCAAAAGGGGCATTAGTAAAAGACAAATAAAAACGATGGTATTGCAAATAAAAAAGGATAATCAAACGTTTTATCACAGTCGGCTTTGTTTGTGCAAGTATTTCTGGTTGTCTACTGTGAAAGTTTAATCGAAATTGTCATAAAAAATAAATTTCTAACCTGACAAGATACTTACGTAAGTTTTATGATTTTATAGTAAAAGATCTTTGTTTTTACTAAACACAAACAGCATTTGCAAAAATCTCGTTTTCATTAAACAAAAACAGTATCAGCATAGCCACATTAACCTTCTAACTAATTAAAATTGTTTCCTACCCAAGTAACAATACTCCCTAATCAATAATTTGCAATAAAAGGATCGGACGAAAAGTTTTTAAATGAATAAAGAAAAAATAGCCAAAATGAGTAAATATTTTTATTAAGATAAACAATTTATAATAACGTTAAAAAATATTCCGTATTCTCCGGTATATAATAAAAATGGATCTATAATGCAGCCTACCTGCGCACAGTGACGTTTGTGTAAGTTAAAAACGCGATAAAAATTGTTTAATCGAATATACCAAGTTGCTTCACAATTTTTAACTGTAAATGTTGAGTCTTAGTTCCAGAAGAATAGATACACTTTGTAATGACACTGTGACTTCAGCTTTAAACTGAAACCAAACGTTTCTACGGCGCAATTTTCACTACTTTCTCAATATCTAAAGAAATCTTCTGTAATGCCCACTATTCTCAACTTTTTATCGGGTCTGCGTTCCTGTTACTCATTCTCATAACGCCGGGTCCAAGTAATGTAAAGGAGAACAAATATGTACCTTGCGTAATATTTTAATAGTTGTTGGTCAGTCCCAGATTCATAGAACACAGGAATTTAAGCTGCTAATACTTTTTCAAAAATTTTTGAGAAAATTATTAATAATCATTTATTAAATTTTCTTGAAAGAAATAGCTTTTTTAATAATAGACAATTCGGATTCCTAAAAAACAGAGGTACTGATTTAGCACTTATTCAGTTTTCAAAACTGTTATCTGAAAAATTAGATAACAACAAAAAAGTTACTGGACTTTTTATAGATATCAAAAAGGCATTTGACACAATTTCTCATAAGAAAATGATTGAAAAACTAGAAAATGCTGGTATAAGGGGATTGTGTCTAAAATGGTTTCTAAACTACTTCAGCAACAGACAGCAATGCACCTTAGTAAATTCAGTTAAAAGTACTTTTTTAAGAACATTGTCAGGAGTGCCGCAAGGCTCAACTTTAGGGCCATTACTTTTTTTAATTTACATAAATGATATATTTGACTGTAATTTTAAAGGAGACATATTTATATTTGCAGATGATACGGCTCTAGTATACAGAAATGAAAATTTGAAAGAAAATTATAGAAATATGAAATTAGATTTCAATACTTTAACAAATTGGTATGCATTGAATAGTATGGTTATTAACTTGGATAAAACTAATTTTGTTAATTTTACTTTAAACTGTAAAAATGATAAAAATCATGAAAATATGTACTTAACAAGTCACAAAATTGACTGTAAAATATATAATAAGTTTTGTAATTGCCCAAAAATAAAACAAAAAGAAAACATCAAATATTTAGGAGTAATTTTTGATGAACATTTGTCATTTAAAGAACACGTAGCATACGTTCTATCTAAATTAAAATACGTTTTAGCCAAATTTTATTTTATTAGAGATTTAACTAACAGATCAATCAAAATTAAAATGTATTATGCTTTGGTGCATTCAGTACTAAGCTATGGTATATTAGTATGGGGAGGGATATATAAAACCAATTTACATCCATTGGAAATACTACAAAATTCATTTGTTAGATGCATTAGGGGAAAATATCAAAATTGCCATACTAATGATGTATATAAACAACTTGAAATACCAAATTTATCACAAATATTTTGTATAAATTCCTGTAAATTTTTAAGAAAATTCGATGAAGTACTAAATATTAAAAAACAAAACAATATTAGACAAATACAGAGATACAGAATACCTTTTTGCCATAAGGCAGTGACTCAGAGAATGTTTGAGTTTCTTTCAACAAGAATATACAATATTTTACCAAATGATTTTAATTTATATTCGAAAGGAAAATTTTCAAAAGAAATAAAAAAATATTTTATAAAAGACATAACAACATGTAAAGAAATAATGGAAAGGCCATGGAATCAAAGAATTTCAGAATAATAATAATAATAAAAAATAAAACTTATTTTTTAAGAAATTATTTTTCTCGTTTATATTATTATCCATACGTAATGTTACTTAAATTTATTTATTAAAAAACCAAATTATAAATTAAAAGTATTACCTACACACAAGGTATTTTTACCTTTGTAGGTAATATAAATTAAATACCAAAACTGCATGCCATATTATAGCTTTGATATTTATACATATTTTAATTTGGCAGTTTGTAAAATTTGTTGTTAATAAATTACTATTACTATTACTACTTTATATAAACTTTTTAAATATATTTTTACACTTCAAAAACAACTTACATTATGGGACAAGCTTCAAATAATATGTCATGTTTATCCAGCCGTACAAATTTTACGAGTATGAGAGAGAAAGAAGATGAGGGAGAAAAAAATGAGAGAGAAAGAACATGAGAGAGAGAGACATAATTGATCTCTCCGTTGTAAAATAGGTTTCTGTCATCATTCTCAAAATAAATTGGATACGGTATAGTCCTTCCTTAGTTGGTATTCTAAGTTATTTTAAAAACTGTGTAAAATAAAGAATCAAATTAAAAACTAAATACTTTGTTTAAGTTACGTATTTATTAGAGATAGATGTGGCCGTATGCACTCTTAGTATTTTCTTCCCTCAGATCATGTACTGATTCATATAGCCGCAAGCAGGGGAGGAGGTTAGGAAGGTCAGTTGGCCCACGAGGATTTTACTTCTTGTATTTTTACATAAAAGCAAAATATTTGCCACTAAGTTTCTTAACTTTTTTTGCAGCTGATAAAAGACCATGTTGACTCATAATTTTAAAGGCAAACATCCAACAGTCATTTACGTAGTTAAACATTGATTTTTTTTAAATCTAGTATTCTGCTCACATTATTAGCAGAAAAGTAACTGTTATGAGAATTATTTTTATCTGTCAAAAGGGAGATTATAACACTAAAATGACAAGTTATAATTGTTGATTTAAACCAATCAGAATTAAATTTCGCGATAATCATGTAAAAAATAGTATTGCTAGAAATTAACTTTAAGTAGCTTCTACTTTATTTTGTGCTTGTTTTAGTTGCAAAATACGCAACATAGTTTTTAAATAAACATCATATATTTTTTATTTTCGATTTTTTTTAATAAGCTTAACAAATTGACAGGCATTTATATTTAATTATTAAAATTGTTACAACTAAACACACAGTTGTTATAAATGGCTATTAGTACACGAGCATAAGTTACGACACGAGCCTTGGCGAGTGGCGTTATGAATGCGAGAGTATTAATGGTCATTACATGAAAGTTGTATATACTATTTTTTGTACGGCAATTTATTAAAAAATATTAATCTGACAAAAATTTATTTAATTTAGCAACAGTTAAACAAATTAAATTTTTCACTGTCACGAATACCATAATCTGGCATAATTTCAAATTTAAATATTCTTAAAAGTTTTAATGAAAATGCAAATTTTAGTAAAAGCACTTTCAATGTCATATTATTTTTACTAAAATGAGGCCACTTAATTAAAACGTATGGGTATCAAATTGGCTAATAACGCGGTTTCATAATGAAAATTTGTATCATAATGAATATTATTACGAAACCTATTGAAGATATTTAATTTGAATATTAGAGTAGGGGACTAGAAAAAAATTACGTTAGAATATGTGAAAATAATTTGACGTCTTTTTATGCTCATTATTTTAACATGTCTTTGATCCTGACAATCCTCAAACATCAATATTTCCAAAGGTCTTCAAATCGAATTGAAATCTGTGCACGGAAACACTTATAATCAAACTGTAAGTCGTAAGGGTACCCGAATCAATTCTACATCTACAGGGTGTTTAAAATAGGTGATACCACTATTGCTATCTCCGAAACGGCAAAAGATACGAGGTCGGTTAAATTAGAGAAAATGTGCCATTTTTAGTTCCTACTCATATTTCGTTTACGAAGTTGCCAAATTCTCTACAGTTTCTTATCTACAGGGGATTTTTTAAAAAATAGTCAAAAATTTAATTCTTAAATATCTCGAAAACTATTATGGTTAGAAAAAAATTGTTTTAACAAAAATCGCACGATTTTTTACCTTCTCTAAAGTAACTTTATTGTTTTGTTTATATCATTTGTTTTTATTGAGTTACTGATACTAACTTGTTTTTTTTCAAATACGGACCTGGAGTTTTTGCTGTATTTTTGAAAGAATACTTCATACCCTTTATATCTGTGTATCACTTGATTATGTTTCTCGACGTTTCAGTGAAGAATAGCATCATCAGGATATTCTACCAGTACGGACTTGGCCTTTTTCAAGTAAATGCCCCATTTCACAACAACAAAAACCACAAATTGTGCTTTAACATGGAAGATCCCAGGTCCGTATTGTTAGAAAATCCTGATGATGTTGCTATTCTTGATCAAAACGTCGGAAAATATTTTCAAGTCATACACAGTTGTAAAGGGTATGAAGTATTCTTTCACAAAATGGAGCAAAAAGTCCAGGTCCGTATTTGAAAAAATCAAGTTAGTATCAGTAACTCGATAAAAACAAATGGTATAAACAAAACAATACGTTACTTTATAGAAGGTAAAAAATGATGTGATTTTTGTTAAAACAATTCTTTTCTAACTATAATAGTTTTCGAGATATTTAAGAATTAAATTTTTGACTATTTTTAAAAAATCCCCTGTAGACAAAAAACTATAGAGAATTTGGCAACTCCGTAATAACGGAATATGAATAGGGACTAAAAAAGACACATTTTCTCTAATGTAACTGACCTCGTATCTTGGTACCTAGTGGAGGACCTAGTGGAGGACCTAGTGGCATCACCTATTTTAGACACCCTGTATATGAAAACATACTATTTGTTTCCTTACAGTACAGAAATGAACATTTTCTAACAGTTATTTTTCGTTGCTTCGTAACGACTAGATATATCGTAATATTTACTTTTTCTACAAGAAATCTTGTCGGAAATGTCAAAATTTTCGAACGATTGCCGAAAAATATAGATTTCAATCAGTTTTTCAAACTAAAATTTAAAAAATTGGTTTTTGAAAAGAGAATACATTGTAACGACATGGATATTGCCAAAGCTTTCATAGTTTTACATATTGCACATGCGATATTGCCTTGTTTAAATGTGTTTGAAGTTTGGAAATGAGCTTATTTCTTACGCATCAGAAAGTGAAAATGCGTATAAAATAGTTGTATTAGATTTCGTTATTACCACAGTAAACATTTTTCTTGGGTTGATTCTTGAGAATTAATCATTATTTCTAATAATTTAGAAATACTTATTTGTACAGACTGGTATTACTTAAAATTGTTTTTATTTTCACAGTATTGTTAAGGGATTTCCACCAGTTTCGCCTTATATAGGAGTTAGTCCCACGTTATGTTACCTGCTAAAGGAGAAGAAACCACTTTGCTGTTTACAACTTGCCCAAGTTTGTGAGCACTGCAATTACCGGTAAGTTTTATTGTATGCTTTTAATACAGCATGTTCCACACAGTTCTTAGTATATGGGACATTTTTTAGCGAAAGTTAAAAAAGCACTTTGGTGTAGTTCTGCATATTAATAAACTTAGAGCCTCTGTGGAAATAATCTAAAATAACCCATACTATACAGGGTCCGACAAAAACGTAAAATGTACCCAAAAATAAAGTACCCTTATTTAGCTATTTTTTTTTATGTAAGACATCAATCAAATAGACTTCAAGCCTATACTAACGTACCGTGGGCATCTGGAGAGAATAGAAAATGTAGTCTATTGACACGGGATTTGAAGGATTGGAGGTTGGGACGGGAAGGGAAAGCATCTGCAGGCAATTTGTTCCATAATCTGTAAACCCTAGGTATGAATGAGCGAGAGGAGTGGTCTGTTCTAGACTTTTGTAGTTGGGCAGTAAAGGAATGCATACGTAACGCGCCTCTTGTTGTTCTGTTAGGAACAGTCAAGGGGGGAATAATACCGGCCAGTTCTTCAGAGCAAAATTCGTGGTAGTAGCGGTAGAAAAGGGATAAATCCCCAATAGTTCGGCGATGAGCGAGAGAAGGGAGTTTTCTCGTGAGGGCTGGGTGATTGATAAGTCGAATGGCTTTCTTTTGGATAGAATCAATGATGTTAAGTGTCGAAGGTGATGCCGCTCCCGAGATGTGGGAGCAGTACTCTAGGTTAGGTCTTATTTGGGAAACATGGAAAGTGTATAAGTTGGAAGGGGAGAAGTATTTTCTGGCTCGATAGAGAAAACCAAGCTTTATAGCTGCCGATGTGGCTACTGAAGTAATGTGTTTGTGCCAGCTGAGATCATGTTCGAAAGCGACGCCAACAAGATCGACTGTTTCATTGTTTTATTGTTTAAAATGTTATTTTTACGAATTATTGGGAACATGTTTTCTCTCTAAATATGAATTTGCAACCATCTACGAAAAAAAATGTTTTTACATTTTTACTTTACGTTACGAAATCAATGTTAGTATAAGTTATTAAAAAGTAATTATCTTTCACACAGGTCAATATGCTAAGAATTACTTTGACATAGACATTGATATCAATTTATTATTTTTGTTTTGTGCACTTCAGGTATGTCCGAATTTGACAATTTTAAGCATTTTAAATGATAGGGTATGTTTTACGTTTTTGTCCCTATCCTGTAGACAGTGGATATTTTAAGATTAATAAGCAGAACTTTCTACACCATAGTTTTTTTTAACTTTCAGTAAACAATTTTTCCATATGGCAAGAACTCCGTGGGACACGCTGTATAATTAATTATTTCTCTAGTGCAAAAACTGATGTTTATTGCATACGAAATGATATTTACTTTATCCTTCTGAAAGATGAAGTCACTTTTCATAGGATCTACAAAAAGTTTTCAAAAAATAATTTTTATTTTGACAAAAAGCGTCTTTTAAATGACTTGAAAAACGAAAAGCACGAATGTAAGAAAAATGTTTTAGAAAATTTTATAGGCCATTTAAACTGAAAACGTCCTAAATAAATTCAAAGTATTTAAACCCTTTGCCTTTTTCTCTTTGCTTTCTTAAACTAATAACAACTAACAACGGATTAGAAACTTTACCCTAAAATATAAATGCCGACTTAAATTTCCAAGCTTAGGCAACAATAAAACTCCCATTGTTCTTATCCGTGGTATTAAAGTAAAATCCCTACGAATATACTCAGACGAATTATACTGTTTAACAATGGAATGTACGTATATTCCTGTTCCCAACTTGTTTATTTTATTTAGTTCTATAACAATGATGCTGCTGGCTCACAGTGCATAATTCATATAGTACAAAACTTAGTTGTCTCTTTTTTACACTTACAAGTTAGACCGGTTTTACCGATAACGAATCTGAAAAATAAGATTTTATGACGGCTTATTAAATTAGAATTTCATGGCGAATCCCAGACTGTTGCTTTTGATATTTTCAAGGCCTTTGACCAAGTATGGCATGCCGCACTCCTCAAAAAACTACCTTCGTACGGTCTTCCTCCCAAACTATGCATCTGGATCGGTAGTTTTCTCTCTACGGCGCAGATCCCAACATTGAATTTGTAATACCCTGTATAAGGGTTTCTAAATAGGTGAATAACCATAGGTAGTAAGTGGTAGAGGATCTTTTCCTCGACCGAAAAGGTACCACCCCACACACCCACTTAAAAAAAGCTGGTGAAATTTTAGCGGATGTTTCCAGGCCTGCTTCAGTCGGCTTTTTTTTTCATTTGCTCTTCCAACTGTCCCTTTTTCCTCTCTTTTCTTTCTGCCTCACATCGAATCCTACTCTCCTCTAACTAGCCACCTCTTCAAAGAAAAACAAATTTGAAAATTATGATGGCGATCCCAGGGGTAAAAAATTCCGGAGGTATACTACCCCTCCATTCGAATCCCCTGGCGAGGGGTGCTTACCAACTTAATCAGAGAGTCAACATACTGCCCCCGCGTTCCTACCCATAATCCAAATCCACTAGATCTTTTTCTTACCACCCATCCTGAGCCACACTTAACATCTGTATGCGCTACCCTTGGTCGCTTAGATCGCTGCCTCATAACCGTCTCTTGTCCCATACATCGGTCGTTGAAATCATGCCAGAACGCAGGATCAGACACTACAATTCTGCCGACTGGGATAGTCTTCGAAACTTCTTCTCTGCTTTCTCTTGGAACCCTGTCTGTTTTTCCACCCCCGATCCATCCGAAATTTGCTCTCATATCACAGATCATTCAAGCAGGCATTGAAAGTTTCATTCCATATACCTGGCGGCTCGTATACCTAATAATAGGTTAAGCTGACGCAAAAAATACTAAGCAGCGAATTCGCCATTTTATAACTAAAAAGAATTTTAGAGCACTTACTAAAGCCCACCTGCTAAGGTATATTCTTCGGTCCTTTAATGCTGCAAACTTATCGGTGACGTCATCATAAAATGGTTCTGCACTTATAAGTTCACTTAAAAGTCCGTTTTCAACTGAAATTTTTGCTAAATTTATAAGTCTGTCTTCTATCATTGAGTTTCGCAGATAAGTTTTAACTCTTCTCAAGCAAGAAAAACTCCTTTCCACCGATACACTCATAGAGGGAGTCATCACGATTAGGCAAAATAATTTATAAGCTTCCTTTAAAATGTCTCTATTCTCATGGAAAATTTTCAGAATATGATCTAACTCAATGTTGGTGTATTTTACATCATTATAAATAAAACATAACTTATGTGAACATAAGAATATAACAATTTTCTGATTGATAAAAACACTATTCTTCAGTCGTATGACAAAATATCGGCGAAGCAGCTTTTAAGCTCCGCGAAACCCGCAAGTATTTAGTCACCTATTGACCGCCCCGTTGTCAAAGCAACCACCGTAAATAACGTTGATAAAGTGCAGCGGCTTTAATTTGACTCCGAATCCACAGCACTTGCTTATTTATTTGTTGTGAATATGCGAGGTTTATAGTCGCGCTCAGCCGGCTCAGCTAAGGCATTTTTTTTTTGAAAATCCGTTCGGCGCGCTACGTTTTATAATAATTATTTATTCTTTTTGTACTGATTTTGATAAATTATGCATAAACATTATTTTGTTTTTTAAAATCAAAAACCAGAATGTATTTTCAATATAAAAATAAAATTAACAAAATTATATTAATAATAATTTTAAATAACAGAACTGGAAAACCATAAATTTTAGCGAAGCGGTGCGTCACCCGCGTCCCCTGGCGAGCCGCCACTGATATACCTGCAAGAAACCTAAACTCTACCATCAAAATCCATGGTTCTCTAAGGTTTGTAAAAAAGCCAGGTTCAAAAAAGTCCAAGCTTACGAACGGTTTCTTCAAAATCCTACACCCGAAAATCATTAAATTTTCACCAAGGCAAGAAATCAATACAATTAAAAAAATGCTCTTAACAACCGCATAAAAGATACTAGTTTGTAAGGCCAGCGCAAAAAAAATCACATAAAAGTAAAGTGCTTTCCTGTCCCAACGGCAGCAAATCCTTGTGGTCACTTGCCAAAAACATTAATCAAACAATAGATTACGGAACAAATTGCCTGCAGACGTTTTCCCTTTCCCTTTCCCTCCAAATCTCCAATCCATTTAATCCCGTGTCAATAGACTACATTTCCCTTCTCTTCAGATGCCCACGATACGTTTTGTGTAACAAATAGTCTACGTGGACTGTCTCAGATAAAAAAAAAGCGAAATCGATCAACACCCGAATAATATCATGACCGCGGTCATACCATTTATTTGAATTTTATATTGTTATTGTTTACATATTAAAATAATTTAATTATAATGGGAAGTTTAGAGCATTTTCTTTGATTTCAGAAACGCCAGAGACTATCAATGGCAGAACAAAACGATCATTTTAGCAGCCGACTTTGCGTCAAATGGAATATATAATTTCATTATACCTCTAAGAGCTCATTTTCGTCCAAAAACGTCTTTGAACCCTATAATTTTACTGTTGGAACGACGACCTGACATCGCCTTTTTGGATTCCATTTCGTATTTTCCTTTAGTCTACTGGATGTTAGGATCGATTGATTGGTAAGTTTTTCGAATATCGTTATCTGCAACAATGTTAAAGTAAGTTCATTACTGATGTCCCTTTTGCTACGTAACAATTTCCATTATTTTACACTGAGTATACGACTAATACGTAGGTAATTGTATCGGCTAAAATATAATACAAAATTTAAATCATTCAGTTATGAAAAATTTAAAACACTGCGTATTCGCGATCTCAAGCGACCTGGGTGGTAGCACCAGTTTTACAAGATGACCTCTGCAATTGAGGAAGCGGGTAGAATTTACTAATATATTAATAGTCCAGTTCTGCTGTCTAAAAACGTGAAAAAATTTTTGAAGACCTTTTGACTATTTTAGGTTGAAGGGGGGGGGGGACATGTCTGAGGATATCTGCTATCCCAGTACTAACTCAAATTGCTGATATGATTCTTAATGATTTTTTGAATATGCTAAAACTAGTTTTTCTTCCGTAGCTCTTTTCCTTTGCACTGTAGGTAAAAGTGATTAAAAGGAAAGTTGTAGGTAACCTTTCATTTAAGTCTTTGATCGTCCAAATCTGTTTAATAGTTAATGAGATAATTGCAAAAGATGATTAAACATTGCCATTTTTCAACAATAAATAACTTTTGCAAAAAGGAGTTTGGGCTTCTCAAATTGTATACTAAGCAAATTTGACCAAACCCTGTATTATCTCCGATGTACAATCCAATATTTTTTTCTCTTAAACCGTCAACAGAGTACCTATTTAGTTTTTTAATCTTATATGGCATTTGTCTAACCTGTAACTAGGATCCTCTGAATTGTCATCTCAACTAATCCCAGTTACTTTTTATATCATAACTTATGTCCCTCTACATATAAGATGCTTATCATATTCTGAAGGATGATGAAATAACTAAATAACGATCAAGCATATGTGTTACAGTTAAGAACAAATATTTAAATAAAAATGTAAATTGTCTAATATTAAACTAAAACTTAGGTGAAACAGACTTTCAAACTCAAAGTTCTTTATTTTAATATACTTTATATTCTAAATGTACTAATATGTTTGCAATAATGACTAGTAAATCTTCAACTGTCTTTTGAATATAATGAAAATTATGCGACTTTCACATTCGTATTACTAAAAAAACTTATTTTTGTTGTTCATATATTAAATATTTATGGCTGACCCTACCTTTTTATTCGTGTATTTTGGCTTTCATTCAAAAATAAAAATATTTTCTATTACAAATTTTCACACAAAATACAAAACCTTCAAAGCGTGATTCTATTGGGTATGACATCACAGTGACATGCTGCTATTTTAAAACTAATAAATTTCCACTTATAAAATAGGTTTTGTTTTAATAGAAATCGAATTTATTCTATTATGAACTTGCAATCGCCCTCTTCAAAAAATTAGAAGTATTCAAAAGCCTAGTGAAAAATGTATTAAAATACTTGTGCATGTGTATAGAAATATTTGTTTATTTATATTCATACTTCACATAAGTGCATATATCTCTTTTACATTTTGTATGAAAATTCTGTTTATAGCGTCATACGTTTCACGAAAAAGTAGTGCAGTATTGCGAAATCTGCAGCTCTCTATCTTTAAAGATAACCACGATACCCTGCAAAAGTGCCGAAAACTGGACACCCTGTACACATAATACGATTAAGTATGAAATACAGTATCGGTCAAATGCTCACCGCGGCTTTGCTGGCACGCTCTTGCTCTTTTGGCGAAATTTTCGATGGCATTTTCGCATAATTGCCGCCGAATTTCATCAATGACGCGTCAAATTTTGTTTTGTAAGTCCGGAATTGTTGCAGATTTGTTGGCATAGACATGAGATTTCAGAACACCCCATAGAAAAAAGTCGCACGGTGTCACATCGTAAGATCTTGGTGGCCAATTTTGGTCGCCACTGCGAGATTTAACTCGACCAAGAAATTTAAGATGTAACAAGTTTCATGCGCAGTATGACATGTAGCGCCGCGCCGCGCGCCGTCCTGTTGAATCCATATGTTTTCCACATTGATACACTCTAATTCAGGCCACAAAAACTCTGTTAACATTGCACGATAACATTCACCATTTATTGTTAGTGCAGTTCCAACCACTTCTTCAAAGAAGTACGGTCCAGTTATACCGTCTTACCAAAAAGCGCACCAAACAGTGGCTCGTGGAGGATTCATCGGTTTTTATGAATTACCAGAGGATTCCCTTCCCTCCAAATTTGACAACTCTGTTTATTTACGTATCCATTTAATTAGGCAATTTTAAACACGAGTTTTCTAACGGGAAAAGTGCTCTAATACCTTTAATAAACATGTACTATACTATTTTTTCTATTTTGCATTGTATGTGTTGGAGCATTATTTCGACCGAAAATGGCACGCACTTTACGAATTGTTTCCGCATAACTTTCTTCAGATTTATAACAAGTTTTCAACTATAATATCCCAAGGGCATTGATCACTACGAGATAATTTTACTAAAGATTTCGAAAGAACGTAGCCCGATGCCGTAGGCAGAGAGCTGTTGTCAAAAAGTAACGTGCCGGAGAAAGTTGTAATAAAATTTTGAGTTATTTATCAATGCTCGAGGGATATACGAGGAGAAAATTTTTTGCATTTTTTTTAATGTTATTCAAAATTAGTTTTGTTAAAAATGCAATTATTAAAAGAACAATAAACAAAATTAAAACTAGATGCAGATGACGTATTCGGTTCCATTGAAGAGGTGTTTCTACGCATATTGTTGATTATGTTATTATGATGGTCTTGATCAATATTTAGATATGATTTTATGGAATTTGCATTAGCATGTCCTAATAATTGCTGTTCTTGTAGTCCGCTTTTAGCCAGCTGACTAACTTCAGTAGATCTGTTTGAGTGGTTGATAATTTTTGTCCTCTTTGTATCCAAACCTAAAGAAGATTTTGTCCACTCGTTAATTATATTTCTACCTACTGGCATATTATCGTACCAGTTATCGTTTTCTGTCTTCCAGTGGCGATTTGGTCTTAAAAAGACTCTATTTGTTTTAATGATTGTGCCCCGCATAAATCAAACGTAAATGTCACAAATAATCATGTCACTATCTACGCACCACGACCATGCAACTTTCAAAATGCAAAGCCACCTGCGATCAAAATAATTAAAGATCACTCGTTATGAAACAAAACAAGTGTATATTTATGATTATGATTGATAAAAGTCAATGAATTTGACTAAACATGTAATAGTAAAAATGGATGAAAATATGTCTTAAAATTAACGTACTTAATTAACTGCCCTGAGTTTTGATAAACTCACGCCTAGGATTTATAACTGTGTATTTTTGTGGTTGTGTTGTATAGTGTTAAATTACGAACTAGCAAAAACTTGAAATATATTTTGAATCAAAGTAAAGACAATAGAAGTGTGACAAAATCGCAATTTTAAGAACGTGACTCAGTCTGCCATTTTCATAGTTATTTTAGTCAAATATTATCACACAATATTTAGTCTATTCATAAAGTTTGGCCAACGCCGCGCTATCTTTGGGGTGTGTATAATATTATGATGTTGCCCCTGGACAAACACCTTAGGGTGACGAGACTGTCGTGAGATTCAATTAACGCAAGATAATTAAAATAAACTTTATAAACTATTTACCAGACTAAATCTAATTAACTCAGTTTTTACAGTCAAACTTAAGAAGGACTTATTAAAAAGAAAGTATAAAAGATAACTTGGCATTATTATTTACTAATAAATAATTTAATATTAGAATCAGAAGATATAAACTGTCAAGTGATTTAAGAAGTATTTATGAAGGACGGAGTCTTGTGACAAGATATATTACATCTATTTTTATTAAAGAAATAAAAAAAGTTTCTATTAAAGTTTGAATACAAAAAATAAGGAAATCTCTTAGACTACATTTTATTAGGAAAATTAAAAAATTCTCAGTTGTAATACAACGTGTGGCCACCTCTATTATTATTAACAGCTCTGCATCTGTTGATCATTTTTTTATTAAATTATGGATGTTATTTTGGTTTATTTGTTGCCACTGCTGTTGTAACAGCTGCTATTTTGTTTGGTATATCATCGCATAATTCTTAACACGTCATTGCAGTATACACGTGTTGTATCGGATTAAAGTCGGGGGCGGGGGACTGCGCAGTATGCAAGCCACGTTAATAAGGCAATATTATACTGGTTCAAAAAATCTCTAACTGTCCTGGCAGTATATGAACGGGTATTGTTCTGCAGAAGAAAAAAAATTTCTCCCACTTGAGCCGCTTATTAAACATAGCTCACATAGCAGGTTGGACAATAAATGCGTTTGCTCTAAAAGCCTTCCACAAAAATGAAATTAGTTCGACGATCAATTCCAATTCCAGCCCAAACCATTACTGTTTCGTCCTGGTATCTATCCACTTCTTGAAGAGTTTCTTAAATACCTGGATTACCAGATCTTCTCCATACCTTTATTCTTTCAGAATCTGGTCTTAAACCGAACCTCGATTCATCAGTGAAGAGCACACGAGCCCAGTTTTGGTCTTGCCAATTAATGTGTTATTCGGCCCAATTCTAATCTGGCTCGGTTTTCACGTGTCAACACAGGACCTCTAGCAGGACGTCAAGAATAAATTTCTGCTTTGTGTAACCTGTTTCGAACAGTCTGATCAGTAACAGCCACCTGTTGCACATTTTGGAGCACATTTCTTAGTTGGTTAACTGTAAGATTTAGGTTCCGAAGAGCTTGAATTCGGGGAAATCTATCCTGAATAGGGCCAGTTTTTGTCTAGGGGCCAATATGTCTTTCATTCGCTTCCCCGGTTCCTCATAAAGCTGTCACAAACCAATGATACTTTTGGTTGAATTTATTGCATTTGCCACGTCTCTAAACTGCATTCCACCCTGTATTATTCCTGTAGCTTTTAACTGAGTTTCGCGATTAAAATGATGTCTTTCCATGTTAATCTACTCTGATTCACTATTAAATAAATCTCCTAAAACTATATGATTAAAATAAACTTATCGTTTTAAGCAGAAACAAAGTCAAAAACAGCGCTTTAGTAGGATTTTTTCCAGATGTCAATTGTTTTAATTAACCTGACTATAATATTTTAACAAAATTTGAACAGCGCATATAAAAGTAATTTTTAGTTTTGTCCCCTAGACCATTTTGATGTGTGTAGTTGTCCAGATTATAAGAAACTTTGAAATCTCGAATAAATAATGGTTTCTCGTTTTTGTTTCTAAATCTATGATTTTAATCATTTTTAGTAAACACAGATTCTTCTTTTATTAATAAACAATTCCATATAAACCTTCAAGATAAATTACAAAGAGCAATAAAAATAGAAAAAATATTAGATAAATGAAGAATAATGTTACAATTTTTTACAGTTTGGATGATTTGCTTCGAGCGGGAATATCGCTGGCTGAAAACGTAGTTGTGGTTAATAAGGAACTATCAAATTCAGCAGAAGAAGACTCTCTCTCCGACTGTAATACAATAGTAGCAGTACAGACAATGTTTAAGTAAGTATTGCAGATTAATGTGGTTCAAAATTCTCCATGTAAAACATAATGGACCGCTTTAGAAATAATGCACCGTATAATATGATTTTAGAGAAGTTATTTAGTTCCATCCCTTTTATTTTTTTAAACATTGTTGTTGCTCAGTTAATTTCTTTAATTTTTCATATATTTATGTTGTTCCTTATTTTAACTAATATTATTACTTTTCTTTGGTTTAGGTTTTTTCCAAACATAAAAAGCATCACCGAACTCTCACAGTCATCAAACATGAGGTTTATGCAATTTCGGGCTCATGATAAATATGCCCTCCATCTGTCGAAAATGGAAAAGGTAAGCAATTCATATGAAATTAATATAGACATAAGGATATGAATATTTCAAAACATTTTACAAATGAGAAAGAAAAAAATTATTATTTATCAAATACGTAAATATAAAATTAAAACTGTGAGCCACTACAGTTTTCTAAGCACCTGAAAATGCCATTTTCAATAAAGAATGATCACAGAGGTACGAAAACAGTAAGAGTGCATGCAGGTATACTTCGTTTCAAAATATACCGTTGACCTATTGACTGCAATAAAATTTACAGGACCAAGTAATGCTAGGCAAGAAAATAAAATCCAGGAAAAATTTAAATATCCTCATGACATCAATGAATCATTGGGTTTCAGCCCTGCACTAAGTACTTGAAATTTAGAAAGTTTTATGACATTAGGTGAAGCTCGTTTCAAGCTCTTTCGTTGACCTCTTGCCTGCAATCAACTATTGTCGACACCAGCTATAATAAATCCCGGTAAATTTGCAAAAACTGTGCCCTAATAAAATAACAGGTAAAGGTAATTTTAATATAATCTGTCTATCTAGTATATTCTCGAAAAGTCTCAACATTTCAGTTTTGACCCAAAGAAAACGCTTAAAGAATTACAACTAATTTTTTGATTAAATTTTTGTTCAATCCAGTGATTGCTGCTGATTTTTCGTAATGTCGGAAAAAAGTTTCAGCAGTATCGCCGTCGTTTGTAGTGACCTCATTCTGTTTTACAACGTCTGTTAGTATACCAAGTTCATTTCGAAAATCATTTTTTCTACGAATGTTAATAAAAACCTTTATTGTATGTTCAATAGTAATTTCGGAACATGGTGCATTGTGTTTTACACATTTTCATTGTGCTTCAATCACCATGGTGATTGAACTACAAAGTTCCCATTGTGCACGGGTATTTTTTACAAAGGTGGCGTTGACCGGTGCCGCGTCAAAATCTTTATAATTTCATTGACATTTTTTGACATCTTAAAAAGAAAAATATTACTAATCCCATTTTATTAACAGTAACATTCGTAGAAAAAGTATAGTGTAAAACTCGCATCATTTCCTACTCGTATGATTTGCAGCACTCGCCTGCGGCATCGTGCTGCAAACGTCATACTCGTAGGAAATGCATGTCATTCCATGCTCGTTGTACAATATACTATTGTATTTTCTTTTTTCATTGCTTTTTGTTTTCACCCTTAGTGGCATCCTTAATTAAATTACAAAGCATACTTAATGAGTTAACTTATTACATACTTCTTAGAATAGTATAATGTTTAATAAAATTACCATTTAAAACTGGGTGTAATACCGTATTTTTAAAACTATATAGGTATGTACTTAGGTTCCTGAATATCTTTTTAAATATTATTCTAGCCGCTTTTTTTGGTAAAAGTTAAATTAGTTAAACTTTACTTGTAACTTCTTACAAAATTTAATATAATTAATAACAAACCTGGAAAATCTTCAAAGCGGCATTAAAAAGCACCTTTGAAGTCCTGCATGTTCGAGATTACTAAAGAAAAATATTTCTTTTTAAATAATTGGACAAAGTCCGACAAAGTGAGATTTTTAGATATTCCTAGTATATAAGAGTTGTGTAATCCTCTAATGTATGTGAAAACTTGGGCATTTTTTTTAAAGTTACAGCAACCTTTGTTTTTTCTTCCACTAGGACCACGGTTCTTTAAAATTCCATATGTAAGTAAACTTTACAAATATTTCCACTATAATTTGAAAATATCAAGAGTAGTTAGCATATTATAGCTAGAACAAGAGTTACTGTCAAATTTTTTTATAGAACACATATTATGCATTTTTTAAAGTTGGACTTATTTTGCCATCATGTTTATTGCTCTCAAGTTTCGGCTTAAAAAGGAAGTACCCACTTTACGGTGATACATTTGAAAAAAAACTGGTAAACGACTAAACTCCAGACATTTTACGAATAATCTAGAGACAAAACAAATTAAAATTCGATAGTCGCTGTTTTGCCCTAAGTCCACGAAATATCAAACCCGTTACATTTTATTTTTTCCAAAATTATTCCTTATATAAACTACTCGCGCACTCCAACTCTGGCGCATTTTAAAAATTTTGAAATATTTATATTTACATTTATTGAAATACTTACCATTCTGTCAAAAGGCATTGCAAGAGGTTAAAACGAGCTTTAGCAATTTTTTTATTGCAGTCTACTGCTATGGTATATTTTGAAACGAACTATACATCTATCTAATCTACTAATATATAAAGAGAAAGTGTGAGTTTGTTTGTTTATATGTAGAAGGTAGTTTAAGAAACTACTGAACCGATCTAAAAAATTCTTTACGGGTGTATAGCTAGGACCTTCTTGAGTGCTATAGGCAATTGTTACCCTCGACTTTATTCACGTCAAACACGAAATAATATATTATGCAATGAGAATTTAATGATACCTATTAAGTCATGAGTGTGAGAATTACGACACGAGCCGAAGGCGAGTGTCGTAATGAATACGAGTGTCTTAATAGTCATTATGTGAATGGCACACACTGTTTTTTCTACGACCAGTAACAACAATGAAAAACAAAAATATCAATTTTCAAAATTTATTAAACTTATTTATTCGTATGTTTTGGCTGATTTTACGGGTAAATTGTTTGCGATTCTTATGGCCTATTCCTCAATTTGTGGTAGACCTATATTCTCAATTTCACCCCCACTATTGCATATTTCCGCTGATTTTATTTGCAATAATTTTTTAAAAAATGAACCGACTTCATAAAAGGAAAAGCACTAAAAAGTATGAAATAATATTTTTACGTATTTAGAACTGTGGTAAGTTAGGTAACTTGTACACCGAAGTTCTGAACTTTGAAGTCGGTGCAATCCTTCATGATAATACATTAATAAATTATTGTTAATAAAGAATAATATTTATTACTAAGCCTAATGGTCAGCCTAATTGCGTTCGACTTTTAGTAATTTATACATAAACGTTCTGAACTTTAAAAGTAAACGGAACTTCTGATTGTTTATGAAATATAATTACGGATCCTTCTACTGTGAAATTGCGCCGACTTCAAAGTTCAGACCTTCGGTCTACAAGTTACGTAACTTTGAACAAAATTAAGTTTACCATTTACCACAGATTTATAAATACGTGCAAATATTATTTCATAATTTTTAGTGCTTTTTCTTTTGTGAAGTCGGTCAATTTTTCTGAAATTTTTTTTTTCTTGTTAGTTCACCTATTCTCCCTTCTCCTTCATCTTATCGCCCCCTCTTTAAATTTGTAATGTCAATGTAATATTGTATTTTCAGACCTCAGTAACCCCAAAAACATTTTAAAAAAATTTTTCATCAGCTTTTTTCGCCTCCTTCCCGGCTGCAATTTTTTTTTATATCTTTACATGAACTTTTCTGACTTCAATAACCCCGAAAATTATCCATTAGTTAACATTTTTAAAGAAATTGGCGGTCGCTAATCTTTAGCCAAAATTATATTTTCTGACCTCAGTAACTCCGAAAATAATATATTAGTTAACATTTTAGGAGAAATTCTCAGCCGCTCCTTCGATTCTCTCTATATCCCCCACCCCCTAATTTTTCTTTTAACATCTATTAGAAAAGATTTGATATTCTGACCCCGCTAGACCCAAAATAGACATGTTACTTAACATTTTTGAAGAAGTGCCTAGTCACTCCTTTTTATCACATCCCCTCTCCAGTTAATTTTTTTAACATCTCGTAGAAATTTTTTTTATAATTATACGCGGGCAAAGTCGCAGGTAACAGCTAATTTCTAATAAAAAGGTGACATTAACAAATTTACTTTGTTACGAAGAAGGGTATCTGATTTTTTATGTTACAAAGTGGACTAAACATACAAAGGACAAAAAATTAAAATAACCAACAAACTGAAGAAGAACAAAATATAATTTTTTTAAAGATAGTATTTGCTAATAATATAAGTACCTGTAAAGCAATTTTTCGGAAACGTTTTATATTTTATGTTAAAAATTACTGCACTCTGGCATCATACAGGGTGTTCGTACAATGCATTAGGAAACTTGAAGAGGTAATTCTACATGGAAAAATAATTGTAGTAGTTGCATTAAAGAAATTTGGAAATCTCAATATTTTCCAAGTTATAGCGGTGTTTAAATTTATAAATTAGTTTTTTGTTAGCCTACTAAACTTAGCTTATGTACGAAACTTCAATTTAATAGCTGAAAAATTAAACCCAGTATGCCAAGAAAGAATTAAAAAAATTAAACTTTTCACAGCTATAACCCGAAAAATATTGAGCTTTTCAAATTTCTTTTATGAAACTACTGCTATTATTTTTCCATATAAAATCCTCTCCAAGTTCCCCAATGCATTTTCCGAACACCCTGTATAAAGCAACATTATTGTCTTTCCATTTTTTTAACAAACTATGAGAAATAAATATACTAGAATACTTTTTCATCCACAGAAGGCACAAAAAGCTCTTTGTAAGGAATTCAAGGTAAAGAAGGTGACAGCGATCAATAGCCCAATGACTTGGACAGACGTAAAACCACCTACTTGTACCCGTACGCACTCTTATTGTTTTTCTTCCTCGGCCTCATTGGAAATAAACTAAAGAACTATTTCCCGGGATATACATATTGACCCAATAAGTATAACTTCTTTTTATTTTTATTGCTTTCTAACAGTTCAAATTTTTAATAAAAAAAATCGTTAAGCAAAATTCCTTTTCGTCAGTAAATAGAACTTTTATTTTAGCTTTCAACTTGCTAAATGAAACGAAATCCAATAATTTATCGTTCATAAACAGAGCTGTGCAAATACAAGTGATTCCAGTAGCGTTACCGTTTTATTTATTGGTTTGCGGTGATAAAAATAAATAAAACAAATATAAGGTTCACCTACTGTAAATCTGGACAACTGCAAGTCAGTTCAGGAACGGCGAACTAGGGCGACAGAGAGCACTAGTGGCTACAGGAAACTGGTTCTCCTGCTCAGACGTTGTCAGATGTTTTACAAATTGTAGAAGCAACCGCTTCTTCATCAACAATTTACCCCTCCAACAGTTCCTTTAACTGCAATACGAATAACATACCCACTAATTTCTCGGCCAGTTGACTTCCGAAATGTTACAAACTGTGCATTTATTTGTTTTAATAAGTCCTAAAATTGTTAATTTCAACAGTTTTTAGTTTCGATAGTTTTTCGTTTATTTTACTTAAATTTACATAAATACACGGTGTCCCATATAAGAATGCACACTACAGGGATCTCGTAAACCAGAAGAGATACAAAGATGATTAAATTAGAGAAAAGTTGCGCTTTGCTGAACCTTTCAAAGTCACGATACGACATCTAACAAAATCCGATTACTTCCGAAGATATTTGGGAAAAACCGAATTTTCCCGATTTCGTTTTTATTTTTTTCTGACTCTATTTAAAAAGATATGACAAAATAAATTTCACATTCTCATTGCCACTTTTTCTGCTCTACAAGCCGACGTTCTTAGATTTTCAATACGACGTTTCGTTTCTTCGCAACCATCATCAACTTCATTTTTTTAAATAGTCGAAAAATTTTGTTTTATTCCTAAAAAATTCTAAGTTTAATTCTAAATCCCACGACATATCGCTTCTTACATTTATCCGACGTTTCGGACGAAAAAATCATCATCAATATTATTTGATGATTATTACGAAGGAACGAAACGTCGGATCAAAAATCGAATTACGTTATCATGTAGAGGAGAAAAAATTACATGGGAATGTGGATTTTATTTTGACCTGTCTTCTTTTGTGAAATCAGAAAAAAATTAATTGCCAAAATTTATGTTTAAAATTTCAAGAGTTCGTAGATTTTTTTCTGATTCTACTGTAAGAGATAGATTAAAATAAATTTTACATTTTTATTGCCGTTTTTCTCCTCTACAACATGACGTCATTCAATTTTTGAGTCTACGTTTTGGCTTCTCTCGACCATTATCAATTTTTTTTTAAATAATCCGAAAATTTTATTTTAGCACAGTTAAATTGCCCTTGTTATTCTGAATTCAACGACTTATCACATACGTGCAAGAAAGCAAGATGTTATTATCAAAAAACAAAATATTTTATTTTTGCGCTACAAAAAGTTCATTGAAACAATCTTATTTAATCATATGTTCAGAATAACAAGGGCAATTTAACTGTGCTAAAATAAAATTTTCGGATTATTTAAAAAAAGTTGATAATGGTCGAGAAAAGCCAAAACATAGAATCGAAGCCAAGAACGCCAGAAAAGCCAAAACGACAATAAAAATGTAAAATTTATTTTAATCTATCTCTTACAGTAGAATCAGAAAAATCTACGAATTCTTGAAATTTTAAACAAAAATTTTGGCAATTAATTTTTTTCTGATTTCACAAAAGAAGACAGGTCAAAATAAAATCCACATTCCCATGTATTTTTTTTCCTCTACATGATAACGTAATTCGATTTTTGATCCGACGTTTCGTTCCTTCGTAATAATCATCAAATAATATTGATGATGATTTTTTCGTCCGAAACGTCGGATAAATGTAAGAAGCGATATGTCGTGGGATTTAGAATTAAAATTAGAATTTTTTAGGAATAAAACAAAATTTTTCGACTATTTAAAAAAATGAAGTTGATGATGGTTGCGAAGAAACGAAACGTCGTATTGAAAATCTAAGAACGTCGGCTTGTAGAGCAGAAAAAGTGGCAATGAGAATGTGAAATTTATTTTATCATATCTTTTTAAATAGAGCCAGAAAAAAATAAAAACGAAATCGGGAAAATTCGTTTTTCCCAAATATCTTCGGAAGTAATCGGATTTTTTTAGATTTCGTATCGTGACTTTGAAAGGTTCAGCAAAGCGCAACTTTTGTCTAATTTAATCATCTTTGTATCTCTTCTGGTTTACGAGATCCCTGTAGTGTGCATTCTTATATGGGACACCGTGTATAATAAAAAATAATAAATTACGTGTACGTGAAAATTTATTTCATTTTTACTTTTCCTTCCTATGGATAAAAATAACTTTTTCTTCCTAGGGAGGAAGAGTGCCCCTTTGAAACCTAAAATTAGGGAGGAAAGGGAAATTTGCAAAAAGGGTGTTAGAAAAAAGTATTTGAGTACTTTTTCTCATTAACACAAAAATCATTTTCACAGTACTTTTGAATAAATTATTCTAAAAATAAGTAAATCAAAACAATAATGGAATAAAACACAAACTTTCATTGATGCCTAATAAACAATTTGACAACCAAAGCTGTCAAAGCCAAACTATTCAACTAGAAAAAATTAAAACTAAAATTGATTTAAACTTTGCGAAATAGGTAAGTTTTGTTAAGTGATGGTGAAATTCCACAGTGTGTGCCACATAAAACATAGTTTCGAGTATTTAGAAGCAAAAATGCCCTTGGCTTGCCAATGCCTACTACTAGATGCCAAGCGCTAGGACAAAAACTCAATGAAAAATAATATCAGAACCGAATTACATTATACTAATTAGATACAATTACATTATAGAATACGAAACCATTATACCTGTTTTTAGGTAAGAGGTACAGCGGCATTTCTCTATTAAGTATAACAGAAAACCTATACGAAAGTATCTTAACAGAAAGATTAAAAACAACAGTCGAAAGCGAAGAGGAAGCTCAAAATGGATTTAAACCCGGAAGAGGAACAATTTATAATAAAGCAAGTAATAAAAAGAATAATGACGAGGCTGAAACAATGTACCTCTGTTTCCTGGATATTTAGAAAGCATTTGATGCAGTAGAAGGAAATGAAATATGGAAGGTACTCGAGAAGCGAAACGTAAATAAGAATTTCATAACAAACATAAAAATACCAATAATTACATAAGAACAAATAATAGGTATTCTGTCCAAAACATTTATCACCAAGTTGGGAGTAAGACAGGGAGATGCACTGAGTGCACCTGGTCACCGTCGTTTTGGATGACATAATAAAAGAACGCGATAAGAAGATAAAGAAAACGGCGTGGGGATTCTTCAACCTAGAAAAACTGATAATTAACCACTTAGCGTTTGCAGATGATTTAGTTTTAATAAATAAAAGAAAAGGAGACCTTCAGTATGTTCTGCAAGTATGGAATGAAGAGCTAAAGAAACACAATCTAAGAAAAAACATAGATAAAACAAAAGTCATGATCATAGCTAATAACCCACAGGAAATCTCTATTATATTGGAAAATGAAATAGTAGACCAAGTCAGGCAATTTAAATATCTAGGGACAGTATTAGCTGAGGATTAAGAAATTGATGACAAATTGGATGAAGGGATTAAAGCAGTACCAGATTGCACTTTGCTCTGGATAAGCAGACATTCGACAAAAAAGAACTATCATCGAAAACAGAAATAATAGTGCATAACTTCGTCTTTGTACCAACATTGATCGGAGCTCTGGACTTTGAACAAAAACCAGAACAAAAGAATTCAGGCAACGGAAATAAAAACACTGAGGAAAATAGCAGGTGTAAAGTTGAAGACAGGGTGAGAAATGTAGAAATAAGACGTAGACTGGGAGTAAGATGAATCGGAGAGAAAATAAAGGAAGTACACTTGGATGGTATGCACATATGATAAGAATGCCAACGGAAAGACTAACCAAAAAGGTTTGGAAAATGCGAGCGACAAATAGACGGAAAAGAGGAAGACCATAGAACGAGGAAGTGGGATGCTATCTGAAGGATCTATGCCTGGACTGGAAAAATGCTGAAAGGCTGGCAAAGGATAGAGTACAGTGAAGAAAAAAAAATAAAGATAACAGATTAAATAAGAAATATTCTATTTTTACTCAACACTGGCTATGAGTTGGTAATGGAGATTTGACTATGAATGAATGAGTGATTGTAGGTAAGACAAGAGACGCACAAAATAATGAGGTGGGTAACAGGATGTCTTGTGGAAAAAGTCGGATTATATGAAAATAATTTCCATTAGTGATGGACGATCAACTATATTTAAAAAAAAATTCTTGTGCCAAAATTACATCATAACCTCATTTTCTAAATAAATACAATAAAATGATTATTAATAATGTAAGCAAATATACTTCAGCAATATTTAATGGATACGAGCTATGTATGGGTTTTATGTTTATTTTATTTATATCTGTACAGGATACCCAAATAAAACTGAACAAGCTTTATAACTTTTTTATTTTTAAAGATGGGAACAAATGTTAAAAAGTATTGGGGATTCATTCATACATCTTATCAGCAAAACTATTCAGCATCGATTAAAAAAAATATAGTAAAAAACATCGAAACATTCGCTTATGGATGGTATGATTTTCATCATCATTTTGCATTCTAGGAGAAGTTCTAGACATATTTTGTATAACATACCCTATGCGGTTTTTCAATTGTTTTTGAAATATTTTAAATTAAAAATTATTTCTCATAAATATACTTTAAACGTAACTATCCAGGTTGCAAACGAAATACCTGCTACCTTTTTAAATTTTCTTCGTAGGTAAGTCAAAGTTAATGTCAAAATTGCCAATAATACTTTAGTCACCGTGAATTTATAATTTTATTTTTATGCAAAATGAGTTATTCTATTAAACAATAAATGTTGATTTTTATTAGTTATTAATATTTGAAAGCAATATCCAACGATTATAAACAATAACAACTTAATTATAACATAAACAGATAAATGTTAACTTTGGCGAATAAATATCAAAAGAAATATTCAACATGTTCATTTAATTATTCGCACTTTTCATACATTCTTCTCTGCCTCTGAAGTGTGTTTATAATACTTTCAGTATCATTTTCGTTCAGATTTCTTACTGTATTTCTCACCTTCCCTTGAATGGCTTCAATATTTTCATTATGATACATTTTTCAAATGACCGCAAAGAAATGTATCTAAAGGTGTGAGGTCTGGGCTATTTGCATGCCAATGTAACGTTCCATATCTACCGATCCATTCGTCATACTGATGGTTTAAAAAATTGCGTACCTCAATTATTTTATGGGGAGGCGCTCCGTCCTGTTGCCATATAATACCTACGTCGACTTTCTTCAAGTGGTAATTCGTTGGGAATATCTTCGATTTCATTTTCTAAAAAATTAAGATAGCGCTTGCCAGTTAATGCTCCCCTAAAAAACAATGGTCCTAGAATTTTATTTGGTAATATTCCACACCAAACGTTGATTGAATGACGCCCCTGAAATCTTTATAATATCTTCGACTGTAAAGGGATTTTTATACGGCCAAACATGAACATTTCGTCTGTTAAACATTCCCGCAGTTAAGAAAGTTGCGTCGTCTATTCAAACGACAGTATGAAATAAATTAGAATCTTTCCGAATTCTTTCGTTAATATTTGTGACAAAAGTATATCTCCTTTCTTTTTGATCGGCACTAAGCTTTTGAACTGGCATAATTTTATATGGTCTATACTAAATACTTTACTGTTCTTTGAACTTTGAACTCTTCCATAAGTCAACATTTTATCTCTTCTTCCATATCTGAGGTACTGCAAGCAAACGGAATTGATTTTTTGAATTCTCTTGAAAATATAATAAAATCGCTAGGTACCTTTCTTCATTTCTTTCTCTTCTTCTTTTTCCATTGCCCAGAATGCCTCTTACTTCTAGTCTTCTATTTGTTTTTATTATGGTGTTTAATGATGGAGTTCTTTGTCCCTCTTCAACACTTTCCTCATATTGTCTTTGAGTCGCTCTAACATTATTGTTATATTTTAAATATAAGTTTAACATTTTGTATCTCTCATTAATAGAATAACTCATTTTGCGCTAAAATGAAACTATACATTCACGGTCAACCTTGACATTAACTTTGACTTACCTACGAAGAAGATTTAGAAAGGTAGCAGGTATTTCGCTCGCAACCTGGATAGTTATGTTTAAAGTACTTATATTTATGCGAAATAATTTTTAAAACGATTGAAAAACCGCATAGGGTATGTTATAGAAAATGTATCTAGAACTTCTTCTTGAATCCAAAAATATAATAAAAATCATACCATCCAATTTAAAATAAGCAAGAAAATCGATATTTTATACTATATTTTGTTTATTCGATGCTCAATTGTTTTGCTGATAAGATATATAAATGATCCATAAAAATCAACAAAACTTTCATGTTTATGATTTTTTTCCACCTTTAAAAATAAAAAGTTATAAGGCCTGTTCACTTTTATTTAGATATCCCTTTACAGTACCAACCAGCAAATCAAACGGTAACGCCACTGGAATAACGCGCATTTTGCACAGCCATATTCATAAATTAATCTGAAAAAAAAATTGACTCGCAAGCCGTAACAAAATGCTTTTCAAATTAAAAAAAAAGTCCGGATTTATAAACTTTAGGATAAAATCTTTAAATTAAAACTTATTTGCAGAGGGAAAAAGAACGGGGATCCCACATATCCTATATGTTTCGATTGCCCTTCGCCGCAGGGAGTGTTTTCAGTGCCAGTATGCTGGACACCCTCTTATACCAGGCCTTCGTTAAAGATTATGTTATTACTTTTGTTCGGCTGCTGCTTGGAGTTGATCAAGCTCCAGGATCTGGATTTCTTACTTCGGTATGTATGTAGATTATTAATATAATTACTAATATACAGGCATATCATGAAATTCACTTCATATATTTGAATGGATGACTCCTGGGGTAGTCTACAGACATACCCAATACTTTTTCTCTCAAATCGCACACTTTTTTTATTTTAAAAATACCCTAAACCACCCCCGTATCCGATGCTTCTAAAGAGTCTGGCGTCATAAGCTCTAATATTATAAGGAAAAAGCAAATGATCCAGCCGGGACGTTGCCAAACTTAAATATTATCTTGACATCTCATTTTTTTATTAGATTTAAATAATCCAAAGTATTTTTAATTCCACAAACGCATTTTGCCAAAAATATGTAGAGGTACCTATTTTAATTTAATAGCAATTTTTTTTATTTAATATGGGACAATATGGACCACTCGTGAAATCGGTTGAAATTGTACCTAACCAGAATGAGCAACACAACGAATTATGATTTAACCTATATAACGTTATTAATGAGATGAGAATTATTCCTACTAGCTTAAACTATCTGCTAAAAAAAAGGTTAAAAATCAAAAGGAAAAATACTAACTGAGCACAACTACACCGTATTTTAAAATTATAACCAAAATTATTTCATTACAGCAATTGTCAAAAAAAAACATTATTCTCTGTTTTACACAGCAGGTTCGGAAAGTTGTTATTTATTTTGCTCTTTTGTCAATAAAATTATCGTAACTTCGTAAATGAGTTTTTCTAAACTCGAGATGTAGGTATCTACATAAATCGCTTTCTTGCACCCCCAAACGTTACATAATACGTAAATATTATTAGTGGTAAATTTAATTTAGTTTTCAACCCTATCAGACTAATTTAAGAAGCACTAATCAAAGCACAAACTAAATAAAAATAAGCAAAGCATTAGTTAACAAACGATCGACGAAGAGCATTATTTTTCTAGGCAGCAAAACAAAAGGAAACTAGTTTAGTACCCTTGAAAACTACATAGATATATTATTATTTAAAACTACCTTCTAGTTCTAAAGCAGACCTTACACTATCATTATTACTTTCAGTAATATTGATCGTGATAGCATGATCAATATCAATATCAAGCAAATTATTGCAGATTATTCGAATATTTTAATATTCTTATAATACTGACAGTATTACTGTTGTGTGAAATACTGACAGTAATAATGATCGTGTAGGGACTGCTTTAGGAAAATATATTGATATTATGCACGCGTGTTTGTATAGTTGCCTAAGCAGTAAAGTAGGTGGTAGATCTTGATGTCCCCGAAGCTAAAGGGTTGTTGACCCCATTCAGTCCGCCAGAGTGATTCCTATTGGTCGAACTCATGCGTCAGCGTCAGCTGTGTATGGATCCATATTGACCAGTTTAATAATACCGTTTACATTATTTTTGTTATTTATTTCGTAATTTGCGAGCGAAAAAGTTAAAGCCGTTAAATATTGTCAAAAGTTAAAGCCGTTCAATATTAACAAAATATCGTATTGTCGCTTATTGAGGTGCATTTTAAATTAGTTCTGGGTATTTAGTTGAAGTTGGGGTATTTATTTTTGTTTAAACAGCTTTTCTCTAGAGATTTTTATTAAATTAGTGTTACAGGCAGTATTTTAATTTATTCAAATTGAGAATTTTGGAAGAATTGGTAGGATTTCTTTGTTTAAAGGTAATGTATTAAAAATATTATTTCTTCAAACTTGTTACATAGAAATATGGTTAAAAGACCTGGCAACACAACAACCTAGCTCACTGTTCTTTTGTTTTTTATATGGCCATATATTTTATTTTCAGTGGTGTGCAGTGATTTTTTTTTTTTTTTTTGAAGGGCCATATCTAGCTTATTATCGCAAAGCGACATTTATGACTATTTCTCCCCTATCTAAATTCAAATCAGAATTTACCAGTTTCAGTATATGCAGTGAATTTCATAACACCCTGTATATATACACTATGTCCACGGATGGGGTAGACAAATGGACCAAAAAGTGGAAGATACGAAAAAAGGACATTCTTTATAAAACTTTTGCTTGCTTTAAAAATAAGATCCACGATGCCATAAATTTGTTTTTTTGTACAGGGTATGCAAAAATTACAAGAACGTAAAATTTGGTTAAGAGTAAAGTTGCTTTTTTTTAATTTTAATGCAAAACGTTGATAAAAAAGTTGTTTTAAATTTTAAAAGAATTCTTATTCCAGATTATCAAGAAAAATTTGAGATTTCTAAATTATGCTTTTAAAATCAAAATTCACAGTCACATTGTCACCTTTTTTATTTTATTACACCTTTGAGATCTGTGACGTATTTGTCAAAATATAGATCCTATCTTTAGAGCAAAAAAATCTTTATAATCCAAATTTACAGACTCATACAGGTTAAAGAAAAGTACTAATAGAATATTAAATAATAATTGTAATATTCCAGAAATAATTTTTATTTTATTAAACTTTAAAAAAATTAAGGGTGTATCATTTTTATTTTTCACAAACTTCTCGTTCATATTATCCGCATTTTTCTAACTGACGTCGAAAATGGCTATAGCTTCTTCTTATTTCTTCCAGTGAAATCGATTCTATCGCTCTTAAAATTCTCTGCTTTATCAAACATGCAAAAAACTTTGCTTGTGTGAGTTAGCATTAACATAGACGAACACGGGGCGACCGTGATTATGACGCTTATATAGCCGAGACAGAATTTGAACGTCTCTTCCGGTTACATTTCTGACTGTCGCCCTGTCGCAACCACTTGGTAGCCCTAACATTGTAAACTCAAGAAAAGAAAATGTTAGTCGCCGAGCGGACGAAAAAGACAGTGAGTTGTGCTCTTGCATTAAAGTACGGGGAGTCCAAGAACTAATGGACAACCCGGGGTCGGATAGACACTAAGCGTTCACCCTTGTTGGGGATCATCAGACTGACGTAGCCATTAGGACTTGACACTATTACTGACGCTAAAATCCTTCGTATATATTATTATAAACTTATCTGTTTAATATTATTTTTCAGATGAGAATTTCCAAAGAAGATATGTGGATCAGGACCTATGGCCGACTGTACCAAAAACTTTGCTCGACCACCTGCGAGATTCCGATCGGGATCTATCGAACCCAAGACACGTCTTTGTCAGACTCGTCTCATGTGAGTATTCCCTCATCAACTTGGTCGAGCTGTGTACGTGTGCCATCGGTGAGTAGTTTCGTAAGTAATTTTCGTCATAATATGACATTATTTAAAATTCTGTTGTAACTTTTCTAACAACACAGTTCTCTAAAAAGACTGGCCAAGGCGTATTTGCTAATATTCGGAACCATCCGATTGTCACAGATTGAATCATTTTTTATCTATGTCAGATTAAGCCAAATGAACCTGTAACAATATACCGCTTTGTGGTTCTTATAAATTAATCTAGATTAAACTATACATTTGACAAAGGCGCCTTCTTGCGGTCACAGTAATATTCAAATGAAAGGACGCCAAAGTTAGTGAATATTAGTACAAAGCTCTATATTACCCAAACCTCAATCTCTCAGCCAATCTGGAAGTCTCTTGTGAAGATCGAAGAACTGCTAGTCGTCGCCATTTGATAACTCTCCTGCCGCGTCGCCTCTCTCTTGTTAACGACGGGCCAACGAAGTTCGAACTTAATAATTAATATGTATATCTTGCCATTAAATAAAACCCCTGACTTTTGTATAGCAAATAGATATATATTAACGAATTACATGAAAATATACTGTACAAAGAATGATATACCAATAAAAAAAATAAAGATATAAAATAACAAAGAACAGTCCAAAGAATGAACTGACCAATGATCTGGATGAGCTTTTACTATAACAACACATCTCGAAACAAAAAGATATAAAAAGATCATAACCCCTTAATTAGTTAAATTAATTAAGCCCCTGAATACATGTTAATTCAGTTTTCACACGACGCGAAAACACGCGAACGCGTCTTTAAAGGATATTACCTAAACACCCAATTTTAAACAAATTAGATCATCTTCGCAACGGCCAGTTTAATACTCTCCTTTTAATCTTTTCCTTGGTACCTAGACCCTTCTTAATATTTTTCCCTTTACACTTCCCCTCTTGGGTCTATCACCAGCCTGTATCAGAGGCGGAGTAACCCTCACTTTATACAACAAGAAATGAAACTAAATTGTTCTTTGTTTAATGGATTGCTTATCCCTTATATAAAGGTTAAATACTATATTATCTTACGCTAAGGTACACTTTGAATACGTGATCGAAAAAAAAGACCTTTATTGGTTACTTTCCAAAGGTAGAAAAATCACATTCAAAAGTTTTTACATATGGAATTTGAATTTATAACTCTGGCAGTTACTTATATCTGTATTGTTATTCCATCCTTTCTATAAAGAAGAATATTCATTATATCGCGATAATTAGCAAGTCGCCAAAAGTTATCTAGATACGTCCCTGTTATACTGGTATATTCCTTTAACTAAATGTGAAACGAGGGTTTATTATCTCGTTTCTGTCTTCTCGTAAACTGATACTTTTAAAATAGGAAAATATAAATATTTAATATTGCTAGTTTAGATTACAATCCCTTAGACTTTTACGGCTTAAGATTAAAACCTCAAGAAGTTCGACATGTCTGAGACTGTAAGAAAGAGCATATTGATCCGAAAAATGATTTTAAAGTAAACCTTTTACCCTTAAGTTTATGGCTTTTCTTAAAATTACAAACAGATATAGAACTAGCCCTTAATCTCTCTAAAAGTGCTTTAAAATAACATATGGCATAATAAAGATTATGTTATGTAGCTCGATCAAAAGCTATTAGTAATCTATTAATATACATACTTCCTCGTTTGGTCACATGACTAATGTAAGCTTGTTTAAAAATATAGGAGGGCTGCCTCTATCGTTAGACATTTCATGTTTGTCGCCCCTCTTAAAGCTAGGTTGAATAACAGTATCCTTTCAAATATTAGGAACAGAGCCTTCAGAAAAGGAAAAATTGATCAAGTACTTCAGTGGATCTACACTATACTTCGAATATCTTCTTTTAAGTAAGGTGATAATAAAGTATTAAATAAAGTATTATGTCGGCTATGAGAAACTTTTATATTAGAGGTAATATTTTTTATAAAAAGATATATTTTATATTAAAACATAGGACGAAATTTAATTCATATCTAAGCGTGGTGGAATATTCTAAAATCCATTTACAAGGTAAACGTGTTTAGTACAAAGATGAGCTGAAAAACCCGTAGAATAAAAATAAAAAACAGAACTTTGGGGTTTAAATTTACGTTTATTTTTGAATTCCTGACATCTCAATACATTTGGACGAACGATGATCGAAAGCCTCTATGCCTTGATAAAATTCAGACCTGTCAAACTCTTCGAAATAGGCATTCAGAATAGCTTTAACATCATCGTCTATTAAAAATTTCTGGCTTGCAGGTTTTTTTCAGGCATGGCAACAGGTGGTAAACCAGTATTGTCAAGAAAAAAACATTTGTTTTGACGGCTATGATCCTAAGTCGCGGCATAACGGCATTGTGTATTATTTGTAAATTTCATTGCAGATTAGGATGCAATCGTTACAGATATTTGTATACCTTTACCTATGAGGAATATTTTATGCTGAGAAACAGTTCGGCACAAATAAATGTAAATAAATTGCTAAAAACTTATTATCACGAAAAATAATGGTATATTCGTATCATTTATTAATCCTTAGTCATTTGCTTTAGCCTGTGGTATTTATAATTGCAGATAAGTATTAACCAACAATAATTGCGTTATTTCAGTAGAGTCTATCAATCTGCAATCTGTTATATGTATCTATTTGATTCGACATAATTCTTATACCGATCTATTTAATATAAATATATTTCCCAAATGTTTTATTCAAAAATAAATTATTAAAGAAGGTACTGGTAACAGCAAACTTGCTATATATTTTAAAGTAACTCTGGTTATATTCATATTAATGTAATGTTAAGTTTGTATGTAGTAATGTATGTACTTACTATACCCATCGGTATCAAAAAGTTTGATTAGAACGATTCGCTTTAAATATTATTTTATTTTTTAATTCATGATGGAAACATGTTTTAATGTCCCTGTTACCCGGTCGCAATAAAATACTATTACTACCTATAGCATTCCGCGATATATATATATATATATATATATATATATATATATATATATATATATACATATATATATATATATATAATATATATATATATATATATATATATATATATATATATATATATATATATATATATATATATATATATACATATATATATATATATATATATATATATATGTATATATATATATATATATATATATATATATATATATATATATATATATATATATCTATATATTATATATCTAAATGCTTTTATTCTTCCGCTAGTGCGCGCACAAGACCATAAAATGACACATAAAATAAAATATTAGGACTGTTCTTTTTGATTCTGGCCTGAGTGCCCTCCTGCTATCGCCATTTCTGCATAAATCAACAACCCTCCCCATATCAGTCCATCGACATTTAATGTTATCGGCATTCTTATATAGTCCAGACAACAAATAATAACCTTTTTTTAATCACGTGACGTATTTACACCTTAGGCCAGTTTTTTTGGCGACTTTTTCTAAATGCATGCAAAGTGCAATAATTTAATTGTTGGTTTGTTACAATTTTCACACGTTTCATTATCAAGCAACTAACATTATTTTTCTGGCGTATGATTATGTGAACATCATGAAAACTAATGTTATATTGGAAGTAAATTAACAAAACTCAAACAAAATAACTAATATAGCAAAGTTAATTAACTTTTGCATCGTTTTTATCCAACCTATTAAGAGCACTCTTACTTGGCACTCTAAATTTCTTATTTTATATTTGATCGTGGGTCCGAAGACAAAGGGTCAATAAATGGTGACATTATTGGTAAACTTTGATATAGGTGATTGCCACAAAGCAATTTTGATGCTATTTCTCTGAAATATAAAAATGCATTTAATAATCACAGTAAATCCTATATTCTCTTGTGCTGCGTGACAATCATTTAAATATAACCCGTTTATTGAATTCTTTTTGCGTTGGGATGCACGAGACTTAAAAATAACAATAAAAATATTTTCTTACACAACGATTCGTTATCATTGACAAGAAAAGCGTTGTTTGCATCGATTGCATCGATTGCGTAGTGCTTGCTCAGGTTTGGTTAGGTTTGCTCGGGTTTGTTCAGGTTTTACCCAAGTTTTCGTAGTATTATTTTTATTTTATATTGTTTTGGTGATGCGATTGATTATTTGTTTCGCAAGTGCGCAAAATATGGATCGACACAATAAAAACATAAGATAGGCAGTCCAGTTTGGCAACACTGTCAGGAACCTTTAATATTAAGGAGTTTTCGCATTGCAAAATTTCAAAATAACGTGTTTTTAGTTAACTTTATCTTGATTTTTTGGTAGAAAAAGTGCTTCATCCAATAATTTTTTCCTTTTAAATTGTTCTAAACATCATAGGCTTTCTATATTGCTCAGACCCCGATCACTTTATAATATTTGCTTATATCCAAATTATGTTTTAATTTTAACATAGATTTTAACATTAAGTACCTTCTCCATAACGCGGATGGTTTGCAAGTTTTTGAAATGTCGGAAATGTATATTAGAATTACCTCTTCTTCCTTCAAATTGTTTATTTTCATTTTTGCACACAATTTACTAAATGTTGTACAATTCTTTGGCAAGACGGCACTTCTCTGGTAACAGTTCGACGTTCACATTGTTGGCTTCTTCGAGAATGTCTTCCGGTACTCCATCAATCATATTCTCTTCAATTTCTTCCTCGATATCCATTTTCTTCTTTAAAGTTGGATAAAAGTCGAATAACATTTGTATTTTCACTTTGACGTCTATACTGACAATCAACAAGTAGGTAAATAACACAAACTTAACCTGCATTGCAACAATATAAGTAGAAAATCAATATAAGTGGATTCATAATTTTTGGGTGGTTAATTTTTTGGTAATTCCCACCAATATTTTAGAATATGTCAAATGAAACTTCATCGGTCCGGGTCCAGGAACGTTAATTAGCACACGAAGTCTAATTAAGTGGCGGTATAGATGTGTGATTGTTGTATTGTTTTCTGCGTCAGTGCGGAAAAGTGCAACTTTCAGCACGCATGTAAGTGCGGAAAATAGTTACTTTCCGCGCGCTCGTAGAAAAAATGTCTTACATGGTAAAACTATCATTATTTTTTTTTTCATTTTAGCACAAATAAACTTATAGTAAAATAGCAGTCCCAGGACATAGACTAGAATTTGACACGCAACACACGAAACTGGCATCCAGACACACTGACTTTTTTTATCTTAACGAAAAAGGCAATAGGAGGTTAGACAGAATACTGTGCGATTCGTATTAATTACTAGATAGACCGCCTTTCATGTTCAGCCTTTTATGTTAGTTAAAGGTTAAAATCTATTACAAGCAAATAAATGATAGTTAATGGATGGATAAGGCTCTATTTTAACCCTACCTCCACCTTACTGTATACTATTTCCATAGATCGCTGGTTTAGCATCATCTCATTTGCGCAATCTCCTGCAGTTGCGACTTGTAGACATTGAAAGATGTTAGTTTCACTAAACACTTTGTATATTTACAGTTATTTACATATTTACATAACACAACTATTAACTTTGACAATTGTGCAAAATTTCATATCTTCATAACATTTCGAGATCTTACTTTTTGAAGTAAAATCAATAGAATTTATTATCACGAAGTAGTATTGATATGACGGAGTTTTTATTATAACGAAGTTTATTACGACGTAGCTGAGTTAAGGATCATTTATCCTTGGTTGGCTTATAGGCCGAAAATTCTTTGAGCTTGGCTCGAAAGAGAATCAGGACGCTGCCTGTAGAAATGTGGGTTTAATTACCCGAATACAGAAGGTTCTGAAAACCCGAATAGAAGGGACTTTTTTCCCTATAATATAGGCGTTTTGCCTTAAGAAACAGTGGTTATAATAACCCAGAAAATGAGAGCGGACTATCTTTTCCCGAACTCACTACACTTTGCACCTAACTGTGCGATACTTGGTCATACTTCTGACCGACTTTTATTTCTGTGCCTGCGGCACAACCGGTTTAGTTTGAGTTGACTGAAGAACTATCTCGTCTCTCCGACGCGGCCGATTTTGAATGAAAAGTACGGTCCTTCAGAGAAGGGTTTGGCCAGCCTTGGCCAATTACAGGTTGCGTGGCTATGGGGCTTACTAATGGTATCCAAGCTGATACCTTTTGATTCGCGAAGGGGTTGTTCTTATACTTCGGTACAACGAAGTGAAGAGGCAGGGAGTTTTAAGTTGGTAGCCATACTTGCTAGTTTTTTATGCATATGCTAGAAGTATATTTTTAGAACGAAAAAGTAATAAAACTAAAAGATAAGAGAATTTCAAAGGAAAATAAGCCTTTGATATTCGACGAACAAAGGGGCCGGTTCTAGAAAGACAAAGTTAAAGAAAGATTTTATTTAGATATTTTTACTGAAAGGGTCTTTATGTTTCGCCGATAACTGCGTATTTTTAGGCGGTTAAATTAGCAAGGTAGAAGTAGAAGTTTAAGATTGTTTTATTTGAAGGGGATTTTATACGTGCTTGGTTAATATTTATGTAGAAATAAAAAATAGAATTATAGAAATTAAATAACGTTGGGTGTCCCCAACAGTTAATATAAATGCAGTGAGTGTTTGCATTTTATTTCATTGGTCTAAACTATGGCGGTTTTTCTGTTAGAACTCAATATAGAATGACGTCCACTCCTTTTTCCAATGTAAATATTTATTATTTAGTAAAACGGACCCATTGTTGTCTAAAACCAAATAAAGTAATGTTCCAAAGTATCGTAATTCCAATATACCATTGTTTAATAGTTCACAAAATCATACGCCACGACTACATACTGCTACTAAAATTGTTTATAACAAGAGCAAACAAGGGTAGCATTCTATTAAATTGTGTTCCATTTTGTTTTAACTAAAACTCTTTTAAGCTGTTAAATTTGCTTTCTGAACCTTTCCTGCACTTTTCGATTATCAAACTCACATTGAAGTTGTTAAGACTGATAAAACTAATATGTATCACCGATAGCACACGTGTCAGTGCAAGAATTGTGAATAACATTACAAAGCAACACAAGGTACAATGATCTTACTTTTTTTGCAAATTGATTGAAATTATGACAGATCACAAATAAATAATTTAAAAAGTATATAAAATGCTAATGATTTTTACTACCTACTAACAAACCACGTTTCCTATTCTCCAATAAAATTTAACAAAGCTTTTGTACTGTATGGGCGAGTTTTAAATTATTTAAATTTAATTTAAAGGTCTTTCAAAAATCTATGATTTTAAAGTTACTTGGAATATACAGGGTAAAACATAACACTCCATTTCAATATGGTTTATTAATGTTTGCAAAAGTTTAAACAATTGTTAAATTATTTTGCTTTCATTTTGAACATATTTTGAAAAGATTTCAAAATACATAACACTTTATAAAAGAAATAGACAATAAATTTGAATTCCGTTGTACTTTTTTTCTAACAGGTAATTTTGTGGAATAATATACTTATTTTATTTTATAAAAATCACAATATCTCTGGAACTATTTGGTTTGAGTCTAGGCAGTGTTAGGTAAATTAAGCTATACTCTTGAGCAGAATCAGAAATTAAAGCAAAAAATAGGGAATTCCATTTAAGACAATATAAATCTGTCACAACTGCATATTACAATTAATTTACAAATTATAAGTTTTGATTGCAGAACTTTTATCTGGAATGTTTTTCGTTAAGTTCTCGAATTTTTCAAATACTTCATCCAGAACTTTTTAGTTAGCAGTGTATACTTTTTTACTAATATTAAAATGTCACCAGCAATTATTTGTAATCTGCCATAAATCACTTACACATAGTCTAGATTGAATTATACAAAAATAGTTTTGTTTCAATATACAGTATGACTTTTTAGTCGCACACTTTATTATGCATACTGTACATTGTATATTGTATATTAATAGGCCAACACTTATATCAGTAATAAGAAGCAAAAAAGTTTTTGTGGCATGGGTCACCAAAACTGGGTATCATATATGCACAAATTGTGAAACGATGTTTCATTGCTGAAGTTAAATTAACAATGTAATATAAAATTGGTTAAGAGGGAAACCTGCTTTATAAGACCGAAAAATGGGATATTATTATTAACAAAAATTTCTCAGCTAAAATAAAACTAATCTTTTTCAAACATTGAGAATGTTTTACTGCTTATTTGACGTAAACAAAACCATTATTTTTCAAAAGAAATTATTGTTGAGTAGGTAATGGGACGATCCCCGTAATGGCAGCCATATGTCCATGATTTTAGCTTGTTTTTAGCTGTTTTTAGCTGGTTTTTAGCTGGTCTTAGCTGTTTTTTAGCTGGTTTTTAGCTGGTTCTAGCTGGTTTTAGCTAAAAACCAGCTAAAACCAGCTAAAGACCAGCTAAAAAACAGCTAAAACCTGCTAAAAACCAGCTAAAAATCAGTTAAAAACAGCTAAAAACCAGCTAAAAACATGGGTATATGGACGCCATTACGGGGATCGTCCCATTACCTACTTTGTTGTTCCAAGTTAGTCTAATTTAACTTTTTTTAGATCATTTTATTGATCCAGTAGTAAGGTAGGTTTTACTTTGCAAGAAGTAGAGTGGTTTTAATTTTTGCCCATGTTTCATTTTTAAGGGTTCTAACAAAAAATCCAAGTTTTAGCCTTTAATGCACATCACATAATGAATGGTTTACAACTAGGTTATATTTTTTAGAAACTGATATTTAACGTCTTTCTTCCAAAATGGCGACATGGCCGGATGTATATCAAAATCGAAATATGGAATTTTTTTATTAGGACCCCTAAATATAAAACCTATTCAAAAGTCTATATTCTATGGGATATTTTTGGGTTGTGCTACTATCGATTAACACCATTTCTTAAACAGCAATTTTTTGGATTCGGTAAAGCAGATTCCTCCTTAATAAAATTATGATATTTACATTTGCGATTTAGGTCTATATGAGTCCAGTTTTACTTTAACTTAGAACAGTCTTGCGTCACATTTAAAACAGGAACTGTAATTTTATTTTAAGATTTAAGCATTGGCTTAATGCTAAACAAAAAGGCATGTTAGGTGCACGAAAGTTTGTAATATACACTTACACATATACAAGCACAAATAACCAAAATAGGTAAGAATACAGGTAAGCGACATTAAATTTTGCATAGGCTTATTTTTAAAATAATATATTGTATATTTTGTATATTTCTACTGTCGGTTCTATTTTGGAAATGACTAAAATTATTCAGAAATGTTAAACTTATTTTTTATGTATGAATATTTACAAAATAACAATTATTTTAGGAATTACTTTTTCAAAACCAACAACTACAACTTCATCAGTTTTAAATAGAATATAAAATAAGGTGCAAGTAAGTTACTCTAGATTTTCTTTTCAGTCTTTTTTGTACGCTTTTGACGTTAATAAGCTAATATTAGCAAAAGTACCAATTTGAAGATGCAGTTTATTTAGACGTTAAACTTGATAAGGCAGGAGACGAGAATTATTAAGAAAAAAGTAATGTACGGTTTTAAAGAGGCTGAACTTTTTTTGGCAAACACAAGCTGCACTTTATGTAAAGCGTATAAAATTGCTTAAGCTTTTACTTACTTGCATGATAGCTTGAAAATTTTATATACGAATCTTATTGTCATCTGTTCTACTTACGATGCAAATGCAGTTTCAATGTATGCATCTTGAATTTAAAATACTTCAACTATATTTTCATATCTTATTGATGCATGATACAATATTGCTTTTAAAATATAGAAAATAATGTGAATACTATGTATTGGCACAATACTGATGAATATGCATATCAATCTGTTTAAATATTGTGCCTTTAAATTCATATATTTCACTTTATATAAAAATCCAGACAATTAGTTCGTTCTCTCTCCAGTAAGCAAAATTGTTCTTCAGATTTCTCTTTTTCAAAACATCAAAAATACATTTATTTTAAAGATAAAATGATGTTTTCACTTCCGACTCTTACCTATTTATCTATTTTCCACTTACATATGTCCTCACTCATAAATACTCTACAAATACTTACTCCTATGATCTGAGATATATAGTTCTGAGGTATAAAATTATTGTTTTTATTGGTTAACAAATTCACGTAGTTCTGTTTTTAATATAATGTGAAATGTCCTGAGTCACTGAACATATTGAAAAACCGAAGAACAACATACTACAATATGTTTATATGTGGCGTAAAGGATCTCGTGCTTGTAGGCCTCTAATATAACCGTTCTGGACGTGAATTTTCAGGGATCTAGGAAAGGCCATATCAGCCTTGTATATTGTTAATTAACATAATTCTGTCTTGTCCATATTATTTTTGAATAGGATGGGATTAGATGAATGAATGGCCCTGTCTTTTAACCACTATCTATATTCGGAGTAAATGTTCTGTTGGAGAAATGTTCTTCTTCGTCCTTTGTACTTGATTTATGAAAAACAAATGTAGTTATAAGTGTTGTTATAAAATGTACTAAACTAGTTTGGGAATATTTTTACTTATTCATGACCTCTATATTAACCAGAGAAGTTTGCAAGTTCTTATTTACTATATATCTCAGACTAATATACTAAGTTCTTCTGCATACTATCGTAGTGCACGTAATAGCTGGCCTCTTTATGCTAACAGCTTGACGAGGATATGGGTCCAGATAGAATAGGGGTTACTTATCGACCCAAGGAAGGAACTAACTGTCTTGGTTGTGCTAACAAACGCAGTTCTCTGGTAAGTTTTACTACTGAATATAGAATTTCTTATCGCACATTCTATATTATTACTATTTTATTCAGCACCTGTTTAATATTAGGAACAGCTACATAGAGATACACTATTGTTAAAACCGATCCAATTTCACAATCCAAGTTTTAAATTGACAAGTGTAAGAATAGGACAACCAAGTTTTTTACTATGACTGTTTCTGTGTTTTATCGCTAATTTATAAAAAAAGATGTTTATATTTGTGGCACCTTTCATTGATATTGATTGCTTTTTAACAAAAAAAAAGTAATTTGCAGTTTTTGGTTACCACCATTGATGAAAGAGTGATATTTCGTATCAAAATCCCCGCCAGCTACACTACTAACGACATTCCGAATACTCACTTTTTCTCGAAGAATAGGTTCAATTATGATATTAAAAGTGCTTCTGGCTAAAATTATGTAGCTTATGTTAAACAATGTGTCGATTTTTAATTTTTTAATGGAGTAACTGACAATTGAACAACTTAAAAGCAATGTATTTAAAAAGAGTATTTTATGTTTATAAGCAATTTTTGTAATACAATTAAGTCGTTATTTTTACGTAGTACAGCGTAACAAAAAACGAAAAATAATGATCATCAAATCTGCCTGGTACAGTATGATAGTGCATAATAGAAAAGCTTATGCATTGCTCTTTAGAGTTCATATTTAATTACTACTAATTTGAATTAAGTAATTAATTATTTATTATGTTTAAAATTTGCTTGTAGTACTCATTAAACATGACGGACGAAGCAAAGGACAACCATAATCAACAAATCGAGAGGGCCGAGATTGCTAATTTAGTCAGATCAAGGATGGAGAGTCTAAATTTGCCCACGATTGATTACAACGATGTCAGTGAGAAGCGAAATAGTCTGTCATATGTCATCATTAATCCTAGCTGTGATCTTAAACTTGAAGAAGGTGATGTAATGTAAGTATTAAGGTAAACATGTTTTAAATAATGATCATAATTATGTTCTGATTATCTTCAACATCACATGTTACACCCTTCATGTATAAAATTTTGATTCGAGATTTCGCAGATAAAAATTCTATAATTAAACATTTTTAAAAAAATGCCACTATATTGGGATTTATATTCATAGTTGTATTACAAATTTTTATATCCTTCAAAATTTAAATACAGTGAGCTAGGAAGTATAATGTGCACTCTGTTTTTGAAACTGTGGTCTTAATTTCCCCACAATCACTGCTCCATCAAAAGAAGATTGATAATAATAATCTTTTTTCAGATATTTAGTACGTCCTAGTCCATTCTCAGCACAAAAGACGTTCGAGCGACACAACAGCAGGAGAAAATCGAACATAAGTTTTTGTTCTCAAAGCCTTCTTCAGCAACTTGGCAGTACTACACAACTTGGCAACAGAAGAGGCTCTGGACTGGGTCTTAGTGGGTACCAGTCACCAAGACCTCCACCTTTGGCAACGACGAAGTCAAATTCCCTGTCATTACCGGATAGTCCAACAGTAGCCACATATCAGAGAGGAAGATCTAACTCTTTAAGGGTTATAGATGATATTCTTTTACGAAGGTTAGTACTCTACATTTAAGATGGTATAAACTGACCACGCTACTACTAACATAGGTACGGCGGTCTGAGCCGCGATGGAATGTAGAAATCAGAGCAAACAGTGAACTGGTGTCATCATAGCGGCTGATACGGCGCGGCGTTAGACTTGTTGCCTAAGCTGTGCCTATGTTAAACTGGCCTGGTCAGAATAGTATAATGTTACTGGAATATAATATACGTATTTCACTTGATTGTTGACTCTTCTAGAAATAAAAACTGCTGTATACTGTTGCTGCATTACGCCCACAGCTATTTTCAGTATAAATTGTAGTTTAATTGAACTGCATAAAATGCGTCTATTTTATCACCTTGGAATATTTAAATGAGAGACTTCTATATATTATTACATCAGTAAATTCTGTTAACTATAAAAAACATAATTGGACAAGCTTTTGATATTTTTTTTAGATCCAATTCACTTAGACAAGGACTTCCAAACATTGGCAATCCAAGACGGAAAAGCAGTCTGGAAGACATCGGTCTTTCCCATTTTTCAACAAATTTCCAAAACCCAATTAAGATAGCTCTTAACGATAGTATAGGACTCGAGGTAACACCTCCCGAGGAAAACAGTCCACCTATTATCTCCAGTAATACGCAGTTAATAGTGAATCCGCCATCGTTGATTCCAATGCAGTCGTTACACACAGGAAGCACACTCAGTCTCCAGTCTTTAGGAGGACCGTCAAGCCTTGGTAAGTATTTATTCCTCAATAAAAATATTTGGAAACTCAAAGATTTACTGGAAAAATTAATGCATCTCAAAAGATTACAATGAGCTATTGGCATGAAATGTCATTTTAGTCCTAATTTGTTCAATCGCAATGTCTGACATTCGAGAACTTCGTTTCGCTGATGCGACTCAACCCAGAACTCTTTTTTAATTTTAATCTTGTCTGTGTACGTATATCTCGATGTTCTAGTTCCATCCACTCTAAAGTGATGTGGTACTGCATGTTAGACGTATACAGTAATTTTTTTAACGCTGGCCATAAGATTTTACATGATTAACTTCGACTTCATGTTAACCCCATTTTGTATTACAGCTCTAAAGTTAAAACTTTAAATAGCTCAAATCTAAAGTTCCTAAAACATGTCAAGTTGATAATTGTACCAAAAAAATCCGAAAACTACTTAGAAAATGCATTTTCGTTTTTGAAAAAAATAATTTTTTAACCCCCGTATTTCCTTGCTTTACCTGTGTTTACAGGTGAAGGCGCCACTTACATATTCCATCTTATGAGATATAGCGCTAACTCTTGGTGTATTTTCTAGTGTTGTACCTGACGCGTTATTGTCTGCACGTGTTTATCGCAAGAACTGTTAGTTGGGTCCCTGGGACCCAGTCATAGTTTAAGTGTAGTTTCAGATCTTTAATAAAACAAGGCATAACGGGTCGAACTTTTACCATGTAAAATCCTATGGCCCGCGTTAAAAAAATACTGTATATAATTATTTACTGAAAAATTGATAAAATTCAAAGAAGCGGTTGAAAATAATTACAGATTTTTTTAGATTTAGTGATGGTAACAGAAATAAATAACAATAGTTTTCCTTTTAAAAGGTGTAAATGTTCCAAGTTTTTGCGAGCCTTGTCCCTCCGCCTCGCAAGCGGCGCTCCCAACAACTAGTGATCCACAACAATTACAAGGGACCATAGTATGATATAACCTCATGTGGGGGAAAAGAGGTGGCAGCTTAAGAAAGAAATGGCTGTAGACTCGGTTCCTTCACACCCTTTTGTATACAATTTGTAATGTACTAGAAGTACTTAGAGAGAAAACGTCAAATTGCTGCATGTAACAATAATACAACAGCATAATTTATGGTTTATTGTAGATTTTTATGTGATCTTTAAAAATTATTGTATTACTTATACACTGTGTACAAGAAGTCTCGAACTAATTAATTTTCAAATTATAGATTTTTAGAGGCCCTGGAACTTTTATCTGAAATATTGTTCGCTAGCTTGTCTAGTTGTCCCTTTCTTGTTCAACAGGGATACAACAAGGACTGCAATAGTTGCCTTGTATACGTTGTCTTTGAACGATTGCCTATTTAATTTTGCAAATACTAAATCATGGGAATTATGGAATGATCAAGTAATTTAACTTCTTCTCTCTAAAATTTCGTAGGTTGTTAAAAGTTTTAAATTAATTTCTCTAGAAAAATATAAAAGCCTTAAAAATTCAATTTACTTACTAACTTGCTCAATTTCCTTTTTTATACAATATATTTAATTTTTATGAACAGTCGGTATGTATTTGAAATTTTAAAATGTTTAAAATATAATCAAAATTAGATTATGGTTATTTTGTGTTAATTGAACCCGAGTGTTGGTTTCAGGATTGTTTAGGTTTTGTAAAATAAGGAAACAACGACTTAACTTTATGGAGAATTCGATTGGTATTTTATAATTACCTAATATAATGTGTTATGACACACAAATTATTATTTCTCGTTACAATAGTTTGAATTATGATATACAGTTTATTTGTCTCACAACAATATTGTGTACTATGATATACAGATATTTCAAAGGTCTACCGACAAAGTTTTACAGGTGATTCTTCAGCCTAAAACAAGAAAAAGTTCCCTATTTAAATAGGTTCGAAAGCTTTTCGTTTCCGAGATACAGGATGATAAAAATTTGATTTTATATAGATTTTTCTTATTTATTTTACATATTTTTTAAAAAAGAAGGAAGATTCAAATTCCGCACATACAATAATTTTTGAAGTATCTATGGAATATCATTATTACCATTTAAAATAACCTACAGAAGGGTGTTTTCTTAGAGGTCACGTTTCTTTTAATCCCTCTTTTTTGCGACAACACTGACTATCTTTTTGTAAAAGAAGAACATTCCTGTTTCATTCTTTAAGTTTTTGGTAGTTTGGATTTTTTAATATATTGTATTGTGTTTGGATAATATTAGGCAAAATACGACGTAAAGTCAGGCTAAATTTTTAGTATGGTCTAATGGCTTTGTAATCTCATTGAATCATGTTTGATCTATTGGATCGTGATTCCCTAAAATATCAAAAAATTATTATTGGTATAAAGTTATTTCATAGGTTCTTCAGAAAGCGTTGCATGTGCCAAATGGGAATGACCAGCCTTTAATAAGTGTAAAATAAATAAGAAAACTGATAAAAAATTATCAACCTGGATCTCGAAACGAAGCATTTCCGGAGTTGTCTTAATATAAAATTTCTTTCTAATTTTTGGCCTAAAAATCGCCTGCCAAATTTTGTCGGTGGAGTTTTGCAATGCCCTGCACATTTTCCTTACCTAAAAACTATTTAATTGTTTGCTCAAGTGTGTTACTATAGTTATAATAGCTTTACTATAATCACAAAAAATAAGTAAAAAATATACATAAGACAACTGCAAACTAAAACAGATGGCGCCAGCATAGCTTGTTTCTAGCTGATATATTATTCATTTAAACTTAATTCTTTCTTATCTTTAAACAAGTTTTCAGTCATCATTATTCTGTTAAAATTTTGTGGTTATGTATTCTACATGAAACGTAAGTGAACTCAAAGGTAAATTAAATAGACGCGGGTCTAGTTTCCGTGGTATTTGGGAACAGAAAAGATTGCAAATATATACAAAGAATTTTAATAATACTATTAACTATGTGCAGTTTGATGAAAAAAAAACTATGCATACCTCTGCCATTACTTATTTTCTATAATCAACTTCGGTAAAATGACCTAGAACTGTTCGTTGATATAAATTTTTCCTTCGTGTAGCTTTTAACGACACTTTGTTTTTTCATCCTTAACGTAGCCTACAAGTTTATGGACTCCTATTTCATTCCATTGTGGCACACCAACGTGCGTTAGTCACGTGATCTATTGTTAAAAAACATTGTAGGTAGTCACTGGACCACCTGTCATAAATGTGAAACAACCTATGCTAGCGCCACTTTGACAGTTGCCTTTGCTTATGCCATTTGTCTCGCAAGTGTAAAATAAAAACTTTTTATAATTTCACTGGTACGATCATATAACATTGTTACATTATTTTAAATAAACCTTTATATGCAAAACAAAATATCCTTCTGTGGGTAAATAAGAGACAGATATTCACTATAAAGTTAGGGCGGTCGATTTTTTGGTAAATTATTTCTGCCCGCCTCTAAGTAATTGTTGTATGGATATTTTAACAGCAAGAATATTACTTATAATATTGTAAAAAGTTATGTATATATTACTTATATAGGTTCCGGATTATTTCTAAAAACTGCTACTGAGCTCCAACCGTTTTCGGTTATAGTGATGCTTCACAATGATTGTGATTGAATGAGAAATTACAAACTTAGTTTAAGGACCTATATATACAAGTTTATCACTAAACATGCTCTAATAGAACACTTGATTGGTGTTTCAGACCTTCCTGTTCCTTTAAAACAAGGATGGTCAAGTATTCTTAATTTTTTGGCGATAAATATTTTTTTAAACGTTTTTAAACTCGCTTTCTTTACAAGTTTAGAAAAGGAAATTTAATAATAATTTAAGAACGGAATAGGGTAAGTCTACTAAATGCCAAATTTTGTCTTCTTGTTTTTCACGTAAAAACGGACAGTGCGATAAACTGAAATTTAAAGCACTATTAGAAGGCGCCTTATGCTCCGGTAGGAGCGTAGGCGGCTTTACCTTGCAAAAGGTAAGGTAATTCTAATTTGTGGAAAAGTTTTGTATTTAGGGACCCTAATAAAAAATCCCAGTTTTCAACCTCGACGCATATCCGCTCGTTCTCTCATCTTGGAAAGAAGACGTAAAGAATCTACATCGTATGATTTCGGTTTTTTAGGGATTTTGTCATTTCCAGAAGTTCCAATTTCCACATACTTGGGGAATTGTAATTTTCTTTTTCAAGCCACTCATAAATTTCACTTTTTCGCCAAGATGTATTAAGTAGGTTATTTATTAGAAATTCTTGGGTGATACGATGTACTTATTGTCTAATACAATTAAATATGGATCTTCCAAGTTTGATTTTAACTGTTCTTTAAGTCATTTTTCAAACATCTCACAATTCATGTTATCTTGACAGTCCAAACTTTTTGATTTTGACGAAAAAACTAAACTTGCACCTGGAACAGATACTGTTAAAGAACCGGCATGCAAAATAATAAACCATTTTGCCGGACCACTTAGCAAATTAAGACATACACAGCTCCTATATCATGTCCTACAAAGCGAAAAACCAACTTTCTGGCATTTAGCCAGTCTTATCTATTCAACTCTTATCGCTCATTCGAAGAATAGTGACACATCTCAAAAAACTTTTTTGGAAAGGCAATTCAAATTTTTTAGTGGCATTTTTATGTATGATTTTGTTACATACTAGCTTTTATAAATAATAATAAGCATTTTAGTCTTTGGTGGTTTTAACTAAATTCGATGAATTTTAGCAAAATAAACTACATTTAAAAGCAGGTCGTGTGTCTAGATGAATTGTAACACTGGCGTAATTTAATAGTTATTTATTAAGATATGTGTACCATAATATGCTTTCGTAGTTTAAAAGTACTTTGGCAATATTAACCTAAAATCAACAATTTTTGAGATGTACCCCTATTCCTTCGAATCAGCGAATATTAAAACAGAATAAAGAAAAAGCTTTAAAATTCTCTCAAGGGTTTTTAAATACTGTCAAAATGCAAAGAGCATTTTAAAACTATTTTCTTTCAGCCCAACAAGAATTGGGAATATAAAAATGTTTGGCGATAAACTTTGTATATGTGCAGAATTTCGTTAGCCTCCCCTCAATGCCTAAAAAACAAATATTTAGCCAAAAAATAAGAACTCAAACTTTTGATACTTGGTGCATGTACCTTGAACAGTTACAAGTAGAAATAATATGCTGTATATTTGATTTTGTATATATTATTAAAATCCAAAGTTGAACGGTCTATTAACATTAGAATTTCATATTATTTTATGTCAGAAGTAGGTTAGTTTCTATATTAATATTTACCAATAAAACTTACATTGCTATAGATCTTCCTTCACCTTCATAAAATCATTTTTAATTATGTATGTCATAATGTTATATTGCTAAAATCTCACCTCCATAAGAGGAGTAATTTGCTCCTACCACTCTGTTTTTTTGTCAACAATTTTGGTGCTGCATTACTGCTATAAAAAACAATGACTTGTTTGGTGTTGACAACACAAAAAAGACATACAGGGTGTACGAACAGTCTTAGTATGGGCAATATCTTTGCTATTAGTAAAGATAGAGACACGAGATTTTAGGTGTATCTTATTGGTTAATAAATCTACTTTTTTATGTAATTTAATTTTGTCAACCCCCTTGAGGGGCAACGCTAGGGAGTTGAGGTCAAAAATTTTAAATACAACTCTATGCCATGTGGTGCCTCATTTTAAAGACCTTTAAAAAAGAAACATTTTACCACAAACTCCAGGTCCGTATCTTAATTTGTTGTTTGCCTATAAAAATTAAAAATCGTAAAAAATTAAAATTTAAGTACCTTTATTTCTTTTATTACTTTAAAAGTTGTTCAAAATGACCACCATGAACTTCTTGGCAGTAGTAAAGTCGATTTTGGAACTCTGCAAAGAAGCAACACATGTTATTTTCGAAAATGTGAGAAGAAAGTACCAAAATCGACTTTCTCACTGCAACACGTTCATGGTGGTAATTTTGAACAACTTTTAACGTACCTACTAAGAGAAACAAAGGTATTAAAATTTTTAATTTTTTTCACGATTATTAAGTTTTAAAGGCTTGCCATTTAAAAACGAATTAAGATTCGGACTTTGGGTTTGCCTTATAATGATTCTTTTTTGTTTTGAAGACTTTTAAAATGAGGTACCACACTGCATAGGGTTGCACTTAAAATTTTTGACCTCACCTCCCTAGCGTCGCTCCTCACGGAGGTTGAAAAGTCAAATAACATAAAAAAGTAGATTTGTTAACAAGATACACTTAAAATTTGGTGTCTCTATTCTTACTAATAGCAAAGATTTTTGCCAGTATTAAGACTTTTCGAACACACTGTATAATTCATGAAAGAAATACCTATGATAAAACAACTGCAGCATTTTTTTATAAGAAAAAATTTGTCACTCAGTTTAAATCCACATGTTCTCTTAAAAGATCATTCCCTATGATCCCTTAGACTAAAAATCATCTCAGATTTTACAAAAAATATCGAAACTAACCAACTTGAGACATAAAGGAAAAAGTAGATGAACATAATTTTGTCTTTACGTCACCTAGCATAATACTGTATAGATATTACAATTTTACCTTACGAAAAGTTTCATAGATTTATACGATAGACTGAACTAAAAGCATTAGAAAAGTGATTGAAATGGATAGTTTAAGTTTAGTAAGTGGCTTGTTAGTCTAGTTTTGATAGAATAGTGAACCGTCCAGATTATCCTGTTTCTGTACATACTTTTAGATGGGAAGTGTGCGATTGTATTCAAATTTTGTATTCAAAGCTTATTGTTAGATGTTCAAATTTGCAAATTTAGACATACGTACACCTGCGGATAGGAAAAGCTGGACTGGATAATAATTTATAATTTTTAATCGTGTATTCATTTTTTGAAATTACTTCGCGATCCAAAAATTAAAGACTCGATTCCACTACAATTTAAAAAGGTCCGGTTTTTCGTATCTAAGAGGAGTATTCAGCTCCCATTCCTACCATTTAGGTTTTTTTAAATAAACGGTGGTTAGTTATTTGCTATGAAGAAAGGAAAGCAGAAAAAGTACAAAATAAAATGTTGGTTAAATGTCTTTAATGTAACCTAGCAAGAAAAATGTTTATAAAATAATAGGGATGGTAGCTGATTACTCCCTTTAAGTGTAAATACAATGTAATTGCTTAACATTCTCCTATCTTCATTTTTTGATTAAAATGTACAGCTGTTGACACTTTAACTTTTAGGTCTAAATAAATATCTGAAAGTTTAAATATTCAATGGCTGTACCTAAGAAATTTATAGGATTTATGTTATGTTTATTGTTGCATGTTTAGCAATAGAAGTTACTGTATTTAACAGGTTGCATAAACTATAAGTATTTTGTTTTAAATTATTATTTTTGCTTTGATTTTTAAGAATTCTAAATTCTCCAGAAAGATTAACTAAAATTTCATTTTACCTTCATATTTCTTCTATTTTTTTTTAAATCTGAACATTAAGCAATTGCCTCCAGTATGTGCCGTATAGGAATTGTTCCCCCTTAATATTTACTAATTAAAATAAAATTAATAATAGAATTTAGTGCCTATGATTATAAACATTTTTCATAAAGACAAAACACAAACCCAGCCCTAAACTCTACAAAATTGTGAAGTTGAATCACTGCCGTCAAAGTACTCCGTTCATTCTCTACAACGTCCGACAATATCTTGGACGGTTTTAGTACTGTATGGGGGTAAAGGGTGGACATTTTGAACATTTAGTAATTACTAACAAATTTCTTTGATTTATTTTAAAATGCATTGGCTTAACAACCAGTGGCTTAAATTGCAAAAGTGAAGCGCCCTTTTACAGGGAATTTAATGAGTTTTAAAAGGATACTGCAATCAACATCGGACAATCCATCAGTCCGTTCTTAAAACCTGATCTGAAATCCATTGACTTGACCAATAATGTCAATAACAATGCGAGTAAATTAATTGACGTTTTTCATCAAGAATCTGAAAACTCGCCCTTTCATCAGTAGGCTACTTGCATGAGATTTAAATATTCATAATTTATTAATTATTTTCTCACATCACTCTAGAATCTATATAAAGTCACTCAAAATATTGGGCGGTTTTTAAATTCATCGATATCTAAATCGCATTAATCACATTTTCATCAAATCGTTCTTAAATGACCGATGAACGTTTGCTAAAATTAATTTTAACACTTTTAAATTCATCATATTTCCATAAGATTTATTATCGAATCCATCTCAATTAAATATCGATGTTTTCGATGGATGCTTGGTGGGTAGAAGTCAGCTGTCAGAGTGTGAGGTTATTAACATTCCACCTTTTTAAATATGATCCATAACGTAAAAATATAATCATTGCGTCCTGATCTCTTTAACAAATAAATTGAATAAACAATGTAGATTAAGATAACCATATTTTATCCAACATCGGACAATCCATAGTCCGTTCTTAAAACCTTGTTCATCTGAAATCCATTGACTTGACCGATAACGTCAATACCATAATGCGAGTAAATTAATTGTTGTTTTTCATCAAGAACCTAAAAACTCGCCCATTCATTAAACCATCACCAGTAGGGTACTTGCTTGAACTTTAATTATTCATAATTTATTATTCATTACTTTCCCACAACACTCGAGAATCTATATAAAGTCACTTAACGTATTGGGCGGTTTTTAAATTCATCAATATCTAAAACGCATTAATCGCAGGTCAACCAAATCGTTTTTAAAAGGCTGATGAACGTTGGCTGAAATCAATTATTTTAACATTTTTATTGTCATAAGATTTCTCATCGGATTCATCACACTTAAAGATTGAAATTTTCGATGAATGCGTTATGGGAGGATGTCAGCTGTCAGAGTATGAGGTGAGATGATGCTAATGTCAATGCGAATAAATTAAAGATATTCATCAGTTTTACTATTATTTTGTATTAGATTAAATCAGATGTCAATGTGAAAAAACTTTACCTTAAAACAAACTAGTTTCTGAAGTATTTAAGATAGAAAATTGGTAAATTTTCAACTTTTCACAAAATATTTTTATTGGATTACATCACTAAGCAGTAAAAAAATCTGCATTATTCTTGGATAGTATCTTAAAGCAAAGTATCATTGAAACTTTTCGGTAATTTTACGGAGATATTTGTTGCACGACGACACGTCCTTTACCCCAGTTGTTTAAAGATTTGATCACAATATTTTGATACGAAGTTTACTAAATAAAGGGTAAACTAATCCCCAGTACGACACATATTATACACTTTCCAAAGTTTTAGGTCTTAGATTTAAGACTGTATTGTGGTCCAATTATACTCTTTAGATACACCTTAATACATATCTATCTCTGTAAGCGAAATATATTTTTTTAGAATAGACCAAATGGCATTGTAACATTTGATGACCAAAATGCTTTGGTACTATTGCTTTATTAATTGTATATAGCCGATTGGCAAAACTAATTTGTAATTTATTGTAAAAAAAATTAATCAGACTTGAAATAAATGTAAAAATTAAAGTACCATTTATCCATCCATCCATTTATTGTAGGCCAAATATTTGATTGTTTTTCTAATTTGCAATATAATGGGTTCTTGTGTTCTTGATATCTTGAAAACCCCCACAATGAGGTAATTCGACTGGTGCAGGATACAGATAGGTATCGATTTTTTGCTCGGCGCGATTTTATAAAAAAGTACAAAATAAGATTTTGATGAAAGAATTGTCCATATGTCAGAAATGGTACTTTAATTTTTAGTATCGTTCCAAGTCTATAAAAAACAATGTTTTATAACTAACAAATTAATTTTAAAGGGTAATTTTTATGATAACCGAGACATTGGTAAAAAAGTCGCTAACTTGTGTATCATTATATTTATAATGTCTTCATTGGACATATTAGCTTTATTTCCTGTTTAGCTTTTTAAATTCACTATTTTCGGCCCTTTTATTTTTAAATCGGTGAACATAAAAATTTGACACACTTCAATAATAATATTAATAGTTTTGATATAAATTTCACACTTTTAATAGTTAAGATGGCGTCTGGGCGATATTTCGAAAGAATTATTAACAGATTAAACAGAAAGGGGGTTGTGTAATACATAATATGAACGATTTTGTCCAGTAGATTATTGTGTATAAATTTTAGAGCATAAATAGCATTATTAAGGAACTGGCGGCATGTCAAAAGTAGCATTACAAAATTTGTTAATACATTTTGTTATTTTTTTAAAATGGTATAACGTGCTGAAATTTGAGAACAAAGCAGCAGTGTTCACGTTAATCAAAATTCTAAATCATACTGCAGATAAGCGATTCGAATTTGGGGACAAAAAATTAAATTTAAATCAGCTGCTAGTATAACGATATCAGTCAGTTATTTGGTTTCTTGAACCAAGTTTGAAAGTGTACCACGTATTATGGCTAATCCACAAAAGGTTATATCCAAAAAAGGTAAATGTGTGGGCTGCAATATTGGGGAAACATATTGTTGAGCCTCTTTTTTACATGAAAATTTGACAGGAGTCCTGTGTTAAAACATGTTGGAAACTACAGCAGAGCCTCTAATTCTTAAAATACTTGAAGATAATCCTGATGAATTCAACATGGAAACAGTTTTTCAACAGGTTGGTGCGCCCCCCATTTTAGCAAAAACGTAAGGGAATATTTGGATACTGTTTACCCCAATCGTTGGATTGGTCGTCGAGGTCCTGCCGAGTGGCCTGCCAGGTCACCCGATTTAATGCCCTTGGACTTTTCTTATGGGGATATCTAAAACAAAAAGCCGAAATCTCTTTTGGAGTTACAACAGCGAATAATTGCTGCCTGTCGCAATAATGATATGGATACGTTTGGAAATGTTTGTAAAAAGTTCTCAAATAGGTTTATTTTACTGTTTGGAAGTAAACGGAGAACACTTTCAATACCTTTTGCAGTAAGAAGGTAAGTTTAGTTTCTTAATGTTTTTTACGAATATCCAAGTGCTAAAACTTTGACACGCCGTCATGTCTTTGTTAATGCTATTAATGCTCTCAAATTTTTACACAATTCCATACTCGACAAGAACTTTCAAATAATATATTACACACTCCCATTTTCTATATTTTTCTGGCGCCCAGCCGCCATCTTAAACATTAAAAGTGAGAAATTTAAATCAAAACATAGTATTTGTATTATTGAAGTGTGTGCCAAATTTCAAAGTTTTAGATTTACTGGTTCAAAAAATAAAAGGGAAGGGGGATATTTTTGAGCAGCACTGTAGATGCCACCTGAAGATGCCTTATACAATCAGGACTAAACAAATAATGCTAAAATACTATATGCCAAACCCGAGCGATAGATTAGGAAAATAGCTGTCTTAGCATTATTTGTTTAGTCCTTAATGCATAAGACATTTTCAAGTAATAGAAAATCCTAAATTCTGATACATATTCTTATATTTATCCCTGACAAGTAGGCATTGGGTTCATTCATTGTACTTTATTTTTAAGTTTCAACCCTTTTTTTAAAAGGGCTAGAAAATTGAAGGACTAAAAGAAATTGATTCTAACAGATATTAATGAAAAAATTGCCATGTAAAATTTATTGATTATTACCTTTTTAAGATTTTAAGATATTTTATTAAGTAGCTTCTAGGATTTTAATTTGGCATTAGAATTTAAGACCTAGGTAGAATATTAATAATTACATATTTCGCTAAACACAACTCAAAGAAGTAATTGTCTAAAAAAATGTTATAAATCGCTGTTTTATTTTAAAAACCTCTAGTGTCTATTTTTATTTCGTATTTTGCTTAGAAATAATATACATTGGTGTTTGATACTTTATAAATTCAATTAAATTCTAACATTTGTCAGTATTATAAATCTTATCTTAAATCTTAAATTAAATGTACCTAAATGTACTTTTATTTCCTAAATAATTGTTTGACTATAACAACTTTTTAGGACTTTCGCACGTATTGACCAAACATCAAACTAACTTAAAAAGTTCTGTATATACGGTGTTGAAAAATTCTAGCGGTCATACCCCTGTTTATTGGAAAGCAGCCCTGTTTTTGTAAGAAATAGGGTTGTTGTTTAAAAGACAGGGGGTGTTTTTCAAAAAAGGCTGTTTTCCAAAAAAAACAGGGCTGTTTTCATAAAACAGGATTGTTTTTCATAAAACATTGCTTTGGATATGGGCGGGCGTAAAACCCCCATCTATCACTACTCATATCCTTTATTTTTAGTTCCAAAAGTTGGTAAACCTAAGTACCCTGTACATTTTTATTCACAAATTTTAAAAAACATTCTGCAATACTTGCTTTGACAAACATACAAGGTTTTTAAAGCACAACGACGAAATAAAGTCTTACCAAATAATGCATTTTTAAATTTGGATCGATTATGACTCTAAAATCCATTTTTTAACACGTTTGTTGTGTGTAAATCATCCACTTCAAATTTCGAGCTGTACGGATCATCATCAGTGCCACTAGGGACATTTATTTATATGGATTTGTGCAAGCGTAGCTTAAAAATAGAGCTTAGCAATTTAGAATCCGAAATTCTTTTAAAACCTTTAAAACCTGTATTTTCATCTTTTCTGTACGCAAGGAACGTGTTAAAGAATTTAGAGCAGGACAAAGCTCATTACTGCTATATTGTCTTTTAGCAGTGTTGCCGCTCAGTTATCACCTATAGAAACCCCAGCGACTTTTCAGTTTAGAAACATACCCAAACATTAAATAAAGCATATAAAATTACATTTTGTACATTATCTTTAAAACTGTATGCCACAAGTAATCGATAGACGTATCGAATTTTTACGGAGTACGTTTTTAAGAAAAGCCCAAATAATAAAATTCTGATTTCTTTAATATATACTGGAAAATCACAACTTAGTAGTAATGACAATTGATTACACCTCTTATGGGTTTCAGTTCAGACGCAGTTATAACCAAATTTACACGTCAATCACATTTTAAGCAACACTATTCACTACAACTCGTCAGAAAGGAGCTTAGCATGTAACCAATAAGTACCATTTGTTTAGCTGCAGTGGCAGTGGCAAACCATATTATGTCATTTAGTTACTGTAAAAATAACCTGGTCTGCTTTGCCAAAAAATTAGATACAACAGACGTTTTAGCAATACCACAAAATCAGTCAATTTCCTATATTTTTCTTTAGTAAATATTAAAAAATGTTCACCTCACACAACCTCTTAACTAAATGTTATCGTCACATTTGACGGTAATATTTAACTTTTTCTCCTAAGAGCGTTTATTACAATAACTTTTTTTAATGCTCTGTTACTTGCTATAAAAAAAACAAGAGCTTTCTAGAGTACTCACATAAATAAAACACAATTCATTAATTGGATCAATTTTTTTCTAATCTGTATTTTGAAAGTTAGTTGGAATGTACAGTTTTATCAAAAAGTTTGGAGTTGCTCAATGAGTTGTAACGAATCAAAGTTATAGTTTTCTAAATGGAATACCCTATTTCTAATTTCTGGATTTGTGTAAAATTAAATGCTAGACTTTAGAAAAATAAGAACAGTTTCAGTTTTACGTAAATTACAATCTTTATTTAAACGGTCGAAAAGGTCTTTCTTCAATAGCCTAATAGTGCCCCCAGTTGTAATCAAAATTGTCGATTACGTTATGCAACGTTCAGATTCTTCAAGTCTTAACAAATTCAGGTCGGCTGGTTTTGATAACGTATACTTTACTTTTCAAATGACCTCAAGGAAAATAATCAAATGGCGTCAGGTCTGGTGACCAGCTGGCCATTTTGTTGCATCTCTTCGTCCCATTCATTGATTAGGGAAAATAGTAAATATTAAGATACATTGTTACTGGTAATATAAGATGAGGTGGGGCTCATTTTAGTTGAAACCAGATATTTGAAAAATTTATTAGGTTCTCCATTATCCAAATTCAAACAATACAGGGTGATTCAAAAATACTTTTACAAGCTTTGGGAGGTGATTGCTGGCGATCTTTTAAGAAGAAAACTTGCAATTAACTATGTTCCTTAACAGCTTCGTTAAGGAGATACAAGGTATTCAAAATTGTTTAAAAAAATAGTTATTTTAAAATAATTTCTAAACAAGTTAAATTTTTTGTGAAATTTGGTAAATAAATTAAACAGTTGAATACGCTTAGTTTAAAAGTTAAATACATTCTTGGAGTCAGCCAGTGACGTCGGTACGAAATTATGCACTAATATTATTTGTTAAAATTATTATAGCCACTGATTTTTTAAATCAAAATTCAACTTTTTACATATTACGTCTACAATTTTATTGGGCCACCACACTCTATCTCTGTGCTAAATTTGAAATTTTTACGTCGAATAGTGACAGATCCATGAACGGACCGACGGACGGACGGACACCGAAGTAATTCCGTAACACTAAAAAGAACAAAAATCAAAATTCTTCAAAGTGTCCACCTTCGCCCAAGCTAGAGGCATCTAACGCACACGCGCTAAAATTGCTAGTGTCGTTTCTTCTTTATTTTCTACTGGCGTTTTATAAACCAGTGACTTTGTGTCCCCAGGAATAAGAATCAAGAGAATTTAAGTCTGGAGACCTTGGTGGCCATGACGGATTAGGTTCTTTAGCCCCCCTATCGAGCCATCGATTTCGATAAATTTCCCTTAGGAACTCCCTAGCTACATCGTTTTGTAGCCTAGGCCAACAAAAATTATTCACTCCTAAACTATCCTCTGTATCGAAAAAATAAAAGAAACCTTTTTCATTGCGGTTGAAATATCGATTCATAAAAGATTAATATTTTTAGATATGCGGATAAGCATGATTTTTAATTGATAATTTGTGAAATAGGATTTTGATTTGGTTTACGAATTTAATCTCATTATTACTGTTTATAATTTCAAAGGCCTGTAACTTCAGAACTAATAAAGATGAACCTAACACTTTTGTGTTTTTTAGTCTTAGAATTAAGTCTATTTTATGCTGTCAAAGTTTGAACATACAGATGCGGTACACCCTGTATATTCCAATCAATTTTTAAATTATAGATCTTTGATTTAAATGACCTAAACTAAAACTACACTGGAAACTAATTAGTTTTTATATTAAATAACTTAGCAACAGCAGTACTAAAACGACCAAAGAAGTAGTAATCATCGGTGTCTTTAAATCTAGTAAATTGAGTCTTACGTAAAAAACAAAAAGGTTTTTAAATAATTGAGGCTAACACATAAAAAAACTTCTTTGATATTTCGGGCAAAGAACTTTGTCATTTTATTTATGTATTTTAAAAAATGTAATAATAAAAAAACACCAAAAACTAATATCTGCTTTTGATGCATTGCTAAAATAATATTTTTAAGAAAAATTTTATAACTATATTATTGTCAATAAGTAATTTTAAATCAATTTGCATTTGTACATTAATCAGATTTTTCATGTAGCAGCTAAAACCATTATTATAAGATCACACAACTTAGGCATTGACAACAATGTAGCATGTTTTTAAGTAAATAAATATCTTGTTTTGACTTCATTATTGCTTTTTATTTATTTATTTATTTATTCCTTTCTGCCAACAAGATCGCAAATGTGAAAAGGCAACGGCACATGAAAAGCCATAAATGTGTTACACACAATAGATAAGGCAATCATTTAAAACATAAAATACTACATTAAAATAATGGTATATACACACTAAAAAAGCCCAATATCACCGATAAAATAGAAATCTTCAGATCACAATGTAAAAGTCAATTATTATTGTAAATGAGTAAAAACATTTATTTCTACCAAATGTGCAGATTGGACAAGAATTGACTAAAGGTGCACGCTCACTTAGGCGAAGCGTCGCGAAGCGAAGAGAAGAGAATTTTATCCATCGAAGAACTTTACATGCAATCAAATGGGAGCCCGCACACTGAAGCGTCGAGAAGCGTTGTGCGGGCTTCCATTTGATTGCACGTAAGTTTCTTGGACGGATAAAATTCTCTTCTCTTCCCTTCGCGACGCTTCGCCTAAGTGAGCGTGCACCTTTAAGGGGAACTTATCTGCAATCGGGAAAAAATTCATTAAATATCCTGCACCTACACCATAGGTGATTGGAAAGAGGCTGCCTATTGTAACGGTTTTTTTTTCATAGATGAAATATATTATATATTAATACATAATATACCTTATTTTCTGAACGTTCCAGCGACGGCAGCTGTTCATCGGTGAGCACTAGGCTATGAGATAGTAGTGTGGTTCACTTTTCCAACAGGGCGCCACCCAGTCTGCATAATTTGCTTATAGTGAAAAGAACCCCAGACTGAGAGATGAACTCTTAGAAGAGATGTTAAAATAAAAGCAAATTATCATTGACTAAACTTAATACTGTTCAGTACTGTATCATAATATATACAGATAATAATTTAATCCATGTCTATACACAAAAAAATTAACAATTCTGATTGTGATCGCAAGATTTCAATTTTTAAAATTTACCTCCTAACCAACTTAACTCCGCATTCTGGTGGGTGATTGATCAATCAAACAGATACGCAAAAATGAATAAAAAATATAACTAATATGAAATTAGAATAGTTTTACACTAGGGTACGAACCATTGTTCAAAGAAATAACATTATCTTACATTAGTCAGTAAAACGCAGGACAGAATCCTCAAAATTAAATATTTAAAGACCGGCAGACTATTTCTTTTGTTACTTTTAATTTAAACAACTAAATGGAATATACTGGCCTTCATCTGATTACTTCTTAGAGTGGAAATTCCCTGCTTGGAATCCTCAGAAACTAGCCATATACCCGAGGAAAGTACATAGTACACGAAGGTGTACTTCAAAGAAATTGGGACGGCAATGTATTCCCCATGAAATGGTGTGTACCCCACCAAAAAACCCTGAAATTATAAGAATACAAGCTATTACCTTACCTCAAAAGAATTTTGAGAGTTCTTGATTTAAAACTGCTATTTTCCGATGGAAATATTGTAACTTCACAGTAGATGAAGGCATATTTCAATACAAGAACTGAAATAAGAAAAGAATTTTCAAGAGATGATTACGAAAAAACTTGATTATAAGTAACATACCTGGAGAAAGAATGAAGGCATGGACAACACGACTTATATGCGCCTTTCACCATACTACATCAGCATAATGCCCAAGAAACTAGTGTTACTAAGGCTATAGAAACTATAAAACACGAAAAATAGTAATTTTATAAGGAAACTAAAAATGCAAAAAGCCATATATAGAATGGATGGTTTTTGTCTCTACGACACCACACCCAAACCTTCGATATTGATTTATTCCAAGTTGAAAAAGGATATAATTCAAAAACTGCATTGTATATGCATTGTATTTACATAAACAACCAAATTTCTGCCCAAGAAGAAATACGCAAACTCCATTATATTGATTTTCACGATATTTTTACCACCATAAATCTATTCGGAACTACGGTACTAATTTATATATTTATGGCGAATGCGCCAGATAACTAGGTAGTACCCATGTAGAACTTCAAAATTAAATGTTTTGAATTAATATGCTAATTTGTAATTAAATTTACATAACGTCATAGCGAAACGCTACACTATATGTTAAAATACCTTAAACTGAAAGCTGCCTTCTTAAGAACGGCGTAGGTACTTGATGATACTACCCTAAAGCAGTTCTTCTAGCAGCAAGGACAAAATAAATCTGTCAGCTGTTACTCAATCTACAGGACGCCAGATCACATGAGGGCTTCGAGATTGCAAAATCTACGTTTGAAGCATTTGATGGGGAAAACTAGGTGAACCAGATCCACAAGGCCAGAGCGAGAACCTCATATTTTTACGGTCGCCTCTGCGCCTAGACTAAGAGGCGACCGTAGCAACACTATGCTCAAATCTAAAAGGATATAGTTTTTATGGTCGCCTCTTCGCGTCAATTAAGAGGCTACCGGAGAAACGCTATGCTCAATTCTAAAAGGATGACACTCTCAGCAAAGGTAGTATTTATGGTGACAATACACAAGCGCTACGATTGTCTTGGGATACCCTGATAAGTCGGCGGGTGTGGACTTCCTCAAATGAGTCCTCCATTTACCCGCCATCTAGTACCTTTGATGAAAATTTCGTCCTACCAGAAATAGCCATAGTATTAGTAGTATAACAAGCGGGGTCCGTTCTTGTATTTTCCATACAGGTAATTGTGACTTTCTATTATCTATTCTATCTATCTATCTATTATCTCTTGATACTATTCGGCTATGATGACCTTGAAATAACCAGAGGCTGCTGGAAAAGGGCCTTAACTGGACCGTTCTTTCTACTCTTCGGTAACAAGAGCTGAAGAATCCTAAAAAATTTCAGGATTCTTCAGGAAATTATCAGAGGCTGCTGAAAAAGGGATTTAACTTGGTCATTCTTTCGACTCTTTGGCAACAAGAGCTGAAGAATCTAAAAAATTTTAGGATTCCTCTGCGAAGACGTCAGATCTTGAATAATCTTTGGTCGCTCCGGCTGGACACATGCTATCTTGAGTTCACACCCCGCTTGTTATACTACTAGTATTTTTATGGTCGCCTATAAAATTGTTACAGCCTTGGCGCCAGCCCTGTCAATCAACCTCAAACATCCCACTGACGAGCATTAATTGATCTTCCCAAACATACTAATCAGTTATATAAGACGGATGTTGTAGGAATGGGTCTGTTTCACTCAATCTAATGAAACTATTATTTACTTTGGAAACAGAAAACAGGAGTGGATATCATGTAACTTATAAGTGGTAAGTCCATTTTTACCAAAAACTTAAAGAATAATATTACCAACCGCTTTAAATCATATATATTGGTAACCACCACTCGCTTATTTTACCCGTAATGTGTTTTAAACTTAAACTAGCATAAAATGCTAGTCAATATTACTATTTACTTTAAACGTGCCTGCCTATCTAGTAATTGATACGAGTTGTACCGTATTCTGTCCAATTTAATATTAAACACCATCTAAGTAGTGATATTTCTGCCAGCCGCAAGCAAACAAACACAAGGTTGGACAGCAAAGCAATAATTTCACAAGCAGCTATTTATTCCTGGAATTCAATTGTTCATGTCATCCTAACCGAGACCAGGCAAATCAAAGAAATTTTATTTTTTTATCGTATTTAAATTAAAACTTAAAATGTTCTTAAACTGCTTTTAAAGAGCACGTAAAAGATACGACATCAACAACACTGTTCAGTCCCATGCCGGAAATTGAGAACATCACTTGCCTAAGATGATGATATTCGTCTAAAAAATTAAACTTTAGGTCGATACGATTAGAATCGACGAATAATTAAGTAAAATTTGTCGGGGGTTACCATTGCCAAAGGAGGTGTTTCACCCAATATTAAAGCTGTTCTATTGCATCATATCATACTCTTTAATAAGCAAAGAAAAAAGGCGTGTAATAGACCTATTCCAAATAAGGAAGGGTAAATTGGTGCAGCGCAGTGGGTAAAATAGGCTACTTACAATCCTAGATTTAAATAAGACCACTTAAATTCTGTATAGAGATAGAATTTTATTGCGTTCAGGAAACTTTACATGTTTCGTAGGTTTTAGAGTTATTATTTAATTAACATAGGTAGTTGGTACTAAACCTAACTAATCAATAATGAATGCCATTGCATACAAGAACATTCATTTCCGAATGAATTCCCTTTTTTTAAAACATAAGAAATGAAATTGACAATTTCATTAAAATACAACAAAGAGCATGATGGAGAGGAACTTAATCCGTACTCCCAATAATTTTGGAATATAATCAAAAAGTATCTACAGTATTACATAAATTTGTTTATCTAAAAACTATATAAACATACATTTCGAATTTTGGAATTTTTTATACAAAAACATAATAATAAAAAATAAACGTTACGCTTATGTTATTACCCTTAAACTATTTAACAGTATGTACATTTAGAATAATTATGTTGCTCCTTGGTAGTAGACAAAATGTCAGTTATTAATGGGATTTTAAATAAGTATTAGTAGTATTGCTTAAAACAAAAGGTAAATAAAGAATGTCTCTTTAAAAATTACCCCTTGTTATCGGGCGCCACTAGTGTTACATAATTATAGAAAGCGCAAGGAAAAGTTCGAAAATACTTATAACTTTATATCCTAGCGGCAGCATATTTTTTCTCTGTTTTACTCAAATATAGTTTAAATAAATAAACACTTAACGGTCAACACATAACAATACCTATTTGTTGAATTTTTGTATATACGTAAAAATTTACCATTTGATGAAACGCACAAAATATCATTGCTGCAGTTGCAAAAAAGGTATAGTGTAAAAATACGGTTTTACACTCGTTCGACACAAATATCTCACTCGTGTAAAAAGAGTCATTACATATACTGTTTTTTTAATCACATCTTTATGTGCCATTAAGAAGAATGCTAAAAAGAATGATCTCGAATATTATCTGAATGGCTTGTAAAAACTTGACGAATTTAAATACACGATAAATGCTCACCTTGTCATCACAATTTAATACTCTATGATATCCTTTTTATTGAACCATTATATTTTTTACACAATTTCTACCTGTATGACTCTCGTTTCATTGTTAAAACTGATACATATTTAAAACCCCAAAAATGTTTACTTTTCTCTACAATGTTAATAAATTGCTATTCTGTTAGTACTTTTGGTTAGAACTTAGGCCAATAACAATAACTTGTATGTTTGCAGCACACTACTTTAATTTTAATTGACTACATGGACTTTGTGAGTGCGTAGGTGTGCCATCTTGAAATGTGTATATTGCATAAATATATTTGGTTGTTTGGTAATTAGATTATTAAAACTAATTTGACTGTAGAATATTGCAGATGTCTTTTTGAGAAAGTAAATTCAAAATTAACTTTGGGGTCAAGGATTTTTTAGTTTCTAGCTATTGGTGGGGTTGGTACCTTTTTATTTTATTGTTGAAACTTCAAGGAAATATCATTTTTATAAATTTGTTTGAATCGAAATTCAATTCTTATAGCTGAAAAGGGAAGTCTGTTCCGAATTGACGTCGATAAATAAGTGGAAATTTTTTTCTCTTTAGTAAGAGCAATATTTAGCATCCGTTTATACTATTTGTTGTTTTCAATATCTTTGTTGGTCAGTTATTTGTTATAAAAACCAATGAATTTTCAGCGTATACAAGCTGACATGTAATTTATTAAAGAAATAAAAATTTAATTTTGTATTTTTCCTTTACAGACCTACCGAATTTTCAAGAGGTTTTATAGAAAAAGAAGAGAATAAAATTTTGATTTTTTTAATGAAATACATGTTTTGTGTGTGTGTCTACACTCTCTACATTGAAAAGTCATTGGTTTTCTATAGCAAATCTGAGTGTTAAAAACAGCATAGTCCACGGTCACGTTTTATTATTGTTTTTCCACATTTGTAGGAAATACTTACAGATTTATAGATTCATAAAGAATATAGCCAAAATGAATGAGGTAAAATTGTGTTCATAAACAGGGTAATTTAAAAGAAAAATTTTTTTAACGACTCACAAAAAATTCGTTTTCGGTTTTAACGATTTTTAGTACCCACGTTGTAACACTGCACATCTCCGCATCAAAAAAATCTCTCTTGACATTTTATGACATTTCATTCGGTTTAGGTTTGATGACTAATTTTCCGATATAATACTTTTTTCTACTAGCGTGCGCAATTCACCGTTTTCCCGCACTCATTTTGTCTCTGAAAGACTAAGTTTCCCGCACCGTGCGGGAAAATTTTTCCCGCACCGTGCGGGAAAATTTTTCCCGCACTGAGTGCGGGAAAATATTTTTTAATGTTTTATATTGAAATAAAATTTTGGTGATGTATGAATAATATTATTATGAAGTCTTAGAGGAGTCCATCAAACAGAAAAAAGATATGTCCAACAAAATTCTCAATATCAGTCAAGCTATTCCAACGACTTCCAGTTGCATCTTAGAAACATCCACGTCCCTAGATATTGCACCGGGTCCCAGTAGCGTCCATGAAAGTTCAACACCTCTGTCTCTTCAAACTTCCACTATGCAGAATCAGTCAACTTCAACCTCTCTAGCTTCAGCAATTAATTTACACAGTGCATCCAATTGTACTTTTACGATAAATATATATAATAAGTAATAAGTAAACATTATATACCTGTTATTTTTTGTTTATTAAAAAATAATAAACTTTGTAAAAATGATGTTGGTTTTTTTAACGCTAGTAGAAAAAAATTTGATCCTAACTCATGCGGAAAGGCACTTTCCCGCACTCGACTGCTTACCCGAACTCCGCTTCGCGTCGTTCGGGTAACGGCAGTCGCTTGCGGGAAAGTGACTCTTTCCGCACTTGTTAGGATAATAACTATTTTCTAATTTTGACATGTAAAGTGACACTTTTCCAAATAAATGAATAAATAAATAAATGAATAAATTTTTTACGAAAATTATCTGTTAAATCATTTAACAAAACTGATTTTATTGCTAACTAATTACAAACACTGATATTGACGTGCAAGTTGCGTAAAAGTATTGGGTCAAAAAATTAGTCGTGAAAATTAAACAGAATGAAATACTAAAAAAATGTCAAGAAAGGTTTTTTTTGTGGAGATATACGGTTTTAGGATTTGGGTATTAATAATCGTTAAGAAGAGTAATTGAATTCTTGCTGATCGTTTAAAAAAACGTTTTCTTTTAAAGTGTAAACCTGTCCTGTATAAGAACATAATTCAATCTAGTTCATGTTGGTTTTATTTTGCGACAAACAATAATAAATATTAAAAGAGGAACAAGGGAAACATTATCCATTTTTTTACCTACCATGTAATGGGAGTGGAATATTATTCTTAAAAAGTCTAGTAAAGTACTGGTAGGTAAGGTGGCTCATAAATAAAAATGACATGATTTGTATGGTGTAAGAGCAGAAGGAGAGACTGGAACAAATTACCCAAAAATATCTATTTTTAAGTAGTAATATATGTAGCAGGTAAATCACTTACGGTATTTTTTTAAATAAATTATAAAGACGGCTAAAAAAATGTTAAACACACTATGACATATGACTTTTAAAAAATAACTTATAGAATAGATTCCAATATATTTTGTTATACCCAGTACTAACAGAATCGTCATCAGTAGCGCTAATATTTTTAATATCTTCAGTTCTAAGAGTTACTTTTCAATAACCATAAACATTTGTTTATTAATGTTCTACCGAGTGTAATTAGATCGTATTTAAGCTAATTACAATAATAAAATTTATAATGAAAACAAATATACCCCAGAAGGATGTAGTGGTCACCTTGGATTAAATGTCAACATAAGTGAATTAATATAATAGTGTTAAGAGCAATATTTTACATTCATTACTACTACTTGTTTTTTTAATAATTGCTTAATTTTTTTGCTATAAAAACAATTTTTTAGTGTGACGCGTAAAAGAGGCACATAAAAATTACAAAATGGATTTTGTTTCTTTCATCCATTATATGTCTTTTTTACTTATCAGCACTGGAAAGTGTTCTTTACAACAAATAATGTTTAAAAGAAAAACAAGGTAGTAGTAAATGTGCCCTAAATACAGTTCTTAATAATGTTCTATAGATGTCGCCAAAATGTAAGTAAGGAAATATACCCAAAAAGTTTCATTTTCAGCTTGACAGAACTTTAAGCATAAAAAATTCAATAGAACAAAAAATATACAAGATGTGCGAAACTTTTAGTATGGGCAAATATCTTGGCTATTAATAAAAAAGACACCAATCTTTAATTGTATCTTATTGGTTAATAAATCAACTTTTTCATGTACTTTAACTTTTTCAACTTCCTTGAGGGGCGACTCTAGAGAGTTGAGGTAAAAATTTTAAAAGCAATCCTATGTTGTGTGGTTCCTCATTTTAAAGGTCTTGAAAAAAGAAACATTTTAACGCACACCCAAGGTCCGTATCTTAATTCGTTTTTAAATGGCAAGCCCTTAAAAAGTAAAAATCGTGAAAAAAATTTAAGTACCTTTATTTCTCTTGTTACTTTAAAAGTTCTCCAAAATGACCACCACAAACTTATTTTCACCAGTAAAGTTGATTTTGGAACTCTGCCAAGAAGTAACACCTGCCATTCTCGAAAATGTGAGAAATGAGTTCGAAAACCGACAGTATTACTGTCAAGAAGTTCATGGTGGCCATTTTGAACAACTTTTAAAGTAATAAGAGAAATAAAGGTACCTATTTAAATTTCTAATTATTTTTCTCGATTTTTAATTTTTTAAGGCTTGCCATTTAAAATGTTTATTTTTTGGCTTTTAACCACGCGCGTAGGGTTGCATTTAAAATTTTTGACCTCAACTCCCTAACGTCACCCCTCAAGGAAATTGAAAAAGTTGAATTACATGAAAAAGTAGATTTAATAACCAATAAGATACCCTTAAAATTTGGTGTCTCTATTTTTACTAACAGCAAAGATATTTGCCCATAACAAGACTTTCCGGATACCCTGTATTTTTTTAATTATGATGTTATATTTTTATCTTATCAGTCTCACACACATATAAAAGATATCCCACAGTTAACGGCCCATAATAGATTAAGTCAAGATACTACAGAACAAAATAGGGGGATGGTGCCAAATCTACCTTAGTGAAATGCTGCTGAGCAATAAGATACAGAGTATTGATTAAGGAAATTTATGTTCAAAATTTATCTAAAACTTACTTATATTCGTGATAATTTCAATATTTTTTGACATTTCGTTAAACTTCTTGTTTGCGGAAAGCTTTCCTATTAGTAGCCCAAAGGAACCACCCAAAGGAAACACATCCTCGTAATCCTCGTTTTAGGAAAAATAACGGTAATTTCGCTATAGATAATTTAATTTCACCACAGTAAATGGGTAATTATATGATGAACATATTTTTACTCCCGTACTTTATATATACAAATTAAATGTCTTCGATATGTTTCACAATAATGTTCATTATGATACAAATTTTTATTATGAAACTGCATTATTAGCCAATTTGAAACCCATACTTTTTAAATCAAGTGACGTCTTTTTAATACAAATTATCTGACTTTGACTGTTCTTCTACTAAAATTTGCATTTTCATTAAAACTTTTAAGAATATTTAAATCAGAAATTATGTCAGTATTAGTGATAGTGAAGAATTTAATTTGTTTAACTGTTGATAAATTAAATAAGTGTTGTTCAGTTTAATATTTATTAATAAATTGTCTTAGAATAAATAATATATTATTATGCAACTCTCATACGACACGAGCCTTGTACCTTATCACCTGTATCTTACAACGAAGTGCAATTTCTTAAATCTATTGAATTATCTTCTTATTAAAAGGGGTTGTGGTAATGAGATGAAATCAAAAATAGGCAAATCCGTAGTTCTGTAGAGCCAATATCTGTAATTTTAATGTGCCGTGGGATTAGAAAATCCTCCATAAATCTAACCATGTTTGGCAATTCTTCCTACTGTAATTCTTAATTTAATATCATTTTATCGGAATTATTTCCAAGTTAACCTGCTACAGGCCTGGGGATTCTATTTTTAGGAATGTGAAAGATGTTTGATTTAGTAATTGCATTGCTTTTATTCTCTCTACAGCACCTCTACAAAAACCTGATTCTCTTATACATAATCTTTGTGAGTATGATATACAGTTTATTTTTGCAAAATATTTTAGAAAACTAATTGAAACTGAGTAGTATTTATTGTGTTTCGTTAGGAGAATAATTAAATAAACTAAATAATTCTGTATATAGAAAAATTAACGTTTCTTATTTATGACTATCCAAGCATTTCATTTCTAAACAAGACATAATACTTTATCACCATTTATTTTTCTTGTGTGAAAGGATGTAGAGTACGTTAACCAAGAAGCGTACTTAACATCTCTCTAACCTAACCTATGATACTGAAAAAATACAATGCAATACTTCATTCTCACTTTCACAACTTTCTATTTCCTTTGGTACAATTAATAATAAAATCAACAGTAAACTTAATAAATTAAATATGAAAGCAACAGACGTGCTATGTACATTGTTTGTTAGATTATATACGAAATTAATATGTTAATTAGACCAGTCACCAGAAAAATCAAAAATGATGAAAAATCCTATATACATAGTAGAAATTAACAATTTTTATGTATTATTTGATGCTAAAGGACTTTCCAGAAAAACAACCTATTTTCTGCAAGAGGAACCCAATTTTTTTCATGCAAAATATGCTGCTAATTACCGAAGTTAATTAGATAAGGACATTATGCTATAACGGGTATTCCTAAAGCACTAGTAAATACAGGGTGTAATTTCTAGGCTTATTATAGAAAAAATGTTTATACAGGGTGTCCGAAAAGTCTTTGTATGGGCAAATATCTTTGCTATTAGTAGAGACAGAGACACCAAATTTTAGGTGCATCTTATTGGTTAATAAATCTACTTTTTTATGAAATTTAACTTCTTCAACCCTCTTGAGGAGTGACCCTAGGGAGTTGAGGTCAAATATTGTAAATGCAACCCTATGCCTATGGTACCTCACCTTAAAGATCTTCAAAAAAGAATCATTTTACCGCAAACCCGAGGTCCGTATCTTAATTTGTTTTTAAATGGCAAACCTTTAAATATAAAAATCGTGAAGAAAAATAAAAAATTTAACTACTTTTATTTCTCGTAGTAAATACTTTAAATGTAGTTCAAAATGACCACCATGAACTTCTTGGCAGGAATAAAGTCGATTTTGGAACTCACTTCTCACATTTTCGAGAATGGCAGCTCTTACTTCTTGGCAGGGTTCCAAAATCGACTTGATTACTGCTAAGACGTTCATGGTGTCCATTTTGAACGACTTTTAAATAATAAGAGAAATAAAGGTATTTAAATTCTTAATTTTTTTACCATTTTTAATTTTTATAAGCTTGTCATTTATAAACGAATTAAGATACGGGCCTCGGGTTTGAGGTAAAATGTTTATTGTTGTAAGACATTTAAAATGATGTACCACGAGGCATAGGGTTGCATTTAAAATTATTTACATCAACTCACTAACATCACCACTCAAGGCTTCTAATAGCAAAGATATTTGCCCATACTAAGACTTTTCGGATATCCTGTAAGCAGCTATCCCAAAATGCTTCATTGTCAATATACAAGGTGTTAAAGTTTTACTTAATATTTGACCAGAACTCACGCACTGAAATATTTACCTGAGGTTTTGGAAATGCCCTGTATAATAGAATTTCTCTTATGTGGAGGTCCTTTTTACTAGAAAATACGAGTAGTATATTAAAATTTAATAAATGTTATTAATTTCGACTATACAGGGTGTCTAAAATAGGTGATACCACTATTGCTATCTCCGAAACGGTAAAAGATACGAGGTCGGTTAAATTAGAGAAAATGTGCCATTTTTAGTCTCTATTTATATTCCGTTTACGGAGTTGCCAAATTCTCTATAGTTTCTTATCTACAGGGGATTTTGTAAAAATAGTCAAACATTTAATTCTTAAATATCTCGAAAATTATTATAGTTAGAAAAAAATTATTTTAACAAAAATCACACGATTTTTTACCTTCCCTAAAGCAACGTTATTGTTTTGTTTATACCATTTGTTTTTATTGAGTTACTGATACTAACTTGTTTTTTTCAAATACGGACCTGGACTTTTTGCGCCATTTTTTGTAAGAATGCTATATACCCTTAACATCTGTGTATAAGTTGAAAATATTGTCCGACGTTTTAATTAAGAATATCAACATCATCAGGATTTTCTAACAATACGGATCTGGGATCTTCCATGTTAAGGCACAATTCATAACCCACCGCTATGGTTTGTGGTTTTTGTGGTTGTAAAATGGTGCATTTACTTGAAAAATGCCAGGTCCGTACTGGTAGAATATCCTGATGATGCTATTCTTGACCAAAACGTCGAAAATCATAATCAAGTGATACACACATGTAAAGAGTATGAAGTGCTATTTCAAAAAATGCATCAAAAAGTCCAGGTCCGTATTTGAAAAAAACTAGTTAGTATCAGTAACTCAATAAAAACAAATGATATAAACAAAACAATTACGCTACTTTAGAGAAGGTAAAAAATCGTGTGATTTTTGTTAAAACATTTTTTTTCTAACTATAATAGCTTTCGAGATATTTAAGAATTAAATGTTTGACAATTCTTAAAAAATCCCCTGTAGATAAGAAACTATAGAAAATTTGGCAACTTCGTAAACGAAATATGAGTAGGGACTAAAAGTGGCACATTTTCTCTAATTTAACCGACCTCGTATCTTTTACCGTTTCGGAGATAGCAATAGTGGTATCACCTATTTTAGACACCCTGTATAGGATTATCGAATCTAAAGAGGCATATTTGTATCAGTAAAAAATAACAATATCCTGATACTTTGTCATTGCTATGACGTAAGAAATGGCCCTTTTCAGGTTATGTGGATAACAAACGATAGGAGTACATAAATACGCTTCCAAAATAAACCCTACCCTGTACCAATAAATTCTCTGGAGACCAGTCTAAACATTCATTAAGGGGAAACTACAAAACCTTGTAGAAATTTTTATGACACTTTATTCATCACGCAAATTATTTTGAGCCGTATTCACTACCATAATAAAACAAAGAGTTGTACCCATTTGCTTTAGAATATCTAACAATTTCAATATTTATTTTTGTCACTGTGTTGCAAATTTACAAGATAGTTTCGTGCATTTCTGATGAACCGACTAAACGAAAAAACACATTTAGATGGATTCAAATTAGCTATTTCTGTAAAATCAGATTTAAATATGGACATCTGGCAACCGCGCTGGTTAAAATGCATTGTAACTTTTTTTATTCAGTTGGCATTGGACAAAAAATCTATGAATTGTCAGAAAATATTTGTCAAATAACAAAAAATATGCTATGGTTTTTGAACATTTTTATTTATCACTTATTTGCTTTAAATAACCAATAACTTTACATTGTAAGCACATAAATAGAGACATAAAGAAGACATAATTTATTAAAGAAGTTAAAATTAGATTTCTACTGTTCCTATAAAACTCTACTTTTCAAAAATTCGATACATCTGTCGAGATTTTGCTAGACATGGTTTTAAAATAAAATTTTTATTTTTTTATGAATTATCCGTGGCATTGGTTTTTATCGGAAATAATTGAGCGGCAATAATGTTAAAAAATTCGTCAAGTGCAAGCTATATTTGCATAATTAGTGTTCCATGCCATCAGCCCTCCATTTAACCTTAGCAAACCCCGGCCGCCCGATCTCCGCCTATCTGTCGCGCTACCCGCCGCCGATGGCACCAATGCCTTATCACATCGCGTATGCGCGGAGCTGAATGGGGGGCGTTTCGACTGAGCCAAATTAAAAATTTTGAAAAACGTGCAAGGACAAAAGTTGTTCCTTACATCGTGACAAATATTTCTTGTTGAAAATTGTATCTCTAAAACCAATGGTTCAGCAGTTATAAGGAAATAAACAATTCAATTATTTATAACAATTGATCGCGCTAGAATTTTTCAATCCTGATAATTCTGGTCCAACTACACTTAATTCTTAATGTTCGTGATTCTTTTCAGATTTTTCTAAGCGATCCTTTTGGTGATAGGGATGGGGGGCAGCAATTTTTAAGCGTTTTTCAAGGGAAATGTTTTAAAAAATGCATAAAAGTACAGGGTGTCCCATTTTCGGCACTTTTGCGGGGTATCTCCCTTATTTTTAAAGATAGAGGGTTGCGGTTTTCGCGACAGTGTGCTACTTTTTGATGAAACGAAAGATAGCATAAAAATATTTTTCATGGCCCCCTTCGTTTTTGACATACAGGACGAAATTGATTTTTTTCCATTTTCGGACCCCCCTCGCATTTGAGTTATCTTGTAACTTATAAAAAAAGGAAAAATGGATCCTATTAGAGTTCTCTACGTAGAATCGAGTGGCGTGGTTAGATTTTCTTCAGATATAATATTTTTCGAGATATTAACCAAATAAATGTTTTTTTAAATGGAACACCCTGTATATTTCTTACCCATTAAGTTTCCCCTTTCGAGAGCTTTTCAAAAATATATAACACTTTATAGTTATTTTTTATTTTTAGCCCTTAAATCGAACTATTTAATTTTAAACTTTAATTTTGCGTAGTTGGCCGTGTTTAACAAGTGGTTTAACGTCAATTCAGGTATTTAGATTTAAAAAAGAAACTGGTTAAATCCTGTATTTTCATTAATTGATTAAAATTGGTATTATTTTTAACCTACAACACTACTTGTTATCTAGATATATAGAAAATCCTAACCAGAACTAAAACTGTTTAGTTTTTAATCACTTAAAGATTAAATTAGTTGTCTTGAATTATTAATAGCAAATAAAAGTCAAATTTAAAAACAAAACATACAAAACTTTAGGTAACGAAAAGAGCTAGAATGGATTAAATGGACTAACTCTTTTCGTTACCTAAAGTTTTATATGTTTTGGTTTTAAATTTGACTTTTATTTGCTATTAATAATTCAAGACAACTAATATAATCTTTAAGTGATTAAAAACTAAACAGTTTTAGTTCTGGTTAGATTTTTTCTATATATCTAGATAACAAGTAGTGTTGTAGGTTAAAAATAGTACCAATTTTGATAAATTAATGAAAATACAGGATTTAACCAGTTTCTTTTTTAAATCTAAATACCTGAATTGACGTTAAATCACTTGTTAAACACGGCCAACTACGCAAAATTCAAGTTTAAAATTAAATAGTTCGATTTAAGGGCTAAAAATAAAAAATAACTATAAAGTGTAATATATTTTTGAAAAGCTCTCGAAAGGGGAAACTTAATGGTTAAGAAATATACAGGGTGTTCCATTTAAAAAAACATTTATTTGGTTAATATCTCGAAAAATATCACATCTGATGAAAATCTAACCACGCCACTCGATTCTACGTAGAGAACTCTAATAGGATCCATTTTTACTTTTTTTATAAGTTACAAGATAACTGAAATGCGAGGGGGGTCCGAAAATGGAAAAAAATCAATTTCGTCCTGTATGTCAAAAACGAAGGGGGCCATGAAAAATATTTTTATGCCATCTTTCGTTTCATCAAAAAGTAGCACACTGTCGCGAAAACCGCAACCCTCTATCTTTAAAAATAAGGGAGATACCCCGCAAAAGTACCGAAAATGGGACACCCTGTACATCACATATATTGTTAAATTCGTGCTTCAAGTTTTCATATGACACCATACACGATGCCCTTGAATTTTTTTCCATTTCTCAATTTACTCCCTGAAATTAACCCCCAAATCAACAATTCAACTTTTTATACTTCACGTCTAATTGGGCCACCACACTCTATCTATGTGCTAAATTTCTAATTTTTACGTCGAATAGTTTCAGAGAAAATCGTCTGTAATGGACAGACGGACGGATGGACGGACGGACGGACACCGAAGTAATTCCATAAGCGTTCTGTTTTGTTAATTTTATCACGGAACACTAAAAATCATTATTGTGCAAAAAATATGGTAAAACTTTACAAGAAAACTTATATTCTCTCCCCTAATAATTCATTTTTATGAAAGGTATTAACTAAATTTACAAGCAATAAATTTGACTTTAATTAATCTTAATACAAGATATTACCTGATATTGACGTAATATTTACATTCTTTAGCATTTTTTTTATCAATAATAAGATGCTACCTAATTTTTAAAATATGTTTTTATTATTATTCAGTTCCTTCTTTGCACGATATTACATGTTTTTACTTGAGCTATGTTTATAAATTTGCAAACAATGTCACGTAACATAGTAACGTACGTATAAAAACGTTAATTTAAACATAAATAACACATATTATATACAAAATGAAACTGATATTACCAATGATTCAACCGCCAAAAAATCAGCATCAAACCTGAACTAAACAATGATTGTTAACAAATCCAATAAAAAAATTATATAAAATATTTCGAAATAAACTTTGTTGTCCAGGCTTTAGCAGGGGACCAAAAGATGCTGTAGTGTAATGTTATTGGGTAAGCTAATTTTTTACTTCTTGTGCTCTCAATAGTCTTAAAAAGCATTCATTATTCTTACTACTTTGTATTGTTGCAAAAATTACATACGTTATATGTTTTCTACTGTATACCTAGACTGCAAGAAATAGCCTTTGTTCAACAACACTAAAACGTCTATTAATTCCTCGTTAGACGCGTTAGTTTCTTGGTATAGAAAATATTATTACAACATTTTTGTAGCAATTTTATAAGCGATAAAAATAATATTCGCAATTTGAAATATTTTTGGCGGTTTTACAACAGAAAAAATTATGAATATACACTTACAGAACTTCCAAAATTTTTTAAACGTTGGTCATCAAGGCATTATTACAGGCATTCCCTTGCTTTCCTGTAATCTAATGATATTTTTTAAGAATTAACGCATTGTATTAGCAATTTTTCCAACGAAGACCCCGTTAAAGCTGTAATTTTAAATAATACATAAATTAAATTATGTAAAAAATTACTATAAATGTAATTACTTACTTACATGCGTTGTGTCTATACTACAGTTTCGTAATAAAGCAATAAGTCTTTTTATATGTTGAAAAATAGGCTGTTTGGTAGGGATATTTTATTTTAATAATTTTAATTATTTTTTTTATTTGTATGCATTCTAAACCCAAGTTAACACTTTTAAAGTTTTTTTTTCCAGTTTAAGATAAAAATTATTCAGCGCACTACTATTACTGCCTTTAAGAAAAGTAAATTACTAATAAGATATTTTCATTTAAGAAATATTAGACATGTATTATTTACGTTCATATTCCCCAAAATAAGAGAGACAATCACCTCTGATATTTACACCCAAAAAATGAATTTTAATCAAGAAGATAAAATTACAGTTATTTATAGGAATTTGATAAATTGCCAGTGGTTTGACTTCGAAATTTTATCTTATTATAGGTGAATCGACCAATGTTCGTTTTAGGGGATAAACTTCAGGGGTGGTTTCTCTTTCTTATTTTTTGATAAAAAGCATGTTTTTGAGGTACTATAAGATAGTAACTGGTAACTAACTTCTTGAATGCAATTAGATTAAATATTTTTAAATAAATGATTTGATGTAAATCCAATATGTCAGCGGCTTAAAATTTCAGGCTTTTTCAAAAAGTCTTGAACCTCTTCAAAAATGACCTGAATAAACCATGAAGTCAAGCCCTTTTGAATTAGTATTTAAACGTCGTTCAATCAGTAGTCCAAAAATTTTAAAAGTGCTTGTTTTAAAAATTTTAAAAATACTTCAAGTTGATTGAGATGCTTTAAGTTTAAAAAATGCTTTTTAGGTTTTGAGGTTTTCCAAGAGTTTCCGAAGTGCTTTAAAAAATTTAAAACAGGAATTGCTGAGCACTTCCAAATTAGTATTTAAACATCGTCCTGTCAGTAGTTCCAGGCTTTTAAAAGTGATTTTTTGAAAATCTTTAAAATACTTAAGTTCATTGAGATTAAGATTGAGATTGAATTTTAAAAATGCTTGTTCGGGTTTGAGGTTTTCCAAAAATGCTTTAATAGCATTAAACCAAGGATTGTCAAGAACTTGTGAATAATTGTTACACCATCGTTAAATCTGTAAGTAAAGAATTTTAAAAGTCCTTTTTGAATTTTTTTCAAATACTTCAAGTTTAAAGTTGTAAAAATGATTGTTCGGGTTTGTGGTTTTCCGAAAGTTATACAACTGCTTTAATCGCATTAAACCAAGGATTGTCAAACACTTCTAAATTAGTTGTTAAATATCGTTATCACCTTGAAGTTTTGTATAGATGTTTTAATGTTTTTAAAAGTGCTTTAAAGTTACTGAGAGTTTTGGCGTTTTGATTGGGTTGTAAAATGTAAAAAAATGCTTTATAACTAACTATCTTTAGTAGTACCTCAAATCCTATTAAGTTTTTCATGCAAGTACGTTCACAAAGTGCTTTGAAACATGGAAGGAACGTTGTTTAGGAGCATAGAACTTTGTAGATGAGCACATGGTTTGGTAGCTTAATAAACATCAAATGAAACTGCGATTAAAACACCATAACCCCACCAAGGAGCCTATTAAAAATAATTTATAAAAAACGTTCTTCAGATTCCTTAATTACTTACCAAATGGTAACGTTAAAATAAGGTCACCATGTCTGTTCGTAGGATCTATCGGGTTGGCAGTGAATTGTTTAGAATATAAACCACGCCGTACGCGCAGACACAGTTTCTATCAGTTTAGCTTATAAACTTCAAAAATAATTAACTGTTATTACATAAGTCTTGCTTAATACTAATTGTAACATAAATTCAGCGTATCCAGAAACAATCTTAACAAATGGGAAACTTTTTTATTTTTAACTTTACGCGAAAAAGTTATAGTAGTGTAAGATGGGGGCCTCTGCATCAATTCCTCACTGCCTCTACGCATGCGCCAGAAAAAAAACAGGTGCGGTTATGAACAACCCTGTTTAAAACCACTCCTGTTCTAAACAACCCTGTTCAAAACCACATCTGTTCTAAACAACTCTGTTCAAAATCGCACCTGTTTTGTTTCAGGTGCGGTTTCGAACAGGGTTGTTTAGAACAGATGCGGTTTTGAATAGGGTTGTTTAGAACAGGGGGTGGTTTGAAAAGGGTTGTTTAGAACAGGGGTGGTTTTAAACAGGGTGTTCAAAACCGCACCTGATTTTTTGGCGCATTCGTAGAGGCAGTGAGGAATTGATGCAGAGACCTCCATCTTACACTACTAGTTATTCCTCAGAAAAAGTCCTGCTCATTAAGAAAAGAACACAAAAAAAGCAACAACGATAAATGCCGTAGAATGAAAACTATCTTTAATTTTAATAGGAAAGTACAATAACGTAAGAAAGTATAGTCCAGAACTGAAAAGTGATGATTTTCACCCATACGAACCAAAATTTCTTCACAAACTGCGGCCTAGAGATTTTGATTCACGATTTTTGTTGTATTCTTGGTTTTAAGGTGAGGTAGAAGATGACATTTTTTGAAAGAAAAATATTTTCAGATGAGGTCACATTCACTTCAAATGGAATGGTGTGTTCCTAAAACTGTAGGTGGTGGAGTGATGAGAATCCCCACTTTGTAATTGAGTGTCGTGACCAGTATTCTGTCAAGACAAACGTTTGGTGTGTTGTTTTTAAGAAATTGTAGGGCCGTACTTTTTTCGAGAAAATATTACCAGTGAAATTTACTTGAACTTTTTTTTTGAACTCTGAATTATTTAATTTCTTTCATCGACTACCACTGGATATAAGAAAATACAATTTGGTTTCAACATGACGATGTTCCATGTCACAGCTCTGCAAGGGTGACATTATTTTGAAACCGTACATTTCCACAGAGAAGGATTGGATGAAGGTCGGAATCTGCTTGGCCACCAAGGTAACCAGATATAATTCCTCTAGATTCTTCTCTTATGGGGTTTCTTAAAAGAAAAAGTCTATGGTCACAGACCTTTTGAAAACATAGACCATTAGAGAGAATCATCAAAGAACGTTTCTAAGAAATTTCTCCTCAGACCATCTGACAGATGGTTAGAAATACTGTGGCAGAATTTTGATGACGTACAATAGTTTGTATGGAAGGAAGCGGTGGTCATATTGAAGCTTAGTTTAGTATTTCATAAAATGTTATTGGTGTTTATTTTGGTGATATGTTGTTAAAAAATATGTATTTCAAATAACTTTTTTCAATTCAAAAATACATATGAATGACCATAAAGTTATTTTTTCAAATTTCATATTCGATCACTTTTCAGTTCTGGATGACACTTTCTTACGTTATTGTACTTTGCAATTAGCATTAAAGATATTTTCCTTTTACGGCATATCGTTTTTTTTTTGACACCCCGTATATGCTGGGTCAAAATTTTTGATTTGATTGCTATTTTCTCAACACGCAGAACTTTTTTCTGAAGGTCAAAAATAAAAAAGTGTCCCATTTGTTAAGATGGTTTCTGGACACGCTTATATCCAAAATTATTATCTGAATATAAATAAAAAATACAATATTTTATGAATTTCACCGTGACGAAACGCCGCTGGTAATTTTTATTTTGGCGGTACTAGTCAGTATTTTAGCTTGTGTATGTGAAAAACCATCGTAGGTTAAGCTAAAGCACAATATTTCAATGTTGTTAGGAATTGCTATTGCTTAATACATCATTATTTATAGAGTTATACTATATAAATTTTATAAAAAATTAAAATATTTTAATTCATTATTTAAATGTCTATTACAGCTGCAATCACTAAGTAGTACTAAAAATTTATGTTGATAGTATCTTGGTAGCGTTATAAAGCGTCATTTGTGCTATATTAAACTGAAGTAAACACGTTGTTTAAGTAGCTAAACTGACAGTGTTCCTATTGTGCATAGCGAGCAGTGTCCCTACGACAATCCTAAATATAGTCGTATTTTCGAGAAATATGTACAGGCATCGTTGCACCTACGACAACAATTTAAATATCTTGTAAAAATTTGACGCACCAAAATATATATTGTCATCTTTGTCTCTTTAAACAGATCCTTAATCTGAACCTGGGTGCAAAAAGGTCATATAGAAAACCGCGCAGGTATTGTTTTTACTGTTTAAAAAGACAAATTTTTACATGGAACGAAAATATTTAATAACTTCTTAGAATTAAACGCTTTGGTAGGTGCATTTTCAAAAATAACAAATTTAATAAATGTTTTTGTAGGGCTACCTCTGTTTTAATAACTGATTCGGTACGTAGTTAATTCTAGAATCGCGTGCAGTTAATTTCTGACAAATCTTCTAAATTTTAAACGTTCCTCATAGGAGTATGTAACTATATAATGTGTTTTGTTGCTGATTTTCAAGTAAATTTGATTAGTAAGTTCACGAGAGTAGTAATCTTCACTCAAACATTCATTTTCCAGACAAGTCTCGAATCAAGAGCTGGATAATATGCACCTATCCCTTTCCCATAATCTTCAATTAATCTTAGACTGGAGTGGCAAGAACCTTGTTCATTTCAACGCCTCCAAAACCAAGCCTTGCTCCCTGTCACCCAAAAAATCCTGGCAACACTTACTCCATCCACATGAATGGCCAAGCTCTGCTCTTATGGATGTCGCTTTCGAACGTGATCTCAACTGGCACAACACATTTCTTTAATGGCTACATCAGCAGCTAAAAGGCTTGGTTTTCTCTTCCGAGCCAGAAAATACTTTTCCCTTCCAACTTACACAATCTCTATGTTTTCCAATAAGACCTAACCTAAAATACTGGGGAGCAGTATCACCTTCGACACTTAGCATCCTTGGTTCTACCCAGTCGACTCATTAATGACGCAGTCCTCACAAAAGAACTGCCTTCTCTCTCTCGTCGCCGTGCTGTTGGACATTTATCCCTTTTCTACCATATCACTACTACCAGATATTTCAAAATTATGTGAAAAGCTATTCTTAAAACGACTTAAGATTACAATAGAGAACAGCAACCTAATCCCAAATCATCAATTTGGCTTTAGATGCAAGCACTCCACCATAGACCAAGTCCATCGAATAACAGACATAATAGAAAAGGCACTCGAAGAAAAGCTAATCTGCTCAACTATCTTCCTTGACGTAGCTCAAGCTTTTGATAAAGTTTGGCACAAAGGGCTAATTAACAAACTAAACAGAATATAACAAAAACAGTATGTAGAGTTGCTAACCTCCTACATTACAGATAGAGTGTTTAGAATTAAACAGGAGGATGAATACTGCAAACTAAAAAAGTGAAAGCAGGTGTGCCTCGAGGAAGCGTCCTTTATTTACTGTACACTTGTGATCTCCCACAAACAGAAAATGTAACTGTGTCTACATTCGCTGATGACACTGCTTTATTAGCAGTAGGAATAGACCTAGATGCAACAACCAGACAACTCCAACAAGATAGGGATCAGATTTACAATTGGGCCTCAGATTGGAAGATTAAGCTTAATGAGCAAAAATCTATTTGCGTCAACTTTACCAACAGAAGAATAGGCAATCATCAGTCAATCAACATAAATGGCATCATAGTTCCCTATGAAAATACTGCCAGATGGGGATGACCTTAGATGCGAAACTAAGATAGAAGAAATTTATCAGAACTAAACGGACTGTACTAAGGCTCAAATATAGACAGTTGTATTGGCTCTTGGGATGAAAATCTAAGCTGTCAGTACACTGTAAAATCGTGATATACTCGTATAACCAGATTTTAAAACCTGTCTGGGTGTATGACATCCAATTATGGGGCTGTGCTAAGGAGAGCCCTATCAAGCGCATCCAAACCAAAATAAAGTAGTACGGAACGCAGTTAATGCATTCCTAAACCATAAACTACTACACCCACCCAAATGTGTCAAGGGAGACCCGCTTTCGGTCCCATTTCGGTGTATTCGAGAATTTGTCTATATTCTTTATAGTCTCTGGTACTAGTGACTTACATCGCGATCTTTGTATCCTGTATGTCGCTAGTGAAATTAAAGGATTTGCCCTCAAGCACGAGTCTCGACTCCATCAACACGTTAACGACGAAGCCATCAGGCTTCTTGACCACCAGGACCTAGTTAGAAGGCTGAAGAGGACCAAGCCCTTTGAACTAGTATAGACTTTTATAAAACAGAGTACAGTGCGCAAGTGTGTGAGAGCTAAGTGCCATGGCCACGAGTTATATCAGATAAACCTTTAGGACTACATTGGGTGAACTTTATTATATAAGGATTTCAGTTGTTAAGAATTTAGGGAAAAATTAATGGTTGGTCTTATAGACCAGTTTTAACAGTGGTAAACGCCGCGCCGGTAGGCTTTACTAATAAAGAAAATTAAAAAAGGTAAATTGTATGGCCTAGAAATTTCTTGTCAAACTAAAAAATTCTTTTTTTATTTAAAAGAAAGCTACTTTAAAAAAGATTTAACTGGTTTAGGATTTAGGAATAAGATTCACTAGATCAACGGCAAGATTTACTAATCTTAGACCGGTCTGATTTGACAAAGTTAAAGTTTATTGTCAAATTGATTAGTCTAAGAATAAAATGTTTTGTGAAATGAATTTATATTTATTTCGAAAATATACATAAAAAAATAATTAAATAAGTATTTTTTATAGTAACAGAACTACAATTATTTTAGTTCCAAAATAAAAAAAATACTTTTTAGCATAGTTAGCCCCACTAGACTTCAAACCTAAGTACAAACATACCGTGGGCATCTGAGGCGGAGGGAAATGCAATCTATTGATACGGAATTCGAAGAATTGGATGTAAGGAGGGGAAGGGAAAACATCTGGACGCACTTTGTTCTATAATCTGAAGAGCCTAGGCAGAGAAATGGGATGTTCTAGGCTTTTGTAGCTGGACAGTAAAAGGGTGCATACGTAACGCGCCTCTTGTTGTTCTGTTAGGGGCAGTTAAAGGGGGACTTATCTGTAGAAAAGAGACAGATTGCTATTAGGAAAGCGTTGAGCGAGAGAAGACAGTTTTCATGCGAGGACTGGGTCATTGATGAGTCGAACGGCTCTTTTTTGGGCATCGAAGGTAATGCTGCTCCCCAGATAGGGGAACAATATTCCAGGTTAGGTTTTACTTGGAAAACGTAGAAAATCTATAAGTGGAAGGGGAGAAGTATGTTCTGGCCCGAAAGGGAAAAACCAAGCTTTTCAGTAGCTGTTGTGGCTATTGAAGTTATGTGTTTGTGCTAGCTGAGATCATGTTCGAAAGCGATCCCAACAAGAGTAAGCATTTCCTTGTTCTGTAGGGTTTAACCATTCCTCGACAGGACAAAAACTGGTCAAAGTACCACTGACCAACTAGAAATTCTAAATTTAAACAAATATTTGAAAAGCCTGAAATTTACAAAATAAGCCTCTTGCCAAAATCAGATCCTTGTTAGATTTAGTTTAAAAACAGTAAAACGTTTATTATGGTAGACTTTGTCAGAAATTATATCTAATAAAAATATAAAACAGTTAACTATAACAGGAAGTAGCCGTTAATAGTACAATAAGTAATACTTAATATAAACAAACACAAATATATCACTAAAAATCGGAAGCTTTTTTAAAGGTTCAAAAGTTCTTAGGTTAGGCGAGCAACCTTGAGAAGTCAGTTTACCCATTCCTTGCTAAGGGTTTTTCGACTAACTTGATAAAAAAGTCCAATGCGACGCAATTATTCCATTTTTCATTATCTTAACAGCAGTAAAAAATGTTCGTGTTTCATTTTTAAAAATTGGAGTAGTTGCAATATCAAAGACCATGACGAATGTCAATTTGAAAACCATTTTTAATATAGTTACGACTAATTTTTCACCGAGTAAATTTTAAGACTAAAATTTACAAACCGTGGGGTTTTAAAAGCATTTTTTGAAAAATTTCTAATAATAATGATCCAACGGAGCAATAGGCTCTATAAAAATAACCCTAAAAACAATTCCCTCGTAACAGGTAATTTATTTACTTTTATTTTATTTATTTTTATTTTATTTATTTTAGTTACAATATCCAACAGATTAACCAATTATAGGATAAGGGAAAAGAAGACATAAAAGTAAAATAACTAATCATAACAATGGTAATGTATACTTATATTATGAAGAAAAGTTAGACAAATATCCTTTTAATTCGAGCAAAGTTACAACAAAATATATCTACACTGTTTTCTATAGCTCTATAATTCTTAAACGTTCGACAAAACAGTGACGAAATAAGGTTAGTGTCCTTTCTAACATTTCACATATGTAAAACATATAGTATCAATATATAAAAATTATGTTTTAAAAAGACATTTTAGACTTTTCCAGTTAAAGTTGGATACCTATGTTGTAGTTTAAAAGTTAGATTTTTAACATTTTTGATAACAAAACAATAAACACACTGTTCAGAAATGATCGTTCTTTCAACTGATTTTTTAAAAGTTTTCCCACAAAAGAATCTTAGATTATAGTTCACTACGCATGCGTGCTACGAATACTACGGTTTCCGATAACGAAAAAAGCGATGGCATAAACGACATCGAATGAGAATACCGAATTGGACGATATCGCTTTGACTATCGACAACGTTACGATAGCTGTCATATCGAGTGAAAGGGAATTCCAACGCTGGTCGACAGAAAATCCTCACTGGATGCAAGACTCCCATACACAGCACTCACAGAAAGTAAACGTATGGGCCGGAATTTTAAGTAATAGGATATTAGGACCTTTCGTTTTCAAAGAAACGTTAAACGGAGCCAGATATTTGGACTTTTCGCAGTTTGAATTAGTTCCTGCTTTAGCTACCCTATATCCAGATCACGCGTATTCAGATACTCCTGAAAGAAGCATTTGGATGCAATAAGACGGTGCGAACCGATACGAGAAAAGAGGTTTTCCCACGTGGGTCGATAGGTAGAAGGGGAGAAACAAAATGGCCCGCGCGATCTCCAGACTTAACACCCTTGATTTCTTTTTGTGGTGATATTTGAAAGAAAGAGTGTACAAAAACAGGTCATTTGACTTACAGACATTAAAAGAGAGAATAAGATATGAAATTCGACATATCCTATACAGATTATTGATAACGTTCAAAATGAATTTGTTTTACGTTTAGGACACAGTCAAATTATCAATGGCCATTAATTTGAACATTTAATCAAGTACTATTTTTTATAATTAGATTTTATGCTTAAAAAGCCGTTTTATTTTTTTTTTTTTACGTAATAGGCCGATAATTCAAACAAGCGCGGCCCGTGAAACTTTTAAGGTTGTATATCTCTGTTGCTACTTATGCGAGCCATGCCGAATTCACGTTTTTTAATAGTGAGCCCACTAGGAATGTTTTGGTAAAGAGAAAAAATATTTTGTAATTTGCGAAATAAAGTTGAATTTTTGAATTGACCCACCCGGGAAAAAAATTGACATGCTTAGGTACTTTATTTATTATATCTTCTAAGTAAATTTTACATCATTTTGTCGACAATTCTTAAATGTTAAGAGAAAATATGTGTTAGTAGAAAGTTATAGTCAACTGAATTTTTTTAAAATAATATTTTAGGTTTAAAAAAATTCAAATGACTACAATTTGTTTAGAAGCAATAATAAATAAAATACCTAAGCGTGTTAATTATTTTCCCAGGTTGGTCAATTCAAAAATTCAACTTCTTTTCTCAAATTACAAAATATTTTTTTCTTTATCAAAACATTCCTAGTAGGCTCACCGTTAAAAAACCTGATCTTGGCATGGGTCCCATAAGTAGCAACAGAGATATACAACTTTAAAATTTCACGGGCCGCGCCTGCATTTAAATATTGTCAATTAATAAAGTTTAGATTGTGATATCTCGAAGACCGTTGAAGATTGAAGGCATAGGGTATGTTACATGAAAAATACTCAGAATTTTAAGTAGAATTCAAATATCGAATAAACAATGGGTATTCCATTTAAAAACCTAAAGTTGACGTGTGTCCTGATTTTTCTAGCAACCCTGTATAATACTAAAAATTCTAAAAATTTGTAAAAAATAAAAATAACATTTCGGGGTTCGAGCGATTTTCTAGATTATACATGGTTATGAAAATATTTGGACTGTTCCATCTTTTTGCCCACACTGTAGTAAAGATGAGAGTTGATTGCACCTCCTACAGTTGACCACCAACTTAACATTAAATTGCCCCTTATCGTCTTTCAGCATCTTTGTCCAACCAACAACTTACATAGGAGTATACAGTTTGGGTTTTTTGGAAAGGCGGAAATATATTTTTTCGAAAAATATAATTTTAAGGTTTTTTTTTCACAATTACAATTTTTCTAAAACATACCTTATTTCAAAAACATAATTTTACGAAGTTGAAAAAATTAAAGTAGGGGATTGTTTTTATGGTTAATCAGGATATATTATTCCATTTAACTGTCGTGTTACAGAAAATCGAATCGTTATCCAGAAAACGCTTAAAAAAGATAATGACAATGCTATAATACAATTTCAATTAAAAAATAAGGGGCAAAATTAAGAGAAACACATCTTAAAAAAACCGCAAAATTGATTTTCCTTTTTACCACTTCTCAAGTTGTTTTACATCTTAAATTTAAAAAAAAAATGTATTGGATTTCACTTCATTTTCTTTTATAAAACCAACAACTTTATCATACCATTTATCGACAACTTTAAGTTAAAGCCATTCGTCATAGTCTTGGTTAACTACAAACAAACTTATCCAGCAGTTAGTCGCTTACCAAGGAACGGGTGTACTGGGCCTTAGCGCTTTAAAGTTCAAGAAGTATGTACGACATCTACGGCACTGGCGGTTTTAACATCATTTTTATATTAAACTGAGCATATTAAGGCCATGTTAAACCACGAAGGAAGTTCAGTTTTATATATCACTCGTACACGATTATCACTGGCGATTAGTCTAGATGAAATCTGGTGAATCTTAGGACATCTTCTGGCATCTGAAAACAAGAACATTTATTAGTACGGTTATGAGTAGAGCTGTGCAAATTAAAGTGATTCCCAGGGCGTTACCGTTTTATTTTTTGGTTTCCGGGGATATAAATAAAACGAATACGAGTTGTACGGTACGGTTGCCTTGAATCCTGATTAGACGGCGAAGAGAGAGGACTACTAGTATGTTAGTCTTACCCAACGGTTCGGCACCGTTCCGTCCAGACTAAATAACTAATGCCTCTGGGGTCTCTTGAAACTGTGGCGGAGATAAGTGGCGCAGGCCTTGCTACGTTCCACGATGATCTCCACCAGGTGGTCTTCGATGGCTAGCAGGGGCGTGGGCAGCGGGAGCAGGCTGAACGTGGCGATGTTAAGACTTTCCCATTGTCAGACGGCGCTGTTCGGAAACCTTGGAGGTGGCAGTGGGGGAGGCTGCGAAGAGGCAGTGTCTCCGGCTCGGGAAGAGTGCTCGGAACCAGCTAAAATAAACACTAAGTGAGCATGATGTAATGAAATATTAGGGATAGCTCAAAATTATATAAAGTGTTCAGGGATGAGACGAAGTTAATTATATTTTTACACTTTTTACGTACTTCACTTAAAATTAAATTGTACCTCTTGAAAATTAGCACTGCAGGGAATTCCTTAAGCCGCTTTTTACCACTGAGGCGAGGTAAGAAGATAATAAGAGTGTATTCATTTACAGCCATTGACAACTAAGACGTTCAGATATGAACTGCGTTTCCTTTAGACCTGAATGTTTGAACTGTCAGTGGCTGTATATCTATTCCTAATAAAAACAGCCGCATTAAATTTGCTTTGTTGCGAAAAAGTGTATTTTATTTGGTTTGAAAGAATAGAAAAAAAATTTAAATAATTTACAAATTGGAGAAGAACCAGATATTTTTTTAAAAATAATATTTGCTGATTATGTTATTGCAAACGAGTAGTTGTAATAGAGAGCTTTCACGCAAAGTCCTCACTGTCTTCTGCGCAGGCGTCAAAACTGCGCACGCACACGTCACCTGTCATACGTCATCTGTAATAGGTCATACGTCATCTGTCAGCTGTCACGTTTCCAGAAACAGGGTCTGTTTTTAGCTATTTTGTAGCTGTTTCATACTTGTTTTTAGAAACAGGGTCTGTTTTTTAGCTGATTTGTAGCTGTTTCACAATTATTTCCAGAAACGGGATCTCTTTTTTAGACTGTTTGTAGCTGTTTCATAATTGCTTCTTCCTTATTTTAATACTGCTTATGCGAGTATGGGGATCGAGATGAAGATATCATTTTTTATTTTGTGTTTACGACTGCTCGAGGTCTTGTTGTTCTGTCTTCAATTTTGCGATACATTTCGTGTATAAAATGGTATCGGGCTGATTTCTTGAGGGTTGGATACATTTGTTTCAGTCGTTAAAAGTAAATAAATGCTCATATCCACTAGATATTTCAATGCCTCTCGATGCCACTATACAGGTTGAGTTTTTTAAAGTATTACAAGGCAAAATCTGAAAAAGGATTTAAAATATTTTCATGAAATTTTGATGAGTCAATAGGAAGATGGGGACATGTTTAAACATATTTTTGACATTTGCACCCTCCCTCTTTTTTGAGGGGTGAGGGGTAACTTTGGAATTTTAAATGGGATGGTGTACTTTTGTTTATAAAATTCGAATCTACGTCAAAAACTACCTATTTGTACAATTTTTTTTATTTGCTCTTTGGGTTACAGAACTATGGTTAACTAAATTTTCAATGAATTAAAGAAATAAATCAATTTCACTTATTTGAGAATTATTCGTTTTCAACTGTTTCAACACGTTTCAACGTTTTCAACTCGTTTTTTACAACGTTACAACGTTACAACGTTTTCAACTCGTTTTCAACTCGTTTTTTTTCAACTCGTTTTTTTTTTCAACTCGCTTTTTTTTCAACTCGTTTTCAACTCGTTTTTTTCAACTCGTTTTTTACTGAGATCAGTTGAGAATTTTGACGTTTTAACGATTATTTCTTAGTTTATTGCTAGGTCCCCGGATTTGACCCCGCTTGACTTTTTTTGTGGGGTTTTATAAAGGGCAAAGTGATGGCGACTGCACCTACAACTTTAGATGATATAAAAGACCGAATCCGCTTTGCCTGTTTATTAGTGACACCTGAAATGTTACAGCAGGTACGACATTTATTTAGAAAAAGAGTGAGTAATTGTTTGGAAGTTGAACGAGGACATTTCGAACAACTTCTCAAGCATGATAAATAAGTTGAAATTAAATGGTAAGTATTTTTTTTTAATTTATAAACTAATAAATCAGAATTCCGTAACCGAAAGGGTAAATAAAAAAAAGATTGTGAACATCCGTAGTTTTTTACGTAGATTCGAATTTTATAAACAAAAGTACATCATCCCATTTACAATTCCTAAGTTACCCCCATCCCTCAAAATAGAGAGATGTGGTAAATGTCAAAAATATGTTTAAATATTTCCCCTCATCTCCCTATTAACGCACCAAAATTTCATGAAATTATTTTAAACCGTTTCGAGATATCGCCTTGTAACACTTCAAAAAGTAACCCTGTATAAATACATGCGACTTGCATTAACTCATATACGAAGGGTATGAAAAATTACTTAAGTTTCGTTTTATTTCTTAAAATTAGAGGAAAACAGTCGAAAATCGTTTCTTTTATCTTCTGACACCCCACGAAGACCAAAGTCTAAGTACGATGTACCGTGGGTGTACTGGGGAATCGACTCACACATCCAGAGCTGGAAACATCCGTAGGGATTTCACCAGCCCTTTAAGAATGTGTGGGGTGGTACCACCTCGGTCGAGGAAGAATTCCTCTACCACCTTCCATTTAAGTACCATAAAGTAACCGTTGATGTTCAATTGTTTTTCAGTTACATTTCCTGATGGTTCTTGTACAAATTTACAATTTTTCTAATTTAAACATTTTCCTCAAATAAAAAAGTTATCTATTTGTCCAAATATAATCAATAATCCTGTATCTTTCTGTACTCATATATGATCTTACTGTTTTCTTACCTCGGTGCTTTGTAAGCGGTGCGTGTGCGAAATAAGCAATATTCATTAAACATTGTAACCACTTGTCCAACTATTTAAACTGATTTATTTCCTTAAATATATCAACGAAAGCCGAATCAAAACATCTACTTCCCTTCAATGATTTAAATATTAATGCTTCTGTTATCAGCGACTCAAATTAAGAACGTGGATTCCTCTTCAGGCGATTTGCTAACTACTATAACGGGAATGTCTTCGTTTCGTCTTTATCTTCATTATCGTCGTGTTTGGCATATTTATCAATTTTCTCATCAGTGAGCCCTTTTTCCCCGTTAAAAATTACCTGATTGTAGCTGGGTTCCTTAATTTGAGTCACCAATAGTTAGTTGCAATCAGTTTAATATTAAATTCAACCATATTCTGCAACTCTTGGAGCTGCAGCCTTTTGGGTCTAAATTTAAATGTCTTCCAAATATGTATACCTACTAGGGAACAAAATTATTGGCCACAAAAATTAAAAAACAATGGGCTTATATTGTACGTAGGCTTAACTTTAATTTGTCTTTACCAACTATACACAGTGTATTATGTAAAATATGACAAAATAAAAATGTCAAATTTTTAAGAAAATGTAATAAAATTAACTCCAATGTTTTAAAGATTAGAAATACGTAAAATTGAGAATAAGTCCTCTGAACCACCTGAAAATTCCTTATACCATAAGGATTTCAACAAATCATGGTAAAACAACTATTCTCCGGGCTATATGCCCCTACGAGCGCTGGATTACATACCAAAATTTGCCGTATGTTGACTAACACTGTTAGACAACAAAATACTTGGTTTGACTGCAAGAAACTACCAGGAAGGAGGAAGCTTTTTTCTTTAGTTAGGATGTCGTACCTGCAACCTGCATACCGGTTTTGAACTCTTTAGTTCTCATCAGTACAGGATAAACGAACATACCCACCCTCCGAAAAAGCATACTCTTTAAGCTAGCCATGTCACACTGCATAAGCAGTATAAAACAGGCAGCGTCATCCATTAGCAGTTTCAAGCAGTTGGAGTAGAATTTACGGTAAATTCTACTCCAACTGCTTAAAACTGCTAATGGATGGCGCTGCCTGTTTTATACTGCTTATGCAGTGTGACATGGCTAGCTTAAAGAGTATGCTTTTCCGGAGGGTAGGTATGTTCGTTTATCCTGTACTGATGAGAACTAAAGAGTTCGAAACCGGTATGCAGGTACGACATCCTAACTAAAGAAAAAAGCTTCCTCCTTCCTGGTAGTTTCTTGCAGTCAAACCAAGTATTTTGTTGTCTAACAGTGTTAGTCAAAATACGGCAAATTTTGGTATGTACTCCAGCGCTCGTAGGGGCATATAGCCCGGAGAATAGCTGTTTTACCTTGATTTGTTCAAATCCTTATAGTATAAGGAATTTTCAGGTGGTTTAGAGAACTTATTCTCAATTTTACGTATTTCTATATGTACCCCTGACAAGTAGACTTCATTTCATTGTTTTAAAGATTAATCATAAAATATAAAAAGTAGATATTTTTAAAGATGGAATTGATTTAGTTCTCTTTGAAACAATGTCAATTTTTTTCATGTTTTTGATTGTCTCTGGAAGATTCATATAAATTAAAATTCCCGCATACATAAGAGATTTTTTCACAAAATTACTTTTAACTGTTATACTTTGAAAATTCTTACAATGTCAGGTATTGTGATCATGCAGGTTTTTGTTTTCTTTAAAAGTACTATTTGACTTTTTCCTTTTAATCAAATAGCTTTTATTAAAATGCAAATTTTTAATTTATAAATGAGATGAATATTTAGATATCCCTTGGGGTTATATTCATTAATAGTTGACTCTAAATAAAGTAATATGTAAATACATTTATTGATTTTATTCTGTACTTTTTGCAAATGTTTTAAATTGGACAAACAAGTAGAACCCCAAATAGAAATGAAATAGTGTTGAAAAATAAATTTCCTTTAGGTATTTTAAAAAAATATAATGTATATGTTACGGTTAATTTGGATACTTGGTTAGTTTACAAACTAACCAGCTAGTTTGCAAACTAACTAAAGACACTGTTATTTTGAAGGAATCAGCCATTTCCTACAAAATAGCAGATGGTTTATAAACTAGCTGGTTAGTATGCAAACTATCGATTTGCTTCAGTTAAGATGAGAATTTTATTGAGGTTACCTTAACCTAAAAACTATGTTTTGTTTGTTGTCCAGAAAATCTAGCGAACGGTGGATCGGAGGGCACCCTAAGGTCGGAACAGGGTTAGCACCTAGTTAGGGGCCCTGACCAGTCTCTTTCCTCGCAGGCGAAGATCGGTGCGAAAAAATCCACTATTGTTCCTTATGTACAGATTTTTCATTATTGCTTTTATATTAACTAGATATTTTATATAGTTTGTATACTATCCAATTGTCTTTAGTTAATACGATTACTACAACTATCCTAGTTGCCTAAAATAGCTAGTTTACTGGCTAATTTGAACACTACCCCTACCGTACGTTTGCACCTTACCGTATCGTATTTTTTGACACAAGAGTCTAGGGCTAGGGGATGGGTACTACTTTTTATCCCGGGCTTGCGCATGCGCAGAGGAAGGAACAATAGTGGATTTTTTCGCACCGATCCTTCTTCGCCTGCGAGGAAAGAGACTGGTCAGGGCCCCTAACCAGGTGCTAACCCTGTTCCGACCTTAGGGTGCCCTCCGATCCACCGTTCGCTAGATTTTCTGGAAAACAAACAAAACATAATTTTTAGGTTAAGGTAACCTCAATAAAATCCTCATCTTAACTGAAGCAAATCGATAGTTTGCATACTAACCAGCTAGTTTATAAACCATCTGCTATTTTGTGGGAAATGGCTGATTCCTTCAAAATAACAGTGTCTTTAGTTAGTTTGCAAACTAGCCGGTTAGTTTGTAAACTAGCGAAGTATCCAAATTAACCGTAACATATACATTAGTGGGTAAAGAATACTTAATATTTCAATACATGTTGTATGTATATATATATATATATATATATATATATATATATATATATATATATATATATATATATATATATATATATATATATATATATATAATAAAAACAATGGAATAACAATTATTAATGGAATTAATTAAATTATAAATTAAATTAATTAATTAATTAAATTAACAATGGAATTACAATTATACAAGGTCGTGAATTAGAAGTCACTATATATATATATATATATGTATATGTATATATATATATATATATATATATATATATATATGTATATGTATATATATATATATATATATATATATATATATATATATATATATATATATATATGTATATGTATATATATATATAATATTTTCCTCAATAGTATTTTTAACTGAATTATGTCTTAGGAACTTGAAAAAAAAATGGTATAAAATTTAACAATCGTGATACAATAAACATAACTTGAAAATCAGCTTGGTCCATAAATCAAAAGTAATTCCAGAATCTGGGTCTCTCAATTAATAACATGATGTTATGCTGAATATATGAAAACAAAAAAGATCAGTTGTGGTTTTGAGAAAATTTTTGAACTAATTATAATAACGAAAAGAGTTTGTCAGGAAAATTGATGTGTGTAGCATGTGCAAAAAAAGTGTTTATTACATTTGACATGTTATATGTAGCTATATAGACATAAGCTAGAAGCCCGTTCCACTCCCTTTAACTAACAAAGGGATATATGAAAATTCTTCGGACAACAATTTTTCGAAAATTCATTTCTTCAACAACTAATTTTTGTACTGTAATAATTAAAAAAAAAGAACCTGGTGGCAATATTAAGCTAGGTAATTTGAATTGCATAAAATAATTTTATAGCTTAGGCTTTAGACTTTTGTAGAACAACAATCTCGGTTAGATAATTGTAATTTTGGTATTAGTTAGAGCTTAAGTTTTTATGGGAAATTTTAACGGTTTGCCACAGTCGTTGCACATAGGAAAATATATTTGAGTGAACTTTACTTGTCTTAGGATGAGGCTTTAAAGCATCGCAAAAGTTCCTAATGTATCGAAATTACCTTATCACGAACTTAAATAGAACTTTTTAGTATATATCGTCGGTGGAAAGACAAAGGGGTCTAATTCCGAAAACCCGAATTTCGAGTTATGGCCACCATATCTACCCCCATCATATTCCTTAAAATACGAACTGGCGTATATCTCTCTCTTATGGTTATCGTCATATTATAAATTATATAGGGGTAAGTCAGTCATGTATGAAAATTTTTAAAATAGTTAATAGACAAAAAGGCGATATTAGGCGTGTGGACGACGCTCCAAGTAAAAATTTCATGAAATCGTGGGTGCGGAGGTTTAGAGAAACATCGTCAGCTATAAATGTGAAACCCCGTGATCGTCCAAGAACTGCAACTGCTCCTGAGAATGTTAAGACTAAGCGTGCCGCGATTATTCGAAATCCAAGTAGATCAATTAGTAAAACATCACAAGCTTTGCAAAAGCACAAATCATCTGTACACAAAATTTGAAGGAGAGATTTGAATGATTTGAAGTTTTCATACAAGATCCAAATAATGCAAGAGTTGAACCCAAATGACTTTATATCAGAATACATGGTTTAGGCAGGATGGGGCCACGGCATATAGAGCCTGAGGGTATATGGAAGTCGTTAGAGGATTATTCCCGGAAAAGGTCATCTCCTGCTTGGCAGATTTAAACTGGCCGGCAAGGTCTTCCGACCTCACCCCACTGGACTTTTTTGTGAAGATACATCAAAAGTAAAGTTTATGTTGATAGACCTATCACTTTGCAAGAGTTAAAACAAAAAATACGGGAAAAATTAATGGAATATCACCTGAGATGTGTTTGACAGTATTTAACCACATGAAGACGGCATTGCAAGAATGTCGATCGAAATGGAAGGCACTTCGACAATATAATTTTTAAAATATAAAATCCGCAAATATCCTGTGTATTTTTGCCTTAATTAGTTATTTTTAAAACTTCAAGAAAATTTTTATCAGCCTTCAAATTCCATTCCTGAACACTTTGTAGTTCTGGCAAAAGAGTAACCCGACAGTTACTCTTTGGTTCTGGTTTGTTATTTATTTAAAGACCTGTTTTGCAAACAAGGAAAAAAGAGATTTATTTACAAGGAAAAATATTTTTTCAAATATTATTGCAGTTCGCTCAGTTGTGCTAAACTTACATTTGTTAAATTTATCATAGATTTCTTTTATAAAAACATTCTTCTCACTAAAGTACCCATCACAGTATCTATCACGAAATTACCATATAGTTTTATTCTTTCTTAATGCTGTCATTTTACCAAAAAATTATCATAAATCTGAAATAAATTCTGTGAGAATGTGTCTTTAAGACGAAGTTCCTTTGGGCCATTAATTAGAAAGCTTTCGATAAAGAATAAAGGGTCGTTCAAAATAAAATGTATATTCGAAAAATGTTTTTCGAAAAATTGTTCTTGAAGACATTTTGGTGTATCTAAAAACGGTGGTTAAAAAAAATGTTGTGTCTCATGTGCAAGGAATGTATTTATGACACGTGGCATGTTAGATAAGATTAGAAGGTTAAATTTCTCGGAACCCATATTAATCCTCAATTGTTGTTCTGTGATCACTGTGGTAAGTTAAACTCCGCATATTTTCCAATACTCAACCTAAAAACACCCTTGATAAAGAGTGACTTTTGTCTGGTTAGTATTCTCTAGCTTACAGCCATATGTCTCTCAATATTTTACTTTGGAGAAATACCGGTATTTACTGTAACCGCGCCTTTATTAATCAGAAAAGGCTTTTAACACTAATCTTTAACCTTAACTTTCAGGAGAGTTGTAGGGAAATCTTCAGACGAGAGGGAATATTAACATTTTCGTGTATTTTTATACTTAAATGTTTATTGTTTGTCAATCACAATCGATCAGCAATCACAAGGCTTGGATTTATAAGCTCTCATAATGCACGGGGACAAGACTTAGGTACGTGAAATTCCTTATCACAGAACAACATTTTTGAAGAACTCACCTTGAATTGCTTGAGGCTCTATAATGGATTATCTCCTCAACTGGGGGCATTGTGTGCCCCCCCCCCTCCCGTCCCGTTTGTCGATTATAAGTTTGAGATTCACTGGGCTTGTTATTGAGTCCTCACTGAATAGGTGCATGTCATGTGCCATAAATATTAACATTTTGTACCAAATGTATAAGCAAAAATATAAGGATTTCGTACAATTTCCGATTTAAATTTGTTTAAAGCTTTATAAACAGCAAATTGCTCAGTGCTTATTATGCAAGAAGTGCTGGTAAATCACTTTATTATGTATATACCTGATACTGAGCCATATGATGTGTTTCTTCTTAGGTGGTATGATCTTTTAAGAAATTGTCTCTCAGACGTCAGGTTTGCAACTAATAAATTAATCAATAATATGTTTAAACAAAAAATCTACTTACTATAAGTATTTTAAATATGTCAACATCTTTCCAGAAATACCGATTCAATTTTTTGTATAAAATAGCTATTTACCTAACAAGTGCGGAAAGTGATACCTTTCCGCACGCGACGAGTTCCGTTAGCAGTTGAGTGCGGAAGAGACACTTTAAGCACGTGTTGGGTACAATGATTTTTTCACGAGCGTGAGGAAAACTATCTAGTTTGGTATTTTTTTAAATATTTTGTTTCAGTATAGACGTCAAAGTGAAAATACAATTCAAAATTCAAACTTATATCATTTTAATTTGACCAGAACGTGGATGATTTGCAAGTTTTTGAAATATCGTGAAAGTATACTAGAATTATTTTCCAAATGGTTAATTTTCGTTTTTGCACTTTGCTAAATGTTTCCAATTCTTTGGCATACCGATATTTTGATTTTTCTGGTAACAGTTCGACGTTCACATTCTTGGCTTCTTCGAGAATGTCTTCCGTTACTGCAGCAATCATATTGTCACAAGTGGAAAAACCAATAATATTTCATAGGTGAATTTTTGGAAGTTCAATAAGTAAACTATAATCCTATTTTACTTATTCATACGTTACTACATTGGCAGGATGTAGCTCGTTTATTCAGCATAAAAAATTGCAACTATGAAATTTTATAGTTCCTTTACGAAATCAAACAATTACTTGAAATAATTTATTTAAACGACGCTTAATTATCAAGTCAGCTAAATTGCGGTTTGTGACCTAAAGTCAACGCTCCCCAAAAGGAGGGGAAAACTGCTGACTGGGTGATCGGAAAGGCGAAAGTTCGAAAATACAATAGTGCACGATCCCCGATTCGATGCGTTTGTGATTGTGATAAACTGTGGAAGAAATGATCTTCAAATCTGTAATGTAAGTAATATAAAATTGAGGTCCCTTTCGAGAGTAAATTATATATATTATGTCAAGATTGAATGTTCCTATTTTTTGTAAATAGACGATTTAAGTTTGTTTTAACTCACGTTTGATTTCGGTCTAGTTAAGGTGCCGTTACCTCTACGCCCCTAGTCATCCCTAAAACGAGGGCGTGACATTATTCTCTTCAATTTCTTCCTCCATCTCCATTTCCTACTCAAAAGTTGAATAAAAGTCGAATAACCTTTGCATTTTCGCTTTGACGTCTATACTGACAATCAACAAATAGGTAAATACCTACCACAAACTTAATTGCATAGTAACGATATAAGTAGAAAGGCCCTGTAATTATTCGGTGGATTCATAATTTTTGGATGGTTATTTTTGGATATTTCCCACCAATATTTTACTGCATATCTTAAATTGGACCACTTCGGTAGGTAAATAGCTATTTTTAAGCTTTTCGTATACCATTAACGGTGACTTTTGCAAAGATGTTGACACATCGCAAGGAAAAATTTCAGGGCAGGAAATGGGCAGGTAAAATACATAGACAGACTAACACAGAGAAGAATAATAAATCCGATCTAGTATCAAAAGAATGTGTCAATGTTTGTATAATATGTGAATTAATAAACTAAAAACCAATCAGTAAAATTAAATAGTAATAAAAAGTCTTACATGATTCCTGTTGAGTTTTCTCTTCTGCTATTACGAGGCCAGATTGTTCAGTTACTGGTAAATGTTGTTCAAGAGCATTCACGCAGTTTAACATACTCCTGAAACATAAACCGGTCTGGATATTTTCGTTAAAACGTGAAATAAAAAGTCATTTTGGGTTTATGGCGGTGCTGAGTGTATGAGAGAAATGTGTTCTGATGGATCCCGCAGATGACACGACCTGTCTTACAGCATATGTAGGTACTATTGGACGAAAGTAGAGCAACAAAATGGTTATTTATTTAAATTCCACTAATTTTTTTTCAATAGGCCTGTGTCTGTTATTTAATTAAATACTTTCCTCGCAATCTTAATAATGTCTTATAACAATCTGGTAAATTTTGAACACCATTTACAGGGACAAAATAATTATAAAAATTAAAGAAGTCAACAATAAATGCGACAAAAGTAAAGCAACAAATTATTACATTTAACAGTATTTTATTTTAAAGGATACAACAAACAAAACATAGAACATTTGAAAATTATAGCAGCCAGAAACATTATGTTCATAATTATTAGAGTATCCTTATTCCTTATCATTTGCTGACAAAGTTGCGGCATTGAGGCAATCAAATTTTGAGTTAAAGTTTCAGGAAGATTTCTCTAAACCCAATTAATTTTTTTCCACCAACGATTATTTATTTACCAACAGTAGTATGTGAATACGATGTTCTCGAATCTTACAACTCACTTTTCATCCACTTTCAGAGGCGTATGGTGAAATTTCAAAATTATAATATCTCTGTTCCTACTTACAGGACATGTACCAAATTTAGGGGTTTTACTGGTGAGCCCACTGGTATGTTTTGGTAAAGAAAAAAAAACGTTTTGTAATTTGCGAAAAAAAGTTGAATTTTTGCTCTTAAAATTTAAAAATTTTCGACAAAATGATGTAAAATTTGTTTAGAAAAATAATAAATAAAATACCTAAACGCGTTCATTTTTTTTTCCCAGGGGGGGGGCAGCAAAAACTCAACTGTTTCGCAAATTCCAAAATGTTTTTTTACCAAAATATTCCCAGTGGGCCTATTCAAACCCCTAAATTTGGTACGGGTCCTGTAAATAGGAACGGAGATATACAACTTTGAAATTCCATCATACGCCTCTGCCCACTTCTAATTGTCGTTCGAGTTGAAATATTGCAAAACTTATGCAATTCTGATGACAATACAATAATATATGTTGATTTTTTTTAAATATACAGCGCGTCATCGAAAGCTCTTATAATACGGAAAAATTTTTATTATTGAGTTTACAAAAAAAGTGTATTTTTATAAAAAGTTCTGCATCGTAACAAAATAGCATTGACATTCAAAAATTTAATCTAGTACATACAGGGTGGCTCAAAAATGTAATAGTCCTAATCCACGTGAAGCTACAAATACATAAAATCGTTATTTAAACTGCCATTGCAAATGTACGACAACTAATTTTATTATGTTAGTGAATTACATACATACATGCAGCGGCTCACCGAAGCGCATTCTATTGGGGGGGTAGCAACCAAAATTTCCCAACTCATTTTTCAAACATCTCCCAACTAAATCTTGAAATATTTTGTAATATAATTTAGTATACCAGATTGCCAGAGAGATAATTTAATTGTTTCTATATTTAGCCCATTGTCGACACGGTTGCAAAGAGTGCGGCCGCCCTTTTCGTTAAATCGTCAGTGGAGTACCTATCTTTTTGTCGACACCGCGCGAGCGGCGAGGCGGCGACACATCTATCAGAAAGCCATAAATCAGTTTTACTGCTCCTGATAAAAATTATATTTTAACCTATTTACTTTGGCTGGGATAAAATTGTTTTTGTTCTATAGGTATTTATTTACAATCTCTACAAAGTCTGCAAATAACTTTGCAGACTTTGCTATATGAAAAATGAAATAAACAATAGGTAGGCAGGTACTAAGTAAGTATAGGAATTATTATTTCGCTATTGTAGAAGTAGAAAGGCAAAATACTAAGAAAAATGTATTTTTCAAAAATTCCCAACTGACATCCAAATATCCCAACTGTTTCAATTTTCCATAGAATTGGGGGGTCGGCACCAACCTCCCCCCCCCCCTATCGGTTTGCCACTGCATACATGAGGTCCCTAAAATAAAATTAATTTTTGATTATCGCCTTTACAAAAAAATTTTATCTTCATAGCAAGTTCTACATTCTGAAAACAGAGCATGGTTATTCAAAAAATTTATCTAGGATATACAGGGTGGATAAAAAATTTAAATTTAAATTATAGGAGTTTGTAGTTCCTTTACTTTCCGCACGATGCGTGCACTGCACACTCCGGTTTTCTGTTAACTTGTACTGCCAGAAAAGGAAAATAATTATTTTTAACTTTTTAGTGCGCTACTCATAAAAGAGTGTTTTTAGTTTTTTAAACTATAATTTATTTCCAGTCATCTGCTGTCCAATTTAAATACTGACGAGCAAATGCAAGCCTTGCGAGCCTATTTCTTACCGAAATAAGTGTCTTTTTTAGCTGGGCATCTACTAAACAGCGTTGCTTCTACTAATCTTCTCTGAACTGTTCTGGGGCTTACCATAATTTCTGAAATTTCAGCAATAATTCTAGGCGCAGACTTCCAAGAATTGTTATGGGAAATCTAAAGCACTCTTCGCGACTTGTTTAAGAATGGTTTCAGAAGACAGTGTTTCAGTTTTAAAGTGACCGGCGCAATTTCCAGACCTAAACCCCATCGAAAATCAGTGGAAAGAAGTAGAACGTCGTATTCGCACACAATTGTTTCCAAATAAACAAACGTTGGTGGACAAAATCAATGAGGTTTGGAGAAATGTTCCTGAAACTGTAACTCAAAATTTGATGGTCTCAATGCCGCGACGTTGTCGATAAATAATAGGGGATAATGGATATTATAGGTGAGGCGCCGGTGACACTGAAAGTACCGTCATCGCGGAATCAAAATTTTTTTATGTAAATTGATAGTTAATAGTCATACGAACAAAATGAGCTCGGTACGCCGGGATTCATTAAGCCGAAAGTATTTTTAAAACAATTAATTATTATAAAAAAGCAAAAATGTTTTTTTACCCAGGGTGTTTTCTAATTGAATGTCAATATTTAAGGGGCGATTTTTGGGTCCATTCTAAAAAGAAAACTTCATATGAACGTATGTCCTAAACGTCTTAACTTTTGAGATACAGGGTGGTAAAGTTTTCAAAAATAAATAGTTTTTTATTAAAATCTGTAATACCACTTTAGATATTTTAATTAAATTTGGCATACATGTACTATGTATCAAGAGGCATTATTTAGTGTACCACATTTTTTTTTTCTTTAAACCAGTGGCGTTCGTACGGAATTTCACCTGCCTATTTTGGCAGATATTGATGGTACGCCACTGATTTCTCGTAAAATTAAAATCATTCCTAAAATTCCCAATCATTTCTAAGCAATTTTGATCTCGTGCATTTTTTCAATCCGATGCACGGTTTTCGCTTAAAAAAATAAAAACCTTTTCTCTGCATGATCGTAACAATATCGTTCATATAGCAGAGAAAAGGTTTTTATTTTTTTAAGCGAAAACCGTGCATCGGATTGAAAAAATGCAAGAGATCAAATTTGCCTAGAAATGATTGGGAATTTCAGGAATGATTTTAATTTTACGAGAATCCCGGCGTACCGAGCTCATTTTGTTCGTATGACTATTAACTATCAATTTACATAAAAAAATTTTGATTCCGCGATGACGGTACTTTCAGTGTCACCGGCTCCCGACCTATTATATTAATTATTAAAATAATGTTTCTGGCTGCTATAATTTTTAAATATTTTATATTTGTCTGTTGCATCTTGTATCCTTTAAAATAACATACTGTTAAATGCAACTTGATGCTTTCCTTTTGTCGCATTTATTTTTGAGTTTTTAATTTTTATAATTATTTGTCACTGTAAATGGTGTTCAAAATTTACTAGATTGTTATAAGATATTACTAAGATTGTGAGGAAAGTATTTAATTAAAATTAAATAACAGACACGCTTATACAAAAGGATTAGAGGAATACAAAGAAATAACCATTTTGCTGCTCTACTTTTGTCCAGTAGTGCACATACAACTTAATTGTATCGTGTAAGAAAAAACAGAAAAAATATATACAGGGCGGAAAAGGTATGAATGCAATAATTTTAAGGAGTACTTTACTCCCTTTTACCCCGTATTGTTAAGATATTATTTTCATATTCTTATTTGAAATTTAAATATATTTAACTGACTAGGTATGTCATCTGTGATTTCACATCCTTATGTGGAGTAAAACAAATAAAATAGAGTGATTAAACATTTAATAATATTTTGAGTGTTTTAATTTAAGCATATTAGGTAGAAATGCCGTCTATTAAAAATAGTACCAGAGATAGTACTTTGTATATTTATATTAACGTTTTTTTTGGCGTTATAAATAAACGATATGTCAATGGCGGCCATTATACTTGTGACTAGTTTATTAAATCTGCGCAATTTTGAATCCAGCCGGCAGCGACGAACTCGTCCTAGTCCAATAAACGAAGGTCTTAAAAATAAATTTTATCTTATCTGATGCTTCTATAAGAATTAATATATTTTTTAATTAAAGCCTGCGGCGTTCACCACTATTAAACTGGTCTATTAGACCAACCAATAATTTTTCTCTAAATTCTTAAAACTACAATCCTTATACTCAAGGTTACCCAATGGAGTCCTACAGGTTTATCTATTGTGACCATGGTCATGGCGCTAAGCATTTGCGCACTTTGCTCTGCTCTTTAAAAGTAAGTAAATTTTGTCTTTTGGAAAGATACCCCAGTACTACTAGAGAATATCCCAACAACGAGAAGCGGCAATCGCGTTCCCGCCAAAAAAATGGTGTGGGGGTAAGACCTGGTTACTGTCAAAGGTTCGACCGACCAGGTTAATCTGATAGTCAATGACTAGCTTGTGTTGACAGTGCTGTTGTCTGTGTTATTAAAGTTTTTAAGTGTTTATTTTGCTATTTTATGTCGTGCAAAAGATTCATGGAAATTGTTGTGCCTTTCGCGAATGCAGTACTGAAGAAGGACAAGAAATAGGCATGTTTACGTTCCCCAAGGATCTTGAACGGTAAGTACATATATGCACCTTTTCCCATTTGAAAGCTTCCGGCACAGAGTAGTTCTGGGATGTATTTCCAAACCACAAAATCGACCTTTTTTGAGAAAAGCAGCAGTCTAGCTAAAGTTTCTTTTTAATATCTTCCTTTGACTGACGATCCGTCTACGGCTAGCAATGTTAATACTATAAAGTATGTGAGAAAAGTATTCTTTTTCTGTATAAAGACAAGACAGTAATTTTGAAAATTGCAATAAGAGTTGTGAAAAAAATATCATGACTAAAATATCGTTAATTCTTTAAAGTTTGCATGTAATTTCTGTCTTTTTAATGGAATACCACTTATTCAACCTTATCGACTTTTTTAAAACAATAAAAACCACATTCTTCAGTTAATTTTATTTATTTTGTAACAATCAATCGTCATATCTTGAAAAATATCGAAACATATAACAAGAAATAAAAGAGAATAAATATATTTGAGGTTTTAAATCAAAGGAGTATTGTCAAGTTTTTTAAGATAAACTTAATTTTTACAAGTTAGTGTCTATGGTACCATTTGATCCTTCATACGTTTCTTTTTGTGTACTGCTTGGGCTAGCTGTTGCACTGCAAACAAAAAAAGTAACTACTATTTAAACAAAACATAAAAAGCTGCAAATAAAAAAGAAAAATGAAATCAAGTTGTTTTGATTTGAAAACCTTTATCTCATTAACATTTTACCATATTTATATTTCAGCGTGTTTTGGTTGATGAAGTCACAATTACCAACATTTACTAACTCACCTAATTTCGAATCGCAATTGATTGCCAAAATCCCATTCAATTAAAAAATATACAATACCATGGATTTATTAAGAATGGATACGGGATGATTTAACATTCTTTGAAGCCAAAACAAACCATTCTAAGCGACACTGTAAACACAATTTGTAAACATTGGCCGCATCTTATTTTACCTGGTATTTTAGTACGAAAAATACGTTAAAAGCATCACAAGGTTTACTAAAAGTAATAAAAGGCATAAAATATTTTATTTTTCTGCAAAATAATGATAAATTTAAGTTAAAAAGGTTTTATTATTTATAGGTTATAATATTTCTAAAGGTTTATTTAAAGTCGCTCCGAGTCATTTATAAATCTATAAGTCGCACTTTTTCTTTTCTAGTTCATTAGACAAAGACGTACGTATAACCGAGTGTTCAGACGTTTTTCCTAAGCAACCAGCAGAGACAGCAACACTTCTGAGCTCCAACACTTCAATGCTATTTTATCTCTTTCTACTACCATTCTTAATTCAATTACGTATTTCCTTAAAGTTCGTAAACTGTACCTCTAGAGGAAGATGTTTTCATAACAAACAACAAATATAAGGCTTCACGTTCGATACGCTCACAGTATACGGAACATCGAATCCTTTCTTAATAAATCCATGTACAATACAGTATGTCCACGGATTGGTAGACAAGAGGACAAATGGACCAAAAAGTGAAAGATACGAAAAAATGTCACTCTGTATAAAAGTTTTTACTTGCTTTAAAAATGAGATTCACGATGCCAAAAATTTGTTTCTTTGTACAGGGTGTACAAGAAATACAAAAACATAAAATTTCTTTAAGTGTAAAGTTGCCTTTTTTTAAATTTTAATGTAAAATGTTAAATAAAAAAGTTATTCTAAATTTTAAAAGAATTCCTATTTCAGATTTTCAAGTAAAAATCTAAAATTTATAAATTGCGCTTTTAAAATCAAAATTTCACACTGTCACCTTTTTTATTTGATTACACCTTTAATAAGTCTGAGGACTTTGTCAAAATAATAAAGATGTTGTCTTTAGAGCAAAGAATATTTAATCCAAAATTACAGAAATGGTGGGAATTGTTATCGCTATGTTTATTGAGAAGTTTCAAGAAAAGGTTCCAAACGTACAATTATGCAGAAGTTCAGTACATAAGTTAGTAATCAAAAAACTGGATCCGTTAGTGATTTAGAGAAGACCAAGAAAAGATACGACGAAAATGATGCTTCTACAGAATTAATTTTGTAATCTGTTGATGAAAATCCTATTATGCCTTTAAGAAAACGAGCACGAAGTTTACAATTATTGTGTAAAGAAAGCCATATTCAGAATGTGTTTAAGGAAAATAAAATTCGTCCTTTTATACTGGAATAGGGAAAATCCAGAGTTTAGAATTGCGAAACGCCGCGCCGTCAGTATTTTACAAAAGTAAATGGTGCGCCATTTAGTAGGTATTATGGGATATATAACATATTTTTGGATATTACATGTAATAGACATTCTTATTTACATAATGCTGACGTCCTTTTTGGGCCGACAAGTTAGAAGAATTGCTTTTTCAATATCGCCGAAATATGTATTTTCAGCACGAGGGATGTCCTGCACATTATGCTGCAGAAGTAAGGGATTGGCTCAATCGCAAATTTGGAAATCGATGGATGGGCCGAAATGGCCCAATTTGTGTCTCCCTGGGAGTCCCGATTTGACTAACATATGAAAGACCCATTGAAAATGGCGACAAAATTTTAAAGCAGAGAATTTTAAAAGAAATAATAAAAATGGTGACAATGTAAGTTAGAAAAATTTTGATTTTAAAAGCGTAATTTAGAAATTTAGAATTGTTACTTGAAAATCTGGAATAAAAGTTATTTTAAAATTTAAAGCAAATTTTGTATTCAACGTTTTGCATTAAAATAAAACTTTAAAAAGGGAACTTTACTCTTAACCTAATTTTAGGTTTTTGTGTTTAGGAAAAATAATAATCGTTCAATAAAATCAACTTAGTGTTTCTGTCAATAATGACAGTAAGTGAGAAGACAACATGATCGTTAAAAAACGTAATAAACAATACATTTAAAAAATAGTAAATGTCGATAATTTTCACTTTATAAGGCAATCTAATACATTACCTAGAACCACGTAGTCCTAACAATAGATCATGTTAAAGTTAAAACTATGTAGCCACACCCTATGGTATCCTATGTGTACCTATAATATATTGATATGTCTACAGAATTTATAGTGCTTCTTATGTCTCTCAGTGCATTTATTTTTTACACTCAATCTACTTGTAAATTAATATACAAGTAGATAAATATCGATTTATCCGAGTCAGTCTAACTTTAAACACTGACATTTCGTCAGAATAAGTAGTACCAGTCTTTTTCATATAAACGCGAATATTGCCCTCATTGGTCAGTTGCACATTAAAATTTAAATTTGACCAATTATTATATTCGCAGTTCGCGATTCGAGTTTATATGAAACAATACTAAGTAACATTTTTTTCACTGATATTGCTCAACTGCTTCGCGTGACATTAATACATCCACGAAAGACCCCAGGTCTCTGACTAGATTTGATTTGCTCAGATCAGAAACACCTTTTGTATGGAGTATTCCACGGATATGTACCGTGCGTTCAATTTAGCTTGATAACATTTTGATTCGCTGTAACTTTTTTGTTTTTAAAGATATCAAGGTAAACAAAAAAACGAAATGTAGGGTCAGTAGCCAAGTTTTTTTTTTGAGTTACACATAAAACAAAACACTAACAATGTTCTGATATAATAGCCTACCTTATATTTTTTAAATGGAACACCCTGTATATTATATATGTATTCAATAGAATACGCTATTCTGATTACAATGATATAACACACTTTATTAATCCACTCGTTTTTGACATATCGGCAAAAATATGAAATTTTTATCCTACTTAATCTCGAAGAGTGCCGTGCATAGACAAAATATATTTAGACCATCACAACGTATTCGCGACACCAGCTGAATCCGTCCAATGTATGGGCGAAAAAGTGCGTTTGTACGCATATGGCGCCAGTCAGGTTTTTAAACGACGGTCCTCTCGAGGCATGCGCACTCCGGGACGTCTCGCAAAAGTCGTTGTTGAACTCAATGACGCAACTCGGCGATCAGAACCGGGCCGAAAAAATCTCAGTCATTTTTATGTTATGGTATTTTTGGTTGGGGTGGAGAATATAGCGAACCTCTGAAGCTTGTTATTTCGATACAAAAATAGTCTTTACAAAGTGTTAAAGACATTTCATATGTTTCGCCAATTATGTATCCAACTTTTAAATATAAGGAATTATTTCCTAGTCTATTTCTTACAATTAGTGCATAAATACAAATAGTTTAATTCCAAATTTAAATTATATCAATATGTGAAAGAATAGTAGGTAAAAAATATAATTTATCTTAAATGGTGTTGAAGTGAATACACACACGGAGAAGTAGAAATATTTGTCAGTGACGTATATTGAGTGTGGTCAAGGTGTCAGAAAGGCACTGATGGGGTGTGTGTGTATTAGGGGCATTGTATAAGGGGTAAGATGGTGTGAGAAGGTCATACAGAAGGTCATATATAGTGTCAATGCCTCCTTCCCCTATATTGCATAAGGGTGAGTGAGTGCCCAAAAGACATATTTGCGCTTTCGCCAAAGGGGCACCAAAAATACTAGTGGATTAGGGTAGGGGGGAGTATTCTAAAAGGGATGGCGAAAGAAAAAAGCGCTTTCGCCAAAGGATCGCTAAGATATCAGTAGATTAGAAGGGTGAGTGCCCAAAAGGCATATTTGCGCTTTCGCCAAAGGGGCACTAAAAATACTAGTGGATTAGGGTAGAGGGGAGTATTTTAAAAGGGATGGCGAAAGAAAAAAGCGCTTTCGCCAAAGGATCGCTAAGATATCAGTGGATTAGAAGGGTGAGTGTCCAAAAGGCATATTTGCGCTTTCGCCAAAGGGGCACTAAAAATACTAGTGGATTGGGGTAGAGGGGAGTATTTTAAAAAGGATGGCGAAAGAAAAACGCGCTTTCGCCAAAGGATCGCTAAGATATCAGTGGATTAGAAGGGTGAGTGTCCAAAAGGCATATTTGCGCTTTCGTCAAAGGGGCACTAAAAATACTATTAGGGTAGAGGGGAGTATTTTAAAAGGGATGGCGAAAGAAAAAAACGCTTTCGCCAAAGGATCGCTAAGATATCAGTGGATTAGATTCACATGGGGCCGTAAGTAAGTAGCGCTTTCACCAAAGTATCAAGTGGTATATATATATATATATATATATATATATATATATAGGTGTAAAAATATTTACATCTTACTATAGAACTTCGTTTGTTCAATAATTATACAGGATGGGATGCCAATCCAATAAAATATACACATAGTTTTGGAATTTTTTTTATTTACTATTTTACTTCTTAAAACAGTTGCATATTTTATTTCTATTGTTTAGAATACTATGTTTATATTTTATTTCAACTTTCAATTTTGTAAATGTAACGTTTAAAAAATTAAGAGGGGGCATTAAAGAGACGCACTGTATATGTATAAACTGAGCTATTTTCGAGGAATTATCGACAGTTTTGTATAGCAAGAAAACTCAGATTTAAGCCAACAAACTATGCAATTTTTGTTAAAATCTCACTAATGATTACATTTTTATCATTAATAAAAAGAATAATTACAAGTAATATATTTAGAATTTATTACTCGATAAAAGATTTATTATTTATTATTTATTATTTCTCTATTATATATTTTCTCTATGGTGCCGTGACTATATTTGTTTTCAGCATACCAGAGTATTCGGAAAATGATCGCCGTCGATCTCGCATTTTTGACGATATGTCAAAAACGAGTGGATTAAACTATAAAGTGTGTAATTGTAATCAGAATAGCGTATTCTATTGAATACATATATAATATACAGGGTGTTCCATTTAAAAAAATATAAGATAGGCTATTATCTCAGAAAATTGTTAGTGTTTTGTTTTATGTGTAACTCAAAAAAAACTTGGCTACTAGCCCTACATTTTATTTTTTTGTTTACCTTGATATATTTAAAAACAAAAAAGTTACAGCGAATCAAAATGTTATCAAGCTAAATTGAACGCACGGTACATCACTCTTAGTAGCCCACGCTAGCTGTTCCAAAAAGGCCGATTTAAACGATTTAAAAAAATAATTTAGAAGCATTTTAACTGTTCTAGGTTGTAGGAGGGGCATGTTTGAGGATATCTGCTATCCCAGTAAGAACTGAAATTGCTGCTATATTTTTTAATTATTTCTAAAATATGCTAAAACTAGTTTTTCGTCCATTGCTCTTTTTCTTTGCACTGTAGGTAAAAGTGATCCAGATCAAACTTGTAGGTATTGAAAAAACCTTTCATTTGAGTTTTTGATCATCCCAATCCGTTTAATAGTTAACGAGATAATTGCAAAAAAAATGGACATTTTTTTAAGAATAAATAATTTGTTTTGGACTTCTCAAAGTACACTAGGAGATGGCTTTTTATATGCTTAATGCTTAATGTGACCTATTCGTTTCAGTCCGATCGCTTTTTTGTTCAAAAGTTATTATATTTGTTTATTCGGTTTAGGCTCCAGAGGAGTAATATTTAATTATTTAACATTGTTTGCCGACTTTTTGGGCAAGGCTACAGACCCCAGCTTAGACGCAAACAATTCTTTGAGACTTATATTATCCTGTGGTGAATTAGAACCGGTTTTATGTTATTTTGAATTGTTACTGTGGCCAAATCAAAACCTCAAAAATTGGCCTGTTTTTTTTTAAACATTTAACAATATTATTATTATTATTATTATTATTATTATTATTATTTAAAACAGTGAGCGGATAAACCGATGAAACTGTTTATATTACAGTCTTTTAAGCAGTTGGTTATAGATACTAAGTAACACTATCCATATATATATGGCCCAATCATTTAGCTGCTGTAATGAACCATTGTGCTATTCCATCTCTGTAGGTTACTATCTACTCTGTTTTTAAAGGAATTTACTGATGGAGCGGAGACTGTTTCCTTAGACAGTCCATTCCACATGTATACTATCCTATTTGTCAAGAAGTTTTTACGTGGCAGCTTGCTACATCGTTCTTTTCCGATCTTCTTACTGTGACCCCTTAGGTTGACATTTTCATTAACTTTGAAGACGTTCGTATCCACCGAGTAATAATTGGTAAGGATTTTGTAAGTTTGTATAAGGTCACCACGTTGTCTTCTCTCTCTCAATGATGTCAGATTAAGTCGCTTGAGACGTTCTTCGTACGGTAGTCCCCTCAGTTCTAATGGGATCCTTGTGACTCTCCTTTGAACTCTTTCCAGTGCTTCAATGTCCTTTGCATAGTATGGACTCCATACAGATTGGGCAAATTCCAATATTGGCCTGATATATGTTTTGTATATTTGTAATATCAGTTGACTTGATTTGTTTTGGAATGACCCATCGGATCTTCGTCGGACTTGATGTTTTAGTTAACTTGTATTCTCATGCAGCTTTTGAGACAATGTTCATCCCTCTAAGTCCTTTAGAAACGGAGAATTCTTTTTCCAAAAATTACTGCGACGCTAATTATTAATATTAAGATTTGAAATTTGCACCGAAGGAAAAAGAAGAGTTATAGTTTATGAACATATATTTGTTGTACTAAAAAAGTAATCTAATGTTATTGATAATAGTGTTCCAAGCTAATGCTGTGCTGCTGACGCCGCCGTGAGCGCGAGAGTAGTCTCCACGCTCTCGCGACCGCCCGTGTCGTTTCCTTTTTGCGCGTAGACTTAGCTGGCGGCAGTGTTGTCACAACTTACGACTTTTTGTGAGATCTCACGATTTCGCTTAATTTCTCACGATCTTACGAATCAAGTACAAAGTCTAACGATTTTTACCTTTAGAGAGCAGATATTCACAGACATGCCCCCCCCCCCCCCCCTACAACCTAGAACAGTCGAAATGCTTCCAAAAATTTATCACGTTTTTAGACATCGAAACTGGGCTATAGATAAAACTGATAAAAGTAATATAAGAGGCGAGATAAAAATTGAGGACACAGTGCACTATCAATAAAATAAATATTTATAGAGCGAACGGGAACTTGAAGTTAGTCGACGGCTACTATGGTAAAGGTTTTCGTAATAATATCAAAAAAGCGCAAAATAAAATAGCACAGCAGTTCCTTATGTGAACTTTCTAATGTGTTTGGTGTACAAACGTAAAAAGAATATGAAATATCCACCCACCATCAGGGTTGCGAGTCCTTGGGCCAGGTCCAGGAGAGCGAGTTGAGGGGCGCCAGTGCTTCCTGGGGCGGTGCCAGGCGGGTCTCCTCGGCATCAGCGCCCGCAACTGAGCCCCTTTGTCTGCGGCACACGCGACACCGCCAGTCAGCAAAAACTGTGTTTACGCAACGCTTGGGCTGGCCCGAAGACTGTCTTGGTGCAACGGTCAGCAATCGTACACAGTTGCCTTGAGTTAATGCAATAAGCAAACTGATTTGATTTAGAATACTACCGGAATTATACTAGTGGTGACCTCAGTTTTTTTGTACAAAGGTGACTGAGCAGGAGCAGAATTTGAATCTAGTAATAATATTTTACAAAACCATCTATGGGTAGGAATACAGAATCTGACAAAATAAATAAGATTTTGAAGGTAAAGCTCATTTCAAGCTCTTTCGTTGACCTATTGCCTGAAATAGACTATTATCGACACCAGCTGTAATAAAACCAGGTAAATTTGCAAAAACTGTAAACAGGGCCGGCCATAATAAAATAACAGGTAAAGGTAATTTTAATATAGTCAGCAAAAGGTATGAATAAAGTATTTTTTACGTGGTTTACTAATTTCTAAATATTTTAGTTTAGTTCCTATCCGTTTGGTAAACCGTGCAGTTGTTATTTGATTTCGATCGTATTTTTTGATATTCCGAACGTGCTACAAAATATGGCGTCCTTAAAAAGACGTTGATCATAGTGCCCCCAGTAGTGCTAATTTAAAAAGAAAATATTAATCGCCGGATGCCAAGCAAATTGTTAAAAATGTGTACGATTCCTTATTGAACAGTGGGTTTAATGCTGCAGCAGAAACGTCTCCATTAACGAAAACTCCTTTGTCTTGTGGCAAAACGAGTACATGTATTAAAATATTAGGGATAACTTTTGAGCCTGTCATATATTTTAAGAAAAGTCATAAACTTAATGGCAAAAGATTACTTTAAAATCATTTCGGGTCTAGCTCACACTGTAATTTAGGAGAGCCACAAAAAACCAAACGCTTGTTTGGTTTTTTGTTGTCCCAAAAAATTACTTAACAATATCAAAAAGGAAGAACATCAAATATTATATTTTTAATTGCTCTATACAATGCAAATAATTTTAAAATTTAGTGAAAGAACCCATTATGTATACCCGTGGGCAAAGAAATCGTACACCTAATTCACAGCCTAAGTATCAATTTAATAAGAAATTTGGGCTGTGAATTAGATGTACGATTCTATTGACTACGATTGTACATTTTAAATTAACAAAGATCTCCTGCTTGGGTTCTAGTTGCACGCAAACTTAAGCACGACATCACCAAGACCGATTTTATTGGCTTTGTCTTTATCTAAGTTCTAAAATATAGGAAGTGAGGTCTTTAAATAGGACTTAAAAGACATTCTGGGGTTTCCCAGGAAAATCCTAGGGGTGGCTTTGAGCTTTAGGACAATAGACATAATCCCGATACAAATAAAATTTATTTTTCAATTTTTCTCATACTTAAGGTATTAAAATACACTATAACTTTAATTAATTAACACACCACAACGAATTTGTCATAATTTTGGTAGCGATTTTCTTGTAGGTTCATTCTTAAGGAATGTCAGAACACCAGTATTGTTTGAAGAAAATCAATTTTTTATCATATACAGGGGTTTAACAATAATGTTGTTTTTTCTTTAAAGTTTGTAGCCCCCTGTCGATCAGACTAGCCTTAATTGCGATTCGCATTTACAACTAGACTGTGGCCTCATCTATTCTTAACATTTGTTTTTTTTTTAATTCACTCTGATCTCTCAGTTGTTTAAGGAGATACAGGATATCTTGAAGAGTGGTGTTTTGAACGGTTAAGAATGCAATGCAGAATTATTCTTAACCGTTCAATTTTCTATTACTGTACCTACACTGTTTAATATTTAAGGTTGATTATGTAAAGGTTATGTTCTTGTACGTGTTACTTTAAATTTTATTGGTTTATAATAATTGATGTATTTTCTTAAAAAACACTAATTCGGTAATTTTGATTTGTTGTTATTTTTCAAAGTACATTAAGTAAAAACATCACTCTTTAAAAAACCTGTATCTCCTTCAATAACCGAAAAATCAGAGTGACTTAAAAAACAAAATGTTAAGTATAGATGAGGCTACAGTCTAGTTGTAAATGTGAATCGCAGTTATGGCTGGTGTAATCTACATTGCGCTACAAACTTTAGGGAAATCCCTGTATACCGTACAAAATTGATTTTTTTTTCAAACATTACTGGTGTACTTATATTCCTAAAGAATACAACTTAAAAAAAGGGTTTTTTACAGTCCGATTAAGGGGCCAGAAGAAAATTGCTACCAAATTATGATAAATTCGTTGTGGTGCTTTAATTAATTGGAGTAGTGTATGATTCATTTTGAATTATATTTATTGATCAATTCTAGGAAAGTATGAAAAATCTAGTCGACAAAGAAAACAGAGAATTAAGAAACATAGAGAAAACATGTATAATTCTGTGAAAAACAATTTGACTCAAATCGAACACTGACGGAAATACAATTTCAATTTACTAATATTTTATAATTATTTACCAAAAGCATACATTGCAGATTTTTCTTATCATTTGACCGCATTTCTTAATATTGCTTGCCGATTACATAGTCTCAAGATATCTGTGTAATACATGCACGACTACACCGGATCAGCTCGCAGGTAAGTCCGGGAAAGGACCCGGCCCGGATTCGCGAGCTTGCCCTACTTACATACATTTCACTAACATTTAAAACTCTAAAGCAGTCTGTATATACAGGGTAGTCTATTAGAAATGAATCAAAGAAAGTATAAAGGCAAAGTGTTAAAATATAATTATTACAGCATTTTAAGTATTTCCTGGCGAGTTGGTCAATTGCAGTTTCTAACATGAATGACAAAAAAGTTATTCAAGTAAATATTTATTGAAAGCTCTAGTTAAATATCGCATGTTTTGCCTGTATTTTAAGGTTCTAAGTAAAAATAAATCATTCTGAAAGAACTCGAGAAATGTTTAATTGATTTTCAAATGTATGAAAAAATCAAATTAATCAGAATGATTTTTAAACTATTAGCACACACAAAAATAATTTTTCAGATAATTATTTACAAGTTTAGTTACTGTACATCTAGGTTTATCGTCATATTACTATTGCTGGCTGTTATAACTTCTGTGCAAGATACTACCCTGTATTTTGCGACACATACATGCAAACGTATTATGTCTGGTGCAAATATTTAGTTTAACAGAAAATTTCACAGGCTAAAAGTATTTTTAAAAGGAAAGTAATTAAAATTCATCGTCTAATTTTGAATATTTGAAATAGCTAATTCAATCGTTTAAATTATTTCTTTGGCTCTAGACAAAGGCACTAATCTAGATGGAGCAAATTGTTTTCCGCTTATTTAAAACAATATAAATAAAAATACTACAGAAATATTTTAAAAAATAATTCACCACAAAGTCAATAGCTGTTGATTTTACGAGCTACAAGAATAACAAATAGAAATATTTTGCCCTTTTTCTACACATGCAAAGGTATTTGCTAAAAAATAGAGCGCAAGAAATTTTTAAACTTCTCTGTTGTCCAAAGTAGGTATACGTTTTATATTTATACGTTAATACATGATTTTTATTGTGGAAAATTTTTCCTTCTGTTTCTGCTTAAACGTTTGAATCTTGCATACAATATCAACTCAATTTTAAATAAAACTTCAATCAAAAAATTACATATTAAGTGCCATTTACACCGCAATGTTTATACCAGTTTTAGCATAATCCACGTTTATAATGGTTGCGGTGCACTTGACCCTGAGAATAATAATGCCTTGCATATTATCATCTTACGGGCATCTACGGAGCAAAGTAGCCGTTTAATTGGATTGTTTACTTTTTAAAAATAAAAACACTGTGCTTATAAATCCTTCAAAATTAATGAAATAAAAACCATATTTTAAAATAAAATAATACATTGAAACCCAGCATTGTAAATTACTTCAGTACATTTGTATGCTCATGCAGTTTTGTGGAATTCTAAAAACTTACCCATACAATCGGCTATCTGGAAAACTGACCCTATATATGTAAAAATTAGGAATAAATGTTATTTCCCATAATATTTTCAAATTATTTCTAAGAATGCATAAGTGAGATACCATAGAGCTCCAAAAATATTACTGTAATACCAGTTTTAAATTTGTACAATTTTTCGTGAATTTGTTTATCTAGTTCAAGATACCAGCGTAATGTCTAAACATGACATAGGTTATCTGTCAAATTCAAGAATTCTATATTAGACGAGTCTTTAAATTCAGCGCTTAAATACATTAATGTTTCTCATAAATATGTAACAAAGATGACAAAACACAACTGATGTCATCGAATGCAGAATGCGTTGAAGTTAAAAACTCGGCTATTCCATATATTACAATTCTGAACTTCGTACAATGCGTAGAAAAATATACAAATATAAATTTGGCGTTGGGACTAGTATGTTTGTTTCTTACCTTCTATTTCCTTGTCTAAAAAGGGCAAGAATTTCTTCGAAAGTCTTATTTTTCGTTTCGGGGACTTTCTTGTAGGTGAAGATCCAGAACAAGGCTAGGAACCCGCTAAAGATCAGGAACGTGTAGTTTTCGAAATAACCCTGTAAAAAACAATCAGTTACTAAAAGTTAGTTAATGTGCATAACTTGACCAAGCAACATTTTTTGTTACAGTTTGGTCGTATTGTATGAAGACCTGCTTTTATTTTTGTGTTACTTGTACTATGGACTCGGATCGTTCCTTTGAGTTTAATTATTATGTTATATTTATTTTGTTTCCGTTACTTTCGTTGATGGGCTACCCATTTCAATTTTTTATGAATTCGCGAATACACGATGTTGTCTTAGAACCCCTCTTGATATACTACTAAATCTCCTCTGATCTAATTTAAAATCACATACATATGTTTATGTACATTTGTATATAATCCAGTATATTGCCAATACCGTGTTGCGGTTTGACTCCAACAAGCTTATGTACCTAGGCAAATCTGTCATAGAACCCCTTTACACATACTACTAATCATTCTCCGCTCTGTATTTGCCAAATACAAGATTTAGATATAAAAGTTAAGCATACTACAAGTGTACTGTCCGACCGGAAATATATATATATATATATATATATATATATATATATATATATATATATATATATATATATATATATATATATATATATATGAAGAAATATTGATCCGGGAGTACATCCGTTCGTTTGTTAAATTCCTATTGGAATCTGGCAGACGTTTCGCCAAGGTCTCACTTGGCATTATCAATGCTTACTCGTTGCTGTCAAGTCGTAAACTGATGAATCTTTGTCGTGACTCTCGATATTTATAGCCTGCGCCGGAGGTTGTAGCGGTTCTGGTTGGCTGGCGTTGGCTCCGCCCCCTCAGTCGTTGCTTCGTTGGCTGTTTGTTGTGATGTGGTTGCGAGTTGATGCGCTTCGGCTTGCCGTTTTACTATTGTCTTCCATGTACTGGACAAATGCAGAGCGTCGTCCCTTTTGTTTAGATGACCGGTCTTTTCTATTTCGATGGCTTCTCGTATTATTCTAGTTTTGTAGTTTTCGACGTTTGCCAGTTGTCTGCAGCTATCAAAGTTGATTTTGTGTCCTGTTTGATGTTGATGTTGAAACAGGGCCGATGTAGTTTGTTTGTTTCTGATAGCCAGTTTGTGTTCTTCTAACCTGGCTGAAATTCGTCTGTTGGTTTGTCCGACGTACATTTTATTGCAGGTACCGCATGCTACACTATACACACCTCGGTTTTCTAGTTTAATTTTCTGTTTTGGATTTTTTAATGTTGTTCTTATGGTTTGATGTGGTTTATATACAGTGGATGCTTACGAAGAATGCGACCAATCCTATCAGTAGTCCCTTTAATGTATGGCAATATGGTTTTTGGCCTGCTTTCAGAGTCTTCCTGTTGTTTCTGTCTTGGATGCTGTTGCAGTTCTATTGCTTTTCTAATTGTGTTGTCTTTATATCCATTCTGTTTTAGAGCAGTGGTTATCTTTTCTAGCTCATGGGGTCTATTGTTGTCGCTGGTGAGCCGGATGGATCTGGAGATCAGCGTGTTTGCTACTGCCTGTATTTGTGATGGGTGGTGATGTGATTCGGCATTCAGGTATCTATTGGTGTGAGTTGGTTTCCTGTATACCGTGTGTTCTAGTCGTCCATGTTCATTTTTAAATACATGCACATCTAGGAAAGGAAGCCGATTGTTTTCTTCGAGCTCTAGTGTGAATTGGATTCGTGGGTGTATCGAATTTAGATGGTCTAAAAATTTCAGAAGTTTCTCTTTGCCAAAGGACCAAACAACAAAAACATCATCGACGTATCTAATCCATAGTTTTGGCTTAAGATTAGCTGACTCAAGAGCTTTCTTTTCGAAATACACCATAAAAAGACAGTGAAGGTGACAGTGAAGACCCCATTGCTGCTCCATCAATCTGTCTGTATATTTGTCCATCGTACATGAAATAGGCGTTTTGTAGGCAGTGTTTTGACAGTTCTATTATGTGCGTCGGGAGCTGTTCATTATCTGCTATTTGTTGCAGTGCTTCATTTACTGGTATGCTTGGGTACAGAGATTTGACGTCGAAACTTGCGATGATGTCGTGCTGATCTATGGTGAGGGAGTCTATAATATGAGTGAAGTGTTCAGAGTTTTTAACATAAGAATCTGCTTTTTCAACTATGGGTTGCAGTATACTAGCCAGGTATTTCTCTAAATTATGTGTAGGAGAGTTGAAAGCGCTGACAATTGGTCGTAGAGGTGCTCCGTCTTTATGGATTTTTGGGAGACCGTAGAATTTCGGGCATCGACTCGATTTTTCTCTAGGAATGAGCTTCTGTTTAAGATCTTCTTCTATGGGTGATCCTATAATTTTGGACTTCGTTGTTTTTTCCAAGTATGTTGTAGGGTCTCTGGAGACAGGTTTGTAGCTTGGATCGTTTAGGAGTTGTTTCATTTTTGTGTTGTAGTCCTCAGAATTCATGATGACAGTGGCATTTCCTTTATCGGCTGGCAGAATAGTGATGTTTTCAGCCATATTCAGTTTCTTGAGAGCTTGTTTCTCCTGGTGACGTAGATTAGGTTGAGGTGGTTTGGAAGACTTCAGGATCCTCGTGACATCTTGTCGTACTTGTTCCGCCGTTTGTTCGTCTAAAGTTGATAGGCTTGTTTCGACGTTAGAGATAATACCTGGCTAGTATACTGCAACCCATAGTTGAAAAAGCAGGTTCTTATGTTAAAAACTCTGAACACTTCACTCATATTATAGACTCCCTCACCATAGATCAGCACGACATCATCGCACGTTTCGACGTCAAATCTCTGTACCCAAGCATACCAGTAAATGAAGCACTGCAACAAATAGCAGATAATGAACAGCTCCCGACGCACATAATAGAACTGTCAAAACACTGCCTACAAAACACCTATTTCATGTACGATGGACAAATATACAGACAGATTGATGGAGCAGCAATGGGGTCTTCACTGTCACCTGCAGTAGCCAATCTTTTTATGGTGTATTTCGAAAAGAAAGCTCTTGAGTCAGCTAATCTTAAGCCAAAACTATGGATTAGATACGTCGATGATGTTTTTGTTGTTTGGTCCTTTGGCAAAGAGAAACTTCTGAAATTTTTAGACCATCTAAATTCGATACACCCACGAATCCAATTCACACTAGAGCTCGAAGAAAACAATCGGCTTCCTTTCCTAGATGTGCATGTATTTAAAAATGAACATGGACGACTAGAACACACGGTATACAGGAAACCAACTCACACCAATAGATACCTGAATGCCGAATCACATCACCACCCATCACAAATACAGGCAGTAGCAAACACGCTGATCTCCAGATCCATCCGGCTCACCAGCGACAACAATAGACCTCATGAGCTAGAAAAGATAACCACTGCTCTAAAACAGAATGGATATAAAGACAACACAATTAGAAAAGCAATAGAACTGCAACAGCATCCAAGACAGAAACAACAGGAAGACTCTGAAAGCAGGCCAAAAACCATATTGTCATACATTAAAGGGACTACTGATAGGATTGGTCGCATTCTTCGTAAGCATCCACTGTATATAAACCACATCAAACCATAAGAACAACATTAAAAAATCCAAAACAGAAAATTAAACTAGAAAACCAAGGTGTGTATAGTGTAGCATGCGGTACCTGCAATAAAATGTACGTCGGACAAACCAACAGACGAATTTCAGCCAGGTTAGAAGAACACAAACTGGCTATCAGAAACAAACAAACTACATCGGCCCTGTTTCAACATCAACATCAAACAGGACACAAAATCAACTTTGATAGCTGCAGACAACTGGCAAACGTCGAAAACTACAAAACTAGAATAATACGAGAAGCCATCGAAATAGAAAAGACCGGTCATCTAAACAAAAGGGACGACGCTCTGCATTTGTCCAGTACATGGAAGACAATAGTAAAACGGCAAGCCGAAGCGCATCAACTCGCAACCACATCACAACAAACAGCCAACGAAGCAACGACTGAGGGGGCGGAGCCAACGCCAGCCAACCAGAACCGCTACAACCTCCGGCGCAGGCTATAAATATCGAGAGTCACGACAAAGATTCATCAGTTTACGACTTGACAGCAACGAGTAAGCATTGATAATGCCAAGTGAGACCTTGGCGAAACGTCTGCCAGATTCCAATAGGAATTTAACAAACGAACGGATGTACTCCCGGATCAATATTTCTTCACATTTCTCCATCCGTGAAAGTCTACGTTCAAACATATATATATATATATATATATATATATATATATATATATATATATATATATATATATATATATATATACATCCCGCTATCTTCCGGGCGTCCTTTCATAATTCGTGCTCTGAGCGTCCACCAAAAATTTCCCAAGCAATCCCGACTATACCGAGTGAATATTTTTTATTTTTGAACTGTAGGTGTCGTTAAGAGCATTTAGAATTTAATTTTTCAAGTAATTTTTTTTTTAATTTTTACATTACCGATTTCCGGGCGTCCTTTCTTAAAACCACTTACGAGCGTCCAAAATATACAGAAAAACTTTTAAATTCCGGCCACCTAGCGTCCTATTTGTATATTATGCTTTTACCGAGTCCACTATTGAGCGCCCGGCCATGTTGCCAGATTAAAATGGTACTCTTATAGTACTGCTAGAGTTAATTGACATATATAAACTTCATGTCCCAAGTCTACGCCACCCTATTGGTCCACTGCGAATAAAATGGACTGTCGGTGTCGTCCTGACTACAAAAATATCGGATATGCGGTTTTTGATGCGATCCGCTGGGGTTTTCTCTTGAAAAAGTTTTAATGTTTCAAGTTTATTAGAGTATGACTCTACATATGTTTCGCCTTATTAGGGCTTTTTCAAGAGTACTGATGTAGTAATACTAAAGTTAGGAACGATCGTTTACAAATATATATACCTGATTTTATTACCTAATTGCTTTAAGATTCTTATTTTGATAAATCTTCGGGAGGTCCAAGTCATAAAGATGATAAATATTTGTCAATTATTGGGGTGTTCTGGAAATTTTGTTGGTCATTTGTACAGGGTGTTAAATTGTTTTTTTAAGATTTTTTAATTTCTAGTTGTTCTAATAGATCTAGTCTTTTGCCATTATTTTTATGGTGAAGTAATTTAATATTATCTAAATTTATAAAATGATTGTTTTCTATACAATGGGAGGACATCCCAGAGTTTTTTATATTGTTTAAAATGGACGTTTTGTGTTCTTTTATTCTTGTTTTCACGCTTCTACCACTTTGGCCTACATATATAGCTCCACAATCGGCACAATTTATTTTGTAAACTCCCGATTTGTCCAATTTGTCAGTTTTGTCCTTATTGTTTACTAGTAGCTTGCCCAGGTTTAGTTTATTTACACATATAGTTCTACAGCCTAAGTTATTTAATCTGTTACAAATATTATTGGTAAATTTAGAGGTATAGTTAATGAATTTAAAGTTGTTATTTTTTGGTGGACTTATACTATAAAATTCCTTTCTTAATAATTTTTTCTGTTTATTTTTTAACATATTATCAATTAGGCTTTCTTTGTATCCGTTGCTTTTTGCTATCTGTTTTATGACACAGAGTTATTTTTGAAAGTTTTCTTTGTTTAGTGGAAAGGTGACTAATCTGTGTAAGAAGCTGTGGAATGGAGACAATTTTATTTTCCATGACTGTTTTGATGTGTAATGTATTGTTGTATCTGTGGTTGTTGGTTTCCTATAAATGTCAAATTCTAGGTGGTTATTTATTTTTTTAATATTGATATCTAAGAAGTTTATTTCGTTGTTAACCCCTTTCTCCATTGTGAATTCAATATTTTTATGTAGTGAATTTATAAGGTCCAAAAACTGATCTAAATTTCTATCTGTGCCATCCCAAATGCAAAAAAACATCGTCTACGTATCTGTTCCAATAGAAAACATTTTTGACGAGAGGATTACCAGAACTAAAGATAGACTTTTCTGAGTTTGCCATAAAGATTTCTGACAATAAAGGGAGTCCACCTTTTTAAATTATTGAAAATTGATTATTAAATTTTTAAATTATTAACATCCGGAAAGGTATGACCTGTCTCTAGACAATGTTTGGCGAAGTTTGACTTTTCTTTGTTCTTTGAACGAATAGATTTTATTAGGGTGTTTTCAGTGTGATTTGGTTCAGGTTTGGGTGTGTTCTGCAGGACTTTTTTAACTTTTCCTTTGGTTAGATTTCAACCTGGCATATGGGTTAGTGACAATTCTACTTCAATCAATCAATCAATCAATCAATCAATAAAGCTTTATTGTCCAAAGAAAATCTTATTGACAAAGCATATTAAGTTTATGTTACGTTAACTTAATAACTTATAAACATGGAGGTACCAAATAACAGTACTTTAGTATCCTTTGACGTCACTAACATGTTCCCCAACATCCCAAATTCAGACTGTATTAACATAATCAAAAACACACTAACAATAAAAAACGTAAATCCTGTCATAAAAAACGAAATTATTACTCTTTTTGACCTCAGCATGAAGGAAAGCTATTTCCAGTATGATAAAAAATTTTATAAATAAAAAGATGGCTTAGCAATGGGTTCATCACTAAGTTCTCTTTTAGCTGAAATCTTCATGTCTAATTTGGAAGAAACTTTCTTCAAAACGGAATACGCAGAAAACATAAGTTTCTGGTACAGATATGTAGATGACATTATAGTATGTTTTACCGCTAATGATGCGGATTTACAACTAACTCTAAATCACGTAAACAGTCTACATCATAAAATTAAGTTCACAAGGGAAAAGGAAAAAAACAACAAAATTAATTTTCTGGATATTACATAACAAAACATAACAAAAAAGGACAAATAATTCTCATTTGATATTTATAGAAAACCCAGGTTTACAGACACAACAATTCCTAATCACTCAACCCATCCCACTTCCTAAAAAACTGCAGCTTATAAATCTATGATACATAAAGCGTTCGCAATCCCTTTAAACGAAGACAGCCGTAAAAATGAATTAAATAATGTAATTAAAATAGCCAAAAACAACGGGTTTAACTCAACCACAATAAATACATTATTAAACAAAAAACAATAACAAATAACTATTAATCAAATATACTAATAACAAAAATACTATAGTACACCATTGCTTTAATAAACTATTGTATAATATAAAAAACTAGATGCCGGTAAAAAGATTATACTACTTCTAAAATACCTACTAACGGATAAATATTTTAACAATATGGTAGAAAAATTAATCCCTTCGAAGATATCATCTTTAAAGCGGCCAGGTAGGCAGGAAATGTCAAGAGAAAGGAGTTACAAGCAATTCCAGCCAAAAGAAAACAAAGTTCTGTGGCTCTACCTTTAATGGTTTTCTAAGGCTATCAAAAATATTATCAAGAAATTAACAGGTGAAAATGTAAACAATGCTCAAGAAATACAAATTCAAGGAAATAAGAAAAATTCTGTTTTGATTACATATAATAATTGTGTTTTTAATGGTAACAAGTAAAATTGTTCTAAATAAATATGTATTTTTATATTCTTTTTTTTTGTATGTCAAAAAATTATATCTTTTTTGCATTTTTGTGGTTTCTGAAAATAGTCCATCAAATATGTTTCGGGCATTTATGAACTATACAGAACATTTTGATTTTTTGCCTTAAAGGAACAGCTTTCATTCATTTTTATTGTCATTTACTAAAAAAGTGCCCTCAACTTCATTTTAGGCACTTCTTGTCAAGTAACAATAAAAATTAATTCAGGCTGTTTCTGCAACAAACCTTCAGGCAAAATGTTCGACAAGTTCATGTGCCTTTAACATATTACTACAGACTATTTTCTGAAAATCGCCTGCTGAAGTTGGGCAAAAAAATAAATGAAAAAACTCTAACATTAAAATTCGCATAGGTTAAAACTGGTCTTTTTGACAATTAGGGATTTAAACTGATAACTGTAAGAATAAGACTACTGAATTTTGTGATATAAATTATTCTTCGCCTTTCTACCTAAATTTATGAAGAAAAACTATTCATGTACACATACTTAGAACTAAATATACCTATTTAACTGTTCCATTACAAGAATTTATTTGGAAAAGGAAGAAATTGTAGAAATATAAGAATATAGTATGCAGTGGCGGCTGGTGAAATTTCAAAGTTGTATATCTCTGTTCATACTTACAGGACCCGTACCAAATTTAGAGGTTTTAATAGTGAGCCCACTGGGAGTATTTTGGTACAGAAAAAAACATTTTGTAATTCGCGAAAAAAGTTGAATTTTTGCTGCACCCCCCATGGGAAAAAAATGAACGCGTTTAGGAATTTTAGTTACTATTTTTTCTAAACAAATTTTACATCATTTTGTCGAGAATTTTTAAATTTTAAGTGAAAAAAATGTGTTAGTAGAAAGTTATACAGTGTGTTTCCTAAGTCATCTTATATACTTTAGGTAGCTATCCATATGAACATATGTCCAAAAATGTCTATTTTCCGAAATACAGGATGTCGAAATTAATTTTTTTTTCAGTTTTTTCTTAATTATGTTAAAAACGGAATGTTTGCTTTTTTATCAAACTTTAAATATTTACACGGCTTATTAGAGGATATGTTTAAGTGTAAACAAATATTATCGCTTCACTAGGGGCGTGCGTGTATGCAATGGTATCCATAATTCAAAAAGTGCAAATATATGCACGCCACTGATATTTTTAATTTTGCCAGCATTTTTGCAATTTTCATTCAGTACCTGACATAAAATGTCTCTTACCATTTTAGTTTAGGAGAAAAATGCTATTTTATTGTAATAAACGCATAATTTATTACCAAATTGCATTTCTCTCCAAAACTAAGCAAAAAAAAAAAATGTTAAGAGATATTTTGTGTTAGGTATTGAATAAAAATAACAAAAAATACTCGCAAAATTAAAAATGCCTAACGCATGCCCCTGGTGACGCGATTAAATTTTTGTTGACACTTCACTTAAACATTTCTTCACATAAGATAAGCAGTGTAATCGTTTAAAGTTTGATAAAAAGAAGACATTCCGTTTTTAGAATAATTAAAAAAAAATGAAAATTTCGGAAAATAGGCATATTTGGACCATTGTTTATAAGAAAATTGTTTCATAAAAAGACCTGAGGAATAGCTACTTAAAATATTTTATATTACTTAGAAAACACCCTGTATATTAATTTAATTGGCTTTTCTAACATTAATTTATTATGAAAATCGCTCTCTATACCAAACTGTCTTATAGCGAGTACCCGCGACTTTGCTTGCGCAATTCAATTGTTAACAATTCGCTATGCGAGTAATGCGAGTAAAGCCGCCGGTACCGTAGATACTATCCAATAGAATCTTTTATACCCATATTATTTTTATGGAGGTACCAAATCACAGTACTTTAGTATGCTTTAACGTCACTAACATGTTCCCCAACATCTCAAAATCAGACTGTATTAACATAATCAAAAACACAGTATCAATAAAAAACGTAAATCCTGTCATAAAAACGAAATTATTACTCTTTTTGACCTCTGCATGAAGGAAAACTATTTCCAGTATGTTAACAAATTTTATAAACAAAAAGATGGTTTCACCACTAAGTCCTCTTCTAGCTGAAATCTTCATGTCTAATTTGGAAGAAACTTTCTTAAAAACTGAATGCGCAGAAAACATGTACAAGTCTCTGGTACAGATATGTAGATGACATTTTAGTATGTTTTACCGGTAATGATGCGGATTTACAACTAACTCTAAATCACCTAAACAGTTTACATCATAAAATTAAGTTCACAATGGGAAAGGAGAAAAAACACAAAATTAATTTTGTGGATATTACAATAACAAAAAAGGACAAAGAATTCTCATTTGATATTTATAGAAAACCCACGTTTACAGACACAACAATTCCTAATCACTCAACACATCTCACTTCCCACAAAACGGCAGCTTATGATATGTCTAAGATACATAGAGCTTTCGCAATCCCTTTAAACGAAGACAGCCGTAAAAATGAATTAAATAATATAATTAAAATAGCCAAAAACAACGGGTTTAACTCAACCACAATAAATACATTAATAAACAAAAACAAATAACTATTAACCAAATATACCCACGTTTAAAACCAATGAAAAGTTTCAGTATGCTAAACTAATATATTTTGGTTCAATCTCTGAAAAAATAGCACACATCATCTCAAAAAATATCAAAAGTAGCTTTTACACCAGCACAAAAAATATCCCAATTACTTTTAAATGCCGAAAGTAAAACATCACCCCTTAAAAATTCAGGAGTTTATAGACTAAGTTGCAATGAGTGCAGCAGCTCGTATATAGGCCAAACCGGGAGAAATTTTAGCGTTAGATTTAATGAACATAAAACATCTTTTTTGTTAAACAATGAAAATTCAAGCTTCGCCAAACATTGTTTAGATACAGGTCATACCTTTCCAGACGAGAATAATTTAAAAATTTTGTATACCGTTCCTAAAGGAAAAAAGCTTTATATTCTAGAATCAATTGAAATTTCTAAGCATAACAGAAACCCTAATATTAAATGACCAAATAGACCTGTGGAATTTCCAGCTATTCACAGTCCTTTATAACGATCAATAACCTTCCTTTGTTAAATAGTTCCTAAACACCGGTCGTAGATCTATAGAAATTCTAAAAATAACCCTACAGTGTTGACACATTGCAAGACGGCAAAGGACGCTTGGTAATCGTCGGGCTCAAAGTATAATATACCATTAAATAATATACTGAAGTTGAACCAACTGCCCCTGTCGGTCGATCCGTTGTACTAATAATATACTCATAATATATAAAAGTGCAGGGTTTACTATTTTCCTGGCGTCCGAAACAAAATTTTAGATTTCAAATGTCTGAAGTACTATATGCACGTGGGTATAGTTTCTATGGCAATACAACAGAGCGTCCGTATACGGACGCTCTGTTGGAACCGGACGCTTGGAAGATAGCAAATCGTTAATGTACGGACGCTTGGAGTGTAGTAGGATAAATATCTATATATATATATATATATATATATATATATATATATATATATATATATATATATATATATATATATATATATATATATATATAAATAGTATACTGTGAATTTTTAACCATGCTTACCTTCATACTTGGAAAGACTATGCCCACCAAAAAGTTGGCCATCCAGTTGACTAGAACAGCGATGGACATAGCGGCGGGACGAGGTCCTTGTGAAAAAAGTTCAGCAGTGATCATCCAGGGAATCGAACCCGGTCCCACGGCGAAGAAGTTGACGAAGAGCAACGTTGACACCACGGACAAGTAGGACATCCAGTCGATCATTTCCTGCACATAGCCAAAAAACTCCTATCAGGGGGTAGAATACGGTTCTTTCCCAACGAGGGAGGAGGGACTATTGTGTGTTTCGGGTGAGTTATAGTGTGAGGAAAAAATTAAATGTAACTTTTGGTATTCGCGATCTCAAGCGACGCCGACGCGACGGTGGGGCCTCTCACAGCGAATTGAAGAAATTGGGTGAGTTTGACGTTTCGACTATAGTTTTTGCCTTCTATTTTAAAGTGTTTTGTACGATTCTCGTAGTGTTTGAATATGTTATGAACAAGGATAAAAGCAAACGGTACCACCACATCGTTTTCACTATTTTCCTAAAAGTAATATGTCGAAGACGTGGTGTAACGTAGTTTGCATTGGAAACCCGGTTCCAAATATATGAAGGTCTGCAATAAACATTTTTAAGACTAGGATTTTTAACCGCAATCTCGTAAAATCGATGCGACCATCTATAGTCGTTTCGAATATTTTGTGACAAAATGATAAGTTACATTTACTTTTGTTTTGTTGTTAAGCATGCAATATGTGACTGGTGGTATTTTTTGACACTTGAAACATGGATAACGTTGCTGGTCATTTTTGACTTTGGTGTAGCTTTTTATTTAATAATTATAGCATTCTAACAAAAAGATGAATTATTTTTTCTCTTCCAAGTAAGTAATTAAAATATTTCGTTTGTAATATGGGTTACTTTTATTACAATGTCATTGTTTTTTAAGAGAAATGCTCCGAAATGTGTCATATGACTAATTTTAGAAGGAAAGGAAGTGTGGAAAGTTTCCATTTATAAGCAAATAATCGGTAGGACACCTTATTTTCTCTTTGCTGTTAAGCTTCAGAAACAAGAGTTTCCATTTATAAGCAAATAGGTAGGACACCTTATTTTCTCTTTGCTGTTAAGCTTCAGAAACAAGAGACGTAGTACTCGAATATTGCACCCATGATTTCGTGTGTTGCCAATTGAGTGTTCGACAAGGTTGCCAGTAGAATTTTTAAATCAGTGTTTCAGTGAAATCTTTTAAATAAAATACTCAATCAATCTTTTAAATAAAATACCTATCTTGTATTATTATGATGACATATAACTTGTTTTCTTTCAAGCAGAAACAAGGTAAGCTGCTAAAAGGTTTGGTTTGTACATAAATTCCGGCAGCAACTTTCCTTTATACCTACATATTACGTGAAAAAAAGTTGATATACAAGGGATCAGCCTTACACGAAAGTTCTGCAATAAATATAACTTTTTTTCTTGGCAATAGTAGTAATAGATCAATTGTAGCTATCAACATGTATTTAGCGAATTTTTATTTTATTATACAGATAAAATTATGTTGATGTAAAACTAACCTTACAGTGTCTTTCCTAAATAAGTTGCGTGTTATATTGTAGGTACTTAAAGTGTTAATATACTTATTAATTTTAGGTTTCTTGTTGAATTGAGGGAAGGATCACAACAGGCAAACAAGTATATTGCATCAGGGATAGATTTTATTGTTTTTATCAAAACAGAAAGAATCGACTTAAGAATCATGGGAATGTAGTTTTATTTCATATCTTTATAAGTTTCTCAGTGGCATATTTTACAGAGTCTAAGTGTTAAGTGTTTGGGTTTCAGTTCTAGTGCATTAACGTCACGTCTAGGTTTTACAGCTTTCAAAACTTAAAAAATTATTGTCAATATTCTTTTGACAAAACTTCCAATAACAGTTTCATAGAAGAATATCAGACTGTTTGAGAACAAACTTGAAAAATAGTGTATTGTATTATAAAAATCTGAAATCATTTTTTATTTTTCATGTCATATGAGAAGTCCAATAGCACAGACTACCCAATCGGAGACTAACTTATTTGGTTTGACATTATCAGGACTTTTTCTTAGGTATACTCAGTTTACATTGTCTTATTCTTTCTGTATGCCTTAAATTAATTTTGAGAAAATCGTGTTCTTGGTTTATGTTACATAATATATAAAATGATCAGAATACACATAATGTATATTGTTTAATTTTGATTTCTTTAAATTTTATGTTGTTTTAAAATTTAGGTATAGGTGAGTGTCTATAAAGTGTTGCACCATTTTAAGCTATTTATAAAATGTTTATATTTGTATTTCTTTTTGATAATAAAGTTACCGATCTCAACATCGTCAAGTTTGATTTCCCTTTTCATATTAATATTAGACGTGATATTTTAAAGTGGATTTAAAACTGAAGAATTTATTTGGCTTTAAACCTATTTGGTTTTGATTCCAAATAAATTTTTAAGTTTTATTTGCTACTTTAAAATATTTGAAATAATCAAAAATATTACGTTTTAAATTGCGCCTGCTCCACCTTTAGTTCAATCGCCAGACATGGCCAGACCATTTGGCGCTGTAATTTGACGTTTGATTGACATTTCATATGACGTTCGACTCGATCTGTGCTGCGACAAATAACAACGCTAGTTGGTATTCTTCCTGCATTAGTATTCGTTTGTTGTTATTGGTTTATGTTACATAATATATAAAATGATCAGAATACACATAATGTATATTGTTTAATTTTGATTTCTTTAAATTTTATGTTGTTTTAAAATTTAGGTATAGGTGAGTGTCTATAAAGTGTTGCACCATTTTAAGCTATTTATAAAATGTTTATATTTGTATTTCTTTTTGATAATAAAGTTACCGATCTCAACATCGTCAAGTTTGATTTCCCTTTTCATATTAATATTAGACGTGATATTTTAAAGTGGATTTAAAACTGAAGAATTTATTTGGCTTTAAACCTATTTGGTTTTGATTCCAAATAAATTTTTAAGTTTTATTTGCTACTTTAAAATATTTGAAATAATCAAAAATATTACGTTTTAAATTGCGCCTGCTCCACCTTTAGTTCAATCGCCAGACATGGCCAGACCATTTGGCGCTGTAATTTGACGTTTGATTGACATTTCATATGACGTTCGACTCGATCTGTGCTGCGACAAATAACAACGCTAGTTGGTATTCTTCCTGCATTAGTATTCGTTTGTTGTTATTGACCCCGCTTACAGGCAACGCCACGCGTTACTCGAGAAACCGGTCAATATTTTAAGTGTATCAATGAATTTTTCGGCGTGTTCTTTAGCAATGGAGGGATCATCTTGTGTGCGTGTGGACAATAATTTAGACTTTGTTTGTGTCGTATGTAGTTTATTAAAAAAAAGGATTTCCTAGTCGAAACTTTCAAGAAAAAAGTGACATTATTAATGATTCCTACTAATTATTTAGAGACGAAAGTGAAAGAACCGGTAAAAAAATTCACGATACATTTTCACGTGGGGTCTTATGAAAAATATGAATAGTTAACAGTGTGCAAAATATTATAAAAATTATTCTGCTGGCACCGTTTATTTTTGAATATACATAAGTGAGAACGACAAGTTGCAATAAGAGTAATGGGTCTCAGAGTGGTTAACCAATGTTTTTTTAATTATTTTTATCGAATCGCTTGCCTTTTTATAATTGTCACCGCACACCACTGTCCTTACCTATTTTTTGAAAAGGTAAGCCTGAACGAATATTTTGTTTAATAATTTATAAACTGACCAAGAAGAGCAAATAAAGATAAAGTTTCTAAATGAACCGAATAATAAAGGGTGATTCATTTAGACCTTTTTTTTAAATTCTAAATAAAACACACAAAACGGAATTGGTTGGCGGAATCTTTATTATGACCTGAAAGAACAACCTTTGACATTTATTTTTTGAAAATAATTTCATTTAAATGCTGGCCGCGACTACGCCGTACGTGGTCCATTCGGAAGGTCCAATTTTCGATCACTGTTTCTAGTATTGCGACCGGTATCTGCCCAATTGCGCGAGTAATGTTGGTTTCTAACTCCTGAATCGTAGCTGGCTTATCGACGAAGACTTTTGATTTAACATAACCCCAAAAAAAAAGTCCAAGGGTGTGATATCACATGATCTAGGCGGCCAGTTGACAGATCCAAAACGCGAAATTATCTGCTCACCAAAATGATTTCTCAGTAAAGCTATTGTTTCGCGCGCTGTGTGTGCCGTAGCTCCGTCTTGCTGAAACCAAATGTCGCCGACATCACGGGCTACAATTTCAGGCAACAACAGGCACACACAGCGCGCCAAACAATAGCTTGATTGAGAAATCATTTGGTGAGCAGCTAATTTCGCGTTTTGGACCTGTCAACCGGCCGCCTAGATCGTGTGATATCACACCCTTGGACTTTTTTCTTTGGGGTTATGTTCAATCAAAAGTCTTCGTCGATAAGCCAGCTATGATTCAGGACTTAGAAGCCAACATTACTCGCGTAATTGGGCAGATACCGGTGGCAATGCTAGAAACAGTGATCGAAAATTGGACCTTCCGAATGGACCACGTACGGCGTAGTCGCGGCCAGCATTTAAATGAAATGATTTTCAAAAAATAAATGTCAAAGATTGTTCTTTCAGGTCATAATAAAGATTCTGCCATCCAATTCCATTTTATGTGTTTTATTTAGAATTAAAAAAAAAGGTCTAAATGAATCACCCTTTATCAATAAGTAGGAGTTGTTATCAAGCCAAGTCAAAGGCGTCCATAAAATAGTTTATATTGGTGAAAGGAAGCTTTATCACCGAATATCTACTTTTTACTTAGCATTGGACCAAGAATCACACCCTAACCTATTTAGAAAAGCCCTATATATGTCTTATACAGGGTGAATTAAATTTTACTTGATCGGATGTTTATATACAATTGAATGGTGCATGTTATAATCTCCCCAAGGCTTTTGATTCAATTAATGCTTCCAACAATATATTTAAAGGAGTATAGATAAAACTTTTATTTCTTTAATTTAGGTCTGCAGGTCAGTAGTTTATGAAGCTGCTCAGTAAAGGTAATTAGTCAGTCAGTGCGCTGTTGATTAATCTATAATTAATAAATGCTGTTTATCAGACACTTAACGATAAATATTTTATTCTATAATATCCATATTTCAAGTAAAAACAAGTGATTTAAATGTATCCATATGCGTGCGGTAAGTGGACAGATGACTAGCGTAGGATATGTACAGCGTCTCTCCTCCACCTTGTCAAGAAAGTCAAGCACACAGACAGGGTGAAGCTAACAAGCTGATGAGTATGTAAGCGAGCAAAAAATATGTGATTATGAAAATCATTGTCTATACAAAAAGGTTGGTAACTTAATAATAAACCTACTGTACCTATGATGACGCTAACTATTAAGCACATTGCAGTGTATGCAAATAAAAGTAAAAAACAAAATATTTATTTTAACTTAAGCCTATCTATACAATTTTGAACAACTTTAAAGATTTTGACTAACCATAGTCAAAATCATTCGGAAGTTATAATGGTTTAAAATGGACCAAAATGTTATTTTTCGCCTATATTTCTTTTTTTCTCAAAAACTTGATGTGTTAGGGAAATTCTAGAGCGAGATTCGTAATTAGTGATCAAAAATGTACTGGAAATAATTTAGAATTTAGACAGTCTTAGGGAAAATCGTGTCGAACAGCGTTATTATATGAAAGAAAACAAATACTGTCTTTTTAACCCAAACTGAATTGGGAAATAATTTTCCGTTAACACGACATAATCTATTTTCGATATTCCCTTTTTTAATTTATTTTATTGCCTGCTTATCGGAAAAGATTCAAATTAAATAAATCTAAGTATTTTTTTATAAGACGAACTTTTTTTGTATACAAGTACAATCTACCTATAAATTTTAAATATCTTTCTGAAACACTGTTCTAAAATACATAGTCACTCACAAAAGTCTTCATACACCCTTAAAATTTGTAGCATATAAAAAGATAAACCTAACCTAACCTATTGCAGTAGTTAGTGCCTTTAAGTGCTGTTAAGAAAATATCGATTGAAATAGAAATAAAAATCAGTAACAATACACTTTAATTCCTGAATTGATAAATGTAAAATTTGGTAATACATTATTCATATCTCTCTTTTCGTATTGTTTAGAAAAAATGCATATTGATAATATCTAAAAAAATAATTGATGAGGGCTAAAGGCATTTACTACAGCAATATTTACTAGTAGTTACAATTATATGGGCGCCTGCAGGGGAGGGCCAGGGGGCCGTGGCATCCCCCCCTGAATTTGTGATACTTCATACTTTTTATTAGTGTATTTGGATAAATTACTATAAATCATATCTTTAAAAACATTTTTTTTTATTTTGCCACCCCTAAGAAAAAAGTCTGCGGTCGCTCATGGTTACAAATCTATAACCGCAGAAGTAGAGTTCATTTTTCTTTAAAATATTAATAAACCTTTTTTGTATTAAAGTAATAAAACTGCTTATAAAACACTTAATCTAATATCCTAATTTACAATAAATGTTGAGTTTTTTGAGTCGCATTTGTGTATTATTTACAAAATGAGTTTTTAAACAATTTTAGTTAGTCGTAGTCTGGCCAAATATGTCGAGGGAGAAAAAATTTAACGCGCGAATGCTCGCGTAACTTCTTATGGCGCGAATTCTCCAGGGTTAAGACTCTTTAGGAATAATAATAGTTTATATTAAAAAATATCATTATTCTTAAAAAGCATGACAAATTCGAATTTAATACGATATGGGTCTAAGTAGCTTATTAGGCACTATTTCGTCCTAGGAGATTAATAATAATAATAATAATTGTAAATTTTCTAATTTATTATATTGAGTAATATATACATAACTTTTTACAATATTATAAGTAATGTCTTGCTGTTAAAATATCCATACAACAATTACTTAGAGGTGGGCAGAAATAATTTACCAAAAAAAACGACCGCCCCAACTTTATAGTGAATATCTGTCTCTTATTTACCCACAGAAGGATAATTTGTTTTGCATATAAAGGTTTGTTTAAAATAATGTAACAATGTTATAGTATCGTACCATTGAAATTATAAAAAGTTTTTATTTTACACTTGCGAGACAAATGGCATAAGCAAAGGCAACTGTCAAAGTGGCGCTAGCATAGCTTGTTTCCAACTTTTACGTTACGAGCATTTAGAAGACATTCATAACAAATGGTCCAGTGACTACCTACAAATTGTTTAACAATAGATCACGTGACTAACGCATTTGACTACCACGATCTGAAACGAACTGAACAATCAGCCCGTTCAGTTTTTCAATTTGGCCTTGTATTGATAATAAACCTGACTTTTTCTGAAAATGGGAAAATGACACGTTGTTGTGTGCCACAATGCAATGAAATAGGAGTCCACAAACTTGTAGACTACGTTAAGGATGAAAAAACAAAAAGTCGATAAAAGCTACATGAAGGAAAAATTTATATCAACGAACAGTTCTAGGTCATTTTACCGAAGTTGATTATAGAAAATAAGTAATGGCAGAGGTATGTATAGTTTTTTTTTCATCAAACTGCGCATAGTTAATAGCATTATTAAAATTCTTTGTATATGTTTGCAATCTTTTCTGTTCCCAATTCCCACGGAAACTAGACCCGCGTCTATTTAGTTTACCTTTGAGTTCACTTACGTTCCATGTAGAATACATAACCACAAAATTTTAACAGAATAATGATGAATGCAAACTGGTTTAAAGATAAGAAAAAATTAAGTTTAATCGAATAATACAACAGCTAGAAACAAGCTATGCTGGCGCCATCTGTTTTAGTTTGCAGTTGTCGTCCTCATGTGTATATTTTTTTACTTATTTCTTTGTGGTTATAGTAAAGCTACAATAACTGTAGTAACACACTTGAGCAAACAATTAAATAGTTTTTAGCTAATGAAAATGCGCAGGGCATTGCAAAACTCCACCGATAAAATTTAGCAGGCGATTTTTTTGCCAAAAATAAGAAAATTTATATTAAGACAACTCCGGAAATTCTTTGTTTCGAGATCCAGGTTGATAATTTTTTATCAGTTCTCTTATTTACTTTACACTTATTAAAGGCTGGTCATTCCCATTTGGCACATGCAACGCTTTCTGAAGAACCTATGTCATATGTAACTTTATAAAAATAATAATTTAGAGATTGATATTTTTAGGGAATCACGATCCAGTAGATCACATATGATTCAATGAGATTACAAAGCCATTAGACCATACTAAAAATTTAGCCTGACTTTAGGTCGCATTTTGCCAAATATTATCCAAACACAATACAGTATATTAAAAAATCCAAACTACCAAAAACTTAAAGAATGAAACAGGAATGTTGTTCTTTTACAAAAGGATAGTCAGTGTTGTCGCAAAAATAGGGATTAAAAGAAACGTGATCTCTAAGAAAACACCCCTCTGTAGGTTATTTTAAATGGTAATAATGATATTCCATAGATACTTCAAAAATTATTGTATGTGCGGAATTTGAATCTTCCTTCTTTTTTAAAAAATATGTAAAATAAATAAGAAAAATCTATATAAAATCAAATTTTTATCACCCTCTATCTAGGAAACGAAAAGCTTTCGAACCTATTTAAATCGGGAACTTTTTCTTATTTTAGGCCGAAGAATCACCTGTAAAACTTTGTCGGTAGACCTTTGAAATATCTGTATATCATAGTACACAATATTGTTGTGAGACAAATAAACTGTATATCATAATTCAAACTATTGTAACGACAAATGATAATTTGTGTGTCATAGCACATTATATTAGGTAATTACAAAATATCAATCGAATTCTTCATAAAGTTAAGTCGTTGCTTCCTCATTTTCCAAAACCGTAACAATCCTGAAACCAACACTCGGGTTCAATTAACACAAAATAACCATAATCTAATTTTGATTATATTTTAAACATTTTAAAGTTTCAAATACATACCGACTGTGTTATATACTATCAAACCCAATCAAACCCAAAAGACCAAATAGAGTCAAATAAGCTATTTAAACCTGTATCGTTTTAAATTAGTATTTTTAGGAAAAATAATATTAAATATTATTAGTAATCATTCGCTGACCTACAAATTTCAACTTTGTTTTTGTATATTTCACATCTTCAGGACTCGAAAAATTTATTGATATAGATGATTGACCTGCATTGCCTTTTAGTTTTTTAACATACAAAAACGAAAAATAAATAATTATACACAGTAAAACCAATCCCACAAAAGTAAACATACAGATACAATAACACGCAAAAGAGCTTGTAAAAAGATCTTTGTATTAAAATTAATACTTTAATTGCATCAAACAGAACAAGGAGTAAATATCCGTATTTTACACATTTCGAAAGTGTCACCAGAAAAAAAATTTAAATGGAAATTCGTAATTTTGTATGACAAAAAAGACGGTAAATCCTATACTATCATAGCAAAAATCGTTGGTTACTGTCACGCAACAATACAGCCAGTTATATAAAATTTTAATATATTATGTGGTAACGTCTTTAGTAGGCCCATGTCTGGTTGGCCAAAAATATTGACTGAACGAGACGTTTGAACAATCTTAAAAAACATTAAGTGGAATCCCAAAACTAGTGCTCCCGTTCGTGTTGAAAACGTAACAGGTAAAAATGTAAGTGCCGAAACTGTGAGAAGAATTTTGAGGTCCAATGGACTGCATGACAGGGTTCCAAGAAAAAAGCCATATATCCATAAAAATGGACAAAAACTACTTGACTTTGCCAAATAACACATTGATTAGGATGTTGATTTTTGGAAAACTGTCCTATTTACTGATGAAAGTAAATATAACATATTTGGACCAGACGGTAAGGGAAAAATATGGCGGAAGGTTATTGAAGAATTAAAACTCTAAAATTTAGTACCCACCGTAAAGCATGGAGGCGGGAACGTTATGGTTTGGGGCTGCGTGGCGGCGGCTGGGGTGGGCAATCTAGTTTTTATTGAGAGTGTAATGGACCACCGGCAGTACCTGAATATTTTGCATGAAAATCTATTGAAAATCAGTTAGACGTTTATGATTAGAACCACAATGGATATTCCAACAAGACAATGAGCCCAAACACACTGCGACACTTGTTAAGCAATGGATCTTATATAATGTACCGAAACAACTACATTCATCTCCCCAGTCGCCGGATCTAAACTCTATAGAACCCCTGCGGGGTGAGTTAGGGCGGAGAGTACGAAAATATGATATTAGCAATAAAGACACTAAAACAAGCTTTGCAGTTAGCTTGGGCTGAAATTACCCCAAGTATAACAGAGTCTTTAGTTTTGTCTATGCCTATGCCTGACTTCAAGCGGTCATAGATTTAGAAGGTGGCCCAACAAAATATTAAAAAGTTAGTTTTTAAAATATTATTTATATTTTTTATTTGTATGTTTATTTTTGTGAGATGGTATTTAACATTTGGTTAGTTCTTTTTGCACTAAATATTTTTATAGAGTTTGATTTTCTTTGTTAATTTTCCACTTGTGGTATTTATGATATTCTGTAAAAATGAAATTCCTAAAAGAAAAGCTGGCTTTATAATACTACAAATTTTAAGGGTGTATATAGACTTTTGTGACCGACTATACATTTTTTTAAAAAATACCTATTTCCCCATATCGTCTTTATAAAAGGCTTTAAAACATATAGATAGAATAAAAAAAATTCTGTATAATCAACTTATTGTTAAGAAATAATACCAATATAAAAAAAAATTAAACTGAGACCAAGTCTGTAACTTATTGGCATTGCTTTGGAAATATCAGTACGGAAAGTATAATCTTATGTGGTCAATAACATTATACATCGAATTTCTAATTCCTTCATGAATTTTCTTATTGAACTGGCACTTATACTGTGAATTTAATGTGCCATCATTTTTTCCACGGGTGTACGTTGTACCCTTGTTATCAGTCTTACACTAGAATGTCCTTAGTGACTGATTATGGGAAATCCTTCTAACTTCATAACATTAGCCAGTTTGAAACTAAGTTTGCACAAGTTAATAAACCTCTCAACTTTTGAAATGGATGGTTATTGCTTCGATAAATTTCAAATAGCAAATTATTTGTTTAATTCTGTTCTGATTAAGAAAATAATTTTTTTAGATGAAAATCCTGTATGTCTACTTTCTATTATTCTATTTCTGCTCACCTGAATGCCTAAATTGTGTAGAATAGCACTAAAGAAGAATAGAAGGTCAACCGTAAGACCTGTTTTCCGGTAATTTTCCTGGTTACCTCTCTCGTGGTTTTCGGAGAGTAACAGTTCTTAGCTTTTCATGATTTTTTCTGTATTTATTAAAAATTTAAGATTTTTTATTAGATGAGATCATGTTCGAAAGCGATGCTAAGAAGATTGAACGTTTGTTTGTTCTCTAGGTCTTGACCGATCATGTGGATGGGGTAAGTGTTGTCTGATTTTTTGCATGACAGGGAGCAAGACTGGGTTTTGGAGGCGTTGAACTACTGAACAAGGTTTTTGGCACCCTAGTCTAAGATTAATTGAAGATTGGTGCATAAATCTGCGTCTATTATCCAGCTCTTGATTCGAGACTTGTCTAGAAAACTGAATGATGGAGGAAAGAGTACCATCGTAATCGTAGCTGTGGATGGGATTCGAAGTTCGGGAGAGCAGGTCATTAGTGTGAAGAAGAAATAGGGATGGGGCCAGGACTGAACCTTGGGGTACGCCAGTATTAATAGGATGGAAGTTAGATGAGTGACCGTTAACCACGTTAGAGAGAAGGCTAGCATTCCAGGTACATATTTTGAGAGGAAGACCGTAAGAAGGTAGTTTGTTGAGAAGTGCGGCATGCCATACTTGGTCAAAGGCTTTGGAAATATCAAGAGTAACAATCTGGGATTCTCCATGAAATTCGAGAGACGAAATCTGTACTGTCTGTCATGGATGATTTTGTGTTTTTTTAGATATTTTAGAATTTTCAAGTTAAAAACCTTTTCCCTAACATTCCTGGCAACAGAAGTAAGAGAAATAGGGATATAATTGGATGGAAGGGTTGGGTGTTTTAAACCGTTTTCGAAATATCACCTTGTAACACTTTAAAAGACTTACCCTGTACAAACAAAAATTAAAATATCAAAGGAAGCTGAGACTGGGTGCACATGTCACCTTTTACCATGTATCCCTCTTCAGTTCAATTCTGCATATTTCAAGTAAACAGAAATAGAAGGCAGACATAAAGTTTGATCTCTTTTTCTCTAAAAAGTGTCAAAATGAAAATATAGCAACATTACCTTTTCCTTGTCAATTAATTACGTTGGCAACATTTGTATGTCAAATATTTGGCAAGAAATGCAAGTTTATACAACTAAACATCCCTACTTACTAAATAATAATCCTGAGAACTACTTCAAAGAATGAAATAATCTAGTATTTGAGGATAAAACGAAATTATCGGCACTTACCATTAAAAATTAGTAAATATCGGTAATTTCGATTTTGTAGAACTTTAAAATACTTTAAAAGGACACTCCGTGTGTTTGCTTGGGTGCCATCATTTTTAAAAATTCATTTGTATAGGCGTATATGCAACTCAAGCGGTAAACTGCACCCACAAGAACATAAACCACTTCCCCAAACATCTGTTTACCCGCACCAGTTTTAGTATAAAAAGTAAAACTCCTGCAAATATACCAACACACCTTGATCAAAAACGAGATGGTTATAAATATCGAAAAGATGAACATTCCTCCTAAACCATAAAGGAGCAATGTCCGCCTGCCCGTCCTGTCCATCAGAGGTATAGATATTAAAGTCATTATCACCATGATACAACCTATTCCTATGGTGGCGAACTTCGCGCTCTCGGGACTTAGTCCTGAGCTTTCAAAGAGGTCCGTTGAGTAATAAAATACCTTAAAGAAAAATAAGAATTAAAGATATATAACATAATATATGTATAATCAATGATTGGTATAATATAATACACCCTTGTGTCTTAAATCAATATAGCTATCATGATAAACATATTTACTATATCGTTATGTCATATAAATACAAATCATTATATACATCTTCCACTTTCCATCTTGGTATGTCATAGTACAGACTTTAATAATGTAAGATCAAAAAAAGTCCTCAAAGTATGCTGTAGAATCAATAGCACATCTCTTGAATTATTACTCTCGAAAGGGGTGAATGAAAAATAAAACTGTCAAGTTTTGAAGTTTTTATTTTTAAGAAAATTACATTACTGTCATTGTCATTGCATAATACAGAATTAACCCAACCCAACCTGAACAAATAACCTAAAAATTATAAATTTAAACTAAATGAGAGACGTGTCCACCTTCTACTTCCAAACATATTCTCATTCTTCTTTTTATAGCATCAAAAACATTGGTGAGCACTTGGGGGAGTTGTTAAACTCCTGAAGTTTATTTGTAATACTAACCCGTAGGTTTTCTAAATTTTCACAAGGGGTTTTGAAAACCGAGTTTTTAATGTGTGGTCATAAAAAATCGCACGGAGTGAGATCGCAGGACCGTGACGGCCACCTAACTGACGTAATATTACGACGAATGATTCGGTCTTCGAAAAATTATTTCAAAAAATTTAAATTATCAAGAGTTACGTGAATAGACTTGTCGCATGTCTTCGTCGTCTAATGCTTTACAAATTTTTTAAAAATTTCATTGCAGTATCGCGCCGAATTGAGAGTTCTTTAAAAAAATCGGTCCAATTAACCTTCTTTTCGATATGACCGTCCACACGCCAACTTTCTGTGAATGCAGAGGCGTCTCTATAAAGAAATGTGGATTTTCAGAACTCCACATTCTCATTTGTTGAGAATTTATATAACCAGAGGAAAAAAACCATGCCTCGTCAGAAAAAAAGTTATTTTCAAATAAGTTTTCATTATTTTGCAAACTACCCATAAACACCTCTAAAAATTGCATTCGCTGCGGCTTGTCGTTTATAACAATTCTTGGACAGAGCTTAGACGATAAGCGTGCGTATGCAGATCACATTTCAGGATTATATTGCAGGTTCCGTAGGATATATTTACTTGCTGACTTAAACGCCAAATAGGGGTTTGTGGGTGTTCATTAACAATTTGCCTCAATTCTTCTACTTTTTGTGCTGTGCGAACTTTGGGTTTTGGTGCCTTCCTTTCTATTCACACCTGTTTCTCTAAGAAAAGCCACCGATCTAGTCAAAACTTGGCGAACCTGGTCGGAATCCATGGCTGTGTGTGGAAACTCTGTTTGAAAATCCTGAATGGCGTCCCGTGGTGAATAAACCCACTGGCCATCAAGCATTCTACCATTCCTAGAGTAACTTTCGATCATAAAAGTTTTTGTTCTGCCGTGATTACCGTATTTAATTTTGTTAAAAATGAAAACTTCAGAACTTAACAGTTCTATTTTTCATTCACCTATAAATTTTACCTATGTTACCTTTCAAGAAATTCAAGACATGCGGCGTACTGTGAGGACTTTTTTTTGATCTTACGTTATATGCTATAGTTCCCTGTTATGTTTTCGGCTATTATCGGTACTTACCGCGTTTATTCCTGACAATTGCTGGGAAAGTTGCATGACTATGCCGATGATGAGCGGTGCTCGGAGCGTCGGTGAGCAAATTAATTCGATCATGCTAATCGACGCCTCGGCCTGCTGTGCCCGCTCTTCAGCCCGCATTTCTTCGATGTCCTCTTCTACCTATAAGCCAGTTTTATTACTTCAAGTCAATATTCTAAAATTTGAAGCAGTATTCATCGCCCACTGCTAAAGCGTGTCCCAATAGGTACTTCGGGATTTGAATTTGGCCCCATTTTCCAACAACTTAACCAATAAATATATTATATATACAGGGTGTCTAAAATAGGTGATACCACTATTGCTATCTCCGAAACGGTAAATGATACGAGATCAGTTAAATTAGAGAAAATGGGCCATTTTTAGTCCCTATTCATATTCCGGTTACGAAGTTGCCACATTATCTATAGTTCCTTATCTACAGGGGATTTTTTAAAAATAGTCAAAAATTTAATTCGTAAATATCTCTAAAACCATTATAGCTAGAAAAAAATTGTTTTAACAAAAATCACACGATTTTTTACCTTCTATAAAATAACGTTATTGTTTTGTTTATACCATTTGTTTTTATTGAGTTACTGATACTAACTTGTTTTTTTCAAATACGGAGCTGGACTTTTTGCTCCATTTTTTGAAATAATGCTTTATCCCCTTTACAACTGTGTATAGCTTTTCCATATTTTCCGACGTTTTGATCAAGAATAGCAACATCATCAGGATTTTCTAACAATACGGACCTGGGATCTTCCATGTTATGGCAATATTCACAACCTATCGCTATGGCTTGCGGTTTTGGTGGTTGTGAAACGGCGCATTTACTTAAAAAAAAGGTCCGTACTGGTAGAATATCCTGATGATGCTATTCTTCACCAAAACGTCGAAAAACATAATCAATTGATACACAGATGTAAAGGGTATGAAGTATTCTTTCAAAAAAAGCCCAGGTACGTATTTGAAAAAATTAAAAAAACAAGTAAGTATCAGAAACTCAATAAAAACAAATGGTATAAAGAAAACAATAACGTTACTTTAAAGAAGGTAGAAAATTGTGTGATTTTTGTTCAAACATTTTTTTACTAACTATAATAGTTTTCGAGATATTTAAGAATTAAATTTTTGACTATCACATATACATATATATATATATATATATATATATATATATATATATATATATATATATATATATATATATATATATATATATATATATATATATATATAGATATATATATATATATATATATATATATATATATATATATATATATATATATATATATATATATATACAGGGTGTCCGGGAAAATGTGGGAAATCTCCCGGATACTACTGAAAAGAATACTACAAGTTCATATAAACTTTTTTCGTATAGGCCGCCTCTTCGGAGAAATGGGCTCCCAAAGAGCTCCAATGAAATCAAGTTTTTTACACATAATTATTGAACCACCAGGTATATTCCAATTTTTTTTTAATATGATGTATAACAGGTTAGACCCTTCAAACTACTATCCAAGAAAGTGTTGTGAAGTACTCACAGCTGCAGGGACGGACTAGCTGTGACACTCATGACCCCATTTCTTTTACGCCCTGTATGATAAGAACTTTGGACGACATTTTTTAAATACTTTTAACTATTGACTAAAAATTAAGTACTCTTCATTCATGTCGTTAATCCTAACCGTTTTCGAAAAAAAAACGTCATTTTATTTACACTGTTAGTCCCCTAACTTCTGTCGGGTTGAATATGAAAAAGAGGAATTATTCCCTGTCGCAAACATAGCAATAACACGTTAAACTTTAACTGCTTAGTTAAAAACTTCGTAAGAGGGTTCAACATGGGCTCCGTGAAGTCTTATAAACTCGCGGGCACGACGAATTGGTTACTGTTGTACCCGCCACAATAACCCAGCATTGTTCCTTATTTGATCACAATGAAAGGTGATTCTCCGTAGAAATTCCTCCCTACTATCGATCGGAGTAGAATACACCAAGGTTTTGAGGTGTCCCACAGGTAAAAATCCAACGGCGTTAGGTCGAGAGATCGAGGAGTCCAGGCAATAGGTGCTCCCCTACCTATCCAACGGTTTGGATAGACGGTATTCAGGTGCTCCCGCACAGCAACGCTGAAATGAGGTGGTGCTCCATCGTGCATGTAGTACATGTTTCGGCGGATTTCAAGTGGTAAGTGATCTACTAAATCGTGAAAAGCATTCCTGAGGAATTCCAAATAAAGTTGTCCATTCAGTCGTATACCGGCAATACGAATGGCCCAATCAAAAAATTGCCAATGATTCCTGCCCAGACATTAATTGATTGGAACTGATGATGATGCGAAACAATAGTTGCATGAGGATTTTCATCAGCCCATACATGTGAGTTGTGTAAATTCATGATACCATGTTTGGCAAACCCTGCTTCGTCCGTTAAGAGAATAGTGCTAATGAAGTTTACATTATGTCGTTGCTGATTCAATAGCCAATTTGCAAACTGCATTCTACGGGGGAAATCTTCAGGAATCAGTTCATGCACTTTTTGCAAATGATATGGATATAACAGCTGTTCTTGAAGAACTTCATGTACTATTGTTTTCGACGTATTAAACTGCGCTGATAATTTTCGAATGCTCGTTGAAAGAGTGCCATATACAGTATTTAAAATAGTTTTCTCTAACTGCGGCGTACGTACTGTTCTGCCCTGACCAGCATCAGTACTTCTTTTTCCAAAATTTCCTAAAATTATGAAGAAATTTAATAATATTACCTTAGTAAATGCAATCGCCTACCTCCCTTAGACGTTGGTCAACTCGTTGAAATGATTTCTGATCGGGAAGAGTACGATTAGGATATCTGTCGTGATATAACCTCCTGGCTTCCAAAGCATTGCAAGATGCAAGACCATACATCAGATGCATATCTGCATACTCAATAAACGTGTATTCCATTTCGAATTATTTCACAATTAATTTCACCACGAAATCCAAAAATCAGTAATTTAATATCGAAATAAAGAATCAATGTGTGAGCGATGTGAAAGTTGACAAGTTCTAAAATTCAGGATATTTATTTCTTTCGTACCTAGCAACGTTTGCAACAACAATACCTTGTTTTTGGGGCCGATAAAATAAAACGCACATTTTTTGTGAACCTAGGTCAAACTGCAATTCACAGAATTAGACGTACATATCTGTTATCGAAATACGCCAAATACGTGATGTAAATAACATGACGTTTCTTCGAAAACGGTTAGGATTAACGACATGAATGAAGAGTACTTAATTTTTAGTCAATAGTTAAAGGTATGTAAAAAACGTCGTCCAAAGTTCTTATCATACAGGGCGTAAAGAAATGGGGTCATGAGTGTCACAGCTAGTCCGTCCCTGCAGCCATGAGTACTTCACAACACTTTCTTGGATAGTAATTTGAAGGGTCTAACCTGGTATACATCATATTAAAAAAAAATTGGAATATACCTGGTGGTTCAATAATTATGTGTAAAAACTTGATTTCATTGGAGCTCTTTGGGAGCCCATATCTCCGACGAGGAGGCCTATACGAAAAAAGTTTATATGAACTTGTAATATTCTTTTCACGTGTTTTTTTCATATCCCGGAGATTTCCCACATTTTCCCGGACACCCTGTATATATATATATATATATATATATATATATATATATATATATATATATATATATATATATATATATATATATATATATATATATATATTCTTATAATGCATATTTTTCTTGCAATCACTTGAATATTTATTTTTTACCAATCCATTCGGCTCGACTGGACCAATGTTTGGGATGGTAAAAAGACTCTTCTGGTGGACTGTATATAGGTATTTTATTTTACTTTTAATTAAGTACAAATAGAGCTAATTGATGATTATAAATTATAAATTTTTCTGCTTCTTGTCATTAATTTGACAGTACTGTTACAAACATGTTGCTATGGTTTGTCTAATTTTTTATAACTCCTAGATTGTTACAGGTTTTATTTCTTTTGCGCTTAAACATACCGCCCGCCTTGAAGGTACCTAGTACTTTCAAATATAACTAAATGTGTAAAACATTGCGGTAATTATAAAATAATGATCATTACACAATAATAATATGCAACTGAATAGTGATGTCACAGGCATACAAAGGTGTATGACTAAAATATTTATATAAACTAACAAAAAATGTGACAAAAACTTATTACTATATACTTATCAACAAAAAAAACAGAATTTTCATGCCAATTGTGTTACATATTGACCAAATGTCACTGAATTTGCCCCTTTTATTAACAATTTTAGTCAATGGGCAACGCACATACACGGTTAATTGCACGTGTTATCACACCAGTCTTGACTTGCACCTCCACTACACGCGTAACGCCGTCTTTTCCTGGATGTAAAGCAAGAACTCGCCCTAGCGGCCAATTCATAGGGGGAACATTTTCATTTTTGATTAGAACTAATGTTCCGACCTTTAACAAATTTTTGTAATTTTGTCTCCACTTGACACGAGTCTGCAGCTCCGATAGATACTCTTTCTGCCAACGATGCCAAAAGTGTTGGGACATGGCTTGAAGGTGCTGCCACTTGGTTAAACGGTTTTCAGGAACATCAGTGATATTAATTTCAGGAAGGCGAGTGAGTGGTTTACCAATTAAGAAATGTCCTGGTGTCAGTGCCGATATGTCGTCCGGATCCTGAGTGAGTGGACTAAGCGGCCGCGAATTTAAAATACCCTCAATTTGGGTCAACACGGTGGCGAACTCTTCATACGTTAATCGAGTTTCTCCTACAACGCGCTTGATGTGACTTTTGGCTGATTTGATTCCAGATTCCCAAAGTCCGCCGAAGCTAGGAGAAGACGCCGGTATAAAATGCCACCTAATAAAATCAGCCGACAATTTATTTGTAATTTCTTGCGACTTATTATTTAAAAATTTATATAATTTACCAAGTTCCGTATTAGCTCCTCTATAATTAGTGCCGTTATCAGAGTAGATGTTTGCTGGTTTGCCACGTCTACTTGTAAACCTATGAAGGGCAGCAATAAATGCTTGTGTGGTCAGATCAGACACTAATTCTATATGTATGGCCTTAGTGCTCATACATATAAATAGACACATATAGGCCTTAATAATTTTGGCACCACGGGTCTGTCTGTCCTTTAATAAAAAAGGTCCTCCAAAATCTGTACCAATATTTAGAAATACGCTGTGAGGATTAACTCGTACCTCAGGGAGTTGACCCATTAAATATTGACATTCCTTTGGAGCAACTTTAAAGCATTTAATACAACTTCGAATTATGTTTTTGCAGGCATTTCGACCGGAGATAGGCCAGTACCTTTCACGTATTGAGTATAATAAATTTTGAACGCCACAGTGAAGTAACCGTTCATGCTCCTGTTTGGTCTCTTGTGGTAGTATTTTGAAAATAACGCTCGCAATATTTCTCAGACTCAGACATAGGAGCTACCTTATTGTTGACTTCCTCAATTTCCCAAAATTTAACTATTTTATTATCGACAAATGTATCAGAATTTAAAATATTTACATAACTAACCGATGTCTTAGGAGCGATTAAATTTAAATTTAAGTTACCGCCAATTATGTAACCTAACTCAGTTTCCTGTAATATGGGCATGTTGGGCCCAAGCCGAACCTGATTAGAACCCATTATAGACCAAAATATATTTGATCCAAGCAAAATATCAATTTCTCCCGAGACATTAAATTTTGGATCAGCCATTTGCAAATTAGGAGGAATTTTAAGGATATCTTTAGTAAATGACATAGTTGGTAACCTATCAGTAATAGATGGAAGAACCAAACATCTAATATTGCTTGTAAAATTATTAACCCAAGACTTTATTGTGAGATTTACCCGAGTATTTATATTAGTCAATGTTTGTCCTACACCTTTCACGGCGTGATTTATTTTAGACTGCTGTAAATTTAATTTATTACAAACAGTTTGTGAAATGAAATTGCTCTGGGAACCGCTATCCAATAGAGCACGAGCAGTAATTGTCTTTTTTCCATTTGTTAACTTAATAATTGCAGTAGAAAGTAAACTTGCGAGTTTTCTGATATCCCAGACGATCCCGCACAAAATGCTAATTGATTAGAGCCGGCAACACCGCGCTCCGTCACATGTGAATTCAACGTTACTTTTGGTATTTGGCCACCTTCGGCGCTACCTGTACCGTTGTTGCTTTCCACATGGAACCTGAGACACTCTTGATTTTGGGCTAAAACGTTGTTTGCACCCTCGGTGGGTTCTTTATTTTGATTGTGAAATTTACTGTAAGACTCGGAATGTAAAATTAAATTGTGTGCTTTATTACACTTACCACACTTTGATTTTTGACATTTCCATGACGGGTGCGAATCCCGCAAGCAATTCAAACAAAGTTTAAGCTGTTTTACTGCAGCAATGCGATCGTTTATTGGTAGCTGTAAAAACAAATTACATTTAAAAATACTGTGTGATTGTTTGCAAAAATAACATTTATATTTTATATTGTATAAATTTACATCTGTACCTGAGTAACTATTAGTCATACTTCTAAAATTCTTTAATTTCCTTTGTTTACCTGATTCACTAATTTCACCCCTACCTGAAACTTCCAATTTTTCCAAAACCTCGCACTTTATCTTTAGAAATTTATTTAAATCCTTCATGGTGGGTAATTCACCTTCATATTTAAATGTTTCCCAGTCACGGCGTGTTTTAGTGTCAAATTTACTACACATAATATAAATGATTAGTCTATCCCATGAATCGGTATCTTCTCCCAATGATTTTAAAGCACGTAGATGTTTTGTAATAGTATCATAGAGGTTACGCAAATCAGTGTAAGACTCTTTAACTAAACATTGGTATTCAAAAATTGACCGAATATGATTATAAATTATTAGCTTTTTATTTTCGAACCTATCTACAAGAAACTGCCATGCAATACCATAATTCGAGTCAGAAACTTCAATTGATTTAATGATTTCAAGAACATCCTTGGTTAGAGAAGATCTTAAATAATAAAATTTTTGAATCCCGTTTAGTGACATATTATTGTCTACCAAGGCCGTAAAAGAATCTTTGAATTCCAGCCAATTGCAATATTGGCCGTCAAAAGTTGGCAGCTTAATTGGTGGTAATTTGACCAAAGACTGCAATGAATTGGAGACCCCACTGTGTCGCGAACTGACCACAGAAGCATTATCTTCCAATTTACTATCATTATAACCTTTAATTAAGGCCGTTATTTCGCCGAATATTTTAAAATAGTTATTTTCAAATGCACTTCTCTCAGCCTCGTCAGACTGAAAATCTGAATCAGCAATGCTGTCTTGTTGTTCAATTTTAAATTGAATCACATCAAACTCGTCGCAAACTGGCTGTACTCTTTCTAATCGACTTTGCAAATCATTTATCACGCTATCAGTTAATTGACTTTTATCAAGAGAATCAAAATAATTTCTTAGGCGAGTAACTTTACTCTTAAGAGAACTCCTCTTAGATTTTAAAACCGCGAGTTCAGCCATGTTATTGACACAAATATCAGGTATTTTAAATAATACAAGTAATAATGGAATAAACTCACTCAGAACTATAAACGAGATGAACCAATTGGTGGAACGACAGTCCTTATTGCACTCTGCCTTCCCGTCCTATCGCGTTCTCTGATGCAAGCAACCCAATAATTTCTTCTAATGCATATTTTTCTTGCAATCACTTGAATATTTATTTTTTACCAATCCATTCGGCTCGACTGGACCAATGTTTGGGATGGTAAAAAGACTCTTCTGGTGGACTGTATATAGGTATTTTATTTTACTTTTAATTAAGTACAAATAGAGCTAATTGATGATTATAAATTATAAATTTTTCTGCTTCTTGTCATTAATTTGACAGTACTGTTACAAACATGTTGCTATGGTTTGTCTAATTTTTTATAACTCCTAGATTGTTACAGGTTTTATTTCTTTTGCGCTTAAACAATATATATATATATATATACATCCGGGTCTTCTACAACCTCCGGAAATTTGCATCGATTTAATTCACTTTTGCGACCTGTACCCGATTTCAACGAAAATCGCGGAAATTTCGACTTTGACGTTTAATAGCTCCGAAAGGAAACAGCCTGTATAACCGAATCTTTTACCGAAGCTAGTTGCACTACTCCTCTATCGACCCAAAAAATTCGATTGCTCTACCTCTGACTGTTTCCGACAAAAACAAACCTGTTCGACTTTAGTTTAAGCTTTACATTAACATGTAGATTGACACTTATTTTTGCAGAACTCCTGACGTCATTACTAAGGACAAATGGCTGCTTTTTAAATTGTAATAAATTACACCGAAAAGTAAACATTTTTTGTAGTAAAATAATCCTAGTAATTTTCTTTAAAATAATTTTTTTCGATTTGTATTGACTTCCTTAAACGACTTATGCAATAAAAAAAAATATGTATGTGCATATTCCTTATTGTGTCAATATGTTATTGACAATTTTACAGAATCAATGGTCATCTTTAGAAATAGCCGAGGGTGACATTTTGGAGAAGATTATTTTTAAAACATAACTGTTCCTGTCATGTCTCTACTTTTTGGTAAAATAAAGAAGCATAGGTATTATTTTTCTAAAATTATTGATTTTATTTAAAAAGTAAATTCCGAAGTACCCATTGAAACATCCATTAAAAAAACGGAAACTTACCTGATTACTAGCTCTCAGTCTTCTTAACGCTCTCCTGGCTTCTTCCTCCCATTGTTTTGTTATAAGGAGATACCGAGGACTCTCTGGACAAACGGGAAGAAGAACCAGCTGTGTTAAGGCCGGCACGACCGCCAGGCCCACGAGAAGAGGCCAGCCTTCGGTGTTACCGAGGATTTGTTCAATACCGAGCACTTGTGATAATAATAGTCCTATGGTTACTGCTAATTGATTTACTGTCCCTAAACCGCCGCGTAGATTTAAAGGGGAAATTTCCGATATATACATGGGTACTAACGACGTATTTAGCCCTGAAATAATAAATACAGATATTTAGCTTTGGTTCTGAGATCAGCAAAAACTTTTAAAGAAATAATTTTTCGAAAATTTCTCTTCTGAAAATTGTTATTTCGAAATCTTTAATACTTACCGCAATTGATGCCAATGACGAATCTGCCGCATATGAGCATTTCGTGCGATGAAAATACTTTTGCACACCACATCAGAGACCCGCCAATGATTCCTAAGACGTTGTTAAGAAGTAAACCACCTTTTCTGAAAATAAATCATAGATTTAGAAAGAAGGACAACCATTATTTATATTTTAGGACTAACAGAGATTCTAGAGTTACTCTTAATCTGGCCAACTGTATGGTTGTCCACACATTTTTTGAGATCGGCTATAACCATGGTTTCAGTTATGTCTCATATTTTCAGATTGATAAACTATACTAGAGTAACGCAATTAAAGTATGAATTAAGCAATAAAAAGCCACAAGCGCCGTAACTGACAGAGACTGCAATTATTTCCTTCTCTTTTATCTTTTGCGAAGTGGGTATCAGCGGCGTGTTAAGGATTATTCTTTGTACTTATGATAAAAATAGTAGTGCTGAATAAACTGGCAACGCTGCACTATTTTCGCTTTGGCCAAATCAGAATCGAAATAAAATCCGTCCCATTAACATGCTTAAAAGATGCTTTGCGAGTGCCTCCCCGATGTTGCCAATATGGTAAGATTGTAGTGTGATGACAGTGCATCAGAGGATGAACTGGAATGTTCGCAACTAGATATAGATAGCTAATAGTATTTTTTTATTAAGCTAATAGTGTTTTTTTATTTTGAATTATAAGATACTTATATTTATAAAGTTATGGTGATATTTAAACAAAATTTGTACATTTACATATTTTTCACCTGTGCACTAAACTTTTAACATGCCTGTTAAAGTACACGAAAAAAATATAATGTACTATGTTAAAATAGTCTAGTGTATGTTCCATACACGAAGTTGGCACTATAATAGTAAACCTTTTTATTTCTGATTTCTCAGAAAATTCTATTTTTGATAAAAGTTTCTGCGTGTATAAAATACGTTTCAGGCATTATCAAAAATTAAAGTTAATTATAGCAACCAGATGCGGCCCGTGAGTTTTTACAAGGTGGGTCAAAATTTTGTGGGCAACTAGTGATATCAAAGCAACAAGCAAAATACACTTTTTTAATTAAGGAAGGTTTTTTAATAATGTGCCTAGTTTTGCCAAGAAATTATTGACGTACAAATAAACACCGCAAAAAAACATAAAATAGGTACTGTAGTATATTGAACATTGCTAATCTAGATGTTTGTGACTTTTAGTATTACCTTTCTATGTGTTTTAGTCTAAGATTGTTAGCGCCTTTCCATTTTGATACGTCTGTGTCTCCTCAATAGAGGTCTCGCCTTGTACTAAAAGTATGATTATGCGCAATGTGTTAAGAGTAAATAGGCAATACATGGAAGGATTCTCTCTCTCTCTCTCTCTCTCTCTCTCTCTCTCTCTCTACCATGAAGCCATTTTCGTTAAACATGTGTTTTTAGTGATTTACAAATACATCTATGTTTTTATACTGTTTTCTTAAATTAGGTGCATGCGCAAGTTTCTTGCACTGTTAAAGTCATCGTTAACACAAGTACTGAAGTAAAACCGTTTTCTTTAATAAATAAAATGCGCATTAGGTAATTAGTTTTTCTTTATCGGACCCAAATGTTTTGAAAGAGTATATTTCACGGGGCGGTTCGAGTGTATCGGTCCGGGACGGCAGCGCCGACGGAAACGCGCGCGCCGAAGGCTATATTATTGGTGGGCCGGCCGTCGACAAATTTCGTTTCTTTTTAACTTCCTAAAGCACGTATGTTCATTTCTCTCTTAGTTTTAATGCATTTATATAGTCCATAAACCTATGAGGTCAATTTAAAATACGATCCAGCCCGGAGCAAGCTTGGATGTCTTTCGACGACAATAATCGCAATTATGAAGGTAAGGCACTCTTGAAGATTCTTGTGGTCTCGAAGGCAAAGAATCAAGTTAATAAAGAGTGTTAGTAAATATAAAACTCTTACCAAACCAAACTTGACCAAATAATGAAGTGTAGACTCGCCAGAAAGCTCTGGAAGAACTCGTCAGGAACTGGAATGCGCGACCAATGATTCGTGACCCGCGAGTTATCCCGAGATATCAGTTTCGCCTTTAATGAATCTTACCTCTTAGATAATGCTTGCTATGAACTATAGCCTCTTTTGTTCAGCAAATAAAACACTTGTGTCTCAAAACACTTAAACGCTATTAACAAAAATAAAATAAAAGTTGTCTTTACAAAGGTAAACTTAAAACTAATGAACAATAAAATAATTAATTTGGATTAAATTAAAACGGGAGAAGAGATATGGACAGGCGTTTACTTAAATGAGTATGAAGTAATACATTTCATTAATGGTAATTTAGATAAAATTATAAATCAAAAGAAAAGTTAAACTTCAAAGAAAAATCTAGGCTTCCTTGATAATCCCCACGAATTATATGTCTTACCCAAAAATATTCACTTGACTTTAAAAAAGATTATATGAAATTTGGAAGAAAATGACCAAGAGCACAATTTTCATAAGAGAAACTGATCAAATAGTTAGAACAAAATAGTTAAAACGAACGTATACTATGAACCGCTTTCCAATATATCTCTTTTAGCTTAGTGGTAACCTAATGGTACCGCCTATTTCTTAATTCATCCCCGTAAGAAGTAACCCTTTTTACCCTGTGACCAATGCTAGCTCTCGTTATCCCTCTGAGTCTCATTTTGGGGTATGTTCTTTAAATGTTAAGTGTTAGCTATTTGGCACAAGACGTCACGATTAGTTTCCAATTTTAATGAAATTAATGAAATTACCTAATTGTAATATTTTTGCACTCTCTCTCTCTCTCTCTCTCTCTCTCTCTCTCTCTCTCTCTCTCTCTCTGTCTCTCTCTCCTGTAATAATGTATAAAGGTATGAAAGATCTATATTATTAGCTTAAATAAACTTTCGAAGTGATGAAAAAAACCTAATCACCGTTATTTAAAACTACTTATCTCTCTTCTTTATATATGCATTTTTATATGTGTGAAATAGGAAAAAATCACTTTGATCACATATTGTTATGATCATATATATTGCAATTTTCAAGAAATAATCGACATTTTTCTGATCTTTGTACCATTAGAGAAACGGGTGGATAATTACATTTGTAAATGTAGCGGCGTGAAACGCGGCGGTAGATCTTGCCACATTTTTCGACATTTTAGGGTCTAGCAATATAATCCCAAAGTTTTAATTTGTTTTCCCTAGTCGTAAAGTGGTTAATGACAAAAAAAAGGTTTTTAAATTCTTAAAAGTTCTTAATCTCTCTTTTATGTGAGTTTTGAAAACAAATATTTATATCTGATATTTGGCCATTTTATTACCTTTTTCGGGTATTTTCAATGTCCGTTATCCCCAGATGCTGGACCACATGTTCGCTTTCTGTGAGAAACTGAATATCGAAAAGTATGGCTTTTAGATTATTCTTTGTTCAGAATTGTAGTCTATTCCAGTAATAATTACTATCGAATAAATTGCAATAGTCCATTTTATTACATAATTTATTTCCATTGCCTGCTGTCGAAATTTAGAGTGAGAGCGGCAACATTGCTTTTTCTCCATAGCACGTACCGTAGTTCAGTTCATTCACGGCTTAAGCAGATATTAAAGCGTAGTATTTTACGTAACCTTTTTGACAGGTCGGAATGTACTTGTTATAGTAAAATTTTAAGTGATTTTTGATTTTTCCTAACAGGACCATATGTATAAACTTTGGAAAATGGTGCGTTAGTGCCAAGTGTGGGGAAAAATAATTTATTTTAATCCAGAACTATCTTTTCACAGGTTTGCTAGGTGGATTACAGACGACTCGGAAAGCCATAGCGACGGCGCGCAATGTCGAATGTTTAGCGTTCTCTCCCTTCTCTTTCTTTATCCTACACATGAATGAATCCTCCGTTCCTCCTCTTGCTTAAGGTCAATGAAATAGAACTGTACTCGAATAAAAATGACGTTATTAAGTGTATGACACAAAAAAAATATTATAGGATATACGTCATTAACACAAGAGCGTTGTTTCGCGTTATTGGAAGGTTCAAGAGGGATTAGACTAATCCCTTCACAAATTAATAGAGCGTGGGGAAAGGTGGGCGCAATAATGGTAAAGAGTCAGTCTAGTTACAGTCGTGTTGGTAATCGTTAGTGCGTACGTAAATGTTTCGAAGCAGTCTTTCTGTGTACCTACCCCAAGGGGCCAAAATTAAGTTTTGCAGCAGCGCAGCGGCTCGTTATATGAAAAAATTAAATGAGTTCGTATGGAAATGGGTGATGCGTTACAAACTCTGAAAAAACGTTAGTGACTTTCAAGATAGCGGTAAAACTCGAGGGACTGCTAAAAAGCAATATTCAATCATTTGTAAATTATTTGAAAAAAATCCGACATTTCAACTGCATTAAGCACAAAAAATTCTTAAGAAAAACGGAATAGACGGATTAGTGTAATAACATTAAAACGGAGGATAAGTGAAAGCAAGATCGCTTACAGAAGCACACTACAAAAATCTTTACTGTCTGCAAAACACATTGATAAGCGACTGAGTTAGGCACGAAACAATATTGATCGCGACTGGAGCAACATAATTTTTTCTGATAAGGCGTCATTGGCTTGGGTTCCTAGGAATAAAGCTTGGACTATCAAAGGATATCCCTTTGTTCAGAGCTCCGTTAAACATCCAGTTAATGCCTGGTGTAGCTTCAGTTTTTGTGGTTTCGGATGTCTATACTACTTGTTCAGCGATATTCAAAAGGTTAAAAATATATAAAAGGGCTCTGCTGAAATCTGCTAAAACGTGGTATGGATATAATACTGCTTCCTGGGTTCTACAAGATGATAATGACCCAAAACACAACTGGGAAATGCATAACAAATGTTGGATTGGCCTTCCCAGTTCCCAGATATAAATCCTATTGAGAATGTTTGGGCTATTATAAAGCGAAAGCTTCGCGGAAACGTGTATTAACACTGAAGCACTTAAGTCGCCACATATGAAGGTATTTTCCGAGTAAGTATGCTGAGAACCTTGTGGAAAATATGCCCGTACGTTGTCAAGGCGTGCTTGATAATGACGAAGATTACACATTTTATTAGATTAATGTGCCGTAGTATTTGAAATATTGTTTTAAACTACAAACTTGTTGTTTTACTACTTGATCCTTATATCAGAAATTAAGCGAACGCTCTTGTGGTAATGGCGTAAGACAATATCGTTCCTAAAATAATGAGAACTGAACACTCAAAAATTATTATTTTAAATTAATACGCGTGGCAGTAATAATTTGATCCTTCGAAAGTTAAACATTCCATATTCAGTGGTTTCCGAAACTCTCAAAGTTGGACCCTTAAAAATCGACCCAATTAACAGGCAGACCCTTTAAGTTCATTTTCCGAAAAAATAGCAAACAAAAAAGTTTCTAATGTTTTGTTTATTTTAGGTTTATTTAAAAAAAAACATGGTTTTCATAAACACATATTCTAACTTAGAATTATACAGAATACTTTAATATGAGGTACATTGTGTAACGATTATGTAATGATTGCTATTAATACACGAGCATGAAGTAACGGCTCGAGCCTTGGCGAGTGTAGTGACGAACGCGAGTATACCTATTAATGGCCATTACATGAGAGTTAAATAAATTATTTTTCTACCACCATTTATTAATAGAATATTAAACTGGACAACATTTGTTTAATTTAGCAACAGTTAAACAAATTAAATTCTTCACTATCACTAATACCATAATCTGGTATAATTTATAATTTAAATATTCTTAAGATTTAATAAAAATACAAATTTTAGTAACAGAATCGTCCAAGTTGGATCATTTGTAACAGAAAGAGTCCACTTGATTAAAAAATAAGCATTTCAAATTGATTAATAACGCGATTTCATAATGAAAGTTTGGATCATAATAATAGTATATTATTTAACGAGCGGTAATGTAGGTCATAACTCACGCAGATGAAGTTTGCAGCACGAGCCGTAGGCGAGTGCTGTAATTCATCAAGTGAGTTATGACCATTACCGCAAGTTGAATACTATACTTTATCTACGACTATAACAATAGATACCTACTAAGATACAAGTACAAGGAAATAACTTTATTCACAAATCTTGATAGTTATTCAATTTGAAAACGTCAAAATTATTCGAGTGACATTACTTCCCTCAATAACAATAATGGACTGTTTCCTTTCGGCCAATCGGCTTGTACAGAGCCACCTTGATATTCGGTTCGTAAATCTTTTCCGATTTATTATAGTGAGTTATAGCAGTGAGTTATTATAACTCATGTTGTTTGTTTATAGATACTATTAATTGTTCAAAAGTAGTTGAATAATTAATATATAATTTAATAGGAGTAGATAAACACTATTATTTGTTTACGATTCGCTCATTTTTCTTAATTTTATTTGCATGGAATACGTTTCCTTATTTTTGTTATACGTTAAACGGGTAACATTTTATTATATTTAGGGTATAATTGCTATTTAGTCTTAATCACTTCTATTTTAAGAAGATATCCTTAGTCCTATTTCGCGTTTTAAATATCTCTTTTACCGCGCTATAAAGTTGAATTTGTACGATAACGTCGCAGGCGGCTGAAGCTGACAGTAGAAAACGACTTTGATCAGGTTACCGCGGAAACTGTGTGACATTGACACTTTTTTCAAGAACCTGGTATTAAGAAAAAACGCAACGTATTTTTTATAATAATTGTTCTCTTCGCTAAAATTCAGTTTGGAATGTTTACTATCCCGCTGGTAACATAATCCACAACAAATTCAATAGTGTGCCGCTAAGAACGCTTCCGAACCCGCAAATGCAGTCCACTGTCGAAGAACGTAGTTGGTAAGTACATTTTTAACTTACGTTTCTTTATCGCTCAATTCCGGTTTTCGATATATTATTTATGTATTTATTTTACACCGATTTCACAGTTTGTGAACCCATTAACAAATAAGTACAACAGATAATTTTAAAATACAGTTACATAATATATTCATACATATAGACATGTAAAGTATTGTAGAACAGAAAAAAGAATAGAAAAATGTGAATTAGCATTAGAAAATACAAAAGAAAGAAAGACAAGAACAAAAATCAAAAATCAAACTGATGTACGTTTCCATCAGTAGCAATAATTAATAACTAGTTATTACGCAATTCAAAATAAAACAAAGATAATTCTAATCGCAAAGGTGAACCACAACAGTGTCAGGTCAGACGTACACTATTTATGCCACAATTAAAAATATCAAACCCATCTTGGTGCATATTGTACGTATTGCTCATTCTATTTATGGGTGAGTATTTACACATATTGGTGCGCGGTGTTAGGACGTACATGGATGACGAGATGATGCTCTAGGAACCAGAAATTGTAAGGAACTCAGAATCTCACTGCATTCTACCCTATTATGTAAGATGATGTAAAGAAATTTTAGTCGAAAAACTCATCGTTTCATTCTCCAACGAGTCCAACGAATGTCTCCGCAATAAATTCTCCTCAGGAATACCAACAGTGGGGTGATGAGAATCAATTTTAAAAGTTAAGTTTAAGTACTTTAAGAACCCTTTCCAGTCGATTAATATGTATCTGATAATATGGCGACCATATCACCGAACCACACTAATAAATGCATAAAATATTAATTTTAATGATATTCGAAAAATCACCAGAATTTCTTATATTGAATCCTAGTAATTTGAAGCAAGTTGATAAAATAGTATTGATATGAGGAACAAAAGAAAGTTTACTATCCAACAATACACCAAGATTACCAAAACATTATACTCTTTCTTATGCAGTATTATTGATTACGTAATCGTAAAGCAGTGTGTTATGCTTTAACAAAAGCGACATAACCTTACATTTATTTATATTTAAAGGTAAGTTATTCATAGTACACCAGACGTGGATCTTGTCAAGTGAGAGCTGAAGTTTCCTACAGTCTTCCAGATCCCTTCTGCAGGCATATATTTTCATGTCATCTGCATAAAGGAGCGTGTGACTTTGAAGGTTTTCGACAATGCTGTTGATAAAGATGATAAACAACCGGGGGCCTAAGATGGACCCCTGTGGTACTCCAGAAGTAGCACTCATCTGGACAGACGATTGACCACAACATTCTATTCATTCTATTCGCCGAATAAGATTTAAAGAAACTAATCAAATCATCCGAGAAGCCTAACGTATGAAGTTTATTCAGCAGAATGTTGTGATCAAGTCTGTCAAAAGCCTTTGAAAAATTTGTAAAAATAACATCCACCTGACAGTTCTGATCGAATGCTTCCGCTACAAAGACGGTTGATCACCCCTTGATAAAACCGTGCTGATTTTCTGTGAAAATATGTGAAAGATAGATTTTCGTGCAGAATCGTTTCAAAACACTTAGAAAAGTTGTTGATAATACTTATGGGGTGGGCGGTAGTTTTCTATTTTATTCCTGTCTTCCTTTTTAAATACAGGAATGATTTTGGATGTTTTCTAAATATCTGGAAATTGTGAAGTTTTGAAGATAAGTTAAAAATTATGGTAAGAGGTTCAGCAAAAAGGCAAGCGCAATCATGTAATACAAAAGGTATTTTGTCTGAACCCACAGTCCCCTTTTGATTCATACTTCTCAAGCAACGCAAAACATCAGCTTCATCAAACTTATCTACGAAAATAGTATCCGTTGTCTAAAGATTATCTACATTACCAGGCAAGATATAGGATGACTGGAAAAAATTGGCAAACGCATTTGCACTGTCGGCATGACTGTTTTCACCCAGTGTCATTATTTCAGGAAATTGCTTATTATGTTTCTTACTATTTATTAATTGCTAGAATTTAGTAGGATCAGACACAATACGATATTCGACATCTTTACAGTATCTTTTGTAAGCATTATTTACTTCATGTTTTACTAGGAGATCTCATTCTCCTGAATTCCACTAGATCGGCATGATTGCCTACTCGCTTAAACCTCCTCCACACTACAAACTTTTTCTTGTGTTTTTATTTTTTGTGCGTTGAACCCCAAGGTGGGTAATTTCTGCGACGCCTTTTTGTCTTAGGCACAAAAACATCCATAACTTCATAAATTTTTAAGTAAAATAATTCGCAAACAGAGTTTACATCACTGATGGCAAAGTCCCAGTTTATGGTACTCAGATGTAAATAAAAATTTACAAAATCAGTCCTTCTAAAATTATAATAAACGCAGCTAGTTTTTTGCTTATTAAATTTTTTCTCATTAGCAAAGTTAAAAAACGTTATCAGTGAGGGATGATGATAAAACATCCTCAGCTCTTTGAACTTCACACGCAAGTACCTCAGAATTACACAGGAGCACGTCCAATAAACGATCTTCTATCTCTATCGATCTTCTATCTCTATTCTTAACAATATTTAAGGGGAGAACATTACTTTCTATCTCTTTATTTACATTAACTTTATTTAATAATTTTTTAGGTTTATTCCCACATATTTTCACTTGTACAAGTCATATAGCTTTAACATTATCCCTAAGATTACTTTTATGACTAACTTTTATACTATTTGGATGGTGCGTAAATACCACCCATACACTAGCTCATCTTGTGCCCCAAGAGGTTCCATCTATCTTATTACCTTTTCTAGTAATAATTGAAACTAAGTCCGGCAAGTTAAAATCACCCAGAAATAGAACTTTAGATCTGTATAAGTATCCCAACTCACTTATAATCTCGAATAATTCATTATAGTTTTCGACATTCGTATTAGGTGGTATATAGACCAAGAATAATAATAGATAGAAATAGGTGCATTTCACTTAAAAGACTCAATGGTTGCTATTTAACTAGTCAAAGGATATCACACCTAACTTTTTCAAGTAACTGTTTATTAGCAAAACAACTATTATAATCCCATGCAGCATGATTATCTGGAATGTCTAGTTTTGGTTTCTCCTTAACGTTTACACCATTAATACCTTTATATTGTTCTTTGGAAATCCTGCAGGTCTTAATGTCATGACTAGCGAAACATAAAGGACAAGAGAGTGTTTTTTTTACAAAATTTAATGTAAAAATTATGAAACATATGGACGATATTTAATTTTAATATTAAAGTATTCCGGTTATGGTTGAGGTTGATACATTATTTCTAGATGTTGCAATTTTTATAAGTACCTTCAGTATTTTGGGGTTAACAACTTCCATTGTCTTATATTTATGTTTTTAAACACGTAAACTTACCGTCCAAATCTGTTGGCCATCGTACCTCCACTAAACCCGCCCACCATACCTCCGATGGCAAAAATTGACACAACGATTGAGTACAGCGTTTTGACCAGGTCTTCCGGTAGGTCTTCGGAGTACCGCGACTTGTACACGTCCTTCATGAAATTTTCGATATTACTCTGAGGAGCGTTAATCACTCCCGTGTTGTAACCGAACTGCAGCATGCCCAGGACCGCAGAGAGTATGGAGTACGACAGGAAGCCAGTGAGTCCCTGAAAGCAGAAATCGAATTTGAAATATTTTCTTTAGGACATAGGTGATGGAAACACTGGGTATCTGACCTAAAACTATCTTCATCCAATAAGTCAAAAATAGTGTATAGTCGTAGAAAAAATTGCAAAGTGGGCACATTTTGTCGCAATAGTTGTTTTCATCTCCTTGTTTCCGAAGGCAATCCCTCAATTTTTTAAATATATGGAAATTCTTCGATTCTTTTTTATTAAAAAATTCTTAGAGAATGATGTAGTTATGGTCTATTGGCCAAGTTTTCACGAGTTTAGAATATAGTGCATTTTTAAAGCCTTCCATAAGGTTCCATATGTTAAATTTTTAGGTTCATTTTATGCCTTGTTCTATTATAAGTACAGAGATAAAACTTGACCTAGGTAACTATCTAACTCTACTATCTTTCGCAATAATTGTTTTTGACGGTTCTTGTAGATTAATATAATTTTTGAGGGATTGACTCTGGGGCTAGGAGTTAAAAACAACTCTACACGAAAATGCAGGGAAATGTCTTTCTTGACAAATCGTATCATGTGCTTCTGCGTTTTCCATCAAAATAAAATGTAAATAATTTATTTCATGTACAGATAGTTTTTTCTTGAACGTAGGTACATACGGGTAAAAATCAAATTGTAGCAAGCTGATAAAAAGCAGTTAAAAAATAAAAACTTGATAACGCTCAATCAATTAAATCGATCATAAAACTGTTAAACTGTAATCGTCTACTTTATAGTCCAGGTCTTCCATGAATAGGCAAATACTTTTTAACTTGCCCCTCCCTAGGGACACGGTGACGGCGTAAGGTAGTGATATGTGAAAAGAGATAGACTCTTATTATAGAGTAAAATCTTTAAAAAATACAATTTATTTTGTACATAAACTCTCGATTCCAATTATTAATATACAAAAAATAATATAAAGCAACATAATCTCGACAAACTTACTAATTAATTGTTGAAGTACTATTATTACATGGCGTAAATGAAAAAACCAAATATGACAACTACATTTAGACGATGTAGGTAGGATAAAGTGTGATAGAGGTAATTTTCTGATAGATTATATTTTACTTATTGTAAACACATTTACAGCTTTTAGTGACAAGGGTCACATTATGCTGAGTTCCAGAATGCTGGCAATTATATGTAATCTGTGCACGGAATGTTAAAGAACAACCTGGTGGCAATATTAAGCTCAGTAATTTAATTTGTATTGAATAATTTTATAACTTGCCTTAGACTTTTGTAGAAAAAATCAACTTACTGTAATTGTAATTTTTGTCCTTGTTGGAGCTTAAGTTTTTGAGGAAAATTTTAACAGTTTTCGAGAGTCGTTGCACAGAGGTCAATACAGGGTGTCCCAAAGGTGTTATTACGGGCAAATATCTTTGCTATTAGTAAAGATAGAGACACCAAATTTTCTCTACATTTAAAAGTTCTGCTTGACTATGTTGCTACAGAAACAGTTTCCTCTTTCTGTAGGCATCTTTACTAAAAAGTTATAGGTCAGTTCGTGATAAGATATTTTTGCTACATTAGGACTTTTCGTGATACCTTAAAACCACAATAGTACCTCAAGATTTAGGTTCAAATATGCGAGCTAGCAACACTTGCGCTTTTCCAGATATATAGTCTACACGTTAAGTTCATTCAAATGTACAGGGTGTCCGAAAAGTCTCAGTGTGGGCAAATGTATTTGCTATTAGTAAAGATAGCGACACCAAGTTTTAGGTGCATCTTATTGGTTAATGAATCTACTTTTTTACGTAATTTAACTTTTTCAATCCCCTTGAGGGCTGATGCTAGGGAGTTAAGGTCAAAAATTTTAAATGCAACCCTATGCCGTGTGGTACCTCATTTTAAAGATCTTTAAAAAGGAAACATTTCACCGTAAACCCGAGGTCCGTATCTTAATTTGTTTTTAAATGACAAGCCTTTAAAAATTAAATACCTCTTATTCCTCTTATTAGGTACTTTAAAAGCTGTTCAAAATGACCACCATGAACTTCTTGGCAGTAATAACATCGAATTTGGAACTCACTTCTCACACTTTTGAGAATGGTGTTACTTCTTAGCAGAGTTTCAAAATCGACTTTATTACAGCCAAGAAGGTCATAGTGGTTATTTTGAGCAACTTTTAAAGTAATAAGAGAAATGGAGGTACTTAAATTTTTTTTCACGATTTATAATTTTTATGGGAATACCATTGAGAAACGAATTAAGATACGGACCTTGGGTTTGCGGTAAAATGTTTCTTTTTTGAAGACCTTTAAGATGAGATACCACACGACATAGGGTTATATTTAAAATTCTTGACCTCAACTCCCTAGCGTCACCCCTCGAGGGGGTTAAAAAAGTTAAATTACATCAAAAAATAGATTTATTAACCAATAAGATGCACCTAAAACTTGGTGTCTCTATCTTTACTAATAGCAAAGATATTTGCCCATACTAAGACTTTGCGGACACCCTGTATATGTCAATGAACTTAACGTGTAGACTATATATCTGGAAAAGTGTTGTTAGCTCGCATATTTGAACCTAAATCTTGAGGTACTATTGTGGTTTTAAGGTATCACGAAAATTTCTAATGAAGCAAAAATATCTTAGCACGAACTGACCTACTTTTTATTAAATATGCCTACACAAAGAGGAAACTTTCTGTAGCAACATAGTCAAGCAAAACTTTTAAATGTAGCGAGAATGATTGAGTAGGAACACATGCCAATCCTAAAGGCGTTGAAAATTACCCGAATTCAATGTAACATCTTAAGACTAAAGAGGTAATTTTAACAAAAACAAAAAAGAGGTCCCAAACTTGGAAGACAATTTTCAGTCACGCCTCAATTAGAAATTAAGTCAATTTTCTGTTTTAGTTGTTTCTTGTCGATAGTTCATCACAGCATATGTTTAGTTTTAAAATAGTTCAGTTTAGTTTGTTACGGATTCAAGTTTTGTTCTGGTTTGTTATTATTTGTTCAAAGATAGTTGCAAACAAGTAGAAAAAGACATATTTACAAGAAAGGAAATGTTTACGTTTTAATACAATTTAATTTTACTTGTCTTAAATTCACTTTTGATAAATTTATTGTACATTTTGTTTTTTTATAGAAACATTTTTATCACAAAATTACCATCACCATATATCACGAAATTAAATTATCTATCACGAAATCACCACATAGTTTTGCTGGTTCCTAATACTATTTTTTACCAAAAAAGTAGCATAAACCTAAAATAAATTATATGAAAATGTATTTCGAGATGTGGGTCCTTTGAGTTATTAATAAGAAACTTCCCATAAACAAGAAGTTCCACGGAATATCAGAAAGTATTGAAATTATCAGGAATATACCTTACTTTACTAGTATCTTAGCAACTAGTAAGTTTAGGCATTATATTGTTTTAAATAATTTCTTTGTATATCAACCTCTAGAGTCAACAAAAGTATGTATTAAAAAACTGGATGTTTTAAAAATTTTGCTTCATAATAAAAATAGTCTTTCTTATCAAAAGTTTTGATCCCTAACGTTAGTCAGGCGAAATCGCTCATACTATTTTATACAAGGTGGAGACTTCAACTGGAACAAATGTGCTAGAAGTTTAGGAAAAAATATTTGTCAAAAATACAAAAACACGTCGTTTGAGATGTTTTGTGGGCTTCATACTCATAGAAATTTATTTTTTCAAATCCCTTAGAGGGGTGGAACATAACTCAACTTAATTTTTTTCAATTGGAAGATACCACTTGTGGTACCATGTTGGAAAGGGCTTTTAAAGAGAAAACTGAATGTGCTATTGTTTTTCATTTTGATTTAACGGGTAAGTTTTAATTAATGTTGGAGGCCTTACATTAGAAATTAGAAATAGCAATATAAAAAAATCTTAAAAAGCGTATTTCCTATTTTAACAATTGTTCAAAATGTGCACCATTTTTTACTTCTTTGCAAATAGCTAATCGATTGTAAAATTCATCCTGTACTCTTCTTAAAACCTGAGCTGTCATTAAGCGAATTTCTAGTCTGATCCTAATTTTTAGTTCTTAAATGTCTCATGTTTTGTATCATACACTTTGTTTTTCAAGTAACCCCACAGGTGAAAATCTAAAGGGGTTAGGTCAGGCGATCTAGCTGGCCATTCAATGGTTCCCCTTCATCCAATCTATCTATTACGGAAAAAGGTATTAAGGTATTCCCGTACATTAGCCGCGTAGTGGGGAGGTGCACCATCTTGCTGGAAATAAATTCTTTGATCGAGGTTATGGTCTTCAGTTGGAAATGTTTCAATTAACTCTGGCACCAAAGTATTTTGAAAAAACTGGAGATATCTATTGCCGGTTAAATTTTCATCAAAAAATTTCGGGCCAATAATTCGATCTCCAATGATTCCACTGATTCCAGCCCACACATTAACTTTTTCTCGGTGTTGAATATGCTGCTGAACAATCCAACGTGGATTGTTTTCAGCGTAATAGCAACAGTTTTGTCGATTTACCTGAATATCAAAAAAAAAATTGCGAAACGTGGTGTTTGTTTTAAGAATTGAAAAACAGTACATTTCTCCCCATGTAAAGTAAAAGCGGCTTCATCAGAAAACAATATCCAGTCCGAAAGAATTTGTCCGCCATTAATTAGGTTCCTCATGGTCTCACAAAACTCCACTCGTCGATCAGGATCATCTTCAAGCAACTCTTGCACTGGTTTCATTTTAAAAGGCCCTTTCCCAGCCGATTTTAGAATTCTTAAAATCGTTTTGTGGCACAAATTATGTTCGCGAGCAATTCCTCTGGCTGGAGTTATTGGACTCTCTTGATACGTAAGGAGAATATTCAGTTTGGTATCCTCGCTTACATTCTGCGGTCTTTCTCGAGGGATATTCCTCCTTGGGTCTCCGGTGGCCGAGTTGGTATGGCGCCAGCTTTGCAACCGAGAGGCGCGGGTTCGAATCCCGCTTCGACCATTGATATTTTGTGATTGTTAATTGTTTCAAGGTGGTAGAGGAATTCTTCCTCGACCGAGGTGGTACCATCCCACACATCCTCTTAAAGGGCTGGTGAAATCCCAACGGATGTTTCCAGCTCTGGATGTGTGAGTCGATTCCCCAGTACACCCACGGTACATAGTCCTTAGACTTCGGTCTTCGTGGGCTGTCAGAAGATAAAAAAAATGCGTCCGTGTATTCTGAAATGTGCCTCGATTTTGCTCACATTGCTTCGGTTTAATGGTAGCAAATCCGGATGTTGCGCTTGAAATAAAGTGGAAACTTCGGCTTGGGTGCGCATTCGCTCCCCGAACGCCATCATCATTAAAATTTCTATTTTTAAACTTTCGGTTAAGTACGGCATTTTTAACGTGGTACAAAACTTTAGTTTCAAACTTTTGCAAATCAAAATTTAAAAGTTCTGCCAATTAAACGTCTGTCACTGCCACATTTATAACAATACTAAAGAACAGGTGAATAATCCAACGAAGCTTCACAGGCTGTTTAAATAAAAAAATTGTTATTTGTAAAAATGGATCGAAATGATAAGGAATGCTAATGCAAAAAATGGAAAAAAATAAATATGGACCCAAGCACCAGTTTATTCCTGTATTGGGCCCTGTGCGAATCTTGTGGACCCTGTGAGGATTTAGGAGGTTGGAAAGTTATGTAATTTTTTGTTTTTAAAGCATAAAATTTAGGACAAATCTGAAGGTCTGCCGATTTTTTTTCTAATTTAAACCTCCAACACTGATGACAACTAACCCGTTACATCGAAATGAAAAACAACAGCACATTCAATTTTTTCTTTAAAAGAACTTTCCAACAAGGTACCACAAGTGGTATCCCTTGTATCCCCTTAAGGAGTTTTAAAAAACAAATTTTTGTTATGAGTATGAAGCCCACAAAACATCTCAATGACGTGTTTTTGCATTTTTCACAAATATTTTTTCCTAAACTTCTAGCGAATTTGTTCCAGTTAAAGTCCCCACCCTGTATATAGTTAACACCTTAAGGTATAGCCTCGCGAGCAAATTATCACTTAAAAATAGTGATTTATAACAGCTAAATTGAAAACCAAATCACAGATTGCCTGAAAAAAACAGAAATCAAAAAAGAACAAAAATAAACGCCAACCAAAAATCAAAACGTATCATGCTGACCCAACACACCTGCTCGAGCAGACGCAACTTCCTACGATGCGTGTGCTCCTCGAGCCGATCGACGTACTCTCTGAGCTCTTCGATCTCTTCCTTGACCTGCTGAACAGTGACGAGCTCGTGCTTGATCGCCACCATGTCCCGCTTCACCTCGGATACTTCCGATTGACATGATTCGACGGACTTGGTGAGCTCTTGAAGCTGAGTACGAATGTCGTTTAGCGCAGAATTGGTCTCGTTTTGGCGATCGCCGCGCTGCAGCTCGTCCAGTTTGTTGCTCAAGTTCATACTCATAACGGTTACCTGCTTCTGCAAGCTTTCAAGGAGAAGGAGAAGCAAGTGTTAAATATTTTGGTTAAGTATTGTATAATGGCGCGTTTAAGACTAACGAGAGTGCAGACATTATTGGTAAACAGAAATCAATAATACATATATAAATATTAAATAAGGTCAAAATAGAAGTATGATATACAGGGTGTCCGAAAAGTTTTAGCATAGATAGCAAGATAGACGATAGACACCAAATTTTAGGTATTGGATAATAAATCTACAGTTTTATGCAATTAATTTTTTTTACGTCTTTGAGGGGTGATGCTAGAGATTCGTGTTTAGATGACAAGCCTATAAAAATTGAAGTACATTTATTTTTCTTATTACTTTAAAAGTTGTTCAAAATGACCACCATGAATTTCTTGGCAGTAATAAAGTCGATTTTAGAACTCTGCCCAGAAGTAACACCTGTTATTCCCGAAAATGTGAGAAGTGAGTTCCAAAATCGACTTTATTACTACCAAGAAGTTCATGGTGGTCATTTTGAACAACTTTTAAAGTAATAAGAGAAATAAAGGTACCTACTTACGTTTTAAATTTTTTTTTCACGATTTTTAATTTTTAAAGGCTTGTCATTTAAAAACTAATTAAGATATGGACCTCGAATTTGCGGTAAAAGGTTTCCTTTTTGAAGACCTTTAAAATGAAATACCACACGGCATAGAGGTGCATTTAAAATTTTTGATCTCAACTCCCTAGCGTCACCCTTTAAGGGGGTTGAAAAAGCTAAATTACAAAAAAAAGGTATATTTATTAACTAATAGAATACACCTAAAACTTACATGATCACAACACCCGACATTGTAAGGATTTTTAAAGTGTAGAGTTAAAAGTTATTTTGGGAAGAAATCTCTTATGTATGAGGGGATTTTAATTTTAATAATAAAGACTCACGCACTCAAGGTCACACTGGATTTAACTTTAAACAGTCTTTATTTCAAACCAACTATACATAGTTTATTATATAATTGAAATATGACAAAATAAATATAATACTAAATATAAAAAAATGTGATCAAATTAAGTCCAATGTTTTTAAGACTAATCACAAAATATATAAAAAATGGATTTTTTTAAAGAAGGAATTTCTATAGTTCTCTTTTAAATATGGTTAAATTTTTATATTTTTTCTTGTCGCTGGAAGATTATTATAAATTAAAGTCACCTCATACCGGGTGTCAACGAGATCACTTTCCAGCTGCCATTTCTTTAGTATTTAATCGAACAAGATGAAACTTGGCAGGAGTCATAGGCTAATAAAAAGTCACTTTTCTAGGTACTTGTCAAATTTCGACGACTTCCGGTTTAGCCGGAAGTGACACCAACTTTAGATTTTCAAATGAGACACCCTGTATATTTCTTGATTTTTGGAATCTGGAGATCATTTTACGTACAACCGTATTATTTTTATTACTTTTTGTGTCAATTTGCCATTTTTAAAATAAATTTTTTGTTTTAATCTAGAGTGCCATGACCCACCTTAAATCGTTCTAATAGACGTGTACATCTGCACAAAAATACCTACACAATTTTATCACCTTTCATTTGTCTTACCAGAGCGTTCAAAGTTGACTAAATCACTTTTTTGATAATAACTTAAGAAAATTAAATACAACTATAACACTTTCATAGTATAATTAGATGTAGTTTTTTATTACGAATCCAACGGTGTATCACAACATCAAAATTCTCTTGGATTTTCTAAAGAAAACTGCATTTTATTGCCATAGCCATTTGTTATGGTTTGATCAAACATGTAACTGCACGACGATCAAATATTATATCCAGTTAGCCATGACAAACAATTATTATAGCTGTTTAAAAAATAACGGAATGAAACCTCAAAATATTGTTAAATTTGACATGGAAAACAATTGAATTCAGGATAAATGATAGAATTTTACAAATTTGTAAACAATTATTTTTTCTGGTGTTTAATATTATGTTTCTGGTTTGTGGCGAATTGTTTACAGCCACCCATTATTATTATTCAGTTTTGTCACGACTAACTGGATATAATATTTGATCGTCATGCAGTTCCATGTTTGATCAAACCATATAAAATGACTATTGCAATGAAATGTAGTGTTCTTTAGAAAATCCAAGAGAATTTTGATGTTGTGATACACCATTGGATTCATAATAAAAATCTACATCTAATTATACTATGAAAGTGTTATAGTTGTATTTAATTTTTTTAAGTTATTATCAAAAAAGTGATTTAATCAACTTTGAACGCTCTGGTAAGACAAATGAAAGGCGATAAAATTGTGTAGGTATTTTTGTGCAGATGTACACGTCTATTAGAACGATTTAAGGTGGGTCATGGCACTCTAGATTAAAACAAAAAATTTGTTTGAAAAATGGTAAATTGACACAAAAAGTAATAAAAATAATACAGTTGTACGTAAAATGATCTCTAGATTCCAAAAATCAAGAAATATACAGGGTGTCTCATTTGAAAATCTAAAGTTGGTGTCACTTCCGGCTAAACCGGAAGTCGTCGAAATTTGACAAGTACCTAGATAAGTGACTTTTTATTAGTCTAGGACTCCTGCCAAGTTTCATCTTGTTCGATTAAATACTAAATAAATGGCAGCCGGAAAGTGATCTCGTTGACACCCGGTATATAAAATATGTTTTCCCAAAATTACTTTTAACTCTTATACTTTGAACATTCTTACAATGTCGGGTGTTGTGATCATGTAACTTTCTGTTTGTTTTAATATTTGACTTTTTTCTTTTAATAAAATAGGGCGTATTAAAATGCAAATTTTTTATTTATAAAAGTTTTGAATATTTAGATATCCGTTGGGTTTATATAAATTAATAGCTAGCTTTAAATAAGGTAATCTGCAAATACATGTAATGATTTAGTTTGTAGTTTTTGTAAAGAAAGGGTTAAAACCCCAAATAAATTGTCATAATTTGTATTAGTATGATAGTCATAAACTCGACATCGTACAAGATTTGAGTGATAAAGTTAATTGCCATAATCTTTATTTATATGATATGCCAAATATTTTAGTCGTCAGAAAATCACAAAAATGCTTCTGATAACAATCTAGGTCAATTAAGAAAATCAACCATAAACGTAAAATGGTGTCATTTGTTCAAACAAGATTGTAACAGTGAGTATAATAAATTTTTACTAATTATAGACGCTAGATTTTCTCTGTTTGTAATGTTTGGTTTTCTGTACTTTGTACTATTTGGTGCTTATACTTCGTAAATATCCTAAATGAATAAATAAATAGGTAAAATCCTAATATATCCTTATTTATTGATTTCCATTTTTAACACCAAAACGTCTGCAAAATTTCATATAGTGGTTTGTAAATTTTCGCATCATGTTTGTATTCTTACATCTAAGCGGATATGAGCGGTATACATGCAAATATCAAATCATGCCTTAACAACTGAAATAACTGCCAATTGTAGGTAGATTCCACACAATTTGCTGCGAATATTGTTTGTTTCTTAACTCTACACTTTTATTAATTTTATTATAGGTACTGGCTGAAAGAATTTTTAGATACCTCTTAACCTATGCATTTCTGATAATGCATCATTCTTACAAGACATTTTACCTGTTATCGTATTCTACTCGTCAAACCCTTTCATTTGATACCCAAGGGGATTGTGAAGAAAACGGTAATCAGCCATCTTGTGGCGTCCGCCATATTGGGTTTACAGCTTATCATATTCTACTTGTCAAACCCTTTTATTTGATACGAACGTCAAGGGGGTTGTAAAGAAAAAATAATCCGCCATCTTGTGGCGTCCGCCATATTGGCTGTGACGTGACGTCACATAGATTATCGTATTTTACGCGTCAAGCCCTGTCATTTAATGCCCATATCAAGGGAATTGTGAATCATGTCATCATTGTCAAAAATGGAAACAGTTACTGTTTCCATTTTTGAATATTGTCATTGTTAAAAGTATTTTAATTAATGTTATTACTTGTTATTTGTAATCTGTAGCATCTTTGTGTTTTTTATTATGTAGACATTCACTCTGTTTGTATATTATGTAAGTACAATTTTTAATATTTCAATTTTTAACAGTCATAGAACGCTGGCCGTACGTTTTAGACAATACACTGTAGCTTTGTCCCCTCTTAAAGAATCTTGAAGATGGCTGACTAAGCTGAAACGCATCGAGATCCCTTTTTTTAAGTGAAAACCGGATTTTTGTTTTATTAACTATGAACGTCACACTTCATCCTGGAGACCTCTTACAGTCCTATTAGTTAATAATTTTAAGGCTAAAGCATCGAGGCTAAAAATTTATTTTCCGTTATATTAAAGCGGGTATGGTTTTGTCCCGTTTTACAGCTCAATGGATTAATTACATATTTTTTGCACATTTCTATGCACAGGAAGATGTCAAATTTTAACTTTTGGGTGGATAACTCAGTTGTTTTTAAAGATATTTCAAAATTATTTTTACTCTTAGTTTCGGAATTTTTAAGACGATTTAAATATACAGGGTTAGTTTTTTAAAGTGTTAGAGGGCGATATCTCAAAAACGGTTTAAAATATTTTCATGAATTTTTGGTGACTAGATAGGAACATGGGGGACATATGTAAACATGTTTTTGACATTTACTCCCTCTCTCCATTTTGAGGGGTGGGGAGTAATTTTGAAATTTTAAATGGATCACTTTTGTTTATAAAATTCGAATCTACGTAAAAAACTACTTAAGTGTAAAAAAAATTTATTTGCTCTTTCGGTTACGGAGTTATGATTAACTAAATTTTGATTGAATTTAAAAAATAAATAAAATTTCCCAATATGGTTTCAACAGGACGGAGCTCCACCCCATTATACAATACAGGCCCGTAATCATTTGAATTAAATATTTGAAAACGGGTGGACTATATGAGCTGGTTCGGTCACCTGGCCTGCTAGGTCCCCGGATTTGCCCCCCCTTGACTTTTTCGTGTGGGGTTTCATAAAGGACAAAGTGATGGGGACCTATAACTTAAGATGATATGACAGACCGAATCCGCTTTGCCTGCTTATTAGTACACCTGAAATGTTACAGCTGATACGAAATTCATTAAGAAAGAGTGAGAAAGTGTTTGGAATTTAAAGGGTACATTTCGAACACCTTCTCAAGCATGGCAGACGATAAATAAAATGAAATTGAATGGTAAATATTGTTTTTATTTTATAGCTTAATAAAATAATAAATAAATTCCGTAACCGAAAGAGCAAATAAAAAAAGCTGTACACGTACGTAGTTTTTTACGTAGATTCGAATTCTATAAACAAAGTACATTATGCCATTTAAAATTCCAAAGATACCTTCCACTCATTAAAATAGGGACAGAGGGTAAATGTCAAATATATGTTTAAATATGTCCAGCATCTCCCTATTAACCAAACTTTCATGAAAATATTTTCAACCGTTTTTGAGATATCGCCTTGTAACACTTTAAGAAACTCACCCTGTATGACGTAAATTGAAAATAGGAAACATTTCTAATTGGGTTACAGTTCCTAACCTGTTCGGTTAATTTCAATAAGCGCAATAGGTTTGCAAAGCATTTTTAATTGAAAGGTAAAACATCTTCGGCAACAACTTAATAAGAATTCATTTGTGATTTTCAAAAATACAATAGTTTGTCATAAAATAAATAAAAACTCATGTTTTTTTTTTGTTTTTATTTTGCTTATATCTCAAAAAAGATCCGCAAACGCCTTTGCGCAGAAGTTCCCTCGGGCAATAAAGTTAAGCATAATAAAATTGGATAATGCATAATATTTCGTCTTTTATCGAAAGTAATACTTAAGTAAGTTACATTAACTACATTGACTCACAAAAAAAAATATGATATGCCCAAAATATTCGACAATTTTACAACTCAACTTTTGAATGGGTTGTTAAATTTTGTTTAAATTTTTACTAAATAATGTCTATATGATTGTGGTGGATTCATATTTAAAAGATTTATTATTTGTGTTTTACGCCACTCTACTGTTAAGGAAAATTAATATTTAAAAAGAATTATCATAAAAATCACTGGGTTTAATACAAAAACAAATCCTGAATAAAGAAATGTTCTTTACACTGTCATTGACTTTTAATTATAAAAAGTGTGCCTGACCCAAATCTATCTCTAGTGTAGTATATATTCTGTCTAAAACCTAATCTGAATAAAATAATTTTTTTGACGTTTTGAGACCTAATATCTAGTCTCGTCAAATAATCTAATAAATCCAAACTCACTAAATTAAAAATGAACTAATTAATTATAAAAAATAATTAAAAATAGACACAAGAGTTTTCTGATTGAATACTTCAGATTTTTTTTCATTAATTTTTACTGTCATGTATTTTCACAATAATTTTATGCTACGAATACGAACTACGATTTACTGTCATTAAATCTACCTCTAACACAGTTTTTTATTTATTTTTTAGACCTACATAATATAATACTAAATTTATATAGATGTAGTTTTGTAACCTGATCGTCGTAGATCTTTTTGTTTGAAAACGTCCTCAAAGTATACCCTGGTATCAATCATGCATATCTCGAATTATTACTTTTGAAAGATTTACCTATAGGTAAAGGCATAGGCGAATGAAAAATGAAACTGTCAAGTTCTGAAGTTTTTATTTTTAAGAAAATTACATTATTGTCACTAGTAATACCACTAGAGGTCAAATTATTTCCGGAAATTTTTTCGAGCTCATGAATATTTTGAAAATTTCCCGAGTCGCAGACGAGGGAAATTTTCTAAAAATATTCATGAGCGAGAAAGAAATTTCCGGATTTTAATTTGACCTCGAGTGGTATTCGGTAAGAAAATTCCACACCGAATTGTGGTTGAAAATCAAATATTTTTAAAATTTATTTTTCGATTCTTAACAATGCAGATTATTTTCTTCATCAAGTCACCAGCGAAACATAAAAAATAAAAAATTAAAAATTCATCTATGTTTTTATGTTATTTTTCGACTGCTGGAAACCTAGATAGGCAAATATAACAAATTTACATTGCGTCGAAGTTTCGATATCATCCTCTAGGTATGGGTTACAAGCCTACGATAATTCTGAAATTTTTACTCATTGTAGTTGCATGAAAATGGCAACCTAAAGCGTAACATAATATATTCTTTTATTTTATATCAATTTTGGATTACTACAAGTGGTAGAAAGTTATTGTTTTATCAAATTTAATGTGCTTTGCAGATTCGGTAATGGCCATGTAATGGCTTCTCAGTCTGCTTTTTAAGATATTGTTTTCTATTCATTGTAGTTATGCGGTAATGCAGTTTTATAATGAAATATATTACATTCTTTGATTTTTTATTTACTTTGGGCTACTACAAGTGGTAGAAAATGAAAAAAATATTAGTTTTATAGATACATACCTATAGGAACAGATTACATAATAATATCCAGTTTGTCTTCACACCAATGGACTTTTAGCCTATAAACTGTTGATTTCTACTGATTGTAGAAGCTCAAAAGTGCCATTTAGGAACAAAAAAAATAATATTCTTTCATTTTATAGTTACTTGAGCTTACTACAAGTGGTAGAAAATTATAATTTTAGAGGTTTTTCGGGAAGCTGCATGAACAGATTCACAAGCGCGTTATAGCTTTGGCAGCAATTATATAGGCCTTCAAATTGGTAACTTCTTCTTATTGTAGTTGAATGGGAATACTATTTCAAGATAGAAAATAGTATATTCTTCAATTTTGCATAAGTTTTGAGTAACTACAAGTGGTAGAAAATTGTTTTTTTGCGTTTTTATTAACGTGCGTTATGCGCGCTTTAATGGTATAGAATTCATAATCAGTGTCAGCAAGCATCAATCATAGGAGGCTGTGATCATTGTATTTTGACATTTCAAAACATTAAAAAAAATCGCGTTTTGTTGCAATAAAGAATATTGCACAGCCAGTAAAACCAACAAAAGTCATTGTTTAAAAAATGAATAGATTTGAAAATTATACTATATGCAAAATATGCGTGAAATTGTCTGATGTAATGATCAATCATCGTACCATGACTTATTTACTTGCATTAATAGAGGATTGTGGCTCCAATTTCAAGAAAGAAAATTTGTTCCGAATTGTTCACGAATATTTGCATCTAAACTACGCAAAATTCAAAGTGTTGAATGGGAAAAAGGTGAATAAATTAGTTTCTAAATATTATATATATTTTATTAGACATAGACACTTAATTGAAAATATTCAAAGTCCTGCATTTTCGCCATTAAGAAGAGAGGAGGTGTCCGAAGAATATAGAAAACATCTTAGCTTTGTAATTAAACTGTATAAAAACTAAATATTATGTGAAAAAATAAAAACCAGCTTGTCAAAAATGGTCAGTTATTGTAAACGTCAAGAAATTTCCAGTATAATTCGCTGTTGGGTACCCCAGGAGAAAAAAATTTGCACTAAAATACCTCCGTTGCTATGGTGATCTGTCAAAATATCGTATTTTGATTGGTTTAAAATTATAGGTGTAGAATTTTCATTGTCATTGCATAATACAGAATTAAAAAAAAACACATACAACAAAGAACCTAAAAATTATAAAATTAGACTAAATTAGAGCCGAGGCCAACTTCTACTTCCAAACATGTTCTCATTCTTCTTCTTACAGCATCAAAAACATTGGTGAGCACTTGGGGGAAGTTGTTAATCCCCTGAAAGTTATTTATAATTCTAGCCCGTAGGTTTTCTAAATTTTCACAAGGGGGTTTGGAAACCGAGTTTTTACTGTGGCCTTAAAAAAAGTCGCACGGCGTGAGATCGCAGGACCGTGGTGGCCACCTAACTGGCATATTACTACTAATAATTCGGTCTTCGAAAAATTCTTCCAGAAAGTTTAAATTATCAAGAGTTACGTGAATTGCTGGAAGTAGTTCTGTTGTATCTCTTCATCGTCTAATGCGTTTACAAAATTTTCTAAAATTTCATTAGGCTATCGCGCCGAACTGAGAGTTTCTTAAAAAAAAAACGGTGCAATTAACCTTCTTTTCGATATGGCCGCCCACATGCCAACTTTCTGTAAATGCAGAGGCTTCTCTATAGAGAAATGTGGATTTTTAGAACTCCACATTCTGATTTGTTGAGAATTTACATAACCAGAGAGGTAAAACCATGCCTCGTCAGTAAAAAAGGTTTTTTCAATTAAATTTTCATTATTATGCAAGTTACCCATAAACCACTCTGAAAATTGCATTCGCTGCGGCTTGTCGTTTGGTAACAATTCTTGGACTGAGCTTAATCGATAATCGTGCCTATCCAGGTCACATTTCAGGATTATATTGCAGGTTCTGTAGGATACACTTATTTGCTGGCTTAAACGCCGAGTAGGGGTTCGTGGGTGTTCATTAACAATTTGCCTCAGTTCTTCTACTTTTTGTTTTGTTCTACCGTGATTACCATATTTAATTTTCCCAAAAATAAAAGCTTCAGAACATGACAGTTCTACTTTTCGCTCACCTATACCTTTGACCTATGTTACCTTTCAAGAATAATAACCCAAGATATGCGTTATTGATTCCACGGCATACTTTGAGGATGTTTTTTTTACCTTACTTTGCAATCGTATTAGTAGATTAGCGTTTTTACTGTGAGAACTAGGCTACATATGGTTTAAATTTTAATGCAGAAGTTACGAATTTAATTTTGTAAATTTTATTTATGACTTTTAAAATTTAACCTTGCCATAAAAAAATTAGTGACAGATATTTCCTCCTCTCGTGATACACTCCGCATCAATCGTATGATTGAGTGTTACGGAATATTGGTTGATTCTTCAACAAGGGCCTCTCCAAGATTCCCTAGGTTCAGGAGCACGCGGATCGTTTGGTAGTCGTTTGCCAAACTGGTCCTACCATTACCCTTTAGCAAGAGGACACAGAGCCGTTCATTTATAGCTAGCCTTTTGTTTGTTTCATACATTGTGCGTGTGTAGGAGAAAGAAACAGGATAGAGAACGCTATAACTCCGAATTCGCGTGTCACCGCTATGGCTTTCCGAGCCGTTTGCACTCCACTAAGCAAACTTGTAAAAAGACAGTTTCGGATGAAAAGAATCAATTTTTCCACACGCTTGCCACTGAAGCACCATTTCACCAAGTTTATGGATAAATTCCTTTTAGAATAAAAACAACAATCACTTACAATTTTACTACGACACGTATATTCCGACCTGCCAGAAATATTACACACAAAACACTACGCCTTGACAAACTTTAAGCCACCAATGAACGGGACGGCAGCACGTGCTCAGACAAAAAAGCGACGTTGCCACTTTCACTCTAAATTTCGCCGCTTTGCAATGCAATGGGCATAAATTACTAAAAATTTATTATCACAAAAATAATGGTATACTGGTATATTTCATTGATCCTTTCATATGCTTTAGTCTGTGGTATTTAGGATTGCAGATATTAACCTACAGTAATTACATTATTTTAGTATAGTGTATCAATCTGCAAACTAATCACATAAACTTAAAAAGTAGGTGGGGAATCATCTAGTTGACCAGATTAAGAGTAACTCTGGATTCTCCGATCGCTCTAGAATGTAAATAGTGGTAATTCGTCCTTGTGTTCTAAATCTATGGGTCCCACAAATGTTCTACTGGGTTTAAATCGGGGCTCCTAGATTCCCAGGGTAAACAAATTATACCCACGTTCAAAAATTAGCTTAGATTATGAACAACATGTTCGAGCGGTGTAATGCATAAAAAGAAAATCATTAATTTCCTATAAAATCTACAAAAAAATTCGTTGATTCTCTTACATGTTAAATGACCTTTGACGTATATCAGATCTCAAGGTCCTTACATACAGGGTGTCCGAAAAGTCTTAGTATGGGCAAGTATCTTTGCTATTAGTAAAAATAGAGGCACCAAATTTTGGGTGTATCTTATTGGTTAATGAATCTACTTTTTTATGTAATTTAACTTTTTTAACCCCTTTAAGGGGTGACACTAGGGAGTTGAGGTCAAAAATTTTAAATGCAACCCTATACCGTGTGATAACTTGTTTGAAAGGTCTTCAAAAAATAAACATTTTACCGCAAATCTGAGGTCCGTATCTTAATTCGTTTTTAAATTACAAGCCTATAAAAATCAAAAAATTGTGAAAAGAAAATTAAAAATTTAATGTTCAGATTCACTAAGAAGGTTTAAGATTTAGTACTTTTTAAATTAAGATCGTATAGTTGATCAGTTACGTGTTGATAGGTTTTTGTCCGGTCATTGTTAATAAGTCGTCATTAAAAACTTATGAATTATTCTGATATTTTATCGTTTGGCTTGGTTTTCAAATAATTTTCATCTTGGAACGAGTCGCTGCGTGCTGTAATGAATTTAGTTTTATTATTATCGAAAGTACGTACCAAAATTGTCATTTGCTTTATAAATCTGCGATAAAGCTCAGAAATAAATTCAAAGTATAAAACTTAGTTGTCTTATTCTCTTACACTTGTCAGTTTAAAACTTTTGGTTGTCGATTTAGATCGGACTAGCGTTGGAGAATCTGGCTGTATGTATCTTTATTTCTCTTATTACTTTAAAAGTTGTTCAAAATAACCACTATGAACTTATTGGCAGTAATAAAGTCGAGTTTGGAACTCTGCCAAGAGCAAACCCCTCCCATTCTCGAAAATGTGAGAAGTCAGGGGAAGCGAAAACATCTGCAGGCAATCTGGAGACCCTAGGCATGAATAAGCAAGAGAAGTGGTTTGTTCTAGGCTTTTGTAGCTGGACAGAAAATGTAGGCATACGTAACGCTCCTCTTGTTGTTCTGTTAGGAACAGTCAAGGGGGGAATTATAGCGACACGTTCTTCAGGGCAAAATCCGTGGAAGTCTCGGTAGAAAAGGGATAAATCTCCAACATGAGCGAGAGAATGGAGCTCTCTTGTGAGGACTGAGTCATTGAATGAATTGAATGGCTCTCTTTTGGATGGAATCAAGGATGTTAAATGTCGAGGGTGATGCCGCTGTCCAGATGTGGGAACAGTACTCTAAGTTAGGTCTTATTTGGGAAACATGTAAATTGGAAGGGGAGAAGTATTTCTGACTTGCTTTAAATTTAGCTGCTGAACAATACTGATTGGTCTTTTGTGAAGGATGCCTTGGGTGTGGATGTAAAAAAATTTTTTTATGGACAATTGTCCTCAAATTTCAACCGGAGTTTTCCTCTTAAAAGATCTGTCTCCAGGGAGGGCAAAAATATAAAATGGTATAAGACAGAATTGCGTAAAATGAGAGAACACATTAGGGTTACCAAGCGTCTGGCGTTTAGTACCCATTGTCCCGCGTCCCGCGGCTACGACCTGCGGGGCGCTTTTCCGGCTTTTGTAGGATAGGACATAATTATTTATAAATATAAGACTTTTGGTCTAATTTACTGTTGCCCTATGATTTAATAAAATAATATTGTATTCCATGTTTTTAGTTTACATATTTTAAAACAATACTGTTTATATGAAAATAAAATTATTATACAACATAAAAGTGTCCCGCATGTTTATCCAATGTCCCGCTTTTTTACTAGCTAATCCCGCTAAACGCAAATGAGAACTTGGCAACCCTAAAACACATACATTTTTCAAATGATTTCTATACTTCTAGAATTCCAGAAATTTTAAATGCTCGAAATGAACTCCGCAAAACATATAAAAAAGCTATAAACGCAGCTAAAACAAGCTAGAGAAAACCAAGCTTTCTAGCTGCTGACGTGGCTATTGAAGTAATGTTGTATTTGTGCTAGCTTAGATCATTTTCGATGCGATGTAAACAAGATCAAACGTTTCATTGTTCTGCAGGGCTTGGCCATTCATGTGGATGGGGTAAGCGTTGCCAGATTTTTTGCGTGACAGGGAGCAAGACTGGGTTGTGAAGGCGTTGAACTAAGAAAGGTTTTTGGCACCCCAGGCTAGGATTAATTGAAGATCTTCGGAAAGGGATAGGTGCATAGATCTGCGTCTCTTATCCAGCTATTGATTCGAGACTTGTATGGAAAAATGAATGTTGGAGTGAAGAGTACTATCGTCAGCGTAACTGTGGATGAAATTGTTGAGAGCAGGTCATTAATGTGAAGAAATGGGGTTGGTTCCAGGACTGAACCTTAGGGGGCGTCAGCATTGATAGGATGTATATTAGATGAGTGACCGTCAACCACGACAGATATGTGCCGATTAGAGAGGAAGCTACCGATGCAGGTACATAGTTTGGTAGGAAGACCATAAGAAGCTAGTTTCTTGAGGAATGCTGCATGCCAAGAAGTTAACAAACGTTTTAGTTTTCTTTCTCAGTTAAAAACGATGGATTCTGAACAGTTGAGGAAAAAAACGAAGAATTTGCAGAATTCTATCACAAATCAGAATGTTAAGGCAGTACTTGAAAAACTTTACAAATGAATCCGCGATCTTGAGTATCTCAGCCATACATATTCTAATAAAGGTAGACAAATTAGAAGAAAGTTTCCCGAATGTGGAAGTTACTACAAGGATATTCCTTTGCTTAATGACCACCAATTTCAGCGAAGAGCGTTCACTTTCACAACTGAAAAGAATAAAAAATAAATTTCGAGCGACTATGTTACAAGAACGACTTACTAGTTTGTCAATAATGTGCATAGAAAGTGATATTCTTCAAAAATTTAACTTTCAGGATATAATCAGAAATCTCGAAAGAAACCATTAACATCAACGTAAGTCCAATTCTTAAAACAGTAATCACATCATTTATGTTTGTATAAAGCTAATCACAAAACCAATAAAGTCATTAAACAAAAGCACATTTTGATGTTTTCATTCACGTTTTTTTTTTGGCTTTCTAAAGGGGCTCCCAAACTCTATGTGCCCAAGGCAAGGGCCCCTGCATGGTCTAAGATGGCAGTGGTAGAGGGGGCATGTCTAAGGATATCTGCTATCCCAGTAACAGCTGAAATTGCTGCTATGATTTTTAATTATTTTTTGAATATGCTAAAACTAGTTTTTCGTCCATAACTCCTTTCTTTTGCACTGTAGTTAAAAGTGGTCAGTAGGAAAGTTGTATGTATTGAAAAAACTTTATTTGAGTTTTTGATCGTCCAAATCCGTTTAATAGTTAACGAGATAATTGCAAAAAGCCATTAAAAAGTGCCATTTTTTTAAATAATAAATAACTTTTGCAAAAAAAAAATTGGCTCCTCAAAGTACACCAGAAGATGACTTTTTATATGCTTGATTCGTTATAATATGCTCTATTCGTTTCAGTCCGTTCGCATTTTTAGTTCAAAAGTTATTCTATTTGTTTATCCAGTTTAGGCTCCAGAGGAGCAATATTTAAAACTCTTTTCCGACTTTTTGGTCAAGGCTACAGACCCCAGCTTGGAAGCAAACAATTCTTTAAGACTTATGTTAACTTGTGGTAAAATGGGCAAACCGGTTTTATGTTACTTTGCATTGTTACTGCGGCGAAATCAAAGCCTCATAAATTGACCTGTGTTTTTTATAAACAATTAACAATATCTCGGGAATGACCCATTTGATCTTCGTCGGACTTGATGCCTTGGTTAACTGGTATTCTCATGCAGCTTTTAAGACTAAGTTCATCGCTCTAAGTGCTTTAGAAACGGAGATGGAATTTTTTTCGAAAAATCACTGCGACGCTAATATTAAGATTTGAAATTTACACCGAAGGGAGAAGAATTATAGTTTACTAAAATATATTCGTTGTACCAAAAAAGTGATTTAATGATATTGTTAATAGTGTTCAAATTGCTGTACTGCTGACGCCGCGGTGAGCGCGGGTCGACGTTGCACGCTCTCGCGGCCGCCCGAGTTTGCTCAGGTGGAAAGATATAGAAGAACTCCGTGAAGTTTCTACACACGAATTTCAAAATTTGCAGGAACGATTGATCATACTTTTAAATGCCATACAATGAATAAGTAAAATATGCGAGTTTTGTGTTAGAGAAAACGATAACAATTTTAAGCAACTTTTGTGATTCATAAAATATAAACAAAGATTTTTTCATTTAGATTTTAAATCTACTAAAAAACATCTGTTTCCTGTTTTATCTAAATTTGTTTGCAACAGTGAATTTTGACAAAAAACAGGATACCTATTGTAAAATGTACTTATAAATATAAATAAATATAAATAAATATAATAATAATAATAATAAATATAAATAAATATAAATAAACAAATATTTTTATACAAATGAACAAGCATTTTAATACATTTCTTACTATGCTTACTATTTTCCCGCGCGGGAGCGCACACGCGCGTGTTTGAGTATATATATATATATATATATATATATATATATATATATATATATATATATATATATATATATATATATATATACAGGGTTACTTTTTTAAAACCTGACATAGGCTAACTTTTTTATTTAAAGAGATAGACCTATAGTTCCAAAAGCGAAATTTTAGAGAATAGTCCAACTAAGGAAAATACGGAAACAAACTTTCCAAAAATAAAAAAAGAACGTTGCGATACAATGATTTTTCGCGGAGATATGAAAAATTTGTGAATTTAATGCGGCTGAGTCGAGTTCCACGCGACACGGGCTGCCGCGAGAGTGTAGAGCGTCGACCCTCCCCCAGCGTCGGCAGCACAGCGTCACTGTAAACACTATTATCAATAACATTGGATCACTTTTTAGTACAGCGAATATATTTTCATAAACTATAACTCTTCTTCTTTCTTCGGTGTAAATTTCAAATCTTAATATTAATAATTAATTAACGCTGCAGTTTTTTTTTTTTTTTTGAAAAAAAATTGTATTTCCGTTTCTGAGGGACCTAGAGCGATGAACTTTGCCTTAAAAGCTGCATGAGAATACCAGTTAACCAAAGCATCAAGTCCGATGAAGATCTGATGGGTCATTCCCGAGATATTGTTAATTGTTTATAAAGAAATACAGGCCAATTTTTGAAGTTTCGTTTTCGCCACAGTAACAATGCAAGATAACATAAAACCGGTTTGCCCTTTACACCACAAGATAATATAAGTTTTAAAGAAATGTTTGCGTCCAAGCTGGGGTCTATAGCCTTGCCCAAAAAGTCTGAAAAAAGTTTTAATAACTTTTGAACTAAAAATGCGATCGGGCTGAAACGAATAAAGCACATTAAGCATATACAAAATTATCTCCTGGTGTACTTTGACAAGCCTAAAATTTGTTATGCAAAAGTTATTTATTGTTTAAAAAAATAGCCATTTTTAATGTTTTTTTTTGTAATTATCTCGATAACTATTGAGCGGATTTGGACGATCAAAAACTCAAATGAAAGGTTTTTTAATACCTACAACTTTCCTGGTGACCACTCTTACCTACATAGCAAAGGAAAAGAGCTACGGAGGAAAAACTAGTTTTAGTATATTCAAAAAATAATTAAAACTCTTAGAAGCAATTTCAGCTCTTACTGGAATAGGAGATATCCTCAGACATGACCTCTCTACAACCTGGAATAGTTGAAATACTTCCAAAAATTTGTTCACGTTTTTAGACAACGGGCCTGGTCTATGTGAGTTAATACTTATCTACAATCATAACTACCACAGACTAAAGCTTATGACTGAGGATTAATACCTAAAATATACCAATTTACTATTATTTTTCGTGGTAATAAATTGGGTTGGTCTTTATCCTACACACTTACAATATCTGAAGCAACCACAAGGCTAGTTATAAATGAAGAACTGCGTATCCTTTTGCTGAGCGTCAATGTAATAAACAGTTATTTTTTTATAGCCAGTGGGCCATTTCTCTAATGCTAAATTTCCTAATTTGTACGCCATATGTGCTTTACGATATTAAAAAAAAATAAGGTGTTCCATGATATTGTTAATCCAGAAATAAAAACCTATTAAAAATCAGTTAAATTTTAGCATCCCAAAAATGAAGTCAAATATTTGTTATCACTGAGTGACGACATGCGTCTGCTCAGGTTTATTAACTCATTCGTATACTATTGGCATTTTGGGGCCATTTGCTGTTCTGTCAAAGTCAGTTCATGGTTTTGTTCACACTTCTAATGAGTGGTTGATTTCCAAGTAAGCATCTGCGGACCGATGTTCATATGAACTTTTTGCCTTAGTTTTTTCAAAGAATCTTCATTTAGGCTATGGTACATCTTTTTTGAACCACCCTGTATCAGGCGCGGCCCGTGAAATTTTAAAGTTGTGTATCTCTGCTGCTACTTATGGGACCCATGCCAAGTTCAGGTTTTTTAATAGTGGGCCGACTAGGAATGTTTTAGCGAGGAAAGAAAATATTTTGTAATTTGCGAGAAAAAGTTGAATTTTTGAATTGACCCACCTGGGTAAAAAATTAACACGCTTAGGTATTTTAATTATTATTTTTTCTAAACAAATTTTACATCAGTTTGTCGACAATTCTTAAATTTTAAGAGAAAAAAATGTGTTAGTAGAAAGTTATAGCCATTTGAATTTTTTTAAACCTAAGATATAATTTTCAAAAAAATTCAAATGATTTTAACTTTCTACTAACACATTTTTTTCTCTTAAAATTTAAGAATTGTCGACAAAATGATGTAAAATTTGTTTAGAAAAAATAATACATAAAATACCTAAGCGTGTTAATTTTTTACTCAGGTGGGTCAATTCAAAAATTCAACTTTTTGCTTTACCAAAATATTCCTAGTAGGCTCACTACTGAAAAACCTGAACTTGGCATGGGTTCCATTAGTACCAACAAAGATATACAACTTTGAAATTTCACGGGCCGCGCCTGCCCTGTATAGGTTTATGTGCGAAATATATAACAGTCATAGGACCTACAACGGTAATGCCTAGGGCCTACAGTAACTTTAATCCGGGCCTGCTTGTATACGCTAAAGCCTTATGGTCATACCCCACCCAGTACAGTGTTACTACCAATACGTGTGAACAGTGGCGGATCTGCGGGAGGGGGCTTCGGAGGCTCAATCCCCCCCCCCCCCCCTATTTAACTGGCAACAACAACATAACATTATATTTTTAGTGTGCTGTCAATAAATAGATATTTTGTATTATAATTAATTACTAAGACCTTTTTTAAACCTTAAGTCTTCAAACTTCTTTGTAAATTTGGGCGTAAATGTCTAAGTTTTAGCAACGCTTTAAGTATAGCCCCCCCTTCTCAAATCCTGGATACGCCCCTGCGCATGAATAGTATAATTCGCGTATTAGCCGGCTAATACGCATATTATGCAGATGTTTTGGATATTATGAAAATGCGTTCAAGTTTTGTATATTAGCCATCGTAAACCGTGTAGTTTGTTGTATCCCAAGACGCACTAGATATAAAATTTGTTTTATCAATATGTGCGGCATCCATCAATAAAATATCAACATGGCTGGAAACATTGACGGCCGGAATCAGTTAAAAACAAGATTTAATGAAGAATTTTTTAAACTTGTGGTGTTAAAAGATACGAATTCTGGTTTTATGAAGAGAAAAAAGTCGAAAAATGCAATAGACAGTGTTAGACAAGCAAGAAATACGATAAAATACGAAACTACACAATATGACATGTCCACGGATGGGATTGACACGCGGACAAATGGACAAAATTTTCAAAGGTACGAAAAAAAGTTATTCCTAATGAAAATTTTTGCTTACAAACAAAATTAGATTCTTCATAAGAAAATTTTAATTTTTTGTACGGGATGCTCAGAAAATAACAAATTGTGTAAGTAATAAATATGCGTTATTTATCATATTAACACATGATGTTAAAAGAGTTGTCTTAATTATTATAATAATTAATCTGGATGCAAAATTGTAAGAGAAAAAGGTGCAAACTGGGAAAAAATTAACAGCAGAAAATGGGGCTAATTTAGTTTTAAATTTTCTCTTCAAGTTTTCGATTTTGATTAATTATAAGTTTTTAAACAACTTTCTTATTTAATATTTTGCGCTAAAATAATAAATAATGCATGTTATTCTTGACACAATTTCATGTTTTTGTATTTTTTGATCCCCACATACAAAAAGTCAAAATTTTACCAATCCATTTTTCGGCAAGCAAAAATTCTTAATAGGAATAACTTTGTTTGGTATATTTCAAAATTTTGGTCCATTTGTCCTCTTGTCTGTGGACATACTGTATACAAAAAATTAACTCAACAAACAGCCGCTAACCTGAATAAATTAGATTTTAGTCATTGTTTAATAAATTATGATCTTAAAGGTGATTTACGCGGGTTAGCGCCTGGTTAAGGAGTTCCTTTTTTATATAATATTATTGCTAATATAATATTGTGTAGTTTGTACTGGGTTACTGATTATATTTGGGCCAATAGAAAACTTTTATATTTGAAGGGATAGGAAAATGTTTAAATGAGAAAAATTGTAGGTTTGTACGATAGTTGAGCAGGAAACGTAACTGAAAAAACAATTGAACATTAAATAAGCCAGTTTTGAACTAACCTTAAGATTTTTTAGAGGGCTTGCCATATTATTGTTTTGTTTTCTAAGTTGTACTCGCCAAAACCTCCTACAAATTTAAGAAATAAAACTAAACTAAAACAACCCTCTATATACCCCTCGTATATAAGATAATGCAGGTCGTATAGGGTTTCTATGGAAACATCGACAATCTTTAGCTATGTGATAGGTGCTCTAAACCAGGTGTTCCCATAGAAACGACTTGCATTAAACCATATACGAGAGGTATGAAAAAGGACTTAAGTTTAGTTTTGTTTAAATTAAAAAAGTGCACTACCAATTTGAAGAAATCCACCGAATTGCATTATTCAGACCCTCCCCCCCCCCCCCAAGACAAAATTCTGGGTGCGCCCATGGCTCGTATTTATAGTCGTTCTTTAAGTATTTTCTAGACCTTGAGGTATGATTTAAGCACAGTGTCACCCATGTTTAAGGAAGCCTCAAGGTCTGAGGAACGACTTTATATTATTTTTTTGTTTTTTAGATTCTACTTTCTAAGGGTCGTATTTATGTATGACCCTTAGAAAGTAGAATCTAAAAACAAAAAAATAATATGGCGGTCCCTCTGAAAAAACTTAAAGTTAGTTCAAAACTCGCTTATTTGATGTTCAATTGTTTTTTCAGTTAAAGCGCGTTTACATTATGCAAGTTTTGCTAGCACAAGTGCTGGATTGCAAGTACTTGCTCAACTATTTGTACAAGCAAAATTAGCATGCAAGTTAAGTTGAACACCGGTCTACTTTTCTTGCATGCTAAAACCTGAAGAACCATAAATTTGACGTGTAAACAAGGTTGCAAGTGATTGCAGTATTAGTTGAATGAGAAAATGGCGCCGAATAGATGGTCGGATGAACAAATAGAGGGTTTTTTTAGACATTGATGAAAAATATGAATGTTATGGAAGTGCTCAATATAAAAATAAAAATGCTCAGGTCGCCGCATATGAAAAAGTGTTGGTTTGGTTTTTATTTTCTGCAGTATAACGCGTGATTCTTTACCTAACGCATGACATTAAACGTTGATCACCCAAATTAACAACTTCTGATATTCCCATTTTTAAACGGACATCAATAGATATAAAAAACAACTTTACGTCCAAAAATCTTGCACAATTACTTGAAATGTATAAACATAAAATTTTTAAATTTTATGTTTCAAGTACTTGGAATCAAGCACTTGTACAAGCAAAACTTGTATAATTCAAACGAGCCATTAAGCTTCCTGATGGTTCTTGTACAATTCTACAATTTCTCTAATTTAAACATTTTTCTATCTTCTCTTAAATTCAAATCAAAAACGTATCTATTGGTCCAAATATAATACATAACCCTGTACATACATGTACTGACAATTAAAACTTCCAAGAGGTCTAAATGAAAACGAAATGCATATCTGAAAGTTTGAGTTGTCAATGACTTAATGGCATGGACATAAAAATTCTTGCCAAATCAAAAATGTTTGCATGTTTATTTCACCAATTGTATACGTAAATTTCATTTTTTAAATAAATGAATTTCGATTATTAATCAGTGCTTTTTTATTATTATACTCATTTACCTTGAATACCTCATTATAGTGCAGTAATCAGTTAGGACCCTATGACACATCTTTGTTTGTAACCAACAGCTATTGGTTATAACTGACTCTTAGTATACGCTTAGTAACCGGATAATGGTGAAAATTTTTAAAATACATTAATTTTCTGACATATTATCCGGAGGCTTTGGTTATTACGTGTATTAGTCTACTAGTACGCGTAATAGACACTTTCACCTATTAGCCCTAACACAAACATCCCAACAACTACAACACTCATGCAAATGGAAGAAATAACACATGATTTGCAAAATTAATACATGCACAAAAAGCATGGCTCAACACAGCAGCATCTAAATAGCGATAAGCTAGCGTATACCTGGGAGGCGGTAAGGATACCATTGCTGTGTTCCTAAACTATTGTGGACACCTGTATCCTGGTATCCTTAAATCCTCCTAAATTGCGTAAGTCGATCCAAATTAATAGCGGCGGAGCTTTGTTCTTCGAAATTCAGCGTCTCGACGACAACATCGTTTGACAGTCTTCCACCTATAGTTTGGAAACACAGCCCGTTAGTTTTCGACCTTTGCCGCTTTGTAGTTTTGCCAGCATCATTTTGTTTAGTTGTTTATTTATATGTTTTCAAAACTGCCGCTACTTTCATATATTTGTATTAAATTTCGACAACATTAGCTACAGTATAAAAAGAAGAGTTTAGTAATTTTAGTATCCATTGGGACCACTAGGGGAGCTGCCTGATGGTTACGTCAGTCTAATGATCCCCATCAAGAATGAATAGGAATATGGATAGATGCCCCATACTTGAATGCAAGGTAAGAACACCCTGCATTTTTTATCCGTTATGCCACAAACATTTTACTTTTTTACATTTAACAGGGACACTAAACTCTTCTTTTTATATGTCGACATTTCGGCTGATTAGCTCAGCTTCCGGTGGGATTGTGTCGTGCGAGCTCTGGTGAGTCCACGAAAATTGTAAAGATCTAAAATTCGGTTCCGGTGCCGTGTCTTGCTTTCGCTCGTGTTTTTGTTTCATATGCTGCCTATACAGTAGTTCAGCTTTACTTTAATGAGATCTGTTTTTGTATTACAGTAGATCCTGTAGATGGCGTTCACGCATATTCTGTACCGTTTCTGTTCTAGAAAAAGGATTAACTATGCGAGATTGCTATTGAAGGAGCTGCCTAGTGGTTACGTCAGCCTGATGATACCCAAAAAGAGTGAAAGCTTACTGTCTACCCGTCCCGGGTTTTTCCATTAGTTCTTGGATCGATCGTACTTTAAGGCAGTCTTTTTTATTCGTTACGCCAAAGTCCTTTTCATTTTCAAAGCTCGCTAAGTTAAGTTTAAAAATTTAATCTCTTTCGTCATTTTGCTCGGAATTTTTAACAGCCACGTGTCGTTAGTCGTGCTGTTTACAACAGTTTGTCAAAAATTAAAGCAAAAAGATCAAAATGATTTAATTTACGGACGCATTCAATTTAATAGGTCTGTTTCACAATAAGGAATATGCTGCGACAATAAAGAATATGCACGTATTTTTTTTATTGCCTAAATCGTTGAAGGAAGTCATTACAAATCCAACAAAATTATTTTAAAGTAAATTACTAGGATAATTTAGCACGAAAAATGATACTTCTCGGTATAATTTGGTACAATTTAAAAATCAGCCATTTGCCCTTAGTTCAAAGTGACGTCAGGAAATCAGCAAAAATAACGTAAAGCTTAACCCAAAGTCGAACAAGTTTGTTCGATTTTTTATATTCTGGATACCTATCTATTTTTAGTTGTACTTTTTTAAAAAGGATTTACACAAAAAGTTTTAAACAAAAATACTAATATTTTATTTGTTTAACCAGATTTTAAAAATCATTTTTGCAAGTAGGTACCTACGAGTATATCTTTTACAAAGTTAAAGTTTTTTAATCGGACCGGGCCGGTTTACCATTGCCCATCCACCCCTGTTAATGAGTAAAACTCTAAAATCTCAAGTACTTTTTTTTGAAATACATTTACCTAAACCTTAAACCAATGGAAAATTGATACATTTGGAAGAAACTAAAAATTTCGATTTTTGACCCAAATTTTTCACGGTTTTTATTTTTATTTTTTTTTTTTCAGTCAAAATGGATCCAATATTAAAATCTCATATACGTCATCGGAAAGAGCTCGTCGAAATACATGATATCCATATTTTTTAGTTTCTTCATTCTTTATAGGAAGGAAGCAATCGCCGATTGAATTTCGATTTTTTGACTTTTCTTGCACTCGACATGGATACATTTGAATTACTCTGTATTTTTTCCTATCTAATTTTTTTCCAATTTTTCTTCTTTCTTCTGATAGAGGGATAATCAGAGTTTAATATAAATACCGAATGGGTCATCCAGGAGCGTATTTAAGGGGTAAAAATTGAGTTTTCTTGATTTTTTTCAACAAATCCTATTTTTAATCGACATTATTCTATAGTATTTTTCTTATTTAGTGATTCTTTTTGGGATTATTTTATCCGTTAATTATCTAAGAATACCTCCTACTAATTTACATCGCATATTTTTTCGTTTAAGTTATAAATAAATAGGTCTAATTGCATCGGTGACATGCAAAATTTGAAACTTTTAAATTTTCGAATTTTCGACCATTGCTGTTTATTTACGTCGTAATTAATAAAATATAATGTGTCAAAATTTCAATTGCAAGGACATTTCGGAAAAGAAGCTGGCAGATATAAAAAGCATTCTTCCATTGATTCCAAAGGATATGATTGACTTTTATAAACGTTTAAAATTTAGATTTTGAATTAGAAGAAAACTAAATTTAATGTCCAAAAGAATTAGGTTCAGTCCTTATAAGATTCAATATTGTAATAGTTCACGTGTTAAAAAAATAATATTGTTGTAGTCATAGACTTTTAAAAAATGTATATTTTTCTGTTTTCACATTTATTAAAAAGAATCCAGACGTCAAAAACGTGTCAGAATATAACCGAATTTTTTTTTTTCTAAAACCAATACTGTGCATTTTGAGTATATAGAAATTTAAAGGATTCCAAATAAAAGTAACCTAGAAATCTTTCAGTAATTTTTAATATTACATTGTCCTTTAAACGCGAATTCCTCAAAATGTCGGTTGGTTCCGTTTGGATAAGCGCACCATATTTTATATCCTAAGAAAGATATTTACGCATAAGCATCAAAGAAATGCTAACCACAATTCATCGAATGACGGGGCAAGAAACTACTACACGCTGAGGTTATTCCAAAATTATTTTTGGGTTTTACTATTATTTTCGTTTTAGTTCATTGTTATAGTTAAAGACACTCCGAAAAAATTTACAAAATAAAATAATATTTTCATTTTTAAAAATGCTACAAAAGTTACGCAAAATATAAACATTCCCTGTTAGTACTAAAACGACCGAAGGGGCGCATGGCGGTGCTGCCGTATCCGTAAGTTGATTCGCCACATTGCCCACTACGTTCAGTTATTTTTCGTAGGTTGACGTCAGGCGGGAAACTTAATGTTTTGAACTTGGTCGAATTTTAAACCTGTATAATTTTTGTTATTATCCGTCCAACCGACGTAATATTTTGAGTGCGTGTATTGATTGACTGTGCCATAATATTAATATATGTATTGAAAATGCGAAATATCTTAAGAAGCCCATTTAAACCTCGCAAAGTTGAACAAGCTAATACACTGTGTGCCTCGACTAACTTTAACCCAGAGGTCTTCCCACTTAATTTTTTTTCAGATTTTGTTAAAGTGGTGTGGCCTAAGCAATTTAAGCCCGACATGAAAATCTTAGATCGATAGTTTGAGAAGAAAACTTGATTTTACTAATTTTTTTTAGGTTAAGCGGCTTTATTTTATGAAAAAAGTAGGACCAAAATGTTTTAAGGTGCATAATCTTCTTTCAAGTCCTAAAAACAATATATTCTTAGTGAAAATATTTAATATTTTTAAATAGCTTTCATAATCCTTAAAAAAGGTGAAAAAATGAGCTTTTTTTGGTACCTATCTTCAAATACGATGGTTTATGAATTCATTTTAAAGCAATTATATACAAATAAAAATTGCCTCTGGCAACATCTGTTCAAAAGATATAGATAAATAAAAGGTTGAAAAATTCTAACAAAAAAATTATGGAATTGCCGTATTTTTGAAACTATGTAGGTAGGTACCTAGATTCATGAATATTTTATTTAATATTATTCTAGCCACTTTTTTTGGTAAAAGTTAAATTAGTTAAAATGTACTTCTAATTTCTAATTTAATATAATTAATAGAATACCTGAAAAAACTTCAAAGCGGCATTAAAAGGCAGCTTTGAATTCCTGCATTTGCGACATTACTGAAGAAAAATATTCTTTTTTTAATAATCCGACAAAGAGAGATTTTTGGATATTGCTAATATATAAGTGTTATGTAATCCTCTAATGTATGTGACAACTTAGGCATTTTTTAAAGGTCACCGCGGTTCTTTAAAATTCCATATGTAAGTAAACTTTACAAAAAATATTTCCACTAAAATTTGAAAACGTCGAGAGTATACTATAGCGAGAACAAAAAATGATTTCAAAGTTTTTTATAGATCGCATATAGGGCTGCCAACTTTTAAATATAAAGTTAAAGGACAAGCTAGCGCTACCAGCGCATTCGCCAAATACTACCAAATACGTATTTACCATTATTTTTGCGAATTTGTTTTAAACCGTGTTTGGTGTTTATTTTGTGGTGTTTTTCGGTAGTTTTCAGTTAATTATGAGTTAACGAAAATCAGGACATGTTTGTGCTATTAACGGCTGCTACATGGCGAATGGGATATTTTTTATTTTATTTTATTTTAAATTAAGTTATTGATAAATTATTTTGTTTTTAAAATACAATTGCCGTCCTTTATCCAATATCCTTAAATAAAATCCTGTCCTTTGTAACAAAGGACGGTTGGCAACCCTAAACACATATTATGAATTTTTTAAAGTTGGACTGATTGTCGCATTATTTTTATTGCTTTCAAGTTTCTGTTTAAAAAAGAAGTACTTTACGGTTATACATTTGAAAAAAAACTGGTAAATGACTAAACTCCAGACATTTTACGAATAATCTAGAGACAAAAGAAATTATAATTCGATAGTCACTGTTTTGCCCTATGTCCACGAAATATGAAATGCGTTACACTGTGCGCTGCGGCGTTAAACACTCCCTTTAAAAAAATAGTGGGCTTTTCAGCTCACTTCGCTCATGTGAGCATGTCTTAGGACGGCCCTGGATATATCTGAATAATTATAAGTTATGGTTAAAACTGTTCATCATTTTCAAAAAGTTGACTCAATTTCAAGCAAAAAAATCATCTTTTATGAGGAATAAAACCAAAGATAGGATCGTCGCCGTCGGAAACTGTATGTCGCACCGACGCGACGCGACGATGTTGACAGTGTAGCGCGTATAACGCTATGACGAAATACATTTAATAGCAGTATTATTAAGCTTATTTCAAGTTTTACTTAGGTACTTAGTGAAAATATAAAATTGATTCCTTTTAATCTAATTTCCTTTAAATGAATTATTCAATGTATCATTCCATATAAAAGAACAAAACGATATATTAAAAATAATTTATTTACAGAAAATTAAATAAAGGGAATTAATTTTATATTTTCACTAAGTACCTAAGAAAAACCTAAAACCTAAGTACCTAAACAAAACTTAATTATACATATATATCTTTTAAACAGATATAGATAGACAGGCAATTTGTTTTATTTGTACATAATTGCATTATCATTATTACCATTTAAGAGATAGGTACTAAAAATAGCCGAAAAACTAATTTTTTCAGGATTATTCAAGCTATTTAAAAATATTAAGTATTTCCACTAGGAATATATCATTTTCAGGACTTGAAAGATCATACGACCTAAAAAATTTTGATACTACTCTTTTTCGTAAAAATAAAACCGCTTAACCTAAAAAAATTAGTAAAATCAACTTTTCTTTTCAAACTATTGATCTAGGATTTTCATTTTGGGCTTAAATTACTTAGGCCACACCACTTTAACAAAATCTGTAAAAAAATTGGAAGTGGGAAGACCTTCGGGTTAAACTTAGTCGAGGCACACCGTAAATATTCAATTTAATTCACCTCACACTCTTTAATTTAATAAAAAAATGTAACAATATTATTCTAAGATACTATGGCAACGGCAGTTTTGTTTCAACTACCTATATTGATATAAATATGCGGCAAAGTACAAGCGGCAAAAGTGGAAATTACCGCCCGTCAGGAGCGTGCTCTAAATTATTATGGTGCACTAATATTCTACTGGCCACGAAGAATTACATTAGAATGTATGTTATATAGTAGTTTTTCAACATACAAATTTATTCTTAAAGTCAGTTGTTTAATATAAAAAATAAAACTCCCAGAAAAAATAATTTAAGCTTAATAATTTTGTGAATATTACGGACCGGGTATTTGCTGCTTTGTTAGTTTTTCGACATTGCTTCAGTAAAATAACAAGTTTGTGTAAAAATTTGCAATCATTTCAAAGGATACACCTACATATATTCAAATATGTTTTTTTTAATTACAGTAAAATTCTTTGGTTATGGGGTGCTAGAACTCACTATAGTAGGTAGGTATATTTTACAATGTAAATTTACCAAAATTGGGTGAAAGTTGTTACTATTTTTACAATTATTTTGTAAAATTACATATTGTGTGTGAATTACCGTTGTACTACCTGATGATTCATAAATAGTAAATAATTTTACAAAGTAACTGTAAAAATAAGATCAACTTTCACCTTATTTTGGTAAAACACGTTGTAAGTTGGTAATATATTTACAGGGATTTTGTAGTATTACATACTGGGTGTAATTCACAAATACTATATAATTTACAAAATTCTTTATTTAAATATTGCGTGTAAATTACCATTGGTAATTCAAAACAACATGTAATTTTACATTCTGTTTGTAAATTACTATTGTAATTCACTAACAACTTGTAATTTTACATACCTATTGTTTTAAATTACCATTGGTACTTCACAAACATGTAATTTTACATATTGTTTGTGAACTATCATTGGTAACAACTGGTAATTCACAAAAAATATGTAATGTACAAAATTCATAATATACATATTGTGTGTGAATTACAATTGGTAATGCACAAATAATATGTAATTTTACAAAATATTTGTAAAAATAATACCAACTTTTACCTTGATATTGGTAAATTCACTATTGTAAAATATACCCAGTTAGTGGCTATCTATAACCAAGGATTTTTACTAGAATGTCGCAAAATGGATCTGTGTAGTTTAATAACAGAGATATTTATTTCTAAATACCCAACTTTTTAAATATCCATATTCAAAAATATAGAAGAATTTTTGAATCAACTCGTTTTTTCAAAGATGACAGAAAGCTGGGTGACATTGATCACGTGATATAGTAACTTTAAAATTCCCCAGTTTTAAAATTCCATTTGTTTACCTTCTCATATTACTATTTTTAACGTGTTTTGCTGTTCGATTCTGAGCAGCGTTTTATTAAATCATCTTTGGATAGTATAATTTTGGCTCGGATAATGTTCGATGTGCATTGTGCATATTCTGCAATATACGTTAGAAAGTATTTAAAATTTTCGCCAATCTCCAAAATGTAAAACCCACCAGAATTAGACAAATCTGACATTGATGACATATAATTTGTCAACAATGTCGCGAGGTCATTCGTAAATTATACTATATATAGTACCAAATACCCAGCTCTTAACGTAGATAGTTTAAAATATATGATAAGAATTAAATTTCAGCTTATGGTAACCTAATTTTAGTTAATGGTATCTTAGATCACGGTCTCAAGTATGCATCTCTTCCACCTTCTCATGAATGTCATGATCCAGAAAGTTAGAGCTGAAGACTCGTGGGCATGATGTTTATGGATGATACTCTAATATGTAGCACCAGCCGAGAACACGTTGAAATGAAAGTGGAAAACTAGAAAAAATCATAAGAAGTTAGAGGCCTAAAAATCAATAGGAAAGAAGAACAAATGTCACATAAAGTAAAGAATTTTACAAGAGATCCACAGATTATCGTACGCTGGATTTGGAAATATCTCGTGCAAGCAGTGTTGTGGGACATAAGGTTAGTATGAGACAGTGGTTCATAAAACAGTAACATGGCAAAAAAAGGAAAATGCAATAAGGAAGGTTAGATCTGACAGAAATGAAAATGTTAAAATGGATGTGTGAGATAACAAGAAGACAAGAAGAGATAAGGTTATGCACAAAAGAATAAGGAATGCAACCAAGGTATTGAAAATATCTAAGAAGATACAGAAGATCTACTCGTCAATTTACGTTATCAAGGAGTGCTTGATAATAACGGAGATTACACTCTTAGTTAGTGCGTCGTAGTATTTGAATTATATGGTTAAGCTACAAATTTGTTTTTTTACTACACAATCCTAATATTAGAAATTGAGGCAATGCTCTTGTGTTAACGATTACCCATAAAGAGGATACGGAAGGTTATTAAGATAAATTATTTTTATGTGTGAATGTGGTTTATGTTCTACGTCAGAACTTTAATATATTTTCAACAATAAAATCTGTGATAATAAAAAAACATGTACCTTCTTTAGTTACTTTAGAAACTGCATAAAATAAATGAAAATGTCGTCAATCTTTGATCAAAAGGTATGTTTTTAATATTCATTTTTAAAAATTTATTTAGTCGGCGTCAACGAATCGATACCCCACATACCTAAATGATTTTTTAACTTAATTTATACAAATTAAGTTACTAGGTTTTTAAGAATAGACGGAAGAAGAGGAAGTAGAATGATGACCATACCCACATTCTTCTTATTATTAAAACAAATTGTATACTTCGTGGCCAGTAGTAAAAATAAATAGTTGTTTCGACCATACACGTTATACTGGTGTAGGTTCCGAAACAGGAAACAATGGCAATTCGTTTTATTAAGATGAGCAGTGGTTTAAACTGTTGAACAAGAAAACAAAATAAAGCTTATAGTATTTTATTTAGTTTTTAAATACCATCGTTAAATATAGTCTATAAAATTATATCAAAATTAACAACAAATAAAAATAAATATGAAACTACTAAACAGCACTTAGTGATATTCATACAGATCAAAAACAAATTCATTCAAAACATTTCGTACCAATTGGCAGAAATCTCACGGTATGTCTAAGTTTAACCCAAAAGTTTTTTCACTTCCATTTTTTTTCAGATTTTTTTTAAGTAATTTAAGCCCACAATAAAAATCCTAGATCAATAGTTTGAAAAGAAAACTTGATTTTACTATTTTTTTAGGTTAAGCGGCTTTATTTTGTGAAAAAGAGTGATATTAAAATTACTTAAGGCATATAATCTTCTTTCAAGTCCTGAAAAAATTTTCTTAGTGGATTTTTAAATAGCTTTGATGATTCTAAAAAAACATAAAAAATGAGTTTTTTGTCAGTTTTTGATACTTTTCTCTTAAAAGTACGTTCGAATACGATGGTTTATAAATTTATTTTAAAGATAATGCAATTATCTGCAAATAAAAAAAAATTTCCACTCTGTCTATATCTGTTCAAAAAATATAGGTAATAGAAAGTTGAAAAAGTCGAACAAAAAAATTATGAAATCGGAATGTTGTGGTATATCTCAACAATTAATTATAAGTTATGGTTAAAACTGTTCATCATTTTCAAAAAGTTGACTCAATTTCAAGCAAAATAAAAAAAATCTTTTATCTGGAATAAAACCAAAGATGGGATCGTCGGAAATTGCCGGTCCGCGCCGACGTGCAGCGACGGATTTCGAGTTTCGTCTAGTGGGGGGGGGGGGGGGGTCAAAGTCACCTCGAGTTATACAAAAGTACAGACCAAAAAAAAACGGGCAAGCTCGAGGGTTCTAAGCAATGTACACTATTTTATAATTAACGAAATATCTAAACCTGTTCTTCCGAAAACAGAACGGTTTGTCATCCTAACTTACCAATATTCTAGCATATTTTTAATTACTTATAGCAATCAGTCCAATCGGACGAAAACTAATTTTTTCGAAAATATATTTGCTCGAAAAAAGAACTCTTTCAATAATACAGATATTCAAAAACTAGGGATGTTTCAACTTTTTTTTTCTGAAAGCAACTTCGAATTTTTTTAACCACTTTAAGTAATTTACTACAGAGTAACATAGCAAATACAAGGAAATGTAAACCTGACCAAACACAAAAAAGGTTCGTTTAGGTTAGTTTAGGACCTTTTTGTCATTTTTTCATTGACATTTCATTCATTTTTAATTAAATTTAGAAAAACTGCTTTCTAAAAAATGTATTTCCGGGAAATTTTTAAAAGGTTCTTTTTAAAAAATATATATATTTTCGAAGAAGCTGTTTTTCGAAAGAATTTACTTAATTTAACATCAAAAAAGATATTTGTTGAAAAAAGAAACAGCTAAAAGAGTTGGTCATCTTAGCTTACACGCGACGGAACAAATAGTTTGTTTAATATGGAAGTGTAAATATTGTAGCATTTTCTTTATTTATGCCTTCTGCTCATTTCGGGGGATATACCAGTACTTACGAAAGGACAATTTGTCTAAAACTAATTTTTGAATTTTTTAAAGCTCTTTTCAAAAATATCGGAGAACTTTCTTTTCGAAATGAAATTTTTTCGGATAGTACTTTTTTCAAGCAACGGCTTTTTGAAAAAGTAATTCAGGAGAAAGTAACGTACCAAACCTAAGAAAACCTGATCAAACCCAAACAAGGTTCGTTTGGGTTTATTCAGGATCTTTTTTCGTCTTTTTTCCATTAACATTTTCCAAGCTACTAGAGTTTATAATTTCATTTTCTCAATATTGGTTTCAAAAAATATATTTTCGAAAAATGTACCTGTTTTAAAAATTATTAGTTTGGGGACATTTTTGAAAAAATGTACTTTCGAAATACGGGGTTTTGGGGAAAATATTTCATAAATCCGTTTCATAAAAAGCATCTTTGAAAAAGCGATCAGGACATTTTTAAAAAAATGTAAGTCCGAAATATGTCCGAGAAAATATTTTTGAAAAATTTCGTTTATCAATTTTCGAAAAAGCTGTTTTTCGAAAAAATTTACTTTCCAAATATATGTTTTTTGAGAAAAAATATTGGGTTATTTGTTTCGTTTAGAAGCCAAAATCATCCGGCGCAAATTTTGATAAGATCGCAGTAGATGTGTAAGGAAAGTTTTCAGAAACAATCTAAGAGCATGTAAATCAAAAATACCAAAAAAGACTTGCATTTTTTATATTACTTAATTGATCTATTATTAATATTTTTTGGTATAATTCATTTCAAAGACCTTACATAGACGGCAAAATGTTTGTTTTTGTTTATAATATTTTGTAGAATATGTAGAAATGGTTAATGTTTATGTTACAATATTTATTTTTATAAAATTCGCTATTGAAATCCTTTTTGTTTAAGGCTCTGGGGTCGAGCGCCCCCTGCGCCCCCCCCCCCCCCTAAATCCGCCACTGCGACGCGACGGTATTGACAGTGCCAATCGCCTAGGACGCTTTGACGAAATGCATTTAATAGCTCTATTAAGATTTTTACGAGTTTTACTTACGTAGTGAAAATATAAAATTGATTCCTTTTAATTTAATGGCCTTTAAATGAATTATTCTCAGTGTACCTATCATTCTATATAAAAGGACAAACGATACATTGAAACTAACTCATTTAAAGGAAACTAAATTGAAAGGAATCAATTTTATATTTTCACTAAAATAAGTACAACTCGAAAAAACTTAATAATACAGCTATTAAATGCTTTTCCTCATAGCGCTCTACGGGGTTGGCACTGTGAACATCGTCGCGTCGCGTCGGCGTGGACATTCAGTTTCCGGCGATCCTATCTTTGGTTTTATTCCAGATAAAAGATTAATTTTTTTTATTTTGTTTGAAATTGAGTCAACTTTTTGAAAATAATGAACAGTTTTAACCATAACTTATAATTATTGAGATATATCACAAGATTCTGATTCCATAATTTTTTTGTTCGAATTTCTCAACCTTTTATTGCCTTTTTCTTTTGAACAGACGTAGATAGAGAGGCAATTTTTTTTATTTGTAGATAATTGCATTATCTTTAAAATAAATTCATAAACCACATAGTATGTGAGCGTACCATTTAAGAGATAGGTACCAAAAACTGAGAAAAACCTCATTTTTTCGTCTTTTTTAGGCTTATCAAAGCTATTTAAAAATATTGAATATTTTGACTAAGAGGATATAGTTTCCAAGACTTCAAAGAAAAATTTGATACTACTCTTTTTCATAAAATAAAGCCGCTTAACCTAAAAAATTAATAAAATCAAATTTTCTTTTCAAACTATTACACAGCTCCACAAAAAAAATTCGATAAATTACCCCTGGAATATGACTATTGCTACTATATGTTTTTGGGGTCACTGAATCCAAATTCGGGGTCCATTTAACCCCATCACGTCAGGATTTTTCATAACCTCAAAAGAAAAACCCGAATCCTCAAAAAATCCTCTATCCATTGATCACTTAATCCCAATAACCCCATAACTTCTTTATTCCTTCATTCCTTAAACTCTTAATTCCTGAAACCCATAACCCTCGAAACCCAGAAACCCCAAAACCCCAAAACCCATAAGCCCACACACAACTTAATAAAGCACCACGAACAGTGTGAGGCAAGGGAAACACACGTTAATAAAGCACCCCAAAGGGAGCAGAAGCCTACTATGTCCTCGTAGTTGTTCCTGGGTTCGGCAAAACGTAGGTTCTCCCTACGGAAGTCTCGTGCTCATCGGATTATGGGGTTTTGGATTTATAGAGTTATTGAAAATGTGGGTTTAAGGCTTAAGAAGCATATACGGATCAAACATACTCTGTTTCTACGCGCATAAGTTTATATCTTGCCGGGTTATGGGATTTCGGGGTTATAGAGTTTTGAGGTTTATGGGATTCACGGGTTTATATGGGTTTCGGGGTTTATGGGTTTTGGGGTTCATGGGTTTATGTGTTTTGGGGTTCATGGGTTTTGGGGTTTATAGGTTTTGTGGGGAATTAAGAGTTTAAGGGATGAAGGAATAAAGAGGTTATGAGGTTATTGGGATTAAGTGATCAATGGATAGAGTATTTTTTGAGGATTCGGGTTTTTCTTTTGAGGTTATGAAAAATCCTGACGTGATGGGGTTAAATGGACCCCGAATTTGGATTCAGCGACCCCAAAAACATATGGTAGATATAGTCATATTCCAGGGGTAATTTATCGAACTTTTTTTGTGGAGTTGTGTTATTGATCTAAGATATTCATTTCGGGCTTAAGTTACTTAGGCCACACCACTTTAACAAAATCTAAAGGAACTGGAAATGGGAAGACCTTTGGGTTAAACTTAGTCGAGTCACACCGTGATCTTTTATGATCTTTGAAAGCAATATTTATTATTTTCTAAAAATAACGCGATTCTAACAAATATCAGACGATTTGGCTATGATGGAGATTAATTCATTATAAAATTGATTCAGAATTTTTTCTGGGAGAGTTTCCGTACGGGGTTGCTCCCATAAAGGGGATGGAGAGCCCTTCCCTTCCGTAGGCTTTTGAGTTGAAAAATTGTAACTATTGTACTTAAAAGATGTTGACAGGAAAATTTTGCAAAAAAAGTCGACAATTTTGAATGTGAAACCTAAGAGGCGGATATTACGTTACGTAATACATTAAGAAGAGAGTTTTTATCTTAGACGACCCACGTAGACTTCAAGCCTAAGTATTAACGTACCATGGGCGTCTGAAGAGAAGGAAAATGTCATCTATTAACAACACAAGATTTACATCAAAGAGGTTGCGTTGATGACTATGACACGACTGCGCACGGTTGGTATCGAACCAGAAGCAGGTTCGGATGCAGTAAGGCGTCTCTTGTGGTACGATTCGTTGAATCCTCTTCGAATGCTGCAAGAGAGCATGGACGCAATTGCACCGCGTTTCGTCTTCAACAAACCTTGCAGGGTAATTGCTAAACACATGCAGCAGCAGGTGCTATACACGTCTACACTGACGGTTCTAAAACCAAAAAGGGCTCAGGTTCTGGAACATATTCCAGAGCCCCGAGTCTGAACATCAAATGGGCTATAGCTAAAAATGCAAATGTAGTTCAAACAGAACTCACAGGTATCTGTATATCAGCAAGAGAAATAACTAGTAAGAATATTACTGGACAAAATGTGCATATCCTCATGGACAGCAAACAAGCACTTCTGGCCCTGAACAGACCACGTGTCATCTCAGGCACAGTATTGGAATATCATCGAGCTCTAGCAGAAGCCTCCAATCATAATGTAATTACTTGGAGGTTGAAAAAACGGCACGGGCGCATCAAAAGGAAATCGCGTTGCTGATTCTTAGCTAGGGGGTCAGCCGCCCTATATATGCTCAGGCTTGGCTTCTCCACTGACTTGGCGACATCGGTGGTAGCAGACTTGATCAAAAAACATTCCCATGAAAATTTTTAAAAGTATGGGATGAAACGGGAGAGCGCAAACTCGCCAAGGAGCTACTTAGCTACTACGACAGTGAAACAGCTAAAAAGTACTTGACGATTAGAAGGCGGAAGAGTCTTACGACGGGTATTCTGATAGATCACTGTCAACTCCGGAGGCAGCTTCACAGAATGGGACTAGTTGATACAGCCCTATGCAGAGGATGTGAATAAGAAGACGAGACTGTCGAGCATATCCTTTGTGATTGCCCGACATTTTCACCCTTAATAAAATCCATGTTCGGCGAGTACTGGACCACCTTAGCCAACATTAGAGAGGCACCTCCCGGCGACATCATCAACTGCTTTAAATCAGTAGGCTGGTTGCCGCGCTGAGAGGAAGTCTCCTAGTTCGGGAGGATACACAATTGGTCTAATGAGGTCTAAGTGCCGTAGTTTTGTAGGATGAAGGCATCGTTTCACACTCCCCAGATAGCTAAAGGTTGTGAGAAGAAAAGTATTGATAACCCTAAGGGGATGCAGACCAGGGGGTCATTGTCATTGTATTTTTGCTCTATTTCGGTATATTTGCAAAATTAAAAGAGACATCACTTTCAAGATCATTTCTTTTAAGTAGATTTTAATAAATATTAAAACTCTTCGATATTTCTTTTATTAATTATCAGTAAGTGCTGTTAGATATACCAGTAAAGAAGAAAATTTACCGCACCATATTTTTCAAAATCAAGACTTCCATATTCTATCAGGATATGAGGCAACTTAATTAATATGTAAAATCAAAAATAATTGAGCTCAGCAAGAATTCGAAATGTATGTGGTTTTCAAGAAAAAGTATATAATAAAATTTTGATTTCTGTAATAAATTACATGTATCTTTATGTGCATACACTAAAAAGATATTACTTTTTATAGCAACAACAATGTCACAAAAACAATAGTAGTAATAAGCGCTGAATACTGCTCTGACTAACCCTTCTAAATTATTAACATTAACCTAGATTTTGTAAACACATTATTTATTAGATACGCTTTTTAACTCTAAGAACCAAGATTTTTTACTTTTACGAAAAATACTGAAAAATACATAATTCACAACAGATTCGCTAAAAAGTTTTAGTACTGGTTTAAACTAAGATCTTCTAGTTGATCAGTTAGGTTGTGATAGGCTTTTGTCCAATTATTGTCCATAAGTCGTCATTAAATACGTTATTCTAATATTTCAGCGATTTGCTTGGTTTCCAAATGATTTTCATCTTGGAACGTGTTAAAAATGAATTTAGTTCCACCATTGTGAAAAATACGTACTAAAATTGACATTTTCTCTATAAATTTGCTAAAAAACTCAGAAACAAATACGTAGTAATAACTTAGTTATCTTGTTTTTACACTTGTCAGTTTAAAACCTTTGTTTGTCAAATTAGACCGATCTAGCGTTGAAAAATCTGCTGTTAGAATTCCAGTTGACATTTAACAGAAAAATAATAAAATTAAATTTGGATTTCTCTTAAAAATAACACATTCTCTTAGTTCTTCATGTGAAAAAGTCATTGATTTTTAGATGTTTTAAACAATAAACAGGGTTGCCTACCGAAAACAGTCCACTCCGGCTTATGGCTGGTTCAGTAAAAATTTTAAAAAACGCTCGGACCCGTGCTCATTTTTCTATTAATTTCGTCGGTGTAATTTCAACTTCCAAGCGGGGCTGGCTTCTACCGATAGGCGGTTCTAGACCTCTATTTTTGGGGGGCTTAAACCCCTGGTTTGTGTATAGGCGGCTAGGCCACTCAGTTGGATTTGGGGGGGGGGGCTAATTCGAGATTTGGGAGGCTTAGCCCCCCAAGCCCCCACCTAAAACCGCCTATGCTTCTACCCTAAAATTTTTAAATGGCAAAAATTCCCTGTACATCGACGGTTTGTTTATTGGATTTGAGCTATTGGTTGCCGAGCAATTACATTTTAAAATAAATCAAACCAAGTTTAGCGATTGGCACTTCTGACATGTTAGTTTATTAAACGCCCGCCATTCACGTTTATACAGTAATACAACAGCTGTTCAAAGTGTTCTCAGACGTTACGAAAAATATCTGGGACAATTTGGTGACATTGGTAATTAATGCGTTTCCCCACATAATTCCCTTTCTGCCAATCCACCTACCAGAAAAATGAGGAGGAGCTACGTCTTGGTGAAATATCACGTTATTCCCCTGGTAACATTGGTCGATCTCCGTAATTTCTATTGCTGTTGGATAAACAGCATTCGCTAACAATTCTAGGAACATATTTGAATTTTCTAGTAAAAAATGGCCCATTACGATGGCCAATACAATCCCCAAAAATACCCGCCCAATCATTTAATTTTTGGTAATGTTGAGTATGCACCGGGTGAGTCAACGATTGGGCGGAGTAATTTTATACTTTGAGAATAAGATTTGTCGATAATATCCTTGTGTTTATGGTTGGATATTCTGCACATTTTAAAAATATTTTGAATTATACAGGGTGCTTTCAAAAAGTAGGGTGTCACAAAGTTAGATTTTTTAAATGGAACATCCTGCATTTGAATGGAATTCTGATTTCTACGTATAATTTTATAGCTTTTTCACCAAAGCCAGAGAATATTTGGATCAGCACTATCCTCAAAGATGGATTGGCCGCTGGGGTTTTGTTGCATGGCCACCAAGGTCCCGTTAGATTTTCCCTGTGAGGCTACATAAACGATAGTATATGTCACACCACCTACGACAAGACAGAACATGGAGAATAGGATTCGGGATATATGTCAAACAATATCATCATGCATGTTACCCAATGGGATATCTATTCGAGAAGAAATAGATTTTTTTGGGGAGTTACAAAAATAATGTATTCATTACGATTTAGTGTAAGTGTGTAGTGTAAATCTACATATGTTTGTATTTAGTTACATAGTTTTATCTACCAGTTTTTACTTCTACCGCGAAGGGAAGTTCCCATTATCTATTGTACTTATTCAAAATGTCAATCAAAATATTTCAAAAACTATTAGAGATGGGGATAGGACATTCTTTACAAAATGTGAAGAGATTTTGACGAGGCAGGCGAGGTCAGAAAGATATATAGAGTGTTCCATTTGATAAAAGTGACATTTTTTAATTAGAAGTTTTCTGACTTTGGACCTAGAAATAAAACATTTTCCTTCAACAAAATAAACCATTTTAGAATTTCGTTCGATCCAAAAATTATCGCACCAACGTGTACGCGAAATATCCGATCAACTGACGATGATAGTGAAATTTTCAACTGCCATTTGTCACTTTAAAAACGTTTTTTCGCATACAAACCCTTTTGTGACTATGTTTATAAGACGCACAGTAAAATGTTTAAAATGTAATTGATCAGAAACCAGTGCAGTGGCTCAAATCCAACAAACAAAGCGTCATTTTACAGGAAATTTTCTGCCCTTTAGAATAATGTTTAGCAAGACACTTCTCGCCGTTTAAAAATTTGAGGGTAGAAGCTCTTAGGAGGTTACACCAACGAAAATAATAGAAAAATGTGTTCCCAATTTTTTTAAACTTTTCCCTAAAAAGCTATAAACCGGGGTGGACTGTTTTTGGTGGGCCACCCTGTATATATTAAAATTAGGACTTTTAATGCAATTTATTGTACCGAAAATTTTGATTTGGAAGGACCTGAACTTAATTATTAATAAGTTGTTCATAGAATTTTGTCTTGAAATTTTGTAGCCCCATAACTTCCACCCCCTTGAGAATTAATAAATGTCGATATTTTTGACTTGCAAGACTCTCGATTTTTGTAAATGTAAAACACTTTTGCGTAAAAATAAAATGATCATGTAACTAAATTAGATTATGTAAACCCAACAAAGTAAGCGCTTTGTGAAGATTAGCATGTCAATTCTAAATTAAGGGTTGCAGTAGGAACTGAAAGCTGACTTTAATTAATTTGCACTGAACAGGTAATAAAACTATAATTATTTTATTATTATACTGTCTAGTTTTATAATAAAATTATTTAATTAAAAGTTATGTCGCAGGCAACGTAAAATAGTTCTAAGACGATAAATTTTCTTCTTGACATAAATACCCCAAAACAAAAAAAAAGTAATAGTAAATTAAATAATAAACATAATAACAAAAAAATTAAAACGCATAGAAAATTAAATTAATCAAGGACGACTGTACTTATTATTTAGGTTTATAGTCATTTATATTTAATGACAATAATAACGAAAAGACATCCTGTAGATAATTCGCAATAAACAATAGTTTATTATCTTAACATCTTTCGTTTATTTTAGATAACTACAATCGCCCAAAATAACAAAAAAAAAAAATAGTTATTAATGACGACCTTTAGTTTGAGACTTAAAAACCTTAAAATACCAAAAAATATGTCTATAATGTACGGTAATAATAGTTATTTTTCATTTGGTGGCATTGTTATTAATGCACTGGACAAAAAGGATAATTTTAAAATAAATACTTATAGTTTAATGGATAAAATTCTTAATTTTGATAATGAAACTGAATTTTAACATAATTCTAATTGTTTGCGTTCAAAAGGATTACCAGAAATGAACCACTTGTCACAATGAATTTATGCCTAATAAAAAATTGGTATATTATGCAACAATTATGTAATAATGGCTATTAATACACGAGGATAAAGTAATGACATGAGCCTTGGCGGGTGTCATTGCGAATGTCCATTATATGAGAGTGCATACACTATTTTTTCTACGACCATTTATTAATAAATATTAAATTGAACATTTATTTAATTTAGCAACAGTTAAACAAATTAAATTCTTCACTATCAGTAATACCATAATCTGACATAATTTCAAATTTAAATATTCTTAAAAGTTTTAATGAAAATCCAAATTTAGTAAAAGAACTGTTAAAGTCAGATCATTTGTATTAAAAAGAGGCCACTTAATTAACGAAGTATCATAATGAACATTATTATGAAACATATCGAAGACGTTTAATTTGAATATTATAGTATGGGAGTAGCAAATAGTATATTATTCACGAGCGGTAATATCAGTAATTATTTACGACGGTGAAATTTGCGACACGAGCTGCAAGCAAGTGTCGTAAATCATCCAAGTAAATAATTCATCATTACCTCGAGTAGAATACTATACTTTCTCTACAACTATTTTATTAAAAATGTTAAAAATTTTTAGAAATAATGTATAGTATTTTTAATCTCAATTGAAACACTCCATCGGGAAGCGCTTATACAAGGACAGCTCAATATTAGACCAATCGGCAATATAATTACATGTAAAAGCTATGTTTGAACTGTTTATCCGAAAGCGCGTACAGTGTACGAGTAAAGGGAAATAGACAGAGAAATAAAGTTACAGTAGGACAAACAAAAAGCGAGCGCTAGCGTAAAACAAACCAACGAATAATACCTTTTGCTTTTGGGCGGCGATATCGAAAGCGCCAGTCGCACGCGCTTAGATGTGTTCCGCAGATTGCGTATGTATGCATGATGATAGGGTATATGTGAAAATAGAAATTATCGACATGGCTTTCTGAAGACCATTTGAAGATACAGAAAATAGTGACCCTGAATCGGCTCTTATTGGAACTAGTATAGGATTTAAGAATAAAAACTTACATGCACAGTGCCCAACGAATATTTTGAACAATATGAGTGCTTGAAAAACGAACATCAAGAAAACAGAGACAGAAGTATTATAAATAGGATTGTTATTATCAGGGTCGACAATTTATCGCGTCATAAAAGAGGGTGATGTTATAGATCATGGTATAAAGCGAAAAGGAGCGAATGAAAAATTTGAAAAAATTGACAATGGAGATAAAAACGTCATTCGAAAAACCGTATATTTTTTTAGAAGGAAAATTTGGTTCCCACCGTAGAAATGATTCGGGAAAAATTAAAGGATTATCCTAATTATAATTACCAATGTTTAGCAACATTGCGAGCTATTTTAATTGACTGTGGCTTTAAACACAAAAAAATAGATAACAGAATGGTCATATTGGCAGTCAAATAGATGCATCATATATCTAGACGATACCTAGTTTGATGCCCACGATGGTTAGACAATTCTCAAAACTGCAGATTAAATACACCATGTCCAAGGGGAAAGTGTATAATTAATTATTCTTCATGCAGGAAGCGTTAGCGGATTTGTACCCAACGCATTGCTATTATCGGCCAAAAACATCACTGAATCCTCTGCCGAATATGATGAGGATATGACGGGGAATTTATTTGAGAAATGGTTTTATGAACAGCTTTTATGCAACATTCCACCAAACTCAGTAGTTGCAATGGATAACGCTTCCTATCATTCAAGGATACTAAACAAAACACCAAATAATAGTACCAAGAAACAAGATTTTATAACTTTTATAAGAAATAGGAACATAGATATTCCCAAAAAGATTCCATTGAGGAAATATTTATTAAACATCATAAAGTCCTACAATTTTAATAAAGCATTTGTCATTGACGAACTTTGTAAAACTCAAGGCTCTGAAGTTCTGTGCTTGTATGCCCTACTATTGTATTTTTAATCCAATAGCAATGATTTGGGGCATTATTAAACAGAAATTGAAAAAATTAAATCAATCACTGACATTGAGTAGAACGGTAGTGGACAGCATACCACAAGTGGTATGAACAAGGACGTGTGGAAAAACTGTATTGTACATGTTATTCAAAAAGAAAATGAATATCCCAACTTGCCTTCTGTAGCCCCAGTTCTTATTCAACCCGACTTTGAAAGTGACTCCAGCTCTGATTATTACGATGGGTATGCAGTAAACAGCATTTTTGACGCCCATCATTTTTGTTTCATGTTTTTTTTTATCTAACACAGACCATGAAGGCTCAATGCCTAAGTACGTATACTAGCGCACTCTGGGTGTCAAAAGAGAAAATATTAGATTTTTCCTAAAACGAATGGTAATAATGGCTAATGTGATGTAATTTTTGCATAGGTATGCGTGGAAATTCCCCAATTTAAAACTTGGTCTTTGCTACAGGATTTACCTAGTACCTACCATAGACTAAATAATACCTAGAGCCTAGACGAACACTGCCGTGCAACGAGAAGCGGGTCTCCCTTGAGACATTTGGTGGGTTTACTGGTATATGGATTAAAAGTTTGTTTGTCTACCATTATATAAATATGTATTCTATGTATCTACATGTATATAGAATGGTAGAGACACAAACTTTAAATTATAAACCAGTAAACCCACCAAATGTCTCAAGGGAGACCGACTTTTCGGTGTATTCGAGTGGCTGTCTATATTCTTTATAGTCTCTGCTAGGGCCTATTTACTGGTAAGTGATAATTAAAAATATTTAATGTAATTTAGCTTGTAAAATGGGGATTATTTACATATAGTGCCGCTCTTTAAAGTCATCACTTATGTTTATTGAAGTGGTAAGAATAAAAAATTTCAAAATAGGCACACCGATATCAACATCAATGCCACTTTTTATGTTAACTCCATACTTCAAAACCTCAAGATTGCGGCAGATCTCATTTCAAATATCTATTGTAGTTAAAATAAAAATATTACTACAATGTATGGAAATTGTGAGACGCCCATGTGTACATTCGTTTAATGTATATCAGCTAAAGATTTTTATGGTGTTTTAACTGACATTAAAATACTATACCTACCTAACCTTAAATTTAAGAAATATATTTGACACAATGATTTGACAATTGTTTTATAAGCTTGCTTTGAGGTTTTAGAAGTTTTGTTAAAGTTACTTCCTAATTGGTTTAAAAAACCGTGAATAATAATAATGCTTTGTTGTTAATGGTCACAGATCGTGAATAGTGAATCATTATTCATTGCCCACAAATAATGGCTCATATTATTTTTCAAAAATTGTATGAAAATAATGGTACTATATTATAGTCGTAGAAAAAAATAATTTATTGTTACCATTTATAAAACGGTGTTGAGGTTGTCGTTCACTCATCACCGCGGCATCGCCTCGCCTCTGTCCGCGATAACGCCAGTTCATTAGAAGAGGCAATTCGTTGATGATTCGTTGCTTAAGCTACGGTTTCCTCGAAAGCAGCACCGTTATATATCGGTGGAAAAAATGCGGCGTCGGTGGCGGCAGTTTGAAAGTCAGGAAAGCGACGAAAGTTGTTAAACGGCACCGTTGCAGCCTGCTATTTATGTCCAGAACTCCCCGAGCACATATTGATATATTATGAAAATTGACAGAAAATGGTAATTTAATTCAGATATGCAACATAAAATAAATAAATGCTTTATTTGCCTGATTTACGTTTTTATTACTATAAAAATTGTTTGTCGTAAACTGTCATCTTGACAGTTGACGATGGAAAAACGTAGAGTCAACTGTCTCCCACCATCACCGCTTTAAATATGAGCGCAGCGCTATCTGAAGTTACGGTGTTGAATAACGCTATGTTGGAAACCACTTGTATTTAAATTGCACAGCAGCTTTTTTTGTAACGTGATCCACCGGATTTTGACGGCCGCTATATGACGGTGCGGCATTCGAAGAAACGGTAGCTTTATTTATAGGTGAGCGCACTTGTCAGAAACTTTATAATAGTCCAAGAGCTACTGAACCCTGTTGGTAACGGTATTTGCACAAAGCTGAAAATTTTTATATTGACGATTGAAGAGCAACCATAAGTTAAAGTCATGACCTGGCAAGTCTCCCCCGGTCGCGTCAACCCCTATATTTTTAAAAATGTAAAAAAATTTAAATTAATGTTAAGTTACAAACTTATGTTTGAATTTAGACATAACAAAATAGAAAACAAATTGCCAGGCGATTCTAAAGGTCGCACGCACCGGTCAGGTGATTCTAAATGTGCTCTGTGCAAGGCATAAAATGAACATTGTCCTACAATTGTTACACGCTTTTTTACACGCTTTATAAACGATTTAACTTAAATATGCTTAGGGCCAGGCGATTCCGACGGTCACAAGGGCCCGCAGATGCTAGGTATAAGATGGTTGTAAAATGAAATAAAATTTCAAATTAAGTTAAAAAAATTATATTTATCTTAAAAACGACTTTTTTTCAACTAAAAATTATTTCCAATATCTATTATACAGGATGTTGGAAAGCCTTAGCATGGACAAATATCTTTGCTATTAGAAAAATAAAGACACCAAATTTTAAGTGTATCTTAGTGGTTATTAAATTTACCTTTTTATGTAATTCAACTTTTTCAACCTCCCTTGGGGGTGACGCTAGGGTGTTTAGGTCAAAAATTTTAATTGCAACCCTAAGTCGTGTTGTACCTCATTTTGAAGGTCTTCAAAAAGGAAATATTTTGCCACAAACCTGAGTCCGTACCTTAATTCGTTTTTAAATAACGAGCCTTTAAAAATTAAAAATCGTGAAAAAGAAATTAAAAATTTAAATATCTTTATTTCTCTTAGGTATTACTTTAAAAGTTGTTCAAAATGGCCACTATGAACTTCTTTGCAGTAATAAAGTAGATTTTGGAACTCACTTCTTACATTTTGAGAATGGCAGGTTTTTTTGGCAGAGTTCCAAAATCGACTTTATTACTGCCAAGAAGTTTGTGGTGGACATTTTAAACAACTTTTAAAGTAATAAGAGAAATAAAGGTACAGGGTCTTCCAACGAGGACTGAACAGGGGCTCATTTTTGAGCTTCCTTGTATTTAAAGAAAAATCTAAAATAGCCAATCGATGTACTTTTTCCTGCAGAATTCAAAAATGAAACCAAAAATTTATTTGAACCAGAAACAAAAGAGTTACGCTATGGATAAGGTGTTTCTTAAATGGAACATAGCTTTTTTTATACGATTTTCGGAACGAGTGATTTTTTTTATGTCCGTTCTGATTAAAATATTTAATATTGTGACAGCTATTTTCATTAAATTTTAATGTTTTATCCAGTATAATTTAACTTCAACCTGTTTGAAACATACACTAGGTAATAAAGGTAAAATCACCTTGAAATCCTTCAAAGTCAAAAAATTTGACAAATTTACTATAATATTGCCGAAATGAAATATTCATTAGATGAGAGATTGCAGATTGTTATCTTGTTCTACAAATGCCAAGAAAATGCAAGAGAAGCAAGGAGAAGATTTATTGCAAATTTTCACAGAAATATATCCGTCAATACTATTCTAAGGATAAAGAACCTATTCGAGGAAAATAAAACATTATATGACAATATTATAGTAAATTTGTCAAATTTTTTGACTTTGAAGGATTTCAAGGTGATTTTACCTTTATTACCTAGTGTATGTTTCAAACAGGTTGAAGTTAAATTATACTGGATAAAACATTAAAATTTAATAAAAATAGCTGTCACAATATTAAATATTTTAATCAGAACGGACATAAAAAAAATCACTCGTTCCGAAAATCGTATAAAAAAATCTATGTTCCATTTAAAAAACACCTTATCCATAGCGTAACTCTTTTGTTTCTGGTTCAAATAAATTTTTGGTTTCATTTTTGAATTCTGTAGGAAAAAGTACATCGATTGGCTATTTTAGATTTTTCTTTAAATACAAGGAAGCTCAAAAATGAGCCCCTGTTCAGTCCTCGTTGGAAGACCCTGTACTTAAATTTTTAATTTTTTTACGATCTTTAATTTTCATAGCCTTGCGATTTAAGAACGAATGGATCTCGGGTTTGCGGAAAAATGTTTTTTTTAAGACCTGTGAAATGAGGTACCACACGGCACAGGGTTGCATTTAAAATCTGTGACATAAATTCCCTAGGGGGTTGAAAAAGTTAAATTCCATAAAAAAGTAGATTTATTAACCACTAAGATACACCTAAAATTTGGTGTCTCGATCTTTGCCAATAGCAAAGATATTTGTATATACTTAGACTTTTTGGACACCCTGTATATTATTGTAAATAATTTTTAGTTTAAATTTTTTTGTGATAAAATAAAATTGTATTCCATTTCTTACAACCATCCTATAATTCCTATACCTAGCATCATAGACTAAATAATACCTAGACGAACACTGCCGTCCAACGAGAAGCGGGTCTCCCTTGAGACATTTGGTGGGTTTACTGGTTTATGGTTTAAAAGTTTGTTTGTCTACCATTATATAAATATGTATACTATGTATCTACATGTATATATAATGCTGGACAAACAAACTTTTAAACCATAAACCAGTAAACCCACCAAATGACTCAAGGGAGACCGACTTTTCGGTGTATTCGAGTGTCTGTCTATATTCTTTATAGTCTCTGCTAGCATCTCCAATCTTCTCCCACTCGTACTTCAGTTTTATCTTTCTCCGCATCTGGCGGGCCCTTGCGACCGTCGGAATAGCCTGGCCTTGAACATATTTACGTTAAATCGTCTAAATAGAGCCTGTAAAAATTGGAACCTGTAACCTTTAGAATCCCCTGGCATTTTTTTTTTGTATTCTGTTATGTCTAAATTCAAACATTAAACCTGAAGTTTGTAAGTTAAGTTTAATTTTTTATTTTTTTGCATTTTCAAAAATATAGGGGTTGATGACGCGACCGGGGGAGACTTGCTAGGTCATGACTTTTACTTATGGTTGTTCTTCAATCGTCAATATACAAATTTCCAGCTTTGTGCAAATACCGTTACTAACAGGGTTCAGTAGCTCTCCGGTTATAAGAGAAATCGAAACCACGCGTGCCGAGGCGACGCGGAGCCGATGCAGAGTTGACAAATGAATGCCAACCCTTAGACTGCATAGGGTAAGTCTAGGAGGGTTGGCGCAGAGTCAACGTTGCGGTAGTCTTTACTCTATTAGATAGAAATCATATAAGTTGGAAAATTATATAGTTTCGACTGCTGGTAATTTACTAAAAGTGAATTTGTTTATTCAGCACAAAGTAGAAAGACGTTAAATAACTATCATTCCGCTTGCATAAAAAAGTAAAAGGCAACAATTTATAGCGTTGATCCCTAAAGGTCACCATACAAGAACTCATATAACTCAAAATAAAAAAATAGTAATAAGGATCTTGGTTACGGTAGTCGTGAATACCTAATAAGCAGCTCTCGGAGAGTTGCTTCATCGTCCTCTTGTATTTCTTTCTTCGTCTCATTACGTGAGACCCGGGCGCCGCTGGATCTTTGCCTGTGGGGCGGGGGAGTGTGTGCGCCGTGACGGCTCCCACGAGCGGTCAGCTTGAGAGTATTAAAAGCCGCGCACTCTGCATCGATCCCCCCGCTGCTCTCATGCTCCTCCACCTCGACTAATTCTGACCAAACTGCAAACGAAAGAACTTAACTCAAAAAATAACTCTTAAAATGGCAACTTCAAACTCAAATTAAGCATTGCAGTCTCAGATTAAATATTTCCAAGATTGGTAACGCCAACACCAAGAACACGGCGATTGTTTGTCCCAAAAATAAATAAAAGTTCGCGGAACGGAAGCGCTGCAAAGGTATACTTTAACTATTCTGAATTGAATCTCCCTAAAAAGCAAATCTCGACTAACAGTCTGCGGTTTCTTTGTGAAGCATGGCCAGCGTGATGGGTATTTTAAAATGTTTTATACTGAATTAATAATTTATACTATAAATACAGAAAGTCGACAAAAATCCACGCACGCCACTCATGGATTTTCAACTAAATAGATGCATGTATGCCAACGTAAGTCGGGGGTCGGCCGGCGCGTTATGGCCCGCGCAAATAATTATTGAACATTTTTTTCAGCCACTTCGTGCCGACAACCATTATTTCATTTGTCGATTGTTGGGAATATTCAAAATAATTTAGAAGCATGTTTTGAGTGTTTATTTACGTTTATTACCGATCGGTCCTGGTATAATAGCTGAAAAAAAAGTGATGCAATTCTGAATAGTTAAAGTATAACAAGCATGTCGGTAATGGGTCTATTTCACTCAATCAAAGTAAACTATTTTTTAATTGACTTCACAAGAGGAGGTTATCAATTTGATCCGTATGTATGATTTTTTATGTATGTTCGCGCATAATTCTTGAAAGGACCTCAGTGATTTTTTGTATTGTAGATTAGTTCTCCCGGATGGTCCTATTGTAAGGGTTTTTAGCTAAAGTGAGTGGAAACCTAAAATAATTAACAAGGGTCTAGATACACGCTGGCAATATCGATTGGAAAACTTCGCGCCTGCGTAATCTGAGTAAACAAACGTAACCTCAAAATCATGCACTTGTAACACGTTTACCAGTTTTCCTGCATCAATACCGTAGTCCAGAGGTAGAGTATCCGCTAATGAATCGATAGGTAGTGGGATCAATGCCGGGCTCGGGTAAACTATTTTTTTAAAATTTTTGTCATTTAAAAAAATAGATCGGCAACGCGTGTAGCACTTGTTCAGCTGCAATTTTTTTATATTATTGGTAATCTCAAAATCTACAAGCATGGGATGGGGAAATATTGTCACCAAATCATTTTTCCCTCTCCCCTAACTGGTCGCCCTTCCTGTTTAGTAAGCGTCTTTCGACGCGCGTCGGCATATCGGGCCGGTGGCGGGCCGAAACGGGTCGACTTGGGAGGGGAGATCGGCAGTAAACGTCAGTGTACCTCTCGAGCCAAGCGAGACCGCTGCGAAGCCAGAGCACGTCCCAGAACCCCTTTCCTCGCCGGCGGTGAATAGGGAGTTAAGAGGTAGGACTCTTTTGGGTACTTGTAAATTGTATAAAATATAAATATTCATTTCACTTTAGAAATAAATGCTGCAGCAATTAATGATGAAACCAGTGTTTTAATAAAGATCCCGTGACAATCTCATATGATGTTATCAAGTATTTCCGAGCAAACGGCGTGGTTCGGCTTCCGGGTAGAGATGATACAAAATACTAGGAACCTTGTACCTAGGTACCTTGTAACAGGTATGAGCGCATAACAGGTAGGTATCAGGTATCGATTTTACTAAAGACTAAAACTACTAGGTTCAGCTGTACGCGTATTTTTTACTCGTCGGATCGGAGTCACGCGTCGGTCGTTCAGCAGAAGAAATACGTTTACAAGTATTATTTACGTGAAGCATGCTTTGTTGAGCAGCGAGCACCGCTGATCCCGGTATCAGTCTCGGTGTTTGGAGTATTTTCAGTACTTTGATATTTGATACGAAGTAATAGGTGTGATTATTGATACATATTTCTCTGCCATGCTGTTCAACTGTTATTTTCTAATTCCGATATTTTCTCCGAAAGGGCGTTCCCGCACACAAGATATCAAGTACAGATTAAGATATTTTATTATTTATATTATATAGGGGGTGAGTCGGGAGGAACGCACCAAATTGTAGGAGTGTACTCTACACGCAAATTTAATGTAAGTCTAAAAAAACTCAAATGTTGTAACAGATTTTTATTTTTTTCCAATTATAAATTTTTAAAAATATGATAAAGATGCTTGATTTTCACTTTTTTTTTGTCGGCGTAAGTATAGATGATAATCATGCCGTTGTCAAGGGTGTTGTTTGAGTTTTATATATATTTTAATCCCCTATTTAGTAAAGTCCCCAATTAATATTGGGTACTAGATTTTAAATTCGCGAGAATGCGCGTAAAGTGTTCACATGACACATTTACTGGCCCTAAAGCGCGTGGACGCGAATAGCACGTAAACAGAGTACTAACAGATACGTGGTACTGACCGCTACTCGGCCGCATGGCCCAATTACTTTCTCGAGTGTTTTCCCCATTTTTATAGATAATTCCTCTCTAAAACTACCCGCAAACTAGTGATAATATTCCCGAACCATGGTTCTGGAAGAGCAGCACATTGGATCAACAAGGTGGCGACCACGAAGAAACAGTTAAAGTGATTTCGACGTCAAGGTAGGCCATATTAGTATTTGTGTCATGCTATCGCCGTTTGCCAAACGACTTTTAAAAACTATTCTCTTTCTCATCTCCCCAACCAAAAGTATATACAGTCCACTTTTAGCTCTTATTATACCAAAACCCAATAGGTGTATTTGAACATTTATTCAAAAAATTGTAATTACAAAATTATGTAAGGTGTTTTTTCAAAAAGTTGTAATTTGAAAACAAATGAAAATCGGATTACAACTTTTGGGTTTTGTTGACGTATATTTACGTGTAGAATCCACTCCTAAAATTTTCTGCGTTCCTTCCGACTCACACTCTATATAGCCGGAAAAGAGCATGAAATAAATTAATTTGATTATTTAGGACAATAAATAATTTATTTTGTTACCTAATAATTATTTTAGTGCCATGATACGATACATCTACAGGGTGTTACAAAAATATGTTAAGAAATTTTAAGAGCAGATTCTACATCTAAAAATATGAAAATAAGTTTATATAGACATGGATCCTTAAACGCTTCTTTTTCGAGATACAGGGTGTTTAATATTTTCACACCTCAAGTATCACACGACAATATCAATTTTGCAAAAAATCAGTGTCGTGTCATTTTTTTCGCTAAAAATAAAAAGACTTACCCGCACGCACGTCACTGATGCCGGTACTTTAGGAAATAAATTTTTACACGTAAAGGTACCCTTTGATTATATACTGGCGTGCACCAAAATTCATGTCAATATCTTAACGCATTTTCGAGAAATTAAAAAGAAACATTTCAAAAAGAGAGTATTAAACACCCTGTATCTCGAAAAAAAAAAACGTTTGAGAACCAATGTTTATATAAACTTATTTTCATATTTTTAGCTGTAGAATCTGCCCTTAAAATTTCTTAACATATTTTTGTAACACCCTGTATATTTTCTGATGTAATTAAATTAAAGTTATTTTGAAATGTATTTTGAAATGTACTTTGTACTGTAACAGGTAAAAAATTTTAGCTATTTGGAACAGGTATGAACTTGGCACTGGAATGTAACGTACCTGTTACCGGAAAATACTGGTTTGTATCAACTCTACTTCCGGGATAATTTGTTTAGGGACTTTAGGGGGACACGCCGGACACGCCAAGCCCAAGTCGGAAACGGCGCAAATTACTGAAAAAAAAACAAGGTTAAAATTGAGGTTAAAATTAACTCGACTTACACTACGCAGGCGCGAAGTTTTACAGCCGATATTGCTGGGGTGTATCTAGATCCTTGTAAGAAATTATGATAAACTAAAGGAGACTCATGAAGATCAACAAATTTTGCGTGTGAATGGCGGCGCGGATTTCAATAATTTTTCTCTATTAGGTTTAGGATGACGCCTCAATAGTTCTGTTGGTTTATGATTTAAAAAAAATAATATCGGGGAGGGGTGAGAAGGGGCTGAGGATTTCTCTGAAAATTTTGCATAATATGTCATTTTCGGGCTTATTGATCAGAAAATATAATTTCTTTTAACAGATGTTACCAAAAGTTCAAGGGAGGGGGTAAGAGGGGATAAAACGGAGCGACTGGGAATTTCTTCAAAAATATTAACTAATATGTCATTTTCGGGGATATTATCAGAAAATCTAATTTTGTCTAACAGATGGTAAAAGAATATTGAAGGGGATCAAATAAAATTTTAATGAAGGCTGTATAGTATATGATTTTCGGTGTAATTCGGGTTAATGAATCCGATTTTACACAACACACGTTAATAAATATAAAAAAAAAATTAAGCAGAGAGGACGTACCTGTTTGCTGCGAGCTAGAAGTAAAGGTGTCCACAGATCCACTCGGAGCTGGAGGGGCGACAGAAACGACAACGGTGTGCTGATCTAGTCGTCGTGCAGGGACACCGTCGGCTTGTCTCATCGGATTCTAGCACCCCCCCATCGCGTTGCCACTTGCCATCTGCCGAACTGCAGATACATCATTATACACTTTAAAATCGGTCATTTTAGATGCAAGAAAAATATTTATTTTGACAACTACTTGGTCTTCCCTCTACGGTAACACTCGTGTACCCTAGTAACACTTAACTTCTTGAATATGTTATATGATAGAGAAAATTGAAAGGATGTGAATTAATCAATTTTAAAGTTTCTAGGGGAACTCGCTCATCCGCTATCCACTATCTGAGAAAATCTTCCGAAAAAACATTTTTTGAAAATATTTTTGCAAAAAATTAATTTCCAAGTGTACTTTTTCATAAATAGAATTTTTCGAAAAAGATTTATCTCTATATTTTTAATAGAACAGGGGCAACATAAGGTTAAAAATTTAACATGTAAAGCCCTATGGCCTGCTTTAAAACTGTACACTGGACATATTAAACGTGGCCAGTACACCATATGACCATATTATATATATACATATATATATATATATATATATATATATATATATATATATATATATATATATATATATATATATATAGATATATAGCTATATATATATATATATATATATATATATATATATATATATATATATAAAAAGGTGAAGAAAATATTGGGGAAACTGTCTGTATGGTAGTGCTCGACACGTGTTTCGTGCTTATTAGCACTCATCAGTCGCACATAACCAAGTTATTAGATGGGAAACTTGGAAGTTGAAAAAACACAAAGAGTTCACAGACCAGGGACCTGCTAGCACATTTGCGGTTGTTTTTTGTCAAGAGACCCAGGGATTTCCGGGCAACACCCAACATCACCACGGAGGCTGCAATAGCACCTGCGTGAAACCTCTACCCCAAGGGATATAACAATATAAAGAAATAAAGAAATATCGACAGGACTATTTATAAAAAAAGGTGAAGAAAATATTGGTTATGTGCGACTGATGAGTGCTAATAAGCACGAAACACGTGTCGAGCACTACCATACAGACAGTTTCCCCAATATTTTCTTCACCTTTTTTTATAAATAGTCCTGTCGATATTTCTTTATTTCTTTATATTGTTATATCCCTTGGGGTAGAGGTTTCACGCAGGTGCTATTGCAGCCTCCGTGGTGATGTTGGGTGTTGCCCGGAAATCCCTGGGCCTCCTGACAAAAAACAACCGCAAATGTGCTAGCAGGTCCCTGGTCTGTGAACTCTTTGTGTTTTTTCAACTTCCAAGTTTCCCATCTAATAACTTGGTTATGTGCGACTGATGAGTGCTAATAAGCACGAAACACGTGTCGAGCACTACCATACAGACAGTTTCCCCAATATTTTCTTCACCTTTTTTTATAAATAGTCCTGTCGATATTTCTTTATTTCTTTATATATATATATATATATATATATATATATATATATATATATATATATATATATATATATATATATATAATATATATAATATGGTCATATGGTGTACTGGCCACGTTTAATATGTAAAAGGGGTACCGTGCAGTGTAGTGCAGTGTACAGTTTTAAAGCAGGCCATAGGGCTTTCTAGATATATACATAGATATGGTATGAGAGAACAACATCAGAAATGTGACCGTTTGAGCAGAATGTATATTACATAACAAGTGTTGAAAGTGACATTTTTCACACGAGTGGGAATGTTGTCGCACGAGGCGACAGCCGAGTGCGATAATCCCACGAGTGTGCGAAAATTACTTTCACACGACTTTCCTACGACCACCAAAATATTTACAAAAAAACCTCAATCTCTGTCTTTTAAAACCCTCACTTTCAACACTAACATTTTTATCAATTGTGCTGAAAATAAAACAAATGAAATTGGCGCCATCTATTTCAATGTCATGTTGACAAGTACTTTACAACACGTGTGTTGTAAAGTACTTTTCAACACGCGTGTGATATAAGGCACTTTCTCATGGTGGTCGTAGGAAAAATTGTTTTGTAAAATGATTTTTTGATTTTAATTGTAATGTAAGAATATTTGAATGTGTTTAACTGTTGCTCGTTCAAATGGATTTCTGACTGGCATCCTGACAAGAAGCACTGATGATGATCTATAAGGTCGAAAGCACTCTGCTAATTAATTAAATTAATTAAAAAAGTTCAATAGATCCCCGCTGGAGTGCTGCACTTTGCAGATGACAGCATGTATAGAAAAGACACTACAACAAAATAACATTTCAACACGTAGGTACACAATATTATAAAAGTACTATAATCATTACCCACATCGAGCAAACGCTTCTGTTTTAAGAAGGTCAAAGATTTTCTTTGAAATACCCAACTATTTTAGGTTTTTGGTCCCTCAAAGAGATTGTAAATATACAGGGTGTCCGAAAAGTCTTAGTATAGGTAAATATCCTTGCTATTAGTAAAGATAATAGTAGTAAATAATAGATGTATTTTATTGGTTAATAAATCTACTTTTTATGTAATTTAACTTTTTCAACCCCCTCAAGGGGTGACGCTAGGAGGTTGAGGTCAAAAATTTTAAATGCAACCCTATACCGTGGGGTACCTCATTTAAAAGTTCTTAAAAAAAAACATTTCACGACAAACCCGAGGTCCATATCTTAATTCGTTTTTGAATGACTTTAAAAATTAAAAATCGTGAAAAAAAATAAAAATTTAAATACCTCTTTTTCTCTTATTACTTTAAAAGTTGTTCAAAATGACCACCATGAACTTCTTGGCAGGAATAAAGTCGATTTTGGAGTATGGCAGGTGTTACATCTTTGCAGAGTTTCAAAATCGACTTTATTATTGCCAAGAAGTTCATGGTGGTCATTTTGAACAACTTTTAAACTAATAAGAGAAATAAAGGTACTTAAATTTGTAATTTTGTTCACGATTTTTATTTTTATAGGCTTGCCATTTAAAAACGAATTAAGATACCGACCTCGGGTTTGCCGTAAAATGTTTCTTTTTTGGAGACTTCAACTCCCTAGCGGTACCCGTCAAGGGGGTCGAGAAAGTTAAATTACATAAAAAGTAGATTTATTAACGAATAAGATGCACCTCAAAGATATTTGCCCATACTAAGACTTTTCGGCACCGTATGTAACCAGGAGTCACAATTTTATGACCGGATATCGTAAAACATAAAATTGTGAATTATATAAAGCGGGTATCGTACAACAGGGAATTGCAAAAAATGTCTCTAGGCAACTCGTATTAATCAGCTAATGAAATATCGAGATGTAACACAAGAGGGGACCTAAAATAAAGTAAAAAAAAAGAAAACTAACTAAAACCAGTCTTAATCAACCAAACAAAAAAATGAAAACAAATCTGACTAAATGTAACCTTAATCAACCAAACAAAAAAACCAAAACTGACTAAATCTTAACTAAACTAAAACCAAAAGTAAACAAAACTTAACAGACCTGAGCAAACATTACCGAAACTAACCTCATGTATGTTTTGCTGCATCTACGACACTCGATCTCAAAAATTCGAAACTGTGCAACCAGTATAGTAAGGGTTGTCACCCACTTTTCAACTCGGCATCACCTTCGCATCATCTCGGCATGCGCGGTTTGGATTGCTCTTATGTAGTTTTTAAAAGTTTCGCTCATATCTTAGCGACGTATCGTCAATGAATCGCCTCATTTGATGTGCAGGCGTTACCGGGGATATAAAGGTGAGGCGATGCCGCGTTGATAAGCGAGCGACAAGCTTTAATCCAAACTTACACGCCTTGGTATTGACGGCGAATCAAATTTTCGGAAAAAATATAGCTTTCCATTTGATATTTTAAACTGGTTACCTGCCCTTCAAAAGAAGGGGGAGGGGTTAATGTTAATATTACTTTGCAAAGCTTGTATTAAGATATTCCAAACTGGTTTAAAGATATCGCAACTCTTTAAAATCCTCACTATATACAGAGTGTTTGGCAAATGCTTCACGATATTTAGACAGGTGATTCTACATGGTAAAATAAAGGTAGTAAGCCATGTAATAAAAATTCGAAATTTCAATATTTTCCAAGTTACAGCCTATCAAAATTTAGTTTATTTGCCTTTTTTAAGATATTTTGATTCTTTCTTAACTAATCAATTTGGTATTTGGCACAGAGACACAATTTGGTGATTTATATCATTCTATTACAAAAATGTTTCTCTACTGTGTCACCACAGGGCACTACGTACCTGAAACCCAAATTTTATTTTTCGCATACCTTTTTTGTTTTGACAGATATTGCAAAAACGAACATGTAATTTTAAATTAAAGATAATAAAATACTAAACAAAAAAGGTAGTTGATAAAGCTCACCCTTTCGTCGCAAATAGAATTAAATATTTTATTATCATTAAATCACTTTTTCACATGGAAGCAACAAATCGAATTACCATAATAAAGAAAAGCAGTCGAAATGTTATTTGACAGATTCAGGGCCGGACCCAGGGCCATGCGACTGCCTGGGGCGCCAACATTTACAGGGCGCCAAAACCACTCAAAAATAGAGTCTCAAAAAAATCAAAAATGATGAAATGTCAGGGGCGGCATGGAGCAAACCCAAGCAAAAAATTGTTCTAGGTACTTACTTAAATGATTTTATTATTATATTTTTTCTTGTTTGTTTTCTTATAACCTTGTTGCTCGTACTTTCGCATTACCTAAGGTGTTTTAATTAGTTTTTACTCTTTTATATTTTTTTCTGTAGTATATTATTATTGTTTTTTGCAGTAGTTAGTACCTATTAAACTATTAAAAGGTAAGTTTGTATATTTTATATTAGAATGTAATTTAATTTTTTAATAAACTTATTTTTTCTTTATTATTTTTGTTTCTGTAAAAATTAATAAATTTCACAAAATAAAGAAGATTGGACATTTTTGTTTATAATGTTTGAAATTAAACAAAAAAAATATATTTCTATATTTTTTGATAAACATGACCCTTTTTTATAATAAGCGTGTCCAGAAACCATCTTAACCATCTTTTTATTATTGATTTTACGAAAAAAGTCTCTTCATAAAGTTCTGCATCGTGAGAAAATAGTATTACCATTTAAAGATTTGATCTAGGACATACAGGGTGACTCAAAAATGTAAAGCCCAAATTGTGCTTTTCTCGAAAATAGGCAAAATTAGAAAAGAACAAAGATTAACTTTCTTGTAGGGCACACGTTCAATTTATATTTTCTGAGCATTGTATCTTCTGTATCTTCTCCATGGTGGACTTTTCGGATGGGATCTCGGACTACAAAGATCGAGTGCATAATCAGAACACATTTAGCACTGATGCCGTCAACCGTTTAAAGACAGTTCCGTTATTTTTTTAATTACAGAAAAACAATCGAACATCGGTGTAGGTAACTTAACATAAAAAACAGCTCTTGGCGAGTAGAATTTAAAAAAAAAATATTATGGTGATCCCTCTGAAAAAAACTTAAGGTTAGTTTAAAACTCACTTCTTTGATGTTCAATTGTTTTTCAGTTTCGTTTCCTGATGGCTCTTGTACAAATCTACAATTCTTTTAATTTAAACATTTATCTTTCTCTTCAAATAAAAAGTTATACCGGGTGTCAACGAGATCACTTTCCGGCTGCCATTTCTTTAGTATTTAACCGAACAAGATGAAACTTGGCAGGAGTCATAGGCTAATAAAAAGTCACTTTTCTAGGTACTTGTCAAATTTCGACGACTTCCGGTTTAGCCGGAAGTGACACCAACTTTAGACTTTCAAACGAGACACCCTGTATATTTCTTGATTTTTGGAATCTAGAGATCATTTTACGTACAACTGTATTATTTTTATTACTTTTTGTGTCAATTTGCCATTTTTAAAACAAATTTTTTGTTTTAATCTAGAGTGCCATGACCCACCTTAAATCGTGCTAATAGACGTGTACATCTGCACAAAAATACCTACACAATTTTATCACCTTTCATTTGTCTTACCAGAGCGTTCAAAGTTGACTAAATCACTTTTTTGATAATAACTTAAAAAAATTAAATACAACTATAACACTTTCATAGTATAACTAGATGTAGTTTTTTATTACGAATCCAACGGTGCATCACAACATCAAAATTCTCTTGGATTTTCTAAAGAAAACTACATTTTATTGCAATAGCCATTTTATATGGTTTGATAAAACATGCAACTGCACGACGATCAAATATTATATCCACTTAGCCATGACAAAACTGAATAATAATAATGGGTGGCTGTAAACAATTCGCCACAAACCAGAAACATAATATTAAACACCAGAAAAAATAATTGTTTACAAATTTGTAAAATTCTATCATTTATCCTGAATTCAATTGTTTTCCATGGCAAATTTAACAATATTTTGAGGCTTCATTCCGTTATTTTTTAAACAGATATAATAATTTAATTGTTTGTCATGGCTAACTGGATATAATATTTGATCGTCGTGCAGTTACATAATAATTTCATCTTAGAGTTACATATTTGATCAAACCATAACAAATGGCTATGGCAATAAAATGCAGTTTTCTTTAGAAAATCCAAGAGAATTTTGATGTTGTGATGCACCGTTGGATTCGTAATAAAAAACTACATCTAATTATACTATGAAAGTGTTATAGTTGTATTTAATTTTTTGAAGTTATTATCAAAAAAGTGATTTAGTCAACTTTGAACGCTCTGGTATGACAAATGAAAGGTGATAAAATTGTGTAGGTATTTTTGTGCAGATGTACACGTCTATTAGAACGATTTAAGGTGGGTCATGGCACTCTAGATTAAAACAAAAAATTTGTTTTAAAAATGGTAAATTGACACAAAAAGTAATAACTATAATACAGTTGTACGTAAAATGATCTCTAGATTCCAAAAATCAAGATATATACAGGGTGTCTCATTTGAAAATTCAAAGTTGGGGTCACTTCCGGCTAAACCGGAAGTCGTCGAAATTTGACAAGTACCTCGAAAAGTGACTTTTTATGAGCCTATGACTCCTGCCAAGTTTCATCTTGTTCGATTAAAAACTAAATAAATGGCAGCCGGAAAGTGATCTCGTTGACACCCGGTATATTGGTCCAAATATAATCAATAACCCTGTGCATCTTTTTCAATCAGAGAGAATTCCCCTGACCTCTGACATTATCTGTTTGACTCCTACGTGATTACTTGATATTTATATAAAATTGCATGCTTTACTCTGAGCAAACATTGTTGTAACTAGCATATATTCTTGAAATCGCTCATTATTGCTGTGTTAAACCAAGCAGATAGATATTTGGTGACAAATAGTGAACCCCTTAAATTAGTTTGCAACAACAAATCCCTCCGATTGCTTTATGACATTCTCATTATGCAGCTAATATTATTGTTAGATTTTGGTATTAATTATCTAAGTATTTTTATTTTTCGACTGTGGCGAATATTATAATTATTTTAATTATTGTGAAATAAACCATATAACCACTACGTGAATATATTTTAATCAATCTAAAAAATTATTATGATAACGCTAAAAATGCTTTAAAGGCGTCACAATTTGCTTTATTTTATTAATATTAAACCTCAGAAAAAATCATTAATAGGAAATTATTATGTTAATACGTTAATTAGGTACACTCCAAATTAATGTAACATACAGCGTGTCCAGAAAAGTTCTAGACATATGGGAATTTTCTTTATTGTTGATTTTACGAAAAAAAGTTATTCTTGATAAAAAGTTCTGCTTGATTCGCAAATAATATTGACATATCAAAGCTTAAGATATCTTGTACAGGGCGGCAAAAAAATGCAGAAACACAGAATTGCGATAAGAGAGAAGTACCCTCAATTTTTATTTTAGAGCAAATTGTTATAAGAAAACTTTGCTAAGGACTACAAAACGAGGTAATTATTGATATTACTGGAAACAGCGAATTTTTTCATGAAATTTTGCACATACCCTAATTTTGGGTCGTAGAACACGAATCCGAAGTCAGCTTTTGGCGGTCTCGTATGGTTTTTCCAAAAAAAAAAATTGTTTTTGGAAAACTTTTAGGTTAACTTTTAGGTTACCTTTTTGTTATAGATTCCTTTAAGTTTCGACACTTTCACTTCAACATATCTGTAAACTTATAATTTTTATTAGTTTTCGGCACACAAAACACCACATTTAGGCAAAAATAGCTAAGAAAATTGCTTTTTTCTATAGAAAATTCCATTGTATTTGGTAGTAGACGCCATTACGTTCCCAGCTGTCAAATGTCCGGCGTTGCCACGTTTACAAAGCATTTTTCTCGCAAATTTTAACAATTTCCGGCCATAAATAAATCCAAAAAAAGAGATGGCAATATGAGAGTAAAATAAGACAGATAGCATTTTATTTTCCCTAAAAGGGCAAAAAGATGACCCCAACCAACACCCTGGGGCACCGATCCCTCTTCGCCTGCGAGGAAAGAGACTGGTCAGGGCCCCTAACCAGGTGCTAACCCTGCTCCGACCTTAGGGTGCCCTCCGATCCACCGTTATACCACCGTTATATCGAAAATATTAGATCTGTCACCTAATTCACCGACTTAGAAAAGTTTTTGATACGAACGGTGGATCGGAGGGCACCCTAAGGTCGGAACAGGGTTAGCACCTGGTTAGGGGCCCTGACCAGTCTCTTTCCTCGCAGGCGAAGAGGGATCGGTGCCCCAGGGTGTTGGTTGGGGTCATCTTTTTGCCCTTTTGGTTAAATTTGGTTCATTTTCGCATTTTCCCGCCAACTTTTTATTATTCCTAATTTACAACTTTGTCTTGAAAAATAAGTAAACCTGGCAACGCCGGACATTTGACAGCTGGGAACGTAATGGCGTCTACTACCAAATACAATGGAATTTTATATAGGAAAAAGCAATTTTCTTAGCTATTTTTGGCTAAATGTGGTGTTTTGTGTGACGAAATAAAATAAAAATTATAAGTTTACAGATATGTTTAAGTGAAAGTGTCGAAACTTAAAGGAATCTATAAAAAAAGGTAACCTAAAAGTTAAAAAAATTTTTTGCGGAAAAACCATTCGAGACCGCCAAAAACTGACTTCGGATTCGTGTTCTACGACCCAAAATTAGGGTCTGTGCAAAATTTCATGAAAAAATTCGCTGTTTCCAGTAATATCAATAATTACCCAAAACGAGGTCAGATACAATTTTTCGTTGAACTATTTTAATTTACAGGGTACCATAAAAAAGCCTTTGGAAAATATTTTTTTATTTTATTTCTTTAACATTTACCGGCAACAATTTTGCAACAACTATGTGTAATACTATAGTAACGAATATTGACGTGTTAGTCAAAAATCATTTACTATTTTGCGACTTATTAACAAAAGTTGTTAGTTAGTTTCGTCATGGTTGTAAAGTTAACGCTGCATGAGAAAATAGAAATTGTACTTATCGTCGGAGATCACTATAACTCTATTAGGGAAGCCGCACTCATATTTAATAATAGACACCCTGACAAAACGGTATGTAGCGCCACTATAGCAAATATAATGAATAAATTTATGGCTACTGGTTCCGTCGAAAATGTATTTAAGAAACAACATAACAAATGGTCCACAACAGAAGAAAATCAACTCAATGTCATGCAAGCGGTTATCGAAAACCCGAAAATTTCTTTAAGAAAACTGTCAGAAACTATTCCAAATGACGTCAAGAAGTCTACTGCTAGTAAAATTTTAAAAATAAATAAATTTCATCCATATAAATCGAAATACGTTCACACGCTTCTTCGCAGAGATTTTGATTCTCGTTTCCTATTTTGCGCGTGGTTCCAAGGCGAGTGTGAAGATGATCCTTTTTTTGCAAGAAAAGTATTATTTACGGACGAGGCCATGTTTACTTCCAACGGCGTGGTATGCACCCAAAATTGTCGGTGGTGGAGTGACAGCAATCCAAATTTTATAATCGAATGCCGTAGTCAATATTCATTTAAAACCAATGTTTGGTGTGGCATTTTTAATGATCGGATCGTTGGACCATACTTTTTTCGACAAAATATAAATGCTGCCATTTACCTGGACTTCTTAAGGAACCAGTTGTCTCAATTTCTTGACGAACTGCCACTAAATATAAGACGTATAATTTGGTATCAACATGATGGAGCCCCATGCCATAGTACTAACACAGTAACTGGGTATTTGAATGAAGTATTTCCGCAACGTTGGATAGGTAGACGTTCAAATATTCCTTGGCCAGCCAGATCGCCTGACATCACACCCCTGGACTTCTTTTTATGGGGCCGATTAAAAGAAATGGTGTATAAGCATAGACCTTTTCAGGATATTGACCATCTTGAAGCAGTAATAACAAACTGTGTCCAAGAAATCACTCCCAATATGATACGGGCGACAGTATCAGAAGTAACAAGACGTACTGTAGTTTGCATGGAAATAGAAGGAGGGCATGTGGAGACATAATCTTTTATTTTAAACTATCTGTTTTTAGATCACTGATGTTTAGATGTTTTTGATGTTTCTTATAACAATTTACTCTAAAATAAAAATTGTCCCTCTTAACGCAATTCTGTGTTTCTATAGTTTTTTGTCGCCCTGTACATGATATCTTAAGTTTTGATATGTCAATATTATTTGCGCATCAAGCAGAACATGCGTGCAATACTGTTGTAACGAAAATTGACATGTTTACGTAATTACTTTCAAACAAGAGGTAATAAAAATGCTCAATGTATTTTTTATGGTACCCTGTAAATTAAAATAGTTCAACGAAAAATTGTATCTGACCTCGTTTTGTAGTCCTTAGTAAAGTTTTCTTATAACAATTTGCTCTAAAATAAAAATTGAGGGTACTTCTCTCTTATCGCAATTCTGTGTTTCTGCATTTTTTTTGCCGCCCTGTACAAGATATCTTAAGCTTTGATATGTCAATATTATTTGCGAATCAAGCAGAACTTTTTATAAAGAATAACTTTTTTTCGTAAAATCAACAATAAAGAAAATTCCCATATGTCTAGAACTTTTCTGGACACGCTGTATATCCTTTTTTAAATTAGTTGATTAACATTTTGGTTTGGTATTTTTTCATATTGACTAAAAAATACAGATTTCAAATGACACACCCGTATTTACCATTCAATGTTATGTTATGACTTTTGACTTTATCCCGTCTGTCATGTAGAGCTCCAAAAACTTCGTACCCAACCATGAACGACAAGCGGAGAGGAGCGCCGCGCCGCGCCGGCCGGCAACGATGTGCAGGCAATATTTTATTTTGCAATTCAATTATTGGTTCGACGGTTAGCAAACGGGACCGGGAATCGATTGATATAACGTAGAAGCAGTACTGCAAACTTTAAGTGGCGAAAAACATGTCCTTATTAGAGAAAAATTTAATAGTCTGCTACAAAAAAATTGAGATTTGGGTTGACTAAGACAGATTTTTACCACTAGTGTTTTACAGATTTTTTACAGACATTTTAAGTATGCAATAGTATATTACATAACAAGTGTTGAAAGTGACATTTTTCACACGAGTGGGAATGTTGTCGCACAAGGCGATAGCCGAGTGCGATAATCCCACGAGTGTGCGAAAATTACTTTCACACGAGTAATGTACAATATTTTTCCTACGACCACAAAAATATTTACCAAAAAACCCCAATTCCTGTCTTTTTTTTATACCCCCACTTTTCAACACGTGTGCTGAAAAACTTTTCAATACGTGTGCTGAAAATAAAAAATATGAAATTGGCCCCAACTGTCCAAAAGTCATGTTGACAAGTAATTTAAAACACATGTGTTGAAAAGTACTTTTCAACAGGCATGTGATATAAGGCACTTTCTAGCCAAGTTAGCCGTGCTTTTTTTGTCACTTTCATAGGTGGTCGTAGGAAAATAATATATCGTTAGATGTCGAACGGTCGTTTTCCGTATATAAACACATTTTTTCACCGCGGCGAACATGACTCAAAGAAACGACTGGGGAAACATGCGCAATGCTGCAAGTGTTTAGCCGTGCACATTCAGATATATAATCCTAGATAGTTACTGGGTAAGTATTTTTCTTAGTATAATGCATGTTATTATCACTTACATGCAGTTGCGTATTTACGTTTCCGACGCCTATGGTCGGGCAACGTGTTTTTGAGCTCTAGATAAGTAGATGGCTGCATAAGCATGTATAATCAGTGAAATATCGTTAAGATCAAAAGAAAACGTCCTCAAAGTATGCCGTGGCCACCTAACTGGCATAGGTTCTCGCATCTGTTCATCGTCTAATGCGTTTACAAAATTTTCTAAAATTTCATTACGGTATCGCGTCGAATTAAGAGTTCCTTAAAAAAATCGGTCCAATTAACCTTCTTTTCGATATGGCCGCCCACACGCCAACTTTCTGTGAATGCAGAGGCTTCTCTATAAAGAAATGTGGATTTTCAGAACGCCACATTCTCATTTGTCGGGAATTGACATAACCAGAGAGATAAAACCATGCCTCGTAAGTAAAAACGGTTTTTTCAAATACGTTTTCATTATTATGCAAATTACCCATAAACCACTCTGAAAATTGCATTCGCTGCGCCTTGTAGTTTGGTAACAATTCTTGGACTGAGCTTAGAAAATAAGCTTGCATCTGCACGCTGGCAGGATTGTATTGTAGGTTCCGTAGGATACATTTACTTGCTGGCTTAAATGCCAAATAGGGGTTTGTCGGTGTTCATTAACAATTTGCCTCAATTCTTCTACTTTTTGTGCAGTGCGAACTTTGGTTCTCCCACTGCCTTCCTTTTTATTCACGCTTCCTGCTTCTCTAAACAAAGCCACAGATCTAGTCAAAACTTGGCGAAACTGGTCGAAATCCAAGACTATGTGTGGAAATTCTGTTTGAAAACCCTGAATGGCGTCCCGTGTTGAGTAAACCCACTGGCCATCAACCCTTCTACCATTTTTAGAGTAACTTTCGATCATAAAAGCTTTTTGTTCTGCCGTGATTACTAGGGTGTCCGTTATTTCCCAAGTTGATTTTTTTTCTTGCGACGCCCTCTAAATTTTTAGTTTATCGTCTAAAAAAAATGTCAGACCAAAATAAGCCCTTAATATTCAGAATAAACCGTGCCCTTAAGACGATACATTTCCCATTTAAATTACATGGGATTTTGCCACTTTTTACAATAAATAAATTTTTTCTCGGACAAGATGACTTATAGCAATGAGACATACATATTCTTATAGCAAATTGAACGCTCTACAAAAAAGGTCTCTTATAATTTTTCGATTAATTCACTCCTTCAAAAGTTATTGAAGGTACTAAATGCGACTTAGCGCGCTTGCGTGAATAGAAAATCCGTGTGTTGGCGGGAATGCTTGTACTGTAATTTTGAGTCACTTACTGTATTGAAGGGAAATTTCATGAAAGTATACAAAAATTTATGAAATTCAATAAACATTAGTTGACTGCGTGTTATAAATGAATGGTCTCAAAAATGATTCAAACTAGAACCAGCTACCTGTTATGCGGTATATTATTTTCCATGTTTAAAATTTTTTTACCCTAATACCATCAGAATTATCTATTTTGAGAAATAACCTACTAACTTTTATCAAAATTATAATCACTTTGCCGTAAAAGTAAAAAAATCTGAAAATTTACATAGAGTTCAAATTTCACCTTGAATAACTTTTGAAGGAGTGAATTAATCGAAAAATTATAAGAGACCTTTTTTGTAGAGCGTTCAATTTCCTATAAGAATATGTATGTCCCATTGCTATAAGTCATCTTGTCCGAGAAAAAAAAATTTAATTGTAAAAAGTGGCAAAATCCCATGTAATTTAAATGGGAAATGTATCGTCTTAAGGGCAAGGTTTATTCTGAATATTAAGGGCTTATTTTCATTTTTTTTTAGACGATAAACTAAAAATTTAGGGGGCGTCGCAAGAAAAAAAATCAACTTGGGAAATAACGGACACCCTAGTGATTACCATGTTTAATTTTCTTTAAAATAAGAACTTCAGAACTCAACAGTTCTATTTTTCATTCACCTATACCTTTTCCTTTTACGTAATGTTGCCTTTTAAGAGTAATAATTCAAGACACGCGTGATTAATTCCACGGCATACTTTGAGGAAGTTTTTTTATCTTACGTTATGTTTACACCTTTTAAATAGAAAATTTTGAGAATATTATGACATACGTACTACATTTAAACTTAACTATATACAGGATGAGTCACAACAAGCTTGCATTAAAAGCTTATTGGAAAGGAATTTATATCAAATTTTAATATTAGGAAAGTTTATGTTTGTCGATAACTTTAAATAAAATATTATCGCCTAACATTTTTACTTTAAATAATTAAATTCAGTCAATAGGCTAAAACACTACAAAATTGTGAGAACCTCAATATGTTACACCTCTTAGGTAACTTTTAATTTCATCTTAAATTAGGAGGAAACAGCACTTCTTACCTTTAATTTTTTGAAGTCCATTTTGGTTTTGTAAGACCTGAAACAGAAAAAAACTGATTAGAAATAACTGTTAAGGGGCATTCTCTGCGTAGCGTCCACGTTAGCCGAACCAATTTCATTTTGACATGGTTTTTCGGCTTTAAAATTTTTAACAATAACATTATAAGTATATTAAGTATAGATTCATATCCTGCAAGCAATTTTCAGTCAATTGTGTAAAGTTTCAACGTGTATAATGATTTCATTCAGAAGATTAATATTGTCACAAGTGGAAAAATAGTATATTATTCAATGAGCATATAATGGTGGCTGTTATTCAGGCGGATGAAGTTTATGACACGAGCCGCATGCGAGTGTTATAAATCATCCAAGTGAATAACAGCCATTATATGCGAGTAGAATACTATACTTTATCCAGGACTATCAAAAAATTTAGATAATATTAATATATGTTTTTATTTTTAATGTCAAAAAAATATTGAACGAGTATAACGAGTAAGTAACATGGAAACAAAACATTGAAATTTTCAAATCGCAACTTTAAAAAATGTTGACGTTTTGAATTATTAAACTCGGAATTAAAGTAACCACAACAGCGCGACAACGCAACGTGACGAAGCTAATGTTTTCATAGCCACCTTTGTTTTTTATTTTGTGCGTACAATCGCATTCCAAGCCGGTTTGGATCGAGCACAGCTCTTGTTTGGAGTTTGGATCGAGATATCCGTGGAAGCGGTGAATAATGAAACGATTATTCACTAGTGAATAATGAATATTATTATTATTTCATAAACTCATGTATAATAATCAAATTATAGACGAGTCGTGGATAAATAATAATATTTCATAGATCAATAGTCGGAAGTTGAATAAATAAACTACAATCCTATTCTACTTATTCATAGGTTATTGCCCTCTACACTGGAAGGAAAGTCTACCGTCAAGAAGAACGAACGACAACGAACGATGAACAAATGGCAGGACGAATGGGATGCGGACTACACTACACTACCCAAGTCCTAACAGGACATGGCTCGTTCCAAAGTTACCTGAACAGAATTGAAGCAGCTGAAAACGACCACTGCATATACTGAGTAGAAACAGATATCCTCGGACACACAATTTTTGAATGCCAGAGGTGGACTATCTACAGAGAAAGAACCTATCTGACTTTGGGACGGCAGTTGAACGCGGACACTCTTGTTGCAAATATGCTGGCGAGTGAGGAGAAGTGGAGAACAATACAGGAATTTCTGAGGTCGGTAATGGAAAGAAAGGAAGAGAGAATTGAGAGAACGAGAGGAAACCAGAACCCCTCACGGTAATATAAAAGGAGGGACGTAGGAGAACATAAATACAGACGATGGACAACCCAACACCTTGAAGTATGCTAAATCAGCGGTCCCGAGGTGAAACGGAAGTGAGGAAAAGGAGGAGGGTTTTTTTGGTCGGTAGGCGCATTCCTAGAGGGAGCGAATCCGACACACCCCACCAAATAAGAACCATCGCGCATCGGTGGGCCGTCTTACGAAGTATGTTTTTACCTCCTCAGAAAAAACTACTAGTACTAGGTACTATTCTTCGATAAATCTTTTTATCACAATAAGTTTATTTGCGCCAATTAAATATTGTTTTTCTCGATACGCGGCAATTTTTTTAAGTACAGTATTTAAATCTCAATTATTTTTTATTTTTTCTACGATTACTTATATCTCATTATACGTTAGAACTGGGGTTTTTCCTAATAATAATAATTAACCCACATCCTGTATATACTTGCTTGGGTATCCATCTTCACATTAAAAAATGATTATGTACTGATGGTTATTATAACAATAATTATTGAAAGGTTTCCAATAATACATTTCTCGCATAAAATAAACTTTTTCTGAAAAATCAAATATTACTTAAGAGGAGTAATCTGCTCCAATCCCTTCCATTTTTTAGCCCTTTGGCATGCCGCACTTCTCAACAAACTACCTTCTTAGGTCTTCCCCCCAAACTTTGTACCTGGATCGGTAGCTTTCTCTCTAATCGGTGCATATCTGTCGTGGTGGACTTACTCATTTTTTTATTTGCCCAGTCAACAAGGTTACAAATAGCAAGTAACATAATAGATATTTATGTTACTAGTACATATTGCATAACTTTACTGGACGCAGTGGCCTATTTAGGTTCAGTGCCGCCCCGGGCTACTGAAATCTGGCTGCCCTCAAAATTACAACGATTCTATCCCAGTAAACACAAGGTGGCTGCTCCAGAAGCGAACAGAGGCCGCATTGCCAAAAGCCGCGTCCGACACGAAACACTTGCCGTGTTCAAACCCAGCGGATTGTAGACCGGACATGTCCTCTTTGCCGTGCCGGCCCATGGTGTGTAATGCCGCTCATGGGTCATGAGCGGCAGTACAGTACAGGGCGCAGTAACGTTGGAGATCCGCTGTCCGTCCACTGGTGGATTAGCTAAGTACCTACAGTAGCTGGCCCGCCCACGGCTAGACGGGCTAGGTGCAGTAATGAGTAGTTTCAATCAGGGCCGGATTGGCACTACTATTGACGATTTTTAAATTTAAGGATCACGTGTCCATACAATTTTAAGATATCGTTATAGTCTAGGAGATGTTCTATTTATTGGTGAATACCGCAAGTCTCTATATAGACCGGAAGAGATTTGACGATTTTTAAATTTAAGGATCACGTGTCCATACAAATTTAAGATATAGTTATAGTCTAGGAGATGTTCAATTAATTGGTCAAAACCGCAAGTCTCTATATAGACCGGAAGAGATTTGACGATTTTTAAATTTAAGGATCACGTATCCATACAAATTTAAGATATAGTTATAGTCTAGGAGATGTTCTATTTATTGGTGAAAACCTCAAGTCTCTATATAGACCGGAAGACATTTGACGATTTTTAAATTTAAGGATCACGTGTCCATACAAATTTAAGATATAGTTATAGTCTAGGAGATGTTCTATTTATTGGTGAAAACCGCAAGTCTCTATATAGACCGGAAGAGATTTGACGATTTTTAAATTTAAGGATCACGTATCCATACAAATTTAAGATATAGTTATAGTCTAGGAGATGTTCTATTTATTGGTGAAAACCTCAAGTCTCTATATAGACCGGAAGACATTTGACGATTTTTAAATTTAAGGATCACGTGTCCATACAAATTTAAGATATAGTTATAGTCTAGGAGATGTTCTATTTATTGGTGAAAACCGCAAGTCTCTATATAGACCGGAAGAGATTTGACGATTTTTAAATTTAAGGATCACGTGTCCATACAAATTTAAGATATAGTTATAGTCTAGGAGATGTTCTATTTATTGGTGAAAACCTCAAGTCTCTATATAGACCGGAAGACATTTGACGATTTTTAAATTTAAGGATCACGTGTCCATACAATTTTAAGATATAGTTATAGTCTAGGAGATGTTCTATTTATTGGTGAAAACCGCAAGTCTCTATATAGACCGGAAGAGATTTGACGATTTTTAAATTTAAGGATCACGTGTCCATACAAATTTAAGATATAGTTATAGTCTAGGAGATGTTCAATTAATTGGTCAAAACCGCAAGTCTCTATATAGACCGGAAGAGATTTGACGATTTTTAAATTTAAGGATCACGTGTCCATACAATTTTAAGATATAGTTATAGTCTAGGAGATGTTCTATTAATTGGTGAAAACCGCAAGTCTCTATATAGACCGGAAGAGATTTGACGATTTTTAAATTTAAGGATCACGTGTCCATACAAATTTAAGATATAGTTATAGTCTAGGAGATGTTCTATTTATTGATGAAAACCGCAAGTCTCTATATAGACCGGAAGAGATTTGACGATTTTTAAATTTAGGGATCACGTGTCCATACAAATTTAAGATATAGTTATAGTCTAGGAGATGTTCAATTAATTGGTGAAAACCGCAAGACTCTATATAGACCGGAAGAGATTTGACGATTTTTAAATTTAAGGATCACGTGTCCATACAAATTTAAGATATAGTTATAGTCTAGGAGATGTTCTATTAATTGGTGAAAACCGCAAGTCTCTATATAGACCGGAAGAGATTTGACGATTTTTAAATTTAAGGATCACGTGTCCATACAAATTTAAGATATAGTTATAGTCTAGGAGATGTTCAATTAATTGGTCAAAACAGCAAGTCTCTATATAGACCGGAAGAGATTTGACGATTTTTAAATTTAAGGATCACGTATCCATACAAATTTAAGATATAGTTATAGTCTAGGAGATGTTCTATTTATTGGTGAAAACCTCAAGTCTCTATATAGACCGGAAGACATTTGACGATTTTTAAATTTAAGGATCATGTGTCCATACAAATTTAAGATATAGTTATAGTCTAGGAGATGTTCTATTTATTGGTGAAAACCGCAAGTCTCTATATAGACCGGAAGAGATTTGACGATTTTTAAATTTAGGGATCACGTGTCCATACAAATTTAAGATAGAGTTTTAAATACATTAAATTAAATTACTACATAACAAACATAACATAACCGTTTTTATCCGCTACCGGATGGGTTTGGTTTTGCTCCGTTTTTATCCGCTACCGGATGGGTTTGGTTTTGCTCCGTTTTTATCCGCTACCGGATGGGTTTGGTTTTGCTCCGTTTTTATCCGCTACCGGATGGGTTTGGTTTTGCTCCGTTTTTATCCGCTACCGGATGGGTTTGGTTTTGCTCCGTTTTTATCCGCTACTGGATGGGTTTGGTTTTGCTCCGTTTTTATCCGCTACTGGATGGGTTTGGTTTTGCTCCGTTTTTATCCGCTACCGGATGGGTTTGGTTTTGCTCCGTTTTTATCCGCTACCGGATGGGTTTGGTTTTGCTCCGTTGTAAAAAAATCAAAATTTTTGGTCTCAGATTTTCCTGAAAATGGGTTGTTTCCTAGTCAATTTGATGCCGGAGAACACGAAAAAACCATCCATTTCGTCGTATCTCTTCGGGAATTGGAATTTTCCGACGAAAAATAATTTCCTGAAGAAATAGGACAAAATGGAGGGGTTTTTCGTTTTCTCCGGCATGAAATTGACAAGGAAGCTCAATTTCAGGACAATCTGAGTTGAAAAATTTTGAAAAAAAAAATATTGATACAGAAGACTCCCCCCTTGTAAAAAAATCAAAATTTTTGGTCTCAGATTTTCCTGAAAATGGGTTGTTTCGTAGTCAATTTGATGCCGGAGAACACGAAAAAACCATCCATTTCGTCGTATCTCTACGGGAATTGGAATTTTCCGACGAAAAATAGATTTCCTGAAGAAATAGGACAAAATGGAGGGGTTTTTCGTTTTCTCCGGTATGAAATTGACAAGGAAGCTCAATTTCAGGACAATCTGAGAGTTGAAAAATTTTGAAAAAAAAAAATATTGATACAGAAGACTCCCCCCTTGTAAAAAAATCAAAATTTTTGGTCTCAGATTTTCCTGAAAATGGGTTGTTTCCTAGTCAATTTGATGCCGGAGAACACGAAAAAACCATCCATTTCGTCGTATCTCTTCGGGAATTGGAATTTTCCGACGAAAAATAGATTTCCTGAAGAAATAGGACAAAATGGAGGGGTTTTTCGTTTTCTCTGGCATGAAATTGACAAGGAAGCTCAATTTCAGGACAATCTGAGAGTTGAAAAATTTTGAAAAAAAAATATTGATACAGAAGACTCCCCCCTTGTAAAAAAATCAAAATTTTTGGTCTCAGATTTTCCTGAAAATGGGTTGTTTCCTAGTCAATTTGATGCCGGAGAACACGAAAAAACCATCCATTTCGTCGTATCTCTACGGGAATTGGAATTTTCCGACGAAAAATAGATTTCCTGAAGAAATAGGACAAAATGGAGGGGTTTTTCGTTTTCTCTGGCATGAAATTGACAAGGAAGCTCAATTTCAGGACAATCTGAGAGTTGAAAAATTTTGAAAAACAAAAAAATTGATACAGAAGACTCCCCCCTTGTAAAAAAATCAAAATTTTTGGTCTCAGATTTTCCTGAAAATGGGTTGTTTCCTAGTCAATTTGATGCCGGAGAACACGAAAAAACCATCCATTTCGTCGTATCTCTACGGGAATTGGAATTTTCCAACGAAAAATAGATTTCCTGAAGGAATAGGACAAAATGGAGGGGTTTTTCGTTTTCTCCGGTATGAAATTGACAAGGAAGCTCAATTTCAGGACAATCTGAGAGTTGAAAAATTTTGAAAAAAAAAATATTGATACAGAAGACTCCCCCCTTGTAAAAAAAATCAAAATTTTTGGTCTCAGATTTTCCTGAAAATGGGTTGTTTCCTAGTCAATTTGATGCCGGAGAACACGAAAAAACCATCCATTTCGTCGTATCTCTACGGGAGTAAGTCTCTATATAGACCGGAAGACATTTGACGATTTTTAAATTTAAGGATCACGTGTCCATACAAATTTAAGATATAGTTATAGTCTAGGAGATGTTCAATTAATTGGTCAAAACCGCAAGTCTCTATATAGACCGGAAGAGATTTGACGATTTTTAAATTTAAGGATCACGTATCCATACAAATTTAAGATATAGTTATAGTCTAGGAGATGTTCTATTTATTGGTGAAAACCTCAAGTCTCTATATAGACCGGAAGACATTTGACGATTTTTAAATTTAAGGATCACGTGTCCATACAAATTTAAGATATAGTTATAGTCTAGGAGATGTTCTATTTATTGGTGAAAACCGCAAGTCTCTATATAGACCGGAAGAGATTTGACGATTTTTAAATTTAAGGATCACGTGTCCATACAAATTTAAGATATAGTTATAGTCTAGGAGATGTTCTATTTATTGGTGAAAACCTCAAGTCTCTATATAGACCGGAAGACATTTGACGATTTTTAAATTTAAGGATCACGTGTCCATACAATTTTAAGATATAGTTATAGTCTAGGAGATGTTCTATTTATTGGTGAAAACCGCAAGTCTCTATATAGACCGGAAGAGATTTGACGATTTTTAAATTTAAGGATCACGTGTCCATACAAATTTAAGATATAGTTATAGTCTAGGAGATGTTCTATTAATTCGTGAAAACCGCAAGTCTCTATATAGACCGGAAGAGATTTGACGATTTTTAAATTTAAGGATCACGTGTCCATACAAATTTAAGATATAGTTATAGTCTAGGAGATGTTCAATTAATTGGTGAAAACCGCAAGACTCTATATAGACCGGAAGAGATTTGAGGATTTTTAAATTTAAGGATCACGTGTCCATACAAATTTAAGATATAGTTATAGTCTAGGAGATGTTCAATTAATTGGTGAAAACCGCAAGACTCTATATAGACCGGAAGAGATTTAACGATTTTTAAATTTAAGGATCACGTGTCCATACAAATTTAAGATATAGTTATAGTCTAGGAGATGTTCTATTAATTGGTGAAAACCGCAAGTCTCTATATAGACCGGAAGAGATTTGACGATTTTTAAATTTAAGGATCACGTGTCCATACAAATTTAAGATATAGTTATAGTCTAGGAGATGTTCAATTAATTGGTCAAAACCGCAAGTCTCTATATAGACCGGAAGAGATTTGACGATTTTTAAATTTAAGGATCACGTATCCATACAAATTTAAGATATAGTTATAGTCTAGGAGATGTTCTATTTATTGGTGAAAACCTCAAGTCTCTATATAGACCGGAAGACATTTGACGATTTTTAAATTTAAGGATCACGTGTCCATACAAATTTAAGATATAGTTATAGTCTAGGAGATGTTCTATTTATTGGTGAAAACCGCAAGTCTCTATATAGACCGGAAGAGATTTGACGATTTTTAAATTTAAGGATCACGTGTCCATACAAATTTAAGATATAGTTATAGTCTAGGAGATGTTCTATTTATTGGTGAAAACCGCAAGTCTCTATATAGACCGGAAGAGATTTGACGATTTTTAAATTTAAGGATCACGTGTTCATACAAATTTAAGATATAGTTATAGTCTAGGAGATGTTCTATTTATTGGTGAAAACCTCAAGTCTCTATATAGACCGGAAGACATTTGACGATTTTTAAATTTAAGGATCACGTGTCCATACAATTTTAAGATATAGTTATAGTCTAGGAGATGTTCTATTTATTGGTGAAAACCGCAAGTCTCTATATAGACCGGAAGAGATTTGACGATTTTTAAATTTAAGGATCACGTGTCCATACAAATTTAAGATATAGTTATAGTCTAGGAGATGTTCAATTAATTGGTCAAAACCGCAAGTCTCTATATAGACCGGAAGAGATTTGACGATTTTTAAATTTAAGGATCACGTGTCCATACAATTTTAAGATATAGTTATAGTCTAGGAGATGTTCTATTAATTGGTGAAAACCGCAAGTCTCTATATAGACCGGAAGAGATTTGACGATTTTTAAATTTAAGGATCACGTGTCCATACAAATTTAAGATATAGTTATAGTCTAGGAGATGTTCTATTTATTGATGAAAACCGCAAGTCTCTATATAGACCGGAAGAGATTTGACGATTTTTAAATTTAGGGATCACGTGTCCATACAAATTTAAGATATAGTTATAGTCTAGGAGATGTTCTATTAATTGGTGAAAACCGCAAGTCTCTATATAGACCGGAAGAGATTTGACGATTTTTAAATTTAAGGATCACTTGTCCATACAAATTTAAGATATAGTTATAGTCTAGGAGATGTTCAATTAATTGGTGAAAACCGCAAGACTATATAGACCGGAAGAGATTTGAGGATTTTTAAATTTAAGGATCACGTGTCCATACAAATTTAAGATATAGTTATAGTCTAGGAGATGTTCAATTAATTGGTGAAAACCGCAAGACTCTATATAGACCGGAAGAGATTTGACGATTTTTAAATTTAAGGATCACGTGTCCATACAAATTTAAGATATAGTTATAGTCTAGGAGATGTTCTATTAATTGGTGAAAACCGCAAGTCTCTATATAGACCGGAAGAGATTTGACGATTTTTAAATTTAAGGATCACGTGTCCATACAAATTTAAGATATAGTTATAGTCTAGGAGATGTTCAATTAATTGGTCAAAACAGCAAGTCTCTATATAGACCGGAAGAGATTTGACGATTTTTAAATTTAAGGATCACGTATCCATACAAATTTAAGATATAGTTATAGTCTAGGAGATGTTCTATTTATTGGTGAAAACCTCAAGTCTCTATATAGACCGGAAGACATTTGACGATTTTTAAATTTAAGGATCACGTGTCCATACAAATTTAAGATATAGTTATAGTCTAGGAGATGTTCTATTTATTGGTGAAAACCGCAAGTCTCTATATAGACCGGAAGAGATTTGACGATTTTTAAATTTAGGGATCACGTGTCCATACAAATTTAAGATAGAGTTTTAAATACATTAAATTAAATTACTACATAACAAACATAACATAACCGTTTTTATCCGCTACCGGATGGGTTTGGTTTTGCTCCGTTTTTATCCGCTACCGGATGGGTTTGGTTTTGCTCCGTTTTTATCCGCTACCGGATGGGTTTGGTTTTGCTCCGTTTTTATCCGCTACCGGATGGGTTTGGTTTTGCTCCGTTTTTATCCGCTACCGGATGGGTTTGGTTTTGCTCCGTTTTTATCCGCTACTGGATGGGTTTGGTTTTGCTCCGTTTTTATCCGCTACTGGATGGGTTTGGTTTTGCTCCGTTTTTATCCGCTACCGGATGGGTTTGGTTTTGCTCCGTTTTTATCCGCTACCGGATGGGTTTGGTTTTGCTCCGTTGTAAAAAAATGAAAATTTTTGGTCTCAGATTTTCCTGAAAATGGGTTGTTTCCTAGTCAATTTGATGCCGGAGAACACGAAAAAACCATCCATTTCGTCGTATCTCTTCGGGAATTGGAATTTTCCGACGAAAAATAATTTCCTGAAGAAATAGGACAAAATGGAGGGGTTTTTCGTTTTCTCCGGCATGAAATTGACAAGGAAGCTCAATTTCAGGACAATCTGAGTTGAAAAATTTTGAAAAAAAAAATATTGATACAGAAGACTCCCCCCTCGTAAAAAAATTAAAATTTTTGGTCTCAGATTTTCCTGAAAATGGGTTGTTTCGTAGTCAATTTGATGCCGGAGAACACGAAAAAAGCATCCATTTCGTCGTATCTCTACGGGAATTGGAATTTTCCGACGAAAAATAGATTTCCTGAAGAAATAGGACAAAATGGAGGGGTTTTTCGTTTTCTCCGGTATGAAATTGACAAGGAAGCTCAATTTCAGGACAATCTGAGAGTTGAAAAATTTTGAAAAAAAAAATATTGATACAGAAGACTCCCCCCTTGTAAAAAAATCAAAATTTTTGGTCTCAGATTTTCCTGAAAATGGGTTGTTTCCTAGACAATTTGATGCCGGAGAACACGAAAAAACCATCCATTTCGTCGTATCTCTTCGGGAATTGGAATTTTCCGACGAAAAATAGATTTCCTGAAGAAATAGGACAAAATGGAGGGGTTTTTCGTTTTCTCTGGCATGAAATTGACAAGGAAGCTCAATTTCAGGACAATCTGAGAGTTGAAAAATTTTGAAAAAAAAAATATTGATACAGAAGACTCCCCCCTTGTAAAAAAATCAAAATTTTTGGTCTCAGATTTTCCTGAAAATGGGTTGTTTCCTAGTCAATTTGATGCCGGAGAACACGAAAAAACCATCCATTTCGTCGTATCTCTACGGGAATTGGAATTTTCCAACGAAAAATAGATTTCCTGAAGGAATAGGACAAAATGGAGGGGTTTTTCGTTTTCTCCGGTATGAAATTGACAAGGAAGCTCAATTTCAGGACAATCTGAGAGTTGAAAAATTTTGAAAAAAAAAATATTGATACAGAAGACTCCCCCCTTGTAAAAAAAATCAAAATTTTTGGTCTCAGATTTTCCTGAAAATGGGTTGTTTCCTAGTCAATTTGATGCCGGAGAACACGAAAAAACCATCCATTTCGTCGTATCTCTACGGGAATTGGAATTTTCCGACGAAAAATAGATTTCCTGAAGAAATAGGACAAAATGGAGGGGTTTTTCGTTTTCTCCGGTATGAAATTGACAAGGAAGCTCAATTTCAGGACAATCTGAGAGTTGAAAAATTTTGAAAAAAAAAATATTGATACAGAAGACTCCCCCCTTGTAAAAAAATCAAAATTTTTGGTCTCAGATTTTCCTGAAAATGGGTTGTTTCCTAGTCAATTTGATGCCGGAGAACACGAAAAAACCATCCATTTCGTCGTATCTCTTCGGGAATTGGAATTTTCCGACGAAAAATAGATTTCCTGAAGAAATAGGACAAAATGGAGGGGTTTTTCGTTTTCTCCGGCATGAAATTGACAAGGAAGCTCAATTTCAGGACAATCTGAGAGTTGAAAAATTTTGAAAAAAAAAAATATTGATACAGAAGACTCCCCCCTTGTAAAAAAATCAAAACTTTTGGTCTCAGATTTTCCTGAAAATGGGTTGTTTCCTAGTCAATTTGATGCCGGAGAACACGAAAAAACCATCCATTTCGTCGTATCTCTACGGGAATTGGAATTTTCCGACGAAAAATAGATTTCCTGAAGAAATAGGACAAAATGGAGGGGTTTTTCGTTTTCTCCGGTATGAAATTGACAAGGAAGCTCAATTTCAGGACAATCTGAGAGTTGAAAAATTTTGAAAAAAGAAATATTGATACAGAAGACTCCCCCCTTGTAAAAAAATCAAAATTTTTTCTCTCAGATTTTCCTGAAAATGGGTTGTTTCCTAGTCAATTTGATGCCGGAGAACACGAAAAAACCATCCATTTCGTCGTATCTCTACGGGAATTGGAATTTTCCAACGAAAAATAGATTTCCTGAAGGAATAGGACAAAATGGAGGGGTTTTTCGTTTTCTCCGGTATGAAATTGACAAGGAAGCTCAATTTCAGGACAATCTGAGAGTTGAAAAATTTTGAAAAAAAAAATATTGATACAGAAGACTCCCCCCTTGTAAAAAAATCAAAATTTTTGGTCTCAGATTTTCCTGAAAATGGGTTGTTTCCTAGTCAATTTGATGCCGGAGAACACGAAAAAACCATCCATTTCGTCGTATCTCTACGGGAGTAAGTCTCTATATAGACCGGAAGACATTTGACGATTTTTAAATTTAAGGATCACGTGTCCATACAAATTTAAGATATAGTTATAGTCTAGGAGATGTTCAATTAATTGGTCAAAACCGCAAGTCTCTATATAGACCGGAAGAGATTTGACGATTTTTAAATTTAAGGATCACGTATCCATACAAATTTAAGATATAGTTATAGTCTAGGAGATGTTCTATTTATTGGTGAAAACCGCAAGTCTCTATATAGACCGGAAGAGATTTGACGATTTTTAAATTTAAGGATCACGTGTCCATACAAATTTAAGATATAGTTATAGTCTAGGAGATGTTCTATTTATTGGTGAAAACCTCAAGTCTCTATATAGACCGGAAGACATTTGACGATTTTTAAATTTAAGGATCACGTGTCCATACAATTTTAAGATATAGTTATAGTCTAGGAGATGTTCTATTTATTGGTGAAAACCGCAAGTCTCTATATAGACCGGAAGAGATTTGACGATTTTTAAATTTAAGGATCACGTGTCCATACAAATTTAAGATATAGTTATAGTCTAGGAGATGTTCTATTAATTCGTGAAAACCGCAAGTCTCTATATAGACCGGAAGAGATTTGACGATTTTTAAATTTAAGGATCACGTGTCCATACAAATTTAAGATATAGTTATAGTCTAGGAGATGTTCAATTAATTGGTGAAAACCGCAAGACTCTATATAGACCGGAAGAGATTTGAGGATTTTTAAATTTAAGGATCACGTGTCCATACAAATTTAAGATATAGTTATAGTCTAGGAGATGTTCAATTAATTGGTGAAAACCGCAAGACTCTATATAGACCGGAAGAGATTTGACGATTTTTAAATTTAAGGATCACGTGTCCATACAAATTTAAGATATAGTTATAGTCTAGGAGATGTTCTATTTATTGGTGAAAACCGCAAGTCTCTATATAGACCGGAAGAGATTTGACGATTTTTAAATTTAAGGATCACGTGTCCATACAAATTTAAGATATAGTTATAGTCTAGGAGATGTTCTATTTATTGGTGAAAACCTCAAGTCTCTATATAGACCGGAAGACATTTGACGATTTTTAAATTTAAGGATCACGTGTCCATACAATTTTAAGATATAGTTATAGTCTAGGAGATGTTCTATTTATTGGTGAAAACCGCAAGTCTCTATATAGACCGGAAGAGATTTGACGATTTTTAAATTTAAGGATCACGTGTCCATACAAATTTAAGATATAGTTATAGTCTAGGAGATGTTCAATTAATTGGTCAAAACCGCAAGTCTCTATATAGACCGGAAGAGATTTGACGATTTTTAAATTTAAGGATCACGTGTCCATACAATTTTAAGATATAGTTATAGTCTAGGAGATGTTCTATTAATTGGTGAAAACCGCAAGTCTCTATATAGACCGGAAGAGATTTGACGATTTTTAAATTTAAGGATCACGTGTCCATACAAATTTAAGATATAGTTATAGTCTAGGAGATGTTCTATTTATTGATGAAAACCGCAAGTCTCTATATAGACCGGAAGAGATTTGACGATTTTTAAATTTAGGGATCACGTGTCCATACAAATTTAAGATATAGTTATAGTCTAGGAGATGTTCTATTAATTGGTGAAAACCGCAAGTCTCTATATAGACCGGAAGAGATTTGACGATTTTTAAATTTAAGGATCACGTGTCCATACAAATTTAAGATATAGTTATAGTCTAGGAGATGTTCAATTAATTGGTGAAAACCGCAAGACTCTATATAGACCGGAAGAGATTTGAGGATTTTTAAATTTAAGGATCACGTGTCCATACAAATTTAAGATATAGTTATAGTCTAGGAGATGTTCAATTAATTGGTGAAAACCGCAAGACTCTATATAGACCGGAAGAGATTTGACGATTTTTAAATTTAAGGATCACGTGTCCATACAAATTTAAGATATAGTTATAGTCTAGGAGATGTTCTATTAATTGGTGAAAACCGCAAGTCTCTATATAGACCGGAAGAGATTTGACGATTTTTAAATTTAAGGATCACGTGTCCATACAAATTTAAGATATAGTTATAGTCTAGGAGATGTTCAATTAATTGGTCAAAACAGCAAGCCTCTATATAGACCGGAAGAGATTTGACGATTTTTAAATTTAAGGATCACGTGTCCATACAAATTTAAGATATAGTTAGAGTCTAGGAGATGTTCTATTTATTGGTGAAAACCGCAAGTCTCTATATAGACCGGAAGAGATTTGACGATTTTTAAATTTAGGGATCACGTGTCCATACAAATTTAAGATAGAGTTTTAAATACATTAAATTAAATGGAAAATGGGTTGTTTCCTAGTCAATTTGATGCCGGAGAACACGAAAAAACCATCCATTTCGTCGTATCTCTTCGGGAATTGGAATTTTCCGACGAAAAATAATTTCCTGAAGAAATAGGACAAAATGGAGGGGTTTTTCGTTTTCTCCGGCATGAAATTGACAAGGAAGCTCAATTTCAGGACAATCTGAGTTGAAAAATTTTGAAAAAAAAAATATTGATACAGAAGACTCCCCCCTTGTAAAAAAATCAAAATTTTTGGTCTCAGATTTTCCTGAAAATGGGTTGTTTCGTAGTCAATTTGATGCCGGAGAACACGAAAAAACCATCCATTTCGTCGTATCTCTACGGGAATTGGAATTTTCCGACGAAAAATAGATTTCCCGAAGAAATAGGACAAAATGGAGGGGTTTTTCGTTTTCTCCGGTATGAAATTGACAAGGAAGCTCAATTTCAGGACAATCTGAGAGTTGAAAAATTTTGAAAAAAAAAATATTGATACAGAAGACTCCCCCCTTGTAAAAAAATCAAAATTTTTGGTCTCAGATTTTCCTGAAAATGGGTTGTTTCCTAGTCAATTTGATGCCGGAGATGTTCTATTTATTGGTGAAAACCGCAAGTCTCTATATAGACCGGAAGAGATTTGACGATTTTTAAATTTAAGGATCACGTGTCCATACAAATTTAAGATATAGTTATAGTCTAGGAGATGTTCTATTTATTGGTGAAAACCTCAAGTCTCTATATAGACCGGAAGACATTTGACGATTTTTAAATTTAAGGATCACGTGTCCATACAATTTTAAGATATAGTTATAGTCTAGGAGATGTTCTATTTATTGGTGAAAACCGCAAGTCTCTATATAGACCGGAAGAGATTTGACGATTTTTAAATTTAAGGATCACGTGTCCATACAAATTTAAGATATAGTTATAGTCTAGGAGATGTTCTATTAATTCGTGAAAACCGCAAGTCTCTATATAGACCGGAAGAGATTTGACGATTTTTAAATTTAAGGATCACGTGTCCATACAAATTTAAGATATAGTTATAGTCTAGGAGATGTTCAATTAATTGGTGAAAACCGCAAGACTCTATATAGACCGGAAGAGATTTGAGGATTTTTAAATTTAAGGATCACGTGTCCATACAAATTTAAGATATAGTTATAGTCTAGAAGATGTTCAATTAATTGGTGAAAACCGCAAGACTCTATATAGACCGGAAGAGATTTGACGATTTTTAAATTTAAGGATCACGTGTCCATACAAATTTAAGATATAGTTATATTCTAGGAGATGTTCTATTTATTGGTGAAAACCGCAAGTCTCTATATAGACCGGAAGAGATTTGACGATTTTTAAATTTAAGGATCACGTGTCCATACAAATTTAAGATATAGTTATAGTCTAGGAGATGTTCTATTTATTGGTGAAAACCTCAAGTCTCTATATAGACCGGAAGACATTTGACGATTTTTAAATTTAAGGATCACGTGTCCATACAATTTTAAGATATAGTTATAGTCTAGGAGATGTTCTATTTATTGGTGAAAACCGCAAGTCTCTATATAGACCGGAAGAGATTTGACGATTTTTAAATTTAAGGATCACATGTCCATACAAATTTAAGATATAGTTATAGTCTAGGAGATGTTCAATTAATTGGTCAAAACCGCAAGTCTCTATATAGACCGGAAGAGATTTGACGATTTTTAAATTTAAGGATCACGTGTCCATACAATTTTAAGATATAGTTATAGTCTAGGAGATGTTCTATTAATTGGTGAAAACCGCAAGTCTCTATATAGACCGGAAGAGATTTGACGATTTTTAAATTTAAGGATCACGTGTCCATACAAATTTAAGATATAGTTATAGTCTAGGAGATGTTCTATTTATTGATGAAAACCGCAAGTCTCTATATAGACCGGAAGAAATTTGACGATTTTTAAATTTAAGGATCACGTGTCCATACAAATTTAAGATATAGTTATAGTCTAGGAGATGTTCAATTAATTGGTGAAAACCGCAAGACTCTATATAGACCGGAAGAGATTTGAGGATTTTTAAATTTAAGGATCACGTGTCCATACAAATTTAAGATATAGTTATAGTCTAGGAGATGTTCAATTAATTGGTGAAAACCGCAAGACTCTATATAGACCGGAAGAGATTTGACGATTTTTAAATTTAAGGATCACGTGTCCATACAAATTTAAGATATAGTTATAGTCTAGGAGATGTTCTATTAATTGGTGAAAACCGCAAGTCTCTATATAGACCGGAAGAGATTTGACGATTTTTAAATTTAAGGATCACGTGTCCATACAAATTTAAGATATAGTTATAGTCTAGGAGATGTTCAATTAATTGGTCAAAACAGCAAGTCTCTATATAGACCGGAAGAGATTTGACGATTTTTAAATTTAAGGATCACGTGTCCATACAAATTTAAGATATAGTTATAGTCTAGGAGATGTTCTATTTATTGGTGAAAACCGCAAGTCTCTATATAGACCGGAAGAGATTTGACGATTTTTAAATTTAGGGATCACGTGTCCATACAAATTTAAGATAGAGTTTTAAATACATTAAATTAAATGGAAAATGGGTTGTTTCCTAGTCAATTTGATGCCGGAGAACACGAAAAAACCATCCATTTCGTCGTATCTCTTCGGGAATTGGAATTTTCCGACGAAAAATAATTTCCTGAAGAAATAGGACAAAATGGAGGGGTTTTTCGTTTTCTCCGGCATGAAATTGACAAGGAAGCTCAATTTCAGGACAATCTGAGTTGAAAAATTTTGAAAAAAAAAATATTGATACAGAAGACTCCCCCCTTGTAAAAAAATCAAAATTTTTGGTCTCAGATTTTCCTGAAAATGGGTTGTTTCGTAGTCAATTTGATGCCGGAGAACACGAAAAAACCATCCATTTCGTCGTATCTCTACGGGAATTGGAATTTTCCGACGAAAAATAGATTTCCTGAAGAAATAGGACAAAATGGAGGGGTTTTTCGTTTTCTCCGGTATGAAATTGACAAGGAAGCTCAATTTCAGGACAATCTGAGAGTTGAAAAATTTTGAAAAAAAAAAATATTGATACAGAAGACTCCCCCCTTGTAAAAAAATCAAAATTTTTGGTCTCAGATTTTCCTGAAAATGGGTTGTTTCCTAGTCAATTTGATGCCGGAGAACACGAAAAAACCATCCATTTCGTCGTATCTCTTCGGGAATTGGAATTTTCCGACGAAAAATAGATTTCCTGAAGAAATAGGACAAAATGGAGGGGTTTTTCGTTTTCTCTGGCATGAAATTGACAAGGAAGCTCAATTTCAGGACAATCTGAGAGTTGAAAAATTTTGAAAAAAAAAATATTGATACAGAAGACTCCCCCCTTGTAAAAAAATCAAAATTTTTGGTCTCAGATTTTCCTGAAAATGGGTTGTTTCCTAGTCAATTTGATGCCGGAGAACACGAAAAAACCATCCATTTCGTCGTATCTCTACGGGAATTGGAATTTTCCGACGAAAAATAGATTTCCCGAAGAAATAGGACAAAATGGAGGGGTTTTTCGTTTTCTCCGGTATGAAATTGACAAGGAAGCTCAATTTCAGGACAATCTGAGAGTTGAAAAATTTTGAAAAAAAAAATATTGATACAGAAGACTCCCCTCTTGTAAAAAAATCAAAATTTTTGGTCTCAGATTTTCCTGAAAATGGGTTGTTTCCTAGTCAATTTGATGCCGGAGATGTTCTATTTATTGGTGAAAACCGCAAGTCTCTATATAGACCGGAAGAGATTTGACGATTTTTAAATTTAAGGATCACGTGTCCATACAAATTTAAGATATAGTTATAGTCTAGGAGATGTTCTATTTATTGGTGAAAACCTCAAGTCTCTATATAGACCGGAAGACATTTGACGATTTTTAAATTTAAGGATCACGTGTCCATACAATTTTAAGATATAGTTATAGTCTAGGAGATGTTCTATTTATTGGTGAAAACCGCAAGTCTCTATATAGACCGGAAGAGATTTGACGATTTTTAAATTTAAGGATCACGTGTCCATACAAATTTAAGATATAGTTATAGTCTAGGAGATGTTCTATTAATTCGTGAAAACCGCAAGTCTCTATATAGACCGGAAGAGATTTGACGATTTTTAAATTTAAGGATCACGTGTCCATACAAATTTAAGATATAGTTATAGTCTAGGAGATGTTCAATTAATTGGTGAAAACCGCAAGACTCTATATAGACCGGAAGAGATTTGAGGATTTTTAAATTTAAGGATCACGTGTCCATACAAATTTAAGATATAGTTATAGTCTAGAAGATGTTCAATTAATTGGTGAAAACCGCAAGACTCTATATAGACCGGAAGAGATTTGACGATTTTTAAATTTAAGGATCACGTGTCCATACAAATTTAAGATATAGTTATAGTCTAGGAGATGTTCTATTTATTGGTGAAAACCGCAAGTCTCTATATAGACCGGAAGAGATTTGACGATTTTTAAATTTAAGGATCACGTGTCCATACAAATTTAAGATATAGTTATAGTCTAGGAGATGTTCTATTTATTGGTGAAAACCTCAAGTCTCTATATAGACCGGAAGACATTTGACGATTTTTAAATTTAAGGATCACGTGTCCATACAATTTTAAGATATAGTTATAGTCTAGGAGATGTTCTATTTATTGGTGAAAACCGCAAGTCTCTATATAGACCGGAAGAGATTTGACGATTTTTAAATTTAAGGATCACATGTCCATACAAATTTAAGATATAGTTATAGTCTAGGAGATGTTCAATTAATTGGTCAAAACCGCAAGTCTCTATATAGACCGGAAGAGATTTGACGATTTTTAAATTTAAGGATCACGTGTCCATACAATTTTAAGATATAGTTATAGTCTAGGAGATGTTCTATTAATTGGTGAAAACCGCAAGTCTCTATATAGACCGGAAGAGATTTGACGATTTTTAAATTTAAGGATCACGTGTCCATACAAATTTAAGATAAAGTTATAGTCTAGGAGATGTTCTATTTATTGATGAAAACCGCAAGTCTCTATATAGACCGGAAGAGATTTGACGATTTTTAAATTTAAGGATCACGTGTCCATACAAATTTAAGATATAGTTATAGTCTAGGAGATGTTCAATTAATTGGTGAAAACCGCAAGACTCTATATAGACCGGAAGAGATTTGAGGATTTTTAAATTTAAGGATCACGTGTCCATACAAATTTAAGATATAGTTATAGTCTAGGAGATGTTCAATTAATTGGTGAAAACCGCAAGACTCTATATAGACCGGAAGAGATTTGACGATTTTTAAATTTAAGGATCACGTGTCCATACAAATTTAAGATATAGTTATAGTCTAGGAGATGTTCTATTAATTGGTGAAAACCGCAAGTCTCTATATAGACCGGAAGAGATTTGACGATTTTTAAATTTAAGGATCGCGTGTCCATACAAATTTAAGATATAGTTATAGTCTAGGAGATGTTCAATTAATTGGTCAAAACAGCAAGTCTCTATATAGACCGGAAGAGATTTGACGATTTTTAAATTTAAGGATCACGTGTCCATACAAATTTAAGATATAGTTATAGTCTAGGAGATGTTCTATTTATTGGTGAAAACCGCAAGTCTCTATATAGACCGGAAGAGATTTGACGATTTTTAAATTTAGGGATCACGTGTCCATACAAATTTAAGATAGAGTTTTAAATACATTAAATTAAATGGAAAATGGGTTGTTTCCTAGTCAATTTGATGCCGGAGAACACGAAAAAACCATCCATTTCGTCGTATCTCTTCGGGAATTGGAATTTTCCGACGAAAAATAATTTCCTGAAGAAATAGGACAAAATGGAGGGGTTTTTCGTTTTCTCCGGCATGAAATTGACAAGGAAGCTCAATTTCAGGACAATCTGAGTTGAAAAATTTTGAAAAAAAAAATATTGATACAGAAGACTCCCCCCTTGTAAAAAAATCAAAATTTTTGGTCTCAGATTTTCCTGAAAATGGGTTGTTTCGTAGTCAATTTGATGCCGGAGAACACGAAAAAACCATCCATTTCGTCGTATCTCTACGGGAATTGGAATTTTCCGACGAAAAATAGATTTCCTGAAGAAATAGGACAAAATGGAGGGGTTTTTCGTTTTCTCCGGTATGAAATTGACAAGGAAGCTCAATTTCAGGACAATCTGAGAGTTGAAAAATTTTGAAAAAAAAAAAATATTGATACAGAAGACTCCCCCCTTGTAAAAAAATCAAAATTTTTGGTCTCAGATTTTCCTGAAAATGGGTTGTTTCCTAGTCAATTTGATGCCGGAGAACACGAAAAAACCATCCATTTCGTCGTATCTCTTCGGGAATTGGAATTTTCCGACGAAAAATAGATTTCCTGAAGAAATAGGACAAAATGGAGGGGTTTTTCGTTTTCTCTGGCATGAAATTGACAAGGAAGCTCAATTTCAGGACAATCTGAGAGTTGAAAAATTTTGAAAAAAAAAATATTGATACAGAAGACTCCCCCCTTGTAAAAAAATCAAAATTTTTGGTCTCAGATTTTCCTGAAAATGGGTTGTTTCCTAGTCAATTTGATGCCGGAGAACACGAAAAAACCATCCATTTCGTCGTATCTCTACGGGAATTGGAATTTTCCAACGAAAAATAGATTTCCTGAAGGAATAGGACAAAATGGAGGGGTTTTTCGTTTTCTCCGGTATGAAATTGACAAGGAAGCTCAATTTCAGGACAATCTGAGAGTTGAAAAATTTTGAAAAAAAAAAATATTGATACAGAAGACTCCCCCCTTGTAAAAAAAATCAAAATTTTTGGTCTCAGATTTTCCTGAAAATGGGTTGTTTCCTAGTCAATTTGATGCCGGAGAACACGAAAAAACCATCCATTTCGTCGTATCTCTACGGGAATTGGAATTTTCCGACGAAAAATAGATTTCCTGAAGAAATAGGACAAAATGGAGGGGTTTTTCGTTTTCTCCGGTATGAAATTGACAAGGAAGCTCAATTTCAGGACAATCTGAGAGTTGAAAAATTTTGAAAAAAAAAATATTGATACAGAAGACTCCCCCCTTGTAAAAAAATCAAAATTTTTGGTCTCAGATTTTCCTGAAAATGGGTTGTTTCCTAGTCAATTTGATGCCGGAGAACACGAAAAAACCATCCATTTCGTCGTATCTCTTCGGGAATTGGAATTTTCCGACGAAAAATAGATTTCCTGAAGAAATAGGACAAAATGGAGGGGTTTTTCGTTTTCTCCGGCATGAAATTGACAAGGAAGCTCAATTTCAGGACAATCTGAGAGTTGAAAAATTTTGAAAAAAAAAAATATTGATACAGAAGACTCCCCCCTTGTAAAAAAATCAAAATTTTTGGTCTCAGATTTTCCTGAAAATGGGTTGTTTCCTAGTCAATTTGATGCCGGAGAACACGAAAAAACCATCCATTTCGTCGTATCTCTACGGGAATTGGAATTTTCCGACGAAAAATAGATTTCCTGAAGAAATAGGACAAAATGGAGGGGTTTTTCGTTTTCTCCGGTATGAAATTGACAAGGAAGCTCAATTTCAGGACAATCTGAGAGTTGAAAAATTTTGAAAAAAAAAATATTGATACAGAAGACTCCCCCCTTGTAAAAAAATCAAAATTTTTGGTCTCAGATTTTCCTGAAAATGGGTTGTTTCCTAGTCAATTTGATGCCGGAGAACACGAAAAAACCATCCATTTCGTCGTATCTCTACGGGAATTGGAATTTTCCAACGAAAAATAGATTTCCTGAAGGAATAGGACAAAATGGAGGGGTTTTTCGTTTTCTCCGGTATGAAATTGACAAGGAAGCTCAATTTCAGGACAATCTGAGAGTTGAAAAATTTTGAAAAAAAAAATATTGATACAGAAGACTCCCCCCTTGTAAAAAAATCAAAATTTTTGGTCTCAGATTTTCCTGAAAATGGGTTGTTTCCTAGTCAATTTGATGCCGGAGAACACGAAAAAACCATCCATTTCGTCGTATCTCTACGGGAGTAAGTCTCTATATAGACCGGAAGACATTTGACGATTTTTAAATTTAAGGATCACGTGTCCATACAAATTTAAGATATAGTTATAGTCTAGGAGATGTTCAATTAATTGGTCAAAACCGCAAGTCTCTATATAGACCGGAAGAGATTTGACGATTTTTAAATTTAAGGATCACGTGTCCATACAAATTTAAGATATAGTTATAGTCTAGGAGATGTTCTATTTATTGGTGAAAACCTCAAGTCTCTATATAGACCGGAAGACATTTGACGATTTTTAAATTTAAGGATCACGTGTCCATACAATTTTAAGATATAGTTATAGTCTAGGAGATGTTCTATTTATTGGTGAAAACCGCAAGTCTCTATATAGACCGGAAGAGATTTGACGATTTTTAAATTTAAGGATCACGTGTCCATACAAATTTAAGATATAGTTATAGTCTAGGAGATGTTCTATTAATTCGTGAAAACCGCAAGTCTCTATATAGACCGGAAGAGATTTGACGATTTTTAAATTTAAGGATCACGTGTCCATACAAATTTAAGATATAGTTATAGTCTAGGAGATGTTCAATTAATTGGTGAAAACCGCAAGACTCTATATAGACCGGAAGAGATTTGAGGATTTTTAAATTTAAGGATCACGTGTCCATACAAATTTAAGATATAGTTATAGTCTAGGAGATGTTCAATTAATTGGTGAAAACCGCAAGACTCTATATAGACCGGAAGAGATTTAACGATTTTTAAATTTAAGGATCACGTATCCATACAAATTTAGGATATAGTTATAGTCTAGGAGATGTTCTATTTATTGGTGAAAACCTCAAGTCTCTATATAGACCGGAAGACATTTGACGATTTTTAAATTTAAGGATCACGTGTCCATACAAATTTAAGATATAGTTATAGTCTAGGAGATGTTCTATTTATTGGTGAAAACCGCAAGTCTCTATATAGACCGGAAGAGATTTGACGATTTTTAAATTTAGGGATCACGTGTCCATACAAATTTAAGATAGAGTTTTAAATACATTAAATTAAATTACTACATAACAAACATAACATAACCGTTTTTATCCGCTACCGGATGGGTTTGGTTTTGCTCCGTTTTTATCCGCTACCGGATGGGTTTGGTTTTGCTCCGTTTTTATACGCTACCGGATGGGTTTGGTTTTGCTCCGTTTTTATCCGCTACCGGATGGGTTTGGTTTTGCTCCGTTTTTATCCGCTACCGGATGGGTTTGGTTTTGCTCCGTTTTTATCCGCTACTGGATGGGTTTGGTTTTGCTCCGTTTTTATCCGCTACTGGATGGGTTTGGTTTTGCTCCGTTTTTATCCGCTACCGGATGGGTTTGGTTTTGCTCCGTTGTAAAAAAATCAAAATTTTTGGTCTCAGATTTTCCTGAAAATGGGTTGTTTCCCAGTCAATTTGATGCCGGAGAACACGAAAAAACCATCCATTTCGTCGTATCTCTTCGGGAATTGGAATTTTCCGACGACAAATAGATTTCCTGAAGAAATAGGACAAAATGGAGGGGTTTTTCGTTTTCTCCGGCATGAAATTGACAAGGAAGCTCAATTTCAGGACAATCTGAGTTGAAAAATTTTGAAAAAAAAAATATTGATACAGAAGACTCCCCCCTTGTAAAAAAATCAAAATTTTTTGTCTCAGATTTTCCTGAAAATGGGTTGTTTCCTAGTCAATTTGATGCCGGAGAACACGAAAAAACCATCCATTTCGTCGTATCTCTACGGGAATTGGAATTTTCCGACGAAAAATAGATTTCCTGAAGAAATAGGACAAAATGGAGGGGTTTTTCGTTTTCTCCGGTATGAAATTGACAAGGAAGCTCAATTTCAGGACAATCTGAGAGTTGAAAAATTTTGAAAAAAAAAATTTTGATACAGAAGACTCCCCCCTTGTAAAAAAATCAAAATTTTTGGTCTCAGATTTTCCTGAAAATGGGTTGTTTCCTAGTCAATTTGATGCCGGAGAACACGAAAAAACCATCCATTTCGTCGTATCTCTACGGGAATTGGAATTTTCCGACGAAAAATAGATTTCCTGAAGAAATAGGACAAAATGGAGGGGTTTTTCGTTTTCTCCGGTATGAAATTGACAAGGAAGCTCAATTTCAGGACAATCTGAGAGTTGAAAAATTTTGAAAAAAAAAATATTGATACAGAAGACTCCCCCCTTGTAAAAAAATCAAAATTTTTGGTCTCAGATTTTCCTGAAAATGGGTTGTTTCCTAGTCAATTTGATGCCGGAGAACACGAAAAAACCATCCATTTCGTCGTATCTCTTCGGGAATTGGAATTTTCCGACGAAAAATAGATTTCCTGAAGAAATAGGACAAAATGGAGGGGTTTTTCGTTTTCTCCGGCATGAAATTGACAAGGAAGCTCAATTTCAGGACAATCTGAGAGTTGAAAAATTTTGAAAAAAAAAAATATTGATACAGAAGACTCCCCCCTTGTAAAAAAATCAAAATTTTTGGTCTCAGATTTTCCTGAAAATGGGTTGTTCCCAAGTCAATTTGATGCCGGAGAACACGAAAAAACCATCCATTTCGTCGTATCTCTACGGGAATTGGAATTTTCCGACGAAAAATAGATTTCCTGAAGAAATAGGACAAAATGGAGGGGTTTTTCGTTTTCTCCGGTATGAAATTGACAAGGAAGCTCAATTTCAGGACAATCTGAGAGTTGAAAAATTTTGAAAAAAAAAATATTGATACAGAAGACTCCCCCCTTGTAAAAAAATCAAAATTTTTGGTCTCAGATTTTCCTGAAAATGGGTTGTTTCGTAGTCAATTTGATGCCGGAGAACACGGAAAAACCATCCATTTCGTCGTATCTCTACGGGAATTGGAATTTTCCGACGAAAAATAGATTTCCTGAAGAAATAGGACAAAATGGAGGGGTTTTTCGTTTTCTCCGGTATGAAATTGATAAGGAAGCTCAATTTCAGGACAATCTGAGAGTTGAAAAATTTTGAAAAAAAAAATATTGATACAGAAGACTCCCCCCTTGTAAAAAAATCAAAATTTTTGGTCTCAGATTTTCCTGAAAATGGGTTGTTTCCTAGTCAATTTGATGCCGGAGAACACGAAAAAACCATCCATTTCGTCGTATCTCTTCGGGAATTGGAATTTTCCGACGAAAAATAGATTTCCTGAAGAAATAGGACAAAATGGAGGGGTTTTTCGTTTTCTCCGGCATGAAATTGACAAGGAAGCTCAATTTCAGGACAATCTGAGGGTTGAAAAATTTTGAAAAAAAAAAATATTGATACAGAAGACTCCCCCCTTGTAAAAAAATCAAAATTTTTGGTCTCAGATTTTCCTGAAAATGGGTTGTTTCCTAGTCAATTTGATGCCGGAGAACACGAAAAAACCATCCATTTCGTCGTATCTCTACGGGAATTGGAATTTTCCGACGAAAAATAGATTTCCTGAAGAAATAGGACAAAATGGAGGGGTTTTTCGTTTTCTCCGGTATGAAATTGACAAGGAAGCTCAATTTCAGGACAATCTGAGAGTTGAAAAATTTTGAAAAAAAAAATATTGATACAGAAGACTCCCCCCTTGTAAAAAAATCAAAATTTTTGGTCTCAGATTTTCCTGAAAATGGGTTGTTTCCTAGTCAATTTGATGCCGGAGAACACGAAAAAACCATCCATTTCGTCGTATCTCTACGGGAATTGGAATTTTCCAACGAAAAATAGATTTCCTGAAGGAATAGGACAAAATGGAGGGGTTTTTCGTTTTCTCCGGTATGAAATTGACAAGGAAGCTCAATTTCAGGACAATCTGAGAGTTGAAAAATTTTGAAAAAAAAAATATTGATACAGAAGACTCCCCCCTTGTAAAAAAATCAAAATTTTTGGTCTCAGATTTTCCTGAAAATGGGTTGTTTCCTAGTCAATTTGATGCCGGAGAACACGAAAAAACCATCCATTTCGTCGTATCTCTACGGGAGTAAGTCTCTATATAGACCGGAAGACATTTGACGATTTTTAAATTTAAGGATCACGTGTCCATACAAATTTAAGATATAGTTATAGTCTAGGAGATGTTCAATTAATTGGTCAAAACCGCAAGTCTCTATATAGACCGGAAGAGATTTGACGATTTTTAAATTTAAGGATCACGTATCCATACAAATTTAAGATATAGTTATAGTCTAGGAGATGTTCTATTTATTGGTGAAAACCTCAAGTCTCTATATAGACCGGAAGACATTTGACGATTTTTAAATTTAAGGATCACGTGTCCATACAAATTTAAGATATAGTTATAGTCTAGGAGATGTTCTATTTATTGGTGAAAACCTCAAGTCTCTATATAGACCGGAAGACATTTGACGATTTTTAAATTTAAGGATCACGTGTCCATACAATTTTAAGATATAGTTATAGTCTAGGAGATGTTCTATTTATTGGTGAAAACCGCAAGTCTCTATATAGACCGGAAGAGATTTGACGATTTTTAAATTTAAGGATCACGTGTCCATACAAATTTAAGATATAGTTATAGTCTAGGAGATGTTCTATTAATTCGTGAAAACCGCAAGTCTCTATATAGACCGGAAGAGATTTGACGATTTTTAAATTTAAGGATCACGTGTCCATACAAATTTAAGATATAGTTATAGTCTAGGAGATGTTCAATTAATTGGTGAAAACCGCAAGACTCTATATAGACCGGAAGAGATTTGAGGATTTTTAAATTTAAGGATCACGTGTCCATACAAATTTAAGATATAGTTATAGTCTAGGAGATGTTCAATTAATTGGTGAAAACCGCAAGACTCTATATAGACCGGAAGAGATTTAACGATTTTTAAATTTAAGGATCACGTGTCCATACAAATTTAAGATATAGTTATAGTCTAGGAGATGTTCTATTAATTGGTGAAAACCGCAAGTCTCTATATAGACCGGAAGAGATTTGACGATTTTTAAATTTAAGGATCACGTGTCCATACAAATTTAAGATATAGTTATAGTCTAGGAGATGTTCAATTAATTGGTCAAAACCGCAAGTCTCTATATAGACCGGAAGAGATTTGACGATTTTTAAATTTAAGGATCACGTATCCATACAAATTTAAGATATAGTTATAGTCTAGGAGATGTTCTATTTATTGGTGAAAACCTCAAGTCTCTATATAGACCGGAAGACATTTGACGATTTTTAAATTTAAGGATCACGTGTCCATACAAATTTAAGATATAGTTATAGTCTAGGAGATGTTCTATTTATTGGTGAAAACCGCAAGTCTCTATATAGACCGGAAGAGATTTGACGATTTTTAAATTTAGGGATCACGTGTCCATACAAATTTAAGATAGAGTTTTAAATACATTAAATTAAATTACTACATAACAAACATAACATAACCGTTTTTATCCGCTACCGGATGGGTTTGGTTTTGCTCCGTTTTTATCCGCTACCGGATGGGTTTGGTTTTGCTCCGTTTTTATCCGCTACCGGATGGGTTTGGTTTTGCTCCGTTTTTATCCGCTACCGGATGGGTTTGGTTTTGCTCCGTTTTTATCCGCTACCGGATGGGTTTGGTTTTGCTCCGTTTTTATCCGCTACTGGATGGGTTTGGTTTTGCTCCGTTTTTATCCGCTACTGGATGGGTTTGGTTTTGCTCCGTTTTTATCCGCTACCGGATGGGTTTGGTTTTGCTCCGTTGTAAAAAAATCAAAATTTTTGGTCTCAGATTTTCCTGAAAATGGGTTGTTTCCTAGTCAATTTGATGCCGGAGAACACGAAAAAACCGTCCATTTCGTCGTATCTCTTCGGGAATTGGAATTTTCCGACGACAAATAGATTTCCTGAAGAAATAGGACAAAATGGAGGGGTTTTTCGTTTTCTCCGGCATGAAATTGACAAGGAAGCTCAATTTCAGGACAATCTGAGTTGAAAAATTTTGAAAAAAAAAATATTGATACAGAAGACTCCCCCCTTGTAAAAAAATCAAAATTTTTTGTCTCAGATTTTCCTGAAAATGGGTTGTTTCCTAGTCAATTTGATGCCGGAGAACACGAAAAAACCATCCATTTCGTCGTATCTCTACGGGAATTGGAATTTTCCGACGAAAAATAGATTTCCTGAAGAAATAGGACAAAATGGAGGGGTTTTTCGTTTTCTCCGGTATGAAATTGACAAGGAAGCTCAATTTCAGGACAATCTGAGAGTTGAAACATTTTGAAAAAAAAAATTTTGATACAGAAGACTCCCCCCTTGTAAAAAAATCAAAATTTTTGGTCTCAGATTTTCCTGAAAATGGGTTGTTTCCTAGTCAATTTGATGCCGGAGAACACGAAAAAACCATCCATTTCGTCGTATCTCTACGGGAATTGGAATTTTCCGACGAAAAATAGATTTCCTGAAGAAATAGGACAAAATGGAGGGGTTTTTCGTTTTCTCCGGTATGAAATTGACAAGGAAGCTCAATTTCAGGACAATCTGAGAGTTGAAAAATTTTGAAAAAAAAAATATTGATACAGAAGACTCCCCCCTTGTAAAAAAATCAAAATTTTTGGTCTCAGATTTTCCTGAAAATGGGTTGTTTCCTAGTCAATTTGATGCCGGAGAACACGAAAAAACCATCCATTTCGTCGTATCTCTACGGGAATTGGAATTTTCCGACGAAAAATAGATTTCCTGAAGAAATAGGACAAAATGGAGGGGTTTTTCGTTTTCTCCGGTATGAAATTGACAAGGAAGCTCAATTTCAGGACAATCTGAGAGTTGAAAAATTTTGAAAAAAAAAATATTGATACAGAAGACTCCCCCCTTGTAAAAAAATCAAAATTTTTGGTCTCAGATTTTCCTGAAAATGGGTTGTTTCCTAGTCAATTTGATGCCGGAGAACACGAAAAAACCATCCATTTCGTCGTATCTCTTCGGGAATTGGAATTTTCCGACGAAAAATAGATTTCCTGAAGAAATAGGACAAAATGGAGGGGTTTTTCGTTTTCTCCGGCATGAAATTGACAAGGAAGCTCAATTTCAGGACAATCTGAGAGTTGAAAAATTTTGAAAAAAAAAAATATTGATACAGAAGACTCCCCCCTTGTAAAAAAATCAAAATTTTTGGTCTCAGATTTTCCTGAAAATGGGTTGTTCCCAAGTCAATTTGATGCCGGAGAACACGAAAAAACCATCCATTTCGTCGTATCTCTACGGGAATTGGAATTTTCCGACGAAAAATAGATTTCCTGAAGAAATAGGACAAAATGGAGGGGTTTTTCGTTTTCTCCGGTATGAAATTGACAAGGAAGCTCAATTTCAGGACAATCTGAGAGTTGAAAAATTTTGAAAAAAAAAATATTGATACAGAAGAATCCCCCCTTGTAAAAAAATCAAAATTTTTGGTCTCAGATTTTCCTGAAAATGGGTTGTTTCCTAGTCAATTTGATGCCGGACAACACGAAAAAACCATCCATTTCGTCGTATCTCTACGGGAATTGGAATTTTCCAACGAAAAATAGATTTCCTGAAGGAATAGGACAAAATGGAGGGGTTTTTCGTTTTCTCCGGTATGAAATTGACAAGGAAGCTCAATTTCAGGACAATCTGAGAGTTGAAAAATTTTGAAAAAAAAAATATTGATACAGAAGACTCCCCCCTTGTAAAAAAATCAAAATTTTTGGTCTCAGATTTTCCTGAAAATGGGTTGTTTCCTAGTCAATTTGATGCCGGAGAACACGAAAAAACCATCCATTTCGTCGTATCTCTACGGGAGTAAGTCTCTATATAGACCGGAAGACATTTGACGATTTTTAAATTTAAGGATCACGTGTCCATACAAATTTAAGATATAGTTATAGTCTAGGAGATGTTCAATTAATTGGTCAAAACCGCAAGTCTCTATATAGACCGGAAGAGATTTGACGATTTTTAAATTTAAGGATCACGTATCCATACAAATTTAAGATATAGTTATAGTCTAGGAGATGTTCTATTTATTGGTGAAAACCTCAAGTCTCTATATAGACCGGAAGACATTTGACGATTTTTAAATTTAAGGATCACGTGTCCATACAAATTTAAGATATAGTTATAGTCTAGGAGATGTTCTATTTATTGGTGAAAACCGCAAGTCTCTATATAGACCGGAAGAGATTTGACGATTTTTAAATTTAAGGATCACGTGTCCATACAAATTTAAGATATAGTTATAGTCTAGGAGATGTTCTATTTATTGGTGAAAACCTCAAGTCTCTATATAGACCGGAAGACATTTGACGATTTTTAAATTTAAGGATCACGTGTCCATACAATTTTAAGATATAGTTATAGTCTAGGAGATGTTCTATTTATTGGTGAAAACCGCAAGTCTCTATATAGACCGGAAGAGATTTGACGATTTTTAAATTTAAGGATCACGTGTCCATACAAATTTAAGATATAGTTATAGTCTAGGAGATGTTCTATTAATTCGTGAAAACCGCAAGTCTCTATATAGACCGGAAGAGATTTGACGATTTTTAAATTTAAGGATCACGTGTCCATACAAATTTAAGATATAGTTATAGTCTAGGAGATGTTCAATTAATTGGTGAAAACCGCAAGACTCTATATAGACCGGAAGAGATTTGAGGATTTTTAAATTTAAGGATCACGTGTCCATACAAATTTAAGATATAGTTATAGTCTAGGAGATGTTCAATTAATTGGTGAAAACCGCAAGACTCTATATAGACCGGAAGAGATTTAACGATTTTTAAATTTAAGGATCACGTGTCCATACAAATTTAAGATATAGTTATAGTCTAGGAGATGTTCTATTAATTGGTGAAAACCGCAAGTCTCTATATAGACCGGAAGAGATTTGACGATTTTTAAATTTAAGGATCACGTGTCCATACAAATTTAAGATATAGTTATAGTCTAGGAGATGTTCAATTAATTGGTCAAAACCGCAAGTCTCTATATAGACCGGAAGAGATTTGACGATTTTTAAATTTAAGGATCACGTATCCATACAAATTTAAGATATAGTTATAGTCTAGGAGATGTTCTATTTATTGGTGAAAACCTCAAGTCTCTATATAGACCGGAAGACATTTGACGATTTTTAAATTTAAGGATCACGTGTCCATACAAATTTAAGATATAGTTATAGTCTAGGAGATGTTCTATTTATTGGTGAAAACCGCAAGTCTCTATATAGACCGGAAGAGATTTGACGATTTTTAAATTTAGGGATCACGTGTCCATACAAATTTAAGATAGAGTTTTAAATACATTAAATTAAATTACTACATAACAAACATAACATAACCGTTTTTATCCGCTACCGGATGGGTTTGGTTTTGCTCCGTTTTTATCCGCTACCGGATGGGTTTGGTTTTGCTCCGTTTTTATCCGCTACCGGATGGGTTTGGTTTTGCTCCGTTTTTATCCGCTACCGGATGGGTTTGGTTTTGCTCCGTTTTTATCCGCTACCGGATGGGTTTGGTTTTGCTCCGTTTTTATCCGCTACTGGATGGGTTTGGTTTTGCTCCGTTTTTATCCGCTACTGGATGGGTTTGGTTTTGCTCCGTTTTTATCCGCTACCGGATGGGTTTGGTTTTGCTCCGTTGTAAAAAAATCAAAATTTTTGGTCTCAGATTTTCCTGAAAATGGGTTGTTTCCTAGTCAATTTGATGCCGGAGAACACGAAAAAACCGTCCATTTCGTCGTATCTCTTCGGGAATTGGAATTTTCCGACGACAAATAGATTTCCTGAAGAAATAGGACAAAATGGAGGGGTTTTTCGTTTTCTCCGGCATGAAATTGACAAGGAAGCTCAATTTCAGGACAATCTGAGTTGAAAAATTTTGAAAAAAAAATATTGATACAGAAGACTCCCCCCTTGTAAAAAAATCAAAATTTTTGGTCTCAGATTTTCCTGAAAATGGGTTGTTTCCTAGTCAATTTGATGCCGGAGAACACGAAAAAACCATCCATTTCGTCGTATCTCTTCGGGAATTGGAATTTTCCGACGAAAAATAGATTTCCTGAAGAAATAGGACAAAATGGAGGGGTTTTTCGTTTTCTCCGGCATGAAATTGACAAGGAAGCTCAATTTCAGGACAATCTGAGAGTTGAAAAATTTTGAAAAAAAAAAATATTGATACAGAAGACTTCCCCCTTGTAAAAAAATCAAAATTTTTGGTCTCAGATTTTCCTGAAAATGGGTTGTTCCCAAGTCAATTTGATGCCGGAGAACACGAAAAAACCATCCATTTCGTCGTATCTCTACGGGAATTGGAATTTTCCGACGAAAAATAGATTTCCTGAAGAAATAGGACAAAATGGAGGGGTTTTTCGTTTTCTCCGGTATGAAATTGACAAGGAAGCTCAATTTCAGGACAATCTGAGAGTTGAAAAATTTTGAAAAAAAAAATATTGATACAGAAGACTCCCCCCTTGTAAAAAAATCAAAATTTTTGGTCTCAGATTTTCCTGAAAATGGGTTGTTTCGTAGTCAATTTGATGCCGGAGAACACGGAAAAACCATCCATTTCGTCGTATCTCTACGGGAATTGGAATTTTCCGACGAAAAATAGATTTCCTGAAGAAATAGGACAAAATGGAGGGGTTTTTCGTTTTCTCCGGTATGAAATTGACAAGGAAGCTCAATTTCAGGACAATCTGAGAGTTGAAAAATTTTGAAAAAAAAAATATTGATACAGAAGACTCCCCCCTTGTAAAAAAATCAAAATTTTTGGTCTCAGATTTTCCTGAAAATGGGTTGTTTCCTAGTCAATTTGATGCCGGAGAACACGAAAAAACCATCCATTTCGTCGTATCTCTTCGGGAATTGGAATTTTCCGACGAAAAATAGATTTCCTGAAGAAATAGGACAAAATGGAGGGGTTTTTCGTTTTCTCCGGCATGAAATTGACAAGGAAGCTCAATTTCAGGACAATCTGAGAGTTGAAAAATTTTGAAAAAAAAAAATATTGATACAGAAGACTCCCCCCTTGTAAAAAAATCAAAATTTTTGGTCTCAGATTTTCCTGAAAATGGGTTGTTTCCTAGTCAATTTGATGCCGGAGAACACGAAAAAACCATCCATTTCGTCGTATCTCTACGGGAATTGGAATTTTCCGACGAAAAATAGATTTCCTGAAGAAATAGGACAAAATGGAGGGGTTTTTCGTTTTCTCCGGTATGAAATTGACAAGGAAGCTCAATTTCAGGACAATCTGAGAGTTGAAAAATTTTGAAAAAAAAAATATTGATACAGAAGACTCCCCCCTTGTAAAAAAATCAAAATTTTTGGTCTCAGATTTTCCTGAAAATGGGTTGTTTCCTAGTCAATTTGATGCCGGAGAACACGAAAAAACCATCCATTTCGTCGTATCTCTTCGGGAATTGGAATTTTCCGACGAAAAATAGATTTCCTGAAGAAATAGGACAAAATGGAGGGGTTTTTCATTTTCTCCGGCATGAAATTGACAAGGAAGCTCAATTTCAGGACAATCTGAGAGTTGAAAAATTTTGAAAAAAAAAAATATTGATACAGAAGACTCCCCCCTTGTAAAAAAATCAAAATTTTTGGTCTCAGATTTTCCTGAAAATGGGTTGTTCCCAAGTCAATTTGATGCCGGAGAACACGAAAAAACCATCCATTTCGTCGTATCTCTACGGGAATTGGAATTTTCCGACGAAAAATAGATTTCCTGAAGAAATAGGACAAAATGGAGGGGTTTTTCGTTTTCTCCGGTATGAAATTGACAAGGAAGCTCAATTTCAGGACAATCTGAGAGTTGAAAAATTTTGAAAAAAAAAATATTGATACAGAAGACTCCCCCCTTGTAAAAAAATCAAAATTTTTGGTCTCAGATTTTCCTGAAAATGGGTTGTTTCCTAGTCAATTTGATGCCGGAGAACACGAAAAAACCATCCATTTCGTCGTATCTCTACGGGAATTGGAATTTTCCAACGAAAAATAGATTTCCTGAAGGAATAGGACAAAATGGAGGGGTTTTTCGTTTTCTCCGGTATGAAATTGACAAGGAAGCTCAATTTCAGGACAATCTGAGAGTTGAAAAATTTTGAAAAAAAAAATATTGATACAGAAGACTCCCCCCTTGTAAAAAAATCAAAATTTTTGGTCTCAGATTTTCCTGAAAATGGGTTGTTTCCTAGTCAATTTGATGCCGGAGAACACGAAAAAACCATCCATTTCGTCGTATCTCTACGGGAGTAAGTCTCTATATAGACCGGAAGACATTTGACGATTTTTAAATTTAAGGATCACGTGTCCATACAAATTTAAGATATAGTTATAGTCTAGGAGATGTTCAATTAATTGGTCAAAACCGCAAGTCTCTATATAGACCGGAAGAGATTTGACGATTTTTAAATTTAAGGATCACGTATCCATACAAATTTAAGATATAGTTATAGTCTAGGAGATGTTCTATTTATTGGTGAAAACCTCAAGTCTCTATATAGACCGGAAGACATTTGACGATTTTTAAATTTAAGGATCACGTGTCCATACAAATTTAAGATATAGTTATAGTCTAGGAGATGTTCTATTTATTGGTGAAAACCGCAAGTCTCTATATAGACCGGAAGAGATTTGACGATTTTTAAATTTAAGGATCACGTGTCCATACAAATTTAAGATATAGTTATAGTCTAGGAGATGTTCTATTTATTGGTGAAAACCTCAAGTCTCTATATAGACCGGAAGACATTTGACGATTTTTAAATTTAAGGATCACGTGTCCATACAATTTTAAGATATAGTTATAGTCTAGGAGATGTTCTATTTATTGGTGAAAACCGCAAGTCTCTATATAGACCGGAAGAGATTTGACGATTTTTAAATTTAAGGATCACGTGTCCATACAAATTTAAGATATAGTTATAGTCTAGGAGATGTTCTATTAATTCGTGAAAACCGCAAGTCTCTATATAGACCGGAAGAGATTTGACGATTTTTAAATTTAAGGATCACGTGTCCATACAAATTTAAGATATAGTTATAGTCTAGGAGATGTTCAATTAATTGGTGAAAACCGCAAGACTCTATATAGACCGGAAGAGATTTGAGGATTTTTAAATTTAAGGATCACGTGTCCATACTAATTTAAGATATAGTTATAGTCTAGGAGATGTTCAATTAATTGGTGAAAACCGCAAGACTCTATATAGACCGGAAGAGATTTAACGATTTTTAAATTTAAGGATCACGTGTCCATACAAATTTAAGATATAGTTATAGTCTAGGAGATGTTCTATTAATTGGTGAAAACCGCAAGTCTCTATATAGACCGGAAGAGATTTGACGATTTTTAAATTTAAGGATCACGTGTCCATACAAATTTAAGATATAGTTATAGTCTAGGAGATGTTCAATTAATTGGTCAAAACCGCAAGTCTCTATATAGACCGGAAGAGATTTGACGATTTTTAAATTTAAGGATCACGTATCCATACAAATTTAAGATATAGTTATAGTCTAGGAGATGTTCTATTTATTGGTGAAAACCTCAAGTCTCTATATAGACCGGAAGACATTTGACGATTTTTAAATTTAAGGATCACGTGTCCATACAAATTTAAGATATAGTTATAGTCTAGGAGATGTTCTATTTATTGGTGAAAACCGCAAGTCTCTATATAGACCGGAAGAGATTTGACGATTTTTAAATTTAGGGATCACGTGTCCATACAAATTTAAGATAGAGTTTTAAATACATTAAATTAAATTACTACATAACAAACATAACATAACCGTTTTTATCCGCTACCGGATGGGTTTGGTTTTGCTCCGTTTTTATCCGCTACCGGATGGGTTTGGTTTTGCTCCGTTTTTATCCGCTACCGGATGGGTTTGGTTTTGCTCCGTTTTTATCCGCTACCGGATGGGTTTGGTTTTGCTCCGTTTTTATCCGCTACCGGATGGGTTTGGTTTTGCTCCGTTTTTATCCGCTACTGGATGGGTTTGGTTTTGCTCCGTTTTTATCCGCTACTGGATGGGTTTGGTTTTGCTCCGTTTTTATCCGCTACCGGATGGGTTTGGTTTTGCTCCGTTGTAAAAAAATCAAAATTTTTGGTCTCAGATTTTCCTGAAAATGGGTTGTTTCCTAGTCAATTTGATGCCGGAGAACACGAAAAAACCGTCCATTTCGTCGTATCTCTTCGGGAATTGGAATTTTCCGACGACAAATAGATTTCCTGAAGAAATAGGACAAAATGGAGGGGTTTTTCGTTTTCTCCGGCATGAAATTGACAAGGAAGCTCAATTTCAGGACAATCTGAGTTGAAAAATTTTGAAAAAAAAATATTGATACAGAAGACTCCCCCCTTGTAAAAAAATCAAAATTTTTGGTCTCAGATTTTCCTGAAAATGGGTTGTTTCCTAGTCAATTTGATGCCGGAGAACACGAAAAAACCATCCATTTCGTCGTATCTCTTCGGGAATTGGAATTTTCCGACGAAAAATAGATTTCCTGAAGAAATAGGACAAAATGGAGGGGTTTTTCGTTTTCTCCGGCATGAAATTGACAAGGAAGCTCAATTTCAGGACAATCTGAGAGTTGAAAAATTTTGAAAAAAAAAAATATTGATACAGAAGACTCCCCCCTTGTAAAAAAATCAAAATTTTTGGTCTCAGATTTTCCTGAAAATGGGTTGTTCCCAAGTCAATTTGATGCCGGAGAACACGAAAAAACCATCCATTTCGTCGTATCTCTACGGGAATTGGAATTTTCCGACGAAAAATAGATTTCCTGAAGAAATAGGACAAAATGGAGGGGTTTTTCGTTTTCTCCGGTATGAAATTGACAAGGAAGCTCAATTTCAGGACAATCTGAGAGTTGAAAAATTTTGAAAAAAAAAATATTGATCCAGAAGACTCCCCCCTTGTAAAAAAATCAAAATTTTTGGTCTCAGATTTTCCTGAAAATGGGTTGTTTCGTAGTCAATTTGATGCCGGAGAACACGGAAAAACCATCCATTTCGTCGTATCTCTACGGGAATTGGAATTTTCCGACGAAAAATAGATTTCCTGAAGAAATAGGACAAAATGGAGGGGTTTTTCGTTTTCTCCGGTATGAAATTGACAAGGAAGCTCAATTTCAGGACAATCTGAGAGTTGAAAAATTTTGAAAAAAAAAATATTGATACAGAAGACTCCCCCCTTGTAAAAAAATCAAAATTTTTGGTCTCAGATTTTCCTGAAAATGGGTTGTTTCCTAGTCAATTTGATGCCGGAGAACACGAAAAAACCATCCATTTCGTCGTATCTCTTCGGGAATTGGAATTTTCCGACGAAAAATAGATTTCCTGAAGAAATAGGACAAAATGGAGGGGTTTTTCGTTTTCTCCGGCATGAAATTGACAAGGAAGCTCAATTTCAGGACAATCTGAGAGTTGAAAAATTTTGAAAAAAAAAAATATTGATACAGAAGACTCCCCCCTTGTAAAAAAATCAAAATTTTTGGTCTCAGATTTTCCTGAAAATGGGTTGTTTCCTAGTCAATTTGATGCCGGAGAACACGAAAAAACCATCCATTTCGTCGTATCTCTTCGGGAATTGGAATTTTCCGACGAAAAATAGATTTCCTGAAGAAATAGGACAAAATGGAGGGGTTTTTCGTTTTCTCCGGCATGAAATTGACAAGGAAGCTCAATTTCAGGACAATCTGAGAGTTGAAAAATTTTGAAAAAAAAAAATATTGATACAGAAGACTCCCCCCTTGTAAAAAAATCAAAATTTTTGGTCTCAGATTTTCCTGAAAATGGGTTGTTTCCTAGTCAATTTGATGCCGGAGAACACGAAAAAACCATCCATTTCGTCGTATCTCTTCGGGAATTGGAATTTTCCGACGAAAAATAGATTTCCTGAAGAAATAGGACAAAATGGAGGGGTTTTTCGTTTTCTCCGGCATGAAATTGACAAGGAAGCTCAATTTCAGGACAATCTGAGAGTTGAAAAATTTTGAAAAAAAAAATATTGATACAGAAGACTCCCCCCTTGTAAAAAAATCAAAATTTTTGGTCTCAGATTTTCCTGAAAATGGGTTGTTTCCTAGTCAATTTGATGCCGGAGAACACGAAAAAACCATCCATTTCGTCGTATCTCTTCGGGAATTGGAATTTTCCGACGAAAAATAGATTTCCTGAAGAAATAGGACAAAATGGAGGGGTTTTTCGTTTTCTCCGGCATGAAATTGACAAGGAAGCTCAATTTCAGGACAATCTGAGAGTTGAAAAATTTTGAAAAAAAAAAATATTGATACAGAAGACTCCCCCCTTGTAAAAAAATCAAAATTTTTGGTCTCAGATTTTCCTGAAAATGGGTTGTTTCCTAGTCAATTTGATGCCGGAGAACACGAAAAAACCATCCATTTCGTCGTATCTCTACGGGAATTGGAATTTTCCGACGAAAAATAGATTTCCTGAAGAAATAGGACAAAATGGAGGGGTTTTTCGTTTTCTCCGGTATGAAATTGACAAGGAAGCTCAATTTCAGGACAATCTGAGAGTTGAAAAATTTTGAAAAAAAAAATATTGATACAGAAGACTCCCCCCTTGTAAAAAAATCAAAATTTTTGGTCTCAGATTTTCCTGAAAATGGGTTGTTTCCTAGTCAATTTGATGCCGGAGAACACGAAAAAACCATCCATTTCGTCGTATCTCTACGGGAATTGGAATTTTCCAACGAAAAATAGATTTCCTGAAGGAATAGGACAAAATGGAGGGGTTTTTCGTTTTCTCCGGTATGAAATTGACAAGGAAGCTCAATTTCAGGACAATCTGAGAGTTGAAAAATTTTGAAAAAAAAAATATTGATACAGAAGACTCCCCCCTTGTAAAAAAATCAAAATTTTTGGTCTCAGATTTTCCTGAAAATGGGTTGTTTCCTAGTCAATTTGATGCCGGAGAACACGAAAAAACCATCCATTTCGTCGTATCTCTACGGGAGTAAGTCTCTATATAGACCGGAAGACATTTGACGATTTTTAAATTTAAGGATCACGTGTCCATACAAATTTAAGATATAGTTATAGTCTAGGAGATGTTCAATTAATTGGTCAAAACCGCAAGTCTCTATATAGACCGGAAGAGATTTGACGATTTTTAAATTTAAGGATCACGTATCCATACAAATTTAAGATATAGTTATAGTCTAGGAGATGTTCTATTTATTGGTGAAAACCTCAAGTCTCTATATAGACCGGAAGACATTTGACGATTTTTAAATTTAAGGATCACGTGTCCATACAAATTTAAGATATAGTTATAGTCTAGGAGATGTTCTATTTATTGGTGAAAACCGCAGGTCTCTATATAGACCGGAAGAGATTTGACGATTTTTAAATTTAAGGATCACGTGTCCATACAAATTTAAGATATAGTTATAGTCTAGGAGATGTTCTATTTATTGGTGAAAACCTCAAGTCTCTATATAGACCGGAAGACATTTGACGATTTTTAAATTTAAGGATCACGTGTCCATACAATTTTAAGATATAGTTATAGTCTAGGAGATGTTCTATTTATTGGTGAAAACCGCAAGTCTCTATATAGACCGGAAGAGATTTGACGATTTTTAAATTTAAGGATCACGTGTCCATACAAATTTAAGATATAGTTATAGTCTAGGAGATGTTCTATTAATTCGTGAAAACCGCAAGTCTCTATATAGACCGGAAGAGATTTGACGATTTTTAAATTTAAGGATCACGTGTCCATACAAATTTAAGATATAGTTATAGTCTAGGAGATGTTCAATTAATTGGTGAAAACCGCAAGACTCTATATAGACCGGAAGAGATTTGAGGATTTTTAAATTTAAGGATCACGTGTCCATACAAATTTAAGATATAGTTATAGTCTAGGAGATGTTCAATTAATTGGTGAAAACCGCAAGACTCTATATAGACCGGAAGAGATTTAACGATTTTTAAATTTAAGGATCACGTGTCCATACAAATTTAAGATATAGTTATAGTCTAGGAGATGTTCTATTAATTGGTGAAAACCGCAAGTCTCTATATAGACCGGAAGAGATTTGACGATTTTTAAATTTAAGGATCACGTGTCCATACAAATTTAAGATATAGTTATAGTCTAGGAGATGTTCTATTTATTGGTGAAAACCTCAAGTCTCTATATAGACCGGAAGACATTTGACGATTTTTAAATTTAAGGATCACGTGTCCATACAAATTTAAGATATAGTTATAGTCTAGGAGATGTTCTATTTATTGGTGAAAACCGCAAGTCTCTATATAGACCGGAAGAGATTTGACGATTTTTAAATTTAGGGATCACGTGTCCATACAAATTTAAGATAGAGTTTTAAATACGTTAAATTAAATTACTACATAACAAACATAACATAACCGTTTTTATCCGCTACCGGATGGGTTTGGTTTTGCTCCGTTTTTATCCGCTACCGGATGGGTTTGGTTTTGCTCCGTTTTTATCCGCTACCGGATGGGTTTGGTTTTGCTCCGTTTTTATCCGCTACCGGATGGGTTTGGTTTTGCTCCGTTTTTATCCGCTACCGGATGGGTTTGGTTTTGCTCCGTTTTTATCCGCTACTGGATGGGTTTGGTTTTGCTCCGTTTTTATCCGCTACTGGATGGGTTTGGTTTTGCTCCGTTTTTATCCGCTACCGGATGGGTTTGGTTTTGCTCCGTTGTAAAAAAATCAAAATTTTTGGTCTCAGATTTTCCTGAAAATGGGTTGTTTCCTAGTCAATTTGATGCCGGAGAACACGAAAAAACCGTCCATTTCGTCGTATCTCTTCGGGAATTGGAATTTTCCGACGACAAATAGATTTCCTGAAGAAATAGGACAAAATGGAGGGGTTTTTCGTTTTCTCCGGCATGAAATTGACAAGGAAGCTCAATTTCAGGACAATCTGAGTTGAAAAATTTTGAAAAAAAAAATATTGATACAGAAGACTCCCCCCTTGTAAAAAAATCAAAATTTTTTGTCTCAGATTTTCCTGAAAATGGGTTGTTTCCTAGTCAATTTGATGCCGGAGAACACGAAAAAACCATCCATTTCGTCGTATCTCTACGGGAATTGGAATTTTCCGACGAAAAATAGATTTCCTGAAGAAATAGGACAAAATGGAGGGGTTTTTCGTTTTCTCCGGTATGAAATTGACAAGGAAGCTCAATTTCAGGACAATCTGAGAGTTGAAAAATTTTGAAAAAAAAAATTTTGATACAGAAGACTCCCCCCTTGTAAAAAAATCAAAATTTTTGGTCTCAGATTTTCCTGAAAATGGGTTGTTTCCTAGTCAATTTGATGCCGGAGAACACGAAAAAACCATCCATTTCGTCGTATCTCTACGGGAATTGGAATTTTCCGACGAAAAATAGATTTCCTGAAGAAATAGGACAAAATGGAGGGGTTTTTCGTTTTCTCCGGTATGAAATTGACAAGGAAGCTCAATTTCAGGACAATCTGAGAGTTGAAAAATTTTGAAAAAAAAAATATTGATACAGAAGACTCCCCCCTTGTAAAAAAATCAAAATTTTTGGTCTCAGATTTTCCTGAAAATGGGTTGTTTCCTAGTCAATTTGATGCCGGAGAACACGAAAAAACCATCCATTTCGTCGTATCTCTTCGGGAATTGGAATTTTCCGACGAAAAATAGATTTCCTGAAGAAATAGGACAAAATGGAGGGGTTTTTCGTTTTCTCCGGCATGAAATTGACAAGGAAGCTCAATTTCAGGACAATCTGAGAGTTGAAAAATTTTGAAAAAAAAAAATATTGATACAGAAGACTCCCCCCTTGTAAAAAAATCAAAATTTTTGGTCTCAGATTTTCCTGAAAATGGGTTGTTCCCAAGTCAATTTGATGCCGGAGAACACGAAAAAACCATCCATTTCGTCGTATCTCTACGGGAATTGGAATTTTCCGACGAAAAATAGATTTCCTGAAGAAATAGGACAAAATGGAGGGGTTTTTCGTTTTCTCCGGTATGAAATTGACAAGGAAGCTCAATTTCAGGACAATCTGAGAGTTGAAAAATTTTGAAAAAAAAAATATTGATACAGAAGACTCCCCCCTTGTAAAAAAATCAAAATTTTTGGTCTCAGATTTTCCTGAAAATGGGTTGTTTCCTAGTCAATTTGATGCCGGAGAACACGAAAAAACCATCCATTTCGTCGTATCTCTACGGGAATTGGAATTTTCCAACGAAAAATAGATTTCCTGAAGGAATAGGACAAAATGGAGGGGTTTTTCGTTTTCTCCGGTATGAAATTGACAAGGAAGCTCAATTTCAGGACAATCTGAGAGTTGAAAAATTTTGAAAAAAAAAATATTGATACAGAAGACTCCCCCCTTGTAAAAAAATCAAAATTTTTGGTCTCAGATTTTCCTGAAAATGGGTTGTTTCCTAGTCAATTTGATGCCGGAGAACACGAAAAAACCATCCATTTCGTCGTATCTCTACGGGAGTAAGTCTCTATATAGACCGGAAGACATTTGACGATTTTTAAATTTAAGGATCACGTGTCCATACAAATTTAAGATATAGTTATAGTCTAGGAGATGTTCAATTAATTGGTCAAAACCGCAAGTCTCTATATAGACCGGAAGAGATTTGACGATTTTTAAATTTAAGGATCACGTATCCATACAAATTTAAGATATAGTTATAGTCTAGGAGATGTTCTATTTATTGGTGAAAACCTCAAGTCTCTATATAGACCGGAAGACATTTGACGATTTTTAAATTTAAGGATCACGTGTCCATACAAATTTAAGATATAGTTATAGTCTAGGAGATGTTCTATTTATTGGTGAAAACCGCAAGTCTCTATATAGACCGGAAGAGATTTGACGATTTTTAAATTTAAGGATCACGTGTCCATACAAATTTAAGATATAGTTATAGTCTAGGAGATGTTCTATTTATTGGTGAAAACCTCAAGTCTCTATATAGACCGGAAGACATTTGACGATTTTTAAATTTAAGGATGACGTGTCCATACAATTTTAAGATATAGTTATAGTCTAGGAGATGTTCTATTTATTGGTGAAAACCGCAAGTCTCTATATAGACCGGAAGAGATTTGACGATTTTTAAATTTAAGGATCACGTGTCCATACAAATTTAAGATATAGTTATAGTCTAGGAGATGTTCTATTAATTCGTGAAAACCGCAAGTCTCTATATAGACCGGAAGAGATTTGACGATTTTTAAATTTAAGGATCACGTGTCCATACAAATTTAAGATATAGTTATAGTCTAGGAGATGTTCAATTAATTGGTGAAAACCGCAAGACTCTATATAGACCGGAAGAGATTTGAGGATTTTTAAATTTAAGGATCACGTGTCCATACAAATTTAAGATATAGTTATAGTCTAGGAGATGTTCAATTAATTGGTGAAAACCGCAAGACTCTATATAGACCGGAAGAGATTTAACGATTTTTAAATTTAAGGATCACGTGTCCATACAAATTTAAGATATAGTTATAGTCTAGGAGATGTTCTATTAATTGGTGAAAACCGCAAGTCTCTATATAGACCGGAAGAGATTTGACGATTTTTAAATTTAAGGATCACGTGTCCATACAAATTTAAGATATAGTTATAGTCTAGGAGATGTTCAATTAATTGGTCAAAACCGCAAGTCTCTATATAGACCGGAAGAGATTTGACGATTTTTAAATTTAAGGATCACGTATCCATACAAATTTAAGATATAGTTATAGTCTAGGAGATGTTCTATTTATTGGTGAAAACCTCAAGTCTCTATATAGACCGGAAGACATTTGACGATTTTTAAATTTAAGGATCACGTGTCCATACAAATTTAAGATATAGTTATAGTCTAGGAGATGTTCTATTTATTGGTGAAAACCGCAAGTCTCTATATAGACCGGAAGAGATTTGACGATTTTTAAATTTAGGGATCACGTGTCCATACAAATTTAAGATAGAGTTTTAAATACATTAAATTAAATTACTACATAACAAACATAACATAACCGTTTTTATCCGCTACCGGATGGGTTTGGTTTTGCTCCGTTTTTATCCGCTACCGGATGGGTTTGGTTTTGCTCCGTTTTTATCCGCTACCGGATGGGTTTGGTTTTGCTCCGTTTTTATCCGCTACCGGATGGGTTTGGTTTTGCTCCGTTTTTATCCGCTACTGGATGGGTTTGGTTTTGCTCCGTTTTTATCCGCTACTGGATGGGTTTGGTTTTGCTCCGTTTTTATCCGCTACCGGATGGGTTTGGTTTTGCTCCGTTGTAAAAAAATCAAAATTTTTGGTCTCAGATTTTCCTGAAAATGGGTTGTTTCCTAGTCAATTTGATGCCGGAGAACACGAAAAAACCGTCCATTTCGTCGTATCTCTTCGGGAATTGGAATTTTCCGACGACAAATAGATTTCCTGAAGAAATAGGACAAAATGGAGGGGTTTTTCGTTTTCTCCGGCATGAAATTGACAAGGAAGCTCAATTTCAGGACAATCTGAGTTGAAAAATTTTGAAAAAAAAAATATTGATACAGAAGACTCCCCCCTTGTAAAAAAATCAAAATTTTTTGTCTCAGATTTTCCTGAAAATGGGTTGTTTCCTAGTCAATTTGATGCCGGAGAACACGAAAAAACCATCCATTTCGTCGTATCTCTACGGGAATTGGAATTTTCCGACGAAAAATAGATTTCCTGAAGAAATAGGACAAAATGGAGGGGTTTTTCGTTTTCTCCGGTATGAAATTGACAAGGCAGCTCAATTTCAGGACAATCTGAGAGTTGAAAAATTTTGAAAAAAAAAATTTTGATACAGAAGACTCCCCCCTTGTAAAAAAATCAAAATTTTTTCTCTCAGATTTTCCTGACAATGGGTTGTTTCCTAGTCAATTTGATGCCGGAGAACACGAAAAAACCATCCATTTCGTCGTATCTCTACGGGAATTGGAATTTTCCGACGAAAAATAGATTTCCTGAAGAAATAGGACAAAATGGAGGGGTTTTTCGTTTTCTCCGGTATGAAATTGACAAGGAAGCTCAATTTCAGGACAATCTGAGAGTTGAAAAATTTTGAAAAAAAAAATATTGATACAGAAGACTCCCCCCTTGTAAAAAAATCAAAATTTTTGGTCTCAGATTTTCCTGAAAATGGGTTGTTTCCTAGTCAATTTGATGCCGGAGAACACGAAAAAACCATCCATTTCGTCGTATCTCTTCGGGAATTGGAATTTTCCGACGAAAAATAGATTTCCTGAAGAAATAGGACAAAATGGAGGGGTTTTTCGTTTTCTCCGGCATGAAATTGACAAGGAAGCTCAATTTCAGGACAATCTGAGAGTTGAAAAATTTTGAAAAAAAAAAATATTGATACAGAAGACTTCCCCCTTGTAAAAAAATCAAAATTTTTGGTCTCAGATTTTCCTGAAAATGGGTTGTTCCCAAGTCAATTTGATGCCGGAGAACACGAAAAAACCATCCATTTCGTCGTATCTCTACGGGAATTGGAATTTTCCGACGAAAAATAGATTTCCTGAAGAAATAGGACAAAATGGAGGGGTTTTTCGTTTTCTCCGGTATGAAATTGACAAGGAAGCTCAATTTCAGGACAATCTGAGAGTTGAAAAATTTTGAAAAAAAAAATATTGATACAGAAGACTCCCCCCTTGTAAAAAAATCAAAATTTTTGGTCTCAGATTTTCCTGAAAATGGGTTGTTTCGTAGTCAATTTGATGCCGGAGAACACGAAAAAACCATCCATTTCGTCGTATCTCTACGGGAATTGGAATTTTCCGACGAAAAATAGATTTCCTGAAGAAATAGGACAAAATGGAGGGGTTTTTCGTTTTCTCCGGTATGAAATTGACAAGGAAGCTCAATTTCAGGACAATCTGAGAGTTGAAAAATTTTGAAAAAAAAAATATTGATACAGAAGACTCCCCCCTTGTAAAAAAATCAAAATTTTTGGTCTCAGATTTTCCTGAAAATGGGTTGTTTCCTAGTCAATTTGATGCCGGAGAACACGAAAAAACCATCCATTTCGTCGTATCTCTTCGGGAATTGGAATTTTCCGACGAAAAATAGATTTCCTGAAGAAATAGGACAAAATGGAGGGGTTTTTCGTTTTCTCTGGCATGAAATTGACAAGGAAGCTCAATTTCAGGACAATCTGAGAGTTGAAATATTTTGAAAAAAAAATATTGATACAGAAGACTCCCCCCTTGTAAAAAAATCAAAATTTTTGGTCTCAGATTTTCCTGAAAATGGGTTGTTTCCTAGTCAATTTGATGCCGGAGAACACGAAAAAACCATCCATTTCGTCGTATCTCTTCGGGAATTGGAATTTTCCGACGAAAAATAGATTTCCTGAAGAAATAGGACAAAATGGAGGGGTTCTTCGTTTTCTCCGGCATGAAATTGACAAGGAAGCTCAATTTCAGGACAATCTGAGTTGAAAAATTTTGAAAAAAAAAATATTGATACAGAAGACTCCCCCCTTGTAAAAAAATCAAAATTTTTGGTCTCAGATTTTCCTGAAAATGGGTTGTTTCCTAGTCAATTTGATGCCGGAGAACACGAAAAAACCATCCATTTCGTCGTATCTCTACGGGAATTGGAATTTTCCGACGAAAAATAGATTTCCTGAAGAAATAGGACAAAATGGAGGGGTTTTTCGACTTCTCCGGTATGAAATTGACAAGGAAGCTCAATTTCAGGACAATCTGAGAGTTGAAAAATTTTGAAAAAAAAAATATTGATACAGAAGACTCCCCCCTTGTAAAAAAATCAAAATTTTTGGTCTCAGATTTTCCTGAAAATGGGTTGTTTCCTAGTCAATTTGATGCCGGAGAACACGAAAAAACCATCCATTTCATCGTATCTCTACGGGAGTAAGTCTCTATATAGACCGGAAGACATTTGACGATTTTTAAATTTAAGGATCACGTGTCCATACAATTTTAAGATATAGTTATAGTCTAGGAGATGTTCTATTTATTGGTGAAAACCGCAAGTCTCTATATAGACCGGAAGAGATTTGACGATTTTTAAATTTAAGGATCACGTGTCCATACAAATTTAAGATATAGTTATAGTCTAGGAGATGTTCTATTAATTGGTGAAAACCGCAAGTCTCTATATAGACCGGAAGAGATTTGACGATTTTTAAATTTAAGGATCACGTGTCCATACAAATTTAAGATATAGTTATAGTCTAGGAGATGTTCAATTAATTGGTGAAAACCGCAAGACTCTATATAGACCGGAAGAGATTTGACGATTTTTAAATTTAAGGATCACGTGTCCATACAAATTTAAGATATAGTTATAGTCTAGGAGATGTTCTATTAATTGGTGAAAACCGCAAGTCTCTATATAGACCGGAAGAGATTTGACGATTTTTAAATTTAAGGATCACGTGTCCATACAAATTTAAGATATAGTTATAGTCTAGGAGATGTTCAATTAATTGGTGAAAACCGCAAGACTCTATATAGACCGGAAGAGATTTGACGATTTTTAAATTTAAGGATCACGTGTCCATACAAATTTAAGATATAGTTATAGTCTAGGAGATGTTCTATTAATTGGTGAAAACCGCAAGTCTCTATATAGACCGGAAGAGATTTGACGATTTTTAAATTTAAGGATCACGTGTCCATACAAATTTAAGATATAGTTATAGTCTAGGAGATGTTCAATTAATTGGTCAAAACCGCAAGTCTCTATATAGACCGGAAGAGATTTGACGATTTTTAAATTTAAGGATCACGTATCCATACAAATTTAAGATATAGTTATAGTCTAGGAGATGTTCTATTTATTGGTGAAAACCTCAAGTCTCTATATAGACCGGAAGACATTTGACGATTTTTAAATTTAAGGATCACGTGTCCATACAAATTTAAGATATAGTTATAGTCTAGGAGATGTTCTATTAATTGGTGAAAACCGCAAGTCTCTATATAGACCGGAAGAGATTTGACGATTTTTAAATTTAAGGATCACGTGTCCATACAAATTTAAGATATAGTTATAGTCTAGGAGATGTTCAATTAATTGGTGAAAACCGCAAGACTCTATATAGACCGGAAGAGATTTGACGATTTTTAAATTTAAGGATCACGTGTATATACAAATTTAAGATATAGTTATAGTCTAGGAGATGTTCTATTAATTGGTGAAAACCGCAAGTCTCTATATAGACCGGAAGAGATTTGACGATTTTTAAATTTAAGGATCACGTGTCCATACAAATTTAAGATATAGTTATAGTCTAGGAGATGTTCAATTAATTGGTCAAAACCGCAAGTCTCTATATAGACCGGAAGAGATTTGACGATTTTTAAATTTAAGGATCACGTATCCATACAAATTTAAGATATAGTTATAGTCTAGGAGATGTTCTATTTATTGGTGAAAACATCAAGTCTCTATATAGACCGGAAGACATTTGACGATTTTTAAATTTAAGGATCACGTGTCCATACAAATTTAAGATATAGTTATAGTCTAGGAGATGTTCTATTAATTGGTGAAAACCGCAAGTCTCTATATAGACCGGAAGAGATTTGACGATTTTTAAATTTAAGGATCACGTGTCCATACAAATTTAAGATATAGTTATAGTCTAGGAGATGTTCAATTAATTGGTGAAAACCGCAAGACTCTATATAGACCGGAAGAAATTTGACGATTTTTAAATTTAAGGATCACGTGTCCATACAAATTTAAGATATAGTTATAGTCTAGGAGATGTTCTATTAATTGGTGAAAACCGCAAGTCTCTATATAGACCGTAAGAGATTTGACGATTTTTAAATTTAAGGATCACGTGTCCATACAAATTTAAGATATAGTTATAGTCTAGGAGATGTTCAATTAATTGGTGAAAACCGCAAGACTCTATATAGACCGGAAGAGATTTGACGATTTTTAAATTTAAGGATCACGTGTCCATACAAATTTAAGATATAGTTATAGTCTAGGAGATGTTCTATTAATTGGTGAAAACCGCAAGTCTCTATATAGACCGGAAGAGATTTGACGATTTTTAAATTTAAGGATCACGTGTCCATACAAATTTAAGATATAGTTATAGTCTAGGAGATGTTCAATTAATTGGTCAAAACCGCAAGTCTCTATATAGACCGGAAGAGATTTGACGATTTTTAAATTTAAGGATCACGTATCCATACAAATTTAAGATATAGTTATAGTCTAGGAGATGTTCTATTTATTGGTGAAAACCTCAAGTCTCTATATAGACCGGAAGACATTTGACGATTTTTAAATTTAAGGATCACGTGTCCATACAAATTTAAGATATAGTTATAGTCTAGGAGATGTTCTATTTATTGGTGAAAACCGCAAGTCTCTATATAGACCGGAAGAGATTTGACGATTTTTAAATTTAAGGATCACGTGTCCATACAAATTTAAGATATAGTTATAGTCTAGGAGATGTTCTATTTATTGGTGAAAACCTCAAGTCTCTATATAGACCGGAAGACATTTGACGATTTTTAAATTTAAGGATCACGTGTCCATACAATTTTAAGATATAGTTATAGTCTAGGAGATGTTCAATTAATTGGTGAAAACCGCAAGACTCTATATAGACCGGAAGAGATTTAACGATTTTTAAATTTAAGGATCACGTGTCCATACAAATTTAAGATATAGTTATAGTCTAGGAGATGTTCTATTAATTGGTGAAAACCGCAAGTCTCTATATAGACCGGAAGAGATTTGACGATTTTTAAATTTAAGGATCACGTGTCCATACAAATTTCAGATATAGTTATAGTCTAGGAGATGTTCAATTAATTGGTCAAAACCGCAAGTCTCTATATAGACCGGAAGAGATTTGACGATTTTTAAATTTAAGGATCACGTATCCATACAAATTTAAGATATAGTTATAGTCTAGGAGATGTTCTATTTATTGGTGAAAACCTCAAGTCTCTATATAGACCGGAAGACATTTGACGATTTTTAAATTTAAGGATCACGTGTCCATACAAATTTAAGATAGAGTTTTAAATACATTAAATTAAATTACTACATAACAAACATAACATAACCGTTTTTATCCGCTACCGGATGGGTTTGGTTTTGCTCCGTTTTTATCCGCTACCGGATGGGTTTGGTTTTGCTCCGTTTTTATCCGCTACCGGATGGGTTTGGTTTTGCTCCGTTTTTATCCGCTACCGGATGGGTTTGGTTTTGCTCCGTTTTTATCCGCTACCGGATGGGTTTGGTTTTGCTCCGTTTTTATCCGCTACTGGATGGGTTTGGTTTTGCTCCGTTTTTATCCGCTACTGGATGGGTTTGGTTTTGCTCCGTTTTTATCCGCTACCGGATGGGTTTGGTTTTGCTCCGTTTTTATCCGCTACCGGATGGGTTTGGTTTTGCTCCGTTGTAAAAAAATCAAAATTTTTGGTCTCAGATTTTCCTGAAAATGGGTTGTTTCCTAGTCAATTTGATGCCGGAGAACACGAAAAAACCATCCATTTCGTCGTATCTCTTCGGGAATTGGAATTTTCCGACGAAAAATAGATTTCCTGAAGAAATAGGACAAAATGGAGGGGTTTTTCGTTTTCTCCGGCATGAAATTGACAAGGAAGCTCAATTTCAGGACAATCTGAGTTGAAAAATTTTGAAAAAAAAAATATTGATACAGAAGACTCCCCCCTTGTAAAAAAATCAAAATTTTTGATCTCAGATTTTCCTGAAAATGGGTTGTTTCCTAGTCAATTTGATGCCGGAGAACACGAAAAAACCATCCATTTCGTCGTATCTCTACGGGAATTGGAATTTTCCGACGAAAAATAGATTTCCTGAAGAAATAGGACAAAATGGAGGGGTTTTTCGACTTCTCCGGTATGAAATTGACAAGGAAGCTCAATTTCAGGACAATCTGAGAGTTGAAAAATTTTGAAAAAAAAAATATTGATACAGAAGACTCCCCCCTTGTAAAAAAATCAAAATTTTTGGTCTCAGATTTTCCTGAAAATGGGTTGTTTCCTAGTCAATTTGATGCCGGAGAACACGAAAAAACCATCCATTTCGTCGTATCTCTTCGGGAATTGGAATTTTCCGACGAAAAATAGATTTCCTGAAGAAATAGGACAAAATGGAGGGGTTTTTCGTTTTCTCTGGCATGAAATTGACAAGGAAGCTCAATTTCAGGACAATCTGAGAGTTGAAAAATTTTGAAAAAAAAAATATTGATACAGAAGACTCCCCCCTTGTAAAAAAATCAAAATTTTTGGTCTCAGATTTTCCTGAAAATGGGTTGTTTCCTAGTCAATTTGATGCCGGAGAACACGAAAAAACCATCCATTTCGTCGTATCTCTACGGGAATTGGAATTTTCCAACGAAAAATAGATTTCCTGAAGGAATAGGACAAAATGGAGGGGTTTTTCGTTTTCTCCGGTATGAAATTGACAAGGAAGCTCAATTTCAGGACAATCTGAGAGTTGAAAAATTTTGAAAAAAAAAATATTGATACAGAAGACTCCCCCCTTGTAAAAAAAATCAAAATTTTTGGTCTCAGATTTTCCTGAAAATGGGTTGTTTCCTAGTCAATTTGATGCCGGAGAACACGAAAAAACCATCCATTTCGTCGTATCTCTACGGGAATTGGAATTTTCCGACGAAAAATAGATTTCCTGAAGAAATAGGACAAAATGGAGGGGTTTTTCGTTTTCTCCGGTATGAAATTGACAAGGAAGCTCAATTTCAGGACAATCTGAGAGTTGAAAAATTTTGAAAAAAAAAATATTGATACAGAAGACTCCCCCCTTGTAAAAAAATCAAAATTTTTGGTCTCAGATTTTCCTGAAAATGGGTTGTTTCCTAGTCAATTTGATGCCGGAGAACACGAAAAAACCATCCATTTCGTCGTATCTCTTCGGGAATTGGAATTTTCCGACGAAAAATAGATTTCCTGAAGAAATAGGACAAAATGGAGGGGTTTTTCGTTTTCTCTGGCATGAAATTGACAAGGAAGCTCAATTTCAGGACAATCTGAGAGTTGAAAAATTTTGAAAAAAAAAATATTGATACAGAAGACTCCCCCCTTGTAAAAAAATCAAAATTTTTGGTCTCAGATTTTCCTGAAAATGGGTTGTTTCCTAGTCAATTTGATGCCGGAGAACACGAAAAAAACATCCATTTCGTCGTATCTCTTCGGGAATTGGAATTTTCCGACGAAAAATAGATTTCCTGAAGAAATAGGACAAAATGGAGGGGTTTTTCGTTTTCTCCGGCATGAAATTGACAAGGAAGCTCAATTTCAGGACAATCTGAGAGTTGAAAAATTTTGAAAAAAAAAAATATTGATACAGAAGACTCCCCCCTTGTAAAAAAATCAAAATTTTTGGTCTCAGATTTTCCTGAAAATGGGTTGTTTCGTAGTCAATTTGATGCCGGAGAACACGAAAAAACCATCCATTTCGTCGTATCTCTACGGGAATTGGAATTTTCCGACGAAAAATAGATTTCCTGAAGAAATAGGACAAAATGGAGGGGTTTTTCGTTTTCTCCGGTATGAAATTGACAAGGAAGCTCAATTTCAGGACAATCTGAGAGTTGAAAAATTTTGAAAAAAAAAATATTGATACAGAAGACTCCCCCCTTGTAAAAAAATCAAAATTTTTGGTCTCAGATTTTCCTGAAAATGGGTTGTTTCCTAGTCAATTTGATGCCGGAGAACACGAAAAAACCATCCATTTCGTCGTATCTCTTCGGGAATTGGAATTTTCCGACGACAAATAGATTTCCTGAAGAAATAGGACAAAATGGAGGGGTTTTTCGTTTTCTCTGGCATGAAATTGACAAGGAAGCTCAATTTCAGGACAATCTGAGAGTTGAAAAATTTTGAAAAAAAAAATATTGATACAGAAGACTCCCCCCTTGTAAAAAAATCAAAATTTTTGGTCTCAGATTTTCCTGAAAATGGGTTGTTTCCTAGTCAATTTGATGCCGGAGAACACGAAAAAACCATCCATTTCGTCGTATCTCTACGGGAATTGGAATTTTCCGACGAAAAATAGATTTCCTGAAGAAATAGGACAAAATGGAGGGGTTTTTCGTTTTCTCCGGTATGAAATTGACAAGGAAGCTCAATTTCAGGACAATCTGAGAGTTGAAAAATTTTCAAAAAAAAATATTGATACAGAAGACTCCCCCCTTGTAAAAAAATCAAAATTTTTGGTCTCAGATTTTCCTGAAAATGGGTTGTTTCCTAGTCAATTTGATGCCGGAGAACACGAAAAAACCATCCATTTCGTCGTATCTCTACGGGAGTAAGTCTCTATATAGACCGGAAGACATTTGACGATTTTTAAATTTAAGGATCACGTGTCCATACAAATTTAAGATATAGTTATAGTCTAGGAGATGTTCAATTAATTGGTCAAAACCGCAAGTCTCTATATAGACCGGAAGAGATTTGACGATTTTTAAATTTAAGGATCACGTATCCATACAAATTTAAGATATAGTTATAGTCTAGGAGATGTTCTATTTATTGGTGAAAACCTCAAGTCTCTATATAGACCGGAAGACATTTGACGATTTTTAAATTTAAGGATCACGTGTCCATACAAATTTAAGATATAGTTATAGTCTAGGAGATGTTCTATTTATTGGTGAAAACCTCAAGTCTCTATATAGACCGGAAGACATTTGACGATTTTTAAATTTAAGGATCACGTGTCCATACAATTTTAAGATATAGTTATAGTCTAGGAGATGTTCTATTTACTGGTGAAAACCGCAAGTCTCTATATAGACCGGAAGAGATTTGACGATTTTTAAATTTAAGGATCACGTGTCCATACAAATTTAAGATATAGTTATAGTCTAGGAGATGTTCAATTAATTGGTCAAAACCGCAAGTCTCTATATAGACCGGAAGAGATTTGACGATTTTTAAATTTAAGGATCACGTATCCATACAAATTTAAGATATAGTTATAGTCTAGGAGATGTTCTATTTATTGGTGAAAACCTCAAGTCTCTATATAGACCGGAAGACATTTGACGATTTTTAAATTTAAGGATCACGTGTCCATACAAATTTAAGATATAGTTATAGTCTAGGAGATGTTCTATTAATTGGTGAAAACCGCAAGTCTCTATATAGACCGGAAGAGATTTGACGATTTTTAAATTTAAGGATCACGTGTCCATACAAATTTAAGATATAGTTATAGTCTAGGAGATGTTCAATTAATTGGTGAAAACCGCAAGACTCTATATAGACCGGAAGAGATTTGACGATTTTTAAATTTAAGGATCACGTGTCCATACAAATTTAAGATATAGTTATAGTCTAGGAGATGTTCTATTAATTGGTGAAAACCGCAAGTCTCTATATAGACCGGAAGAGATTTGACGATTTTTAAATTTAAGGATCACGTGTCCATACAAATTTAAGATATAGTTATAGTCTAGGAGATGTTCAATTAATTGGTGAAAACCGCAAGACTCTATATAGACCGGAAGAGATTTGACGATTTTTAAATTTAAGGATCACGTGTCCATACAAATTTAAGATATAGTTATAGTCTAGGAGATGTTCAATTAATTGGTCAAAACCGCAAGTCTCTATATAGACCGGAAGAGATTTGACGATTTTTAAATTTAAGGATCACGTATCCATACAAATTTAAGATATAGTTATAGTCTAGGAGATGTTCTATTTATTGGTGAAAACATCAAGTCTCTATATAGACCGGAAGACATTTGACGATTTTTAAATTTAAGGATCACGTGTCCATACAAATTTAAGATATAGTTATAGTCTAGGAGATGTTCTATTAATTGGTGAAAACCGCAAGTCTCTATATAGACCGGAAGAGATTTGACGATTTTTAAATTTAAGGATCACGTGTCCATACAAATTTAAGATATAGTTATAGTCTAGGAGATGTTCAATTAATTGGTGAAAACCGCAAGACTCTATATAGACCGGAAGAGATTTGACGATTTTTAAATTTAAGGATCACGTGTCCATACAAATTTAAGATATAGTTATAGTCTAGGAGATGTTCTATTAATTGGTGAAAACCGCAAGTCTCTATATAGACCGGAAGAGATTTGACGATTTTTAAATTTAAGGATCACGTGTCCATACAAATTTAAGATATAGTTATAGTCTAGGAGATGTTCAATTAATTGGTGAAAACCGCAAGACTCTATATAGACCGGAAGAGATTTGACGATTTTTAAATTTAAGGATCACGTGTCCATACAAATTTAAGATATAGTTATAGTCTAGGAGATGTTCTATTAATTGGTGAAAACCGCAAGTCTCTATATAGACCGGAAGAGATTTGACGATTTTTAAATTTAAGGATCACGTGTCCATACAAATTTAAGATATAGTTATAGTCTAGGAGATGTTCAATTAATTGGTCAAAACCGCAAGTCTCTATATAGACCGGAAGAGATTTGACGATTTTTAAATTTAAGGATCACGTATCCATACAAATTTAAGATATAGTTATAGTCTAGGAGATGTTCTATTTATTGGTGAAAACCTCAAGTCTCTATATAGACCGGAAGACATTTGACGATTTTTAAATTTAAGGATCACGTGTCCATACAAATTTAAGATATAGTTATAGTCTAGGAGATGTTCTATTTATTGGTGAAAACCGCAAGTCTCTATATAGACCGGAAGAGATTTGACGATTTTTAAATTTAAGGATCACGTGTCCATACAAATTTAAGATATAGTTATAGTCTAGGAGATGTTCTATTTATTGGTGAAAACCTCAAGTCTCTATATAGACCGGAAGACATTTGACGATTTTTAAATTTAAGGATCACGTGTCCATACAATTTTAAGATATAGTTATAGTCTAGGAGATGTTCAATTAATTGGTGAAAACCGCAAGACTCTATATAGACCGGAAGAGATTTAACGATTTTTAAATTTAAGGATCACGTGTCCATACAAATTTAAGATATAGTTATAGTCTAGGAGATGTTCTATTAATTGGTGAAAACCGCAAGTCTCTATATAGACCGGAAGAGATTTGACGATTTTTAAATTTAAGGATCACGTGTCCATACAAATTTCAGATATAGTTATAGTCTAGGAGATGTTCAATTAATTGGTCAAAACCGCAAGTCTCTATATAGACCGGAAGAGATTTGACGATTTTTAAATTTAAGGATCACGTATCCATACAAATTTAAGATATAGTTATAGTCTAGGAGATGTTCTATTTATTGGTGAAAACCTCAAGTCTCTATATAGACCGGAAGACATTTGACGATTTTTAAATTTAAGGATCACGTGTCCATACAAATTTAAGATAGAGTTTTAAATACATTAAATTAAATTACTACATAACAAACATAACATAACCGTTTTTATCCGCTACCGGATGGGTTTGGTTTTGCTCCGTTTTTATCCGCTACCGGATGGGTTTGGTTTTGCTCCGTTTTTATCCGCTACCGGATGGGTTTGGTTTTGCTCCGTTTTTATCCGCTACCGGATGGGTTTGGTTTTGCTCCGTTTTTATCCGCTACCGGATGGGTTTGGTTTTGCTCCGTTTTTATCCGCTACTGGATGGGTTTGGTTTTGCTCCGTTTTTATCCGCTACTGGATGGGTTTGGTTTTGCTCCGTTTTTATCCGCTACCGGATGGGTTTGGTTTTGCTCCGTTTTTATCCGCTACCGGATGGGTTTGGTTTTGCTCCGTTGTAAAAAAATCAAAATTTTTGGTCTCAGATTTTCCTGAAAATGGGTTGTTTCCTAGTCAATTTGATGCCGGAGAACACGAAAAAACCATCCATTTCGTCGTATCTCTTCGGGAATTGGAATTTTCCGACGAAAAATAGATTTCCTGAAGAAATAGGACAAAATGGAGGGGTTTTTCGTTTTCTCCGGCATGAAATTGACAAGGAAGCTCAATTTCAGGACAATCTGAGTTGAAAAATTTTGAAAAAAAAAATATTGATACAGAAGACTCCCCCCTTGTAAAAAAATCAAAATTTTTGATCTCAGATTTTCCTGAAAATGGGTTGTTTCCTAGTCAATTTGATGCCGGAGAACACGAAAAAACCATCCATTTCGTCGTATCTCTACGGGAATTGGAATTTTCCGACGAAAAATAGATTTCCTGAAGAAATAGGACAAAATGGAGGGGTTTTTCGACTTCTCCGGTATGAAATTGACAAGGAAGCTCAATTTCAGGACAATCTGAGAGTTGAAAAATTTTGAAAAAAAAAATATTGATACAGAAGACTCCCCCCTTGTAAAAAAATCAAAATTTTTGGTCTCAGATTTTCCTGAAAATGGGTTGTTTCCTAGTCAATTTGATGCCGGAGAACACGAAAAAACCATCCATTTCGTCGTATCTCTTCGGGAATTGGAATTTTCCGACGAAAAATAGATTTCCTGAAGAAATAGGACAAAATGGAGGGGTTTTTCGTTTTCTCTGGCATGAAATTGACAAGGAAGCTCAATTTCAGGACAATCTGAGAGTTGAAAAATTTTGAAAAAAAAAATATTGATACAGAAGACTCCCCCCTTGTAAAAAAATCAAAATTTTTGGTCTCAGATTTTCCTGAAAATGGGTTGTTTCCTAGTCAATTTGATGCCGGAGAACACGAAAAAACCATCCATTTCGTCGTATCTCTACGGGAATTGGAATTTTCCAACGAAAAATAGATTTCCTGAAGGAATAGGACAAAATGGAGGGGTTTTTCGTTTTCTCCGGTATGAAATTGACAAGGAAGCTCAATTTCAGGACAATCTGAGAGTTGAAAAATTTTGAAAAAAAAAATATTGATACAGAAGACTCCCCCCTTGTAAAAAAAATCAAAATTTTTGGTCTCAGATTTTCCTGAAAATGGGTTGTTTCCTAGTCAATTTGATGCCGGAGAACACGAAAAAACCATCCATTTCGTCGTATCTCTACGGGAATTGGAATTTTCCGACGAAAAATAGATTTCCTGAAGAAATAGGACAAAATGGAGGGGTTTTTCGTTTTCTCCGGTATGAAATTGACAAGGAAGCTCAATTTCAGGACAATCTGAGAGTTGAAAAATTTTGAAAAAAAAAATATTGATACAGAAGACTCCCCCCTTGTAAAAAAATCAAAATTTTTGGTCTCAGATTTTCCTGAAAATGGGTTGTTTCCTAGTCAATTTGATGCCGGAGAACACGAAAAAACCATCCATTTCGTCGTATCTCTTCGGGAATTGGAATTTTCCGACGAAAAATAGATTTCCTGAAGAAATAGGACAAAATGGAGGGGTTTTTCGTTTTCTCTGGCATGAAATTGACAAGGAAGCTCAATTTCAGGACAATCTGAGAGTTGAAAAATTTTGAAAAAAAAAATATTGATACAGAAGACTCCCCCCTTGTAAAAAAATCAAAATTTTTGGTCTCAGATTTTCCTGAAAATGGGTTGTTTCCTAGTCAATTTGATGCCGGAGAACACGAAAAAACCATCCATTTCGTCGTATCTCTACGGGAATTGGAATTTTCCAACGAAAAATAGATTTCCTGAAGGAATAGGACAAAATGGAGGGGTTTTTCGTTTTCTCCGGTATGAAATTGACAAGGAAGCTCAATTTCAGGACAATCTGAGAGTTGAAAAATTTTGAAAAAAAAAATATTGATACAGAAGACTCCCCCCTTGTAAAAAAAATCAAAATTTTTGGTCTCAGATTTTCCTGAAAATGGGTTGTTTCCTAGTCAATTTGATGCCGGAGAACACGAAAAAACCATCCATTTCGTCGTATCTCTACGGGAATTGGAATTTTCCGACGAAAAATAGATTTCCTGAAGAAATAGGACAAAATGGAGGGGTTTTTCGTTTTCTCCGGTATGAAATTGACAAGGAAGCTCAATTTCAGGACAATCTGAGAGTTGAAAAATTTTGAAAAAAAAAATATTGATACAGAAGACTCCCCCCTTGTAAAAAAATCAAAATTTTTGGTCTCAGATTTTCCTGAAAATGGGTTGTTTCCTAGTCAATTTGATGCCGGAGAACACGAAAAAAACATCCATTTCGTCGTATCTCTTCGGGAATTGGAATTTTCCGACGAAAAATAGATTTCCTGAAGAAATAGGACAAAATGGAGGGGTTTTTCGTTTTCTCCGGCATGAAATTGACAAGGAAGCTCAATTTCAGGACAATCTGAGAGTTGAAAAATTTTGAAAAAAAAAAATATTGATACAGAAGACTCCCCCCTTGTAAAAAAATCAAAATTTTTGGTCTCAGATTTTCCTGAAAATGGGTTGTTTCGTAGTCAATTTGATGCCGGAGAACACGAAAAAACCATCCATTTCGTCGTATCTCTACGGGAATTGGAATTTTCCGACGAAAAATAGATTTCCTGAAGAAATAGGACAAAATGGAGGGGTTTTTCGTTTTCTCCGGTATGAAATTGACAAGGAAGCTCAATTTCAGGACAATCTGAGAGTTGAAAAATTTTGAAAAAAAAAATATTGATACAGAAGACTCCCCCCTTGTAAAAAAATCAAAATTTTTGGTCTCAGATTTTCCTGAAAATGGGTTGTTTCCTAGTCAATTTGATGCCGGAGAACACGAAAAAACCATCCATTTCGTCGTATCTCTTCGGGAATTGGAATTTTCCGACGACAAATAGATTTCCTGAAGAAATAGGACAAAATGGAGGGGTTTTTCGTTTTCTCTGGCATGAAATTGACAAGGAAGCTCAATTTCAGGACAATCTGAGAGTTGAAAAATTTTGAAAAAAAAAATATTGATACAGAAGACTCCCCCCTTGTAAAAAAATCAAAATTTTTGGTCTCAGATTTTCCTGAAAATGGGTTGTTTCCTAGTCAATTTGATGCCGGAGAACACGAAAAAACCATCCATTTCGTCGTATCTCTACGGGAATTGGAATTTTCCGACGAAAAATAGATTTCCTGAAGAAATAGGACAAAATGGAGGGGTTTTTCGTTTTCTCCGGTATGAAATTGACAAGGAAGCTCAATTTCAGGACAATCTGAGAGTTGAAAAATTTTCAAAAAAAAATATTGATACAGAAGACTCCCCCCTTGTAAAAAAATCAAAATTTTTGGTCTCAGATTTTCCTGAAAATGGGTTGTTTCCTAGTCAATTTGATGCCGGAGAACACGAAAAAACCATCCATTTCGTCGTATCTCTACGGGAGTAAGTCTCTATATAGACCGGAAGACATTTGACGATTTTTAAATTTAAGGATCACGTGTCCATACAAATTTAAGATATAGTTATAGTCTAGGAGATGTTCAATTAATTGGTCAAAACCGCAAGTCTCTATATAGACCGGAAGAGATTTGACGATTTTTAAATTTAAGGATCACGTATCCATACAAATTTAAGATATAGTTATAGTCTAGGAGATGTTCTATTTATTGGTGAAAACCTCAAGTCTCTATATAGACCGGAAGACATTTGACGATTTTTAAATTTAAGGATCACGTGTCCATACAAATTTAAGATATAGTTATAGTCTAGGAGATGTTCTATTTATTGGTGAAAACCGCAAGTCTCTATATAGACCGGAAGAGATTTGACGATTTTTAAATTTAAGGATCACGTGTCCATACAAATTTAAGATATAGTTATAGTCTAGGAGATGTTCTATTTATTGGTGAAAACCTCAAGTCTCTATATAGACCGGAAGACATTTGACGATTTTTAAATTTAAGGATCACGTGTCCATACAATTTTAAGATATAGTTATAGTCTAGGAGATGTTCTATTTACTGGTGAAAACCGCAAGTCTCTATATAGACCGGAAGAGATTTGACGATTTTTAAATTTAAGGATCACGTGTCCATACAAATTTAAGATATAGTTATAGTCTAGGAGATGTTCTATTAATTCGTGAAAACCGCAAGTCTCTATATAGACCGGAAGAGATTTGACGATTTTTAAATTTAAGGATCACGTGTCCATACAAATTTAAGATATAGTTATAGTCTAGGAGATATTCAATTAATTGGTGAAAACCGCAAGACTCTATATAGACCGGAAGAGATTTGAGGATTTTTAAATTTAAGGATCACGTGTCCATACAAATTTAAGATATAGTTATAGTCTAGGAGATGTTCTATTAATTGGTGAAAACCGCAAGTCTCTATATAGACCGGAAGAGATTTGACGATTTTTAAATTTAAGGATCACGTGTCCATACAAATTTAAGATATAGTTATAGTCTAGGAGATGTTCAATTAATTGGTGAAAACCGCAAGACTCTATATAGACCGGAAGAGATTTAACGATTTTTAAATTTAAGGATCACGTGTCCATACAAATTTAAGATATAGTTATAGTCTAGGAGATGTTCTATTAATTGGTGAAAACCGCAAGTCTCTATATAGACCGGAAGAGATTTGACGATTTTTAAATTTAAGGATCACGTGTCCATACAAATTTAAGATATAGTTATAGTCTAGGAGATGTTCAATTAATTGGTCAAAACCGCAAGTCTCTATATAGACCGGAAGAGATTTGACGATTTTTAAATTTAAGGATCACGTATCCATACAAATTTAAGATATAGTTATAGTCTAGGAGATGTTCTATTTATTGGTGAAAACCTCAAGTCTCTATATAGACCGGAAGACATTTGACGATTTTTAAATTTAAGGATCACGTATCCATACAAATTTAAGATATAGTTATAGTCTAGGAGATGTTCTATTTATTGGTGAAAACCTCAAGTCTCTATATAGACCGGAAGACATTTGACGATTTTTAAATTTAAGGATCACGTGTCCATACAAATTTAAGATATAGTTATAGTCTAGGAGATGTTCTATTTATTGGTGAAAACCGCAAGTCTCTATATAGACCGGAAGAGATTTGACGATTTTTAAATTTAAGGATCACGTGTCCATACAAATTTAAGATATAGTTATAGTCTAGGAGATGTTCTATTTATTGGTGAAAACCGCAAGTCTCTATATAGACCGGAAGAGATTTGACGATTTTTAAATTTAAGGATCACGTGTCCATACAAATTTAAGATATAGTTATAGTCTAGGAGATGTTCTATTTATTGGTGAAAACCTCAAGTCTCTATATAGACCGGAAGACATTTGACGATTTTTAAATTTAAGGATCACGTGTCCATACAATTTTAAGATATAGTTATAGTCTAGGAGATGTTCTATTTATTGGTGAAAACCGCAAGTCTCTATATAGACCGGAAGAGATTTGACGATTTTTAAATTTAAGGATCACGTGTCCATACAAATTTAAGATATAGTTATAGTCTAGGAGATGTTCAATTAATTGGTCAAAACCGCAAGTCTCTATATAGACCGGAAGAGATTTGACGATTTTTAAATTTAAGGATCACGTGTCCATACAATTTTAAGATATAGTTATAGTCTAGGAGATGTTCTATTAATTGGTGAAAACCGCAAGTCTCTATATAGACCGGAAGAGATTTGACGATTTTTAAATTTAAGGATCACGTGTCCATACAAATTTAAGATATAGTTATAGTCTAGGAGATGTTCTATTTATTGATGAAAACCGCAAGTCTCTATATAGACCGGAAGAGATTTGACGATTTTTAAATTTAGGGATCACGTGTCCATACAAATTTAAGATATAGTTATAGTCTAGGAGATGTTCTATTAATTGGTGAAAACCGCAAGTCTCTATATAGACCGGAAGAGATTTGACGATTTTTAAATTTAAGGATCACGTGTCCATACAAATTTAAGATATAGTTATAGTCTAGGAGATGTTCAATTAATTGGTGAAAACCGCAAGACTCTATATAGACCGGAAGAGATTTGAGGATTTTTAAATTTAAGGATCACGTGTCCATACAAATTTAAGATATAGTTATAGTCTAGGAGATGTTCAATTAATTGGTGAAAACCGCAAGACTCTATATAGACCGGAAGAGATTTGACGATTTTTAAATTTAAGGATCACGTGTCCATACAAATTTAAGATATAGTTATAGTCTAGGAGATGTTCTATTAATTGGTGAAAACCGCAAGTCTCTATATAGACCGGAAGAGATTTGACGATTTTTAAATTTAAGGATCACGTGTCCATACAAATTTAAGATATAGTTATAGTCTAGGAGATGTTCAATTAATTGGTCAAAACAGCAAGTCTCTATATAGACCGGAAGAGATTTGACGATTTTTAAATTTAAGGATCACGTATCCATACAAATTTAAGATATAGTTATAGTCTAGGAGATGTTCTATTTATTGGTGAAAACCTCAAGTCTCTATATAGACCGGAAGACATTTGACGATTTTTAAATTTAAGGATCACGTGTCCATACAAATTTAAGATATAGTTATAGTCTAGGAGATGTTCTATTTATTGGTGAAAACCGCAAGTCTCTATATAGACCGGAAGAGATTTGACGATTTTTAAATTTAGGGATCACGTGTCCATACAAATTTAAGATAGAGTTTTAAATACATTAAATTAAATTACTACATAACAAACATAACATAACCGTTTTTATCCGCTACCGGATGGGTTTGGTTTTGCTCCGTTTTTATCCGCTACCGGATGGGTTTGGTTTTGCTCCGTTTTTATCCGCTACCGGATGGGTTTGGTTTTGCTCCGTTTTTATCCGCTACCGGATGGGTTTGGTTTTGCTCCGTTTTTATCCGCTACCGGATGGGTTTGGTTTTGCTCCGTTTTTATCCGCTACTGGATGGGTTTGGTTTTGCTCCGTTTTTATCCGCTACTGGATGGGTTTGGTTTTGCTCCGTTTTTATCCGCTACCGGATGGGTTTGGTTTTGCTCCGTTTTTATCCGCTACCGGATGGGTTTGGTTTTGCTCCGTTGTAAAAAAATCAAAATTTTTGGTCTCAGATTTTCCTGAAAATGGGTTGTTTCCTAGTCAATTTGATGCCGGAGAACACGAAAAAACCATCCATTTCGTCGTATCTCTTCGGGAATTGGAATTTTCCGACGAAAAATAATTTCCTGAAGAAATAGGACAAAATGGAGGGGTTTTTCGTTTTCTCCGGCATGAAATTGACAAGGAAGCTCAATTTCAGGACAATCTGAGTTGAAAAATTTTGAAAAAAAAAATATTGATACAGAAGACTCCGGTATGAAATTGACAAGGAAGCTCAATTTCAGGACAATCTGAGAGTTGAAAAATTTTGAAAAAAAAAATATTGATACAGAAGACTCCCCCCTTGTAAAAAAATCAAAATTTTTGGTCTCAGATTTTCCTGAAAATGGGTTGTTTCCTAGTCAATTTGATGCCGGAGAACACGAAAAAACCATCCATTTCGTCGTATCTCTACGGGAGTAAGTCTCTATATAGACCGGAAGACATTTGACGATTTTTAAATTTAAGGATCACGTGTCCATACAAATTTAAGATATAGTTATAGTCTAGGAGATGTTCAATTAATTGGTCAAAACCGCAAGTCTCTATATAGACCGGAAGAGATTTGACGATTTTTAAATTTAAGGATCACGTATCCATACAAATTTAAGATATAGTTATAGTCTAGGAGATGTTCTATTTATTGGTGAAAACCTCAAGTCTCTATATAGACCGGAAGACATTTGACGATTTTTAAATTTAAGGATCACGTGTCCATACAAATTTAAGATATAGTTATAGTCTAGGAGATGTTCTATTTATTGGTGAAAACCGCAAGTCTCTATATAGACCGGAAGAGATTTGACGATTTTTAAATTTAAGGATCACGTGTCCATACAAATTTAAGATATAGTTATAGTCTAGGAGATGTTCTATGTATTGGTGAAAACCTCAAGTCTCTATATAGACCGGAAGACATTTGACGATTTTTAAATTTAAGGATCACGTGTCCATACAATTTTAAGATATAGTTATAGTCTAGGAGATGTTCTATTTACTGGTGAAAACCGCAAGTCTCTATATAGACCGGAAGAGATTTGACGATTTTTAAATTTAAGGATCACGTGTCCATACAAATTTAAGATATAGTTATAGTCTAGGAGATGTTCTATTAATTCGTGAAAACCGCAAGTCTCTATATAGACCGGAAGAGATTTGACGATTTTTAAATTTAAGGATCACGTGTCCATACAAATTTAAGATATAGTTATAGTCTAGGAGATATTCAATTAATTGGTGAAAACCGCAAGACTCTATATAGACCGGAAGAGATTTGAGGATTTTTAAATTTAAGGATCACGTGTCCATACAAATTTAAGATATAGTTATAGTCTAGGAGATGTTCAATTAATTGGTGAAAACCGCAAGACTCTATATAGACCGGAAGAGATTTAACGATTTTTAAATTTAAGGATCACGTGTCCATACAAATTTAAGATATAGTTATAGTCTAGGAGATGTTCTATTAATTGGTGAAAACCGCAAGTCTCTATATAGACCGGAAGAGATTTGACGATTTTTAAATTTAAGGATCACGTGTCCATACAAATTTAAGATATAGTTATAGTCTAGGAGATGTTCAATTAATTGGTCAAAACCGCAAGTCTCTATATAGACCGGAAGAGATTTGACGATTTTTAAATTTAAGGATCACGTATCCATACAAATTTAAGATATAGTTATAGTCTAGGAGATGTTCTATTTATTGGTGAAAACCTCAAGTCTCTATATAGACCGGAAGACATTTGACGATTTTTAAATTTAAGGATCACGTGTCCATACAAATTTAAGATATAGTTATAGTCTAGGAGATGTTCTATTTATTGGTGAAAACCGCAAGTCTCTATATAGACCGGAAGAGATTTGACGATTTTTAAATTTAAGGATCACGTGTCCATACAAATTTAAGATATAGTTATAGTCTAGGAGATGTTCTATTTATTGGTGAAAACCGCAAGTCTCTATATAGACCGGAAGAGATTTGACGATTTTTAAATTTAAGGATCACGTGTCCATACAAATTTAAGATATAGTTATAGTCTAGGAGATGTTCTATTTATTGGTGAAAACCTCAAGTCTCTATATAGACCGGAAGACATTTGACGATTTTTAAATTTAAGGATCACGTGTCCATACAATTTTAAGATATAGTTATAGTCTAGGAGATGTTCTATTTATTGGTGAAAACCGCAAGTCTCTATATAGACCGGAAGAGATTTGACGATTTTTAAATTTAAGGATCACGTGTCCATACAAATTTAAGATATAGTTATAGTCTAGGAGATGTTCAATTAATTGGTCAAAACCGCAAGTCTCTATATAGACCGGAAGAGATTTGACGATTTTTAAATTTAAGGATCACGTGTCCATACAATTTTAAGATATAGTTATAGTCTAGGAGATGTTCTATTAATTGGTGAAAACCGCAAGTCTCTATATAGACCGGAAGAGATTTGACGATTTTTAAATTTAAGGATCACGTGTCCATACAAATTTAAGATATAGTTATAGTCTAGGAGATGTTCTATTTATTGATGAAAACCGCAAGTCTCTATATAGACCGGAAGAGATTTGACGATTTTTAAATTTAGGGATCACGTGTCCATACAAATTTAAGATATAGTTATAGTCTAGGAGATGTTCTATTAATTGGTGAAAACCGCAAGACTCTATATAGACCGGAAGAGATTTGAGGATTTTTAAATTTAAGGATCACGTGTCCATACAAATTTAAGATATAGTTATAGTCTAGGAGATGTTCAATTAATTGGTGAAAACCGCAAGACTCTATATAGACCGGAAGAGATTTGACGATTTTTAAATTTAAGGATCACGTGTCCATACAAATTTAAGATATAGTTATAGTCTAGGAGATGTTCTATTAATTGGTGAAAACCGCAAGTCTCTATATAGACCGGAAGAGATTTGACGATTTTTAAATTTAAGGATCACGTGTCCATACAAATTTAAGATATAGTTATAGTCTAGGAGATGTTCAATTAATTGGTCAAAACAGCAAGTCTCTATATAGACCGGAAGAGATTTGACGATTTTTAAATTTAAGGATCACGTATCCATACAAATTTAAGATATAGTTATAGTCTAGGAGATGTTCTATTTATTGGTGAAAACCTCAAGTCTCTATATAGACCGGAAGACATTTGACGATTTTTAAATTTAAGGATCACGTGTCCATACAAATTTAAGATATAGTTATAGTCTAGGAGATGTTCTATTTATTGGTGAAAACCGCAAGTCTCTATATAGACCGGAAGAGATTTGACGATTTTTAAATTTAGGGATCACGTGTCCATACAAATTTAAGATAGAGTTTTAAATACATTAAATTAAATTACTACATAACAAACATATCATAACCGTTTTTATCCGCTACCGGATGGGTTTGGTTTTGCTCCGTTTTTATCCGCTACCGGATGGGTTTGGTTTTGCTCCGTTTTTATCCGCTACCGGATGGGTTTGGTTTTGCTCCGTTTTTATCCGCTACCGGATGGGTTTGGTTTTGCTCCGTTTTTATCCGCTACCGGATGGGTTTGGTTTTGCTCCGTTTTTATCCGCTACTGGATGGGTTTGGTTTTGCTCCGTTTTTATCCGCTACTGGATGGGTTTGGTTTTGCTCCGTTTTTATCCGCTACCGGATGGGTTTGGTTTTGCTCCGTTTTTATCCGCTACCGGATGGGTTTGGTTTTGCTCCGTTGTAAAAAAATCAAAATTTTTGGTCTCAGATTTTCCTGAAAATGGGTTGTTTCCTAGTCAATTTGATGCCGGAGAACACGAAAAAACCATCCATTTCGTCGTATCTCTTCGGGAATTGGAATTTTCCGACGAAAAATAATTTCCTGAAGAAATAGGACAAAATGGAGGGGTTTTTCGTTTTCTCCGGCATGAAATTGACAAGGAAGCTCAATTTCAGGACAATCTGAGTTGAAAAATTTTGAAAAAAAAAATATTGATACAGAAGACTCCGGTATGAAATTGACAAGGAAGCTCAATTTCAGGACAATCTGAGAGTTGAAAAATTTTGAAAAAAAAAATATTGATACAGAAGACTCCCCCCTTGTAAAAAAATCAAAATTTTTGGTCTCAGATTTTCCTGAAAATGGGTTGTTTCCTAGTCAATTTGATGCCGGAGAACACGAAAAAACCATCCATTTCGTCGTATCTCTACGGGAGTAAGTCTCTATATAGACCGGAAGACATTTGACGATTTTTAAATTTAAGGATCACGTGTCCATACAAATTTAAGATATAGTTATAGTCTAGGAGATGTTCAATTAATTGGTCAAAACCGCAAGTCTCTATATAGACCGGAAGAGATTTGACGATTTTTAAATTTAAGGATCACGTATCCATACAAATTTAAGATATAGTTATAGTCTAGGAGATGTTCTATTTATTGGTGAAAACCTCAAGTCTCTATATAGACCGGAAGACATTTGACGATTTTTAAATTTAAGGATCACGTGTCCATACAAATTTAAGATATAGTTATAGTCTAGGAGATGTTCTATTTATTGGTGAAAACCGCAAGTCTCTATATAGACCGGAAGAGATTTGACGATTTTTAAATTTAAGGATCACGTGTCCATACAAATTTAAGATATAGTTATAGTCTAGGAGATGTTCTATTTATTGGTGAAAACCTCAAGTCTCTATATAGACCGGAAGACATTTGACGATTTTTAAATTTAAGGATCACGTGTCCATACAATTTTAAGATATAGTTATAGTCTAGGAGATGTTCTATTTATTGGTGAAAACCGCAAGTCTCTATATAGACCGGAAGAGATTTGACGATTTTTAAATTTAAGGATCACGTGTCCATACAAATTTAAGATATAGTTATAGTCTAGGAGATGTTCTATTAATTCGTGAAAACCGCAAGTCTCTATATAGACCGGAAGAGATTTGACGATTTTTAAATTTAAGGATCACGTGTCCATACAAATTTAAGATATAGTTATAGTCTAGGAGATGTTCAATTAATTGGTGAAAACCGCAAGACTCTATATAGACCGGAAGAGATTTGAGGATTTTTAAATTTAAGGATCACGTGTCCATACAAATTTAAGATATAGTTATAGTCTAGGAGATGTTCAATTAATTGGTGAAAACCGCAAGACTCTATATAGACCGGAAGAGATTTAACGATTTTTAAATTTAAGGATCACGTGTCCATACAAATTTAAGATATAGTTATAGTCTAGGAGATGTTCTATTAATTGGTGAAAACCGCAAGTCTCTATATAGACCGGAAGAGATTTGACGATTTTTAAATTTAAGGATCACGTGTCCATACAAATTTAAGATATAGTTATAGTCTAGGAGATGTTCAATTAATTGGTCAAAACCGCAAGTCTCTATATAGGCCGGAAGAGATTTGACGATTTTTAAATTTAAGGATCACGTATCCATACAAATTTAAGATATAGTTATAGTCTAGGAGATGTTCTATTTATTGGTGAAAACCTCAAGTCTCTATATAGACCGGAAGACATTTGACGATTTTTAAATTTAAGGATCACGTGTCCATACAAATTTAAGATATAGTTATAGTCTAGGAGATGTTCTATTTATTGGTGAAAACCGCAAGTCTCTATATAGACCGGAAGAGATTTGACGATTTTTAAATTTAAGGATCACGTGTCCATACAAATTTAAGATATAGTTATAGTCTAGGAGATGTTCTATTTATTGGTGAAAACCGCAAGTCTCTATATAGACCGGAAGAGATTTGACGATTTTTAAATTTAAGGATCACGTGTCCATACAAATTTAAGATATAGTTATAGTCTAGGAGATGTTCTATTTATTGGTGAAAACCTCAAGTCTCTATATAGACCGGAAGACATTTGACGATTTTTAAATTTAAGGATCACGTGTCCATACAATTTTAAGATATAGTTATAGTCTAGGAGATGTTCTATTTATTGGTGAAAACCGCAAGTCTCTATATAGACCGGAAGAGATTTGACGATTTTTAAATTTACGGATCACGTGTCCATACAAATTTAAGATATAGTTATAGTCTAGGAGATGTTCAATTAATTGGTCAAAACCGCAAGTCTCTATATAGACCGGAAGAGATTTGACGATTTTTAAATTTAAGGATCACGTGTCCATACAATTTTAAGATATAGTTATAGTCTAGGAGATGTTCTATTAATTGGTGAAAACCGCAAGTCTCTATATAGACCGGAAGAGATTTGACGATTTTTAAATTTAAGGATCACGTGTCCATACAAATTTAAGATATAGTTATAGTCTAGGAGATGTTCTATTTATTGATGAAAACCGCAAGTCTCTATATAGACCGGAAGAGATTTGACGATTTTTAAATTTAGGGATCACGTGTCCATACAAATTTAAGATATAGTTATAGTCTAGGAGATGTTCTATTAATTGGTGAAAACCGCAAGTCTCTATATAGACCGGAAGAGATTTGACGATTTTTAAATTTAAGGATCACGTGTCCATACAAATTTAAGATATAGTTATAGTCTAGGAGATGTTCAATTAATTGGTGAAAACCGCAAGACTCTATATAGACCGGAAGAGATTTGAGGATTTTTAAATTTAAGGATCACGTGTCCATACAAATTTAAGATATAGTTATAGTCTAGGAGATGTTCAATTAATTGGTGAAAACCGCAAGACTCTATATAGACCGGAAGAGATTTGACGATTTTTAAATTTAAGGATCACGTGTCCATACAAATTTAAGATATAGTTATAGTCTAGGAGATGTTCTATTAATTGGTGAAAACCGCAAGTCTCTATATAGACCGGAAGAGATTTGACGATTTTTAAATTTAAGGATCACGTGTCCATACAAATTTAAGATATAGTTATAGTCTAGGAGATGTTCAATTAATTGGTGAAAACCGCAAGACTCTATATAGACCGGAAGAGATTTGAGGATTTTTAAATTTAAGGATCACGTGTCCATACAAATTTAAGATATAGTTATAGTCTAGGAGATGTTCAATTAATTGGTGAAAACCGCAAGACTCTATATAGACCGGAAGAGATTTAACGATTTTTAAATTTAAGGATCACGTGTCCATACAAATTTAAGATATAGTTATAGTCTAGGAGATGTTCTATTAATTGGTGAAAACCGCAAGTCTCTATATAGACCGGAAGAGATTTGACGATTTTTAAATTTAAGGATCACGTGTCCATACAAATTTAAGATATAGTTATAGTCTAGGAGATGTTCAATTAATTGGTCAAAACCGCAAGTCTCTATATAGACCGGAAGAGATTTGACGATTTTTAAATTTAAGGATCACGTATCCATACAAATTTAAGATATAGTTATAGTCTAGGAGATGTTCTATTTATTGGTGAAAACCTCAAGTCTCTATATAGACCGGAAGACATTTGACGATTTTTAAATTTAAGGATCACGTGTCCATACAAATTTAAGATATAGTTATAGTCTAGGAGATGTTCTATTTATTGGTGAAAACCGCAAGTCTCTATATAGACCGGAAGAGATTTGACGATTTTTAAATTTAAGGATCACGTGTCCATACAAATTTAAGATATAGTTATAGTCTAGGAGATGTTCTATTTATTGGTGAAAACCGCAAGTCTCTATATAGACCGGAAGAGATTTGACGATTTTTAAATTTAAGGATCACGTGTCCATACAAATTTAAGATATAGTTATAGTCTAGGAGATGTTCTATTTATTGGTGAAAACCTCAAGTCTCTATATAGACCGGAAGACATTTGACGATTTTTAAATTTAAGGATCACGTGTCCATACAATTTTAAGATATAGTTATAGTCTAGGAGATGTTCTATTTATTGGTGAAAACCGCAAGTCTCTATATAGACCGGAAGAGATTTGACGATTTTTAAATTTAAGGATCACGTGTCCATACAAATTTAAGATATAGTTATAGTCTAGGAGATGTTCAATTAATTGGTCAAAACCGCAAGTCTCTATATAGACCGGAAGAGATTTGACGATTTTTAAATTTAAGGATCACGTGTCCATACAATTTTAAGATATAGTTATAGTCTAGGAGATGTTCTATTAATTGGTGAAAACCGCAAGTCTCTATATAGACCGGAAGAGATTTGACGATTTTTAAATTTAAGGATCACGTGTCCATACAAATTTAAGATATAGTTATAGTCTAGGAGATGTTCTATTTATTGATGAAAACCGCAAGTCTCTATATAGACCGGAAGAGATTTGACGATTTTTAAATTTAGGGATCACGTGTCCATACAAATTTAAGATATAGTTATAGTCTAGGAGATGTTCTATTAATTGGTGAAAACCGCAAGTCTCTATATAGACCGGAAGAGATTTGACGATTTTTAAATTTAAGGATCACGTGTCCATACAAATTTAAGATATAGTTATAGTCTAGGAGATGTTCAATTAATTGGTGAAAACCGCAAGACTCTATATAGACCGGAAGAGATTTGAGGATTTTTAAATTTAAGGATCACGTGTCCATACAAATTTAAGATATAGTTATAGTCTAGGAGATGTTCAATTAATTGGTGAAAACCGCAAGACTCTATATAGACCGGAAGAGATTTGACGATTTTTAAATTTAAGGATCACGTGTCCATACAAATTTAAGATATAGTTATAGTCTAGGAGATGTTCTATTAATTGGTGAAAACCGCAAGTCTCTATATAGACCGGAAGAGATTTGACGATTTTTAAATTTAAGGATCACGTGTCCATACAAATTTAAGATATAGTTATAGTCTAGGAGATGTTCAATTAATTGGTCAAAACAGCAAGTCTCTATATAGACCGGAAGAGATTTGACGATTTTTAAATTTAAGGATCACGTATCCATACAAATTTAAGATATAGTTATAGTCTAGGAGATGTTCTATTTATTGGTGAAAACCTCAAGTCTCTATATAGACCGGAAGACATTTGACGATTTTTAAATTTAAGGATCACGTGTCCATACAAATTTAAGATATAGTTATAGTCTAGGAGATGTTCTATTTATTGGTGAAAACCGCAAGTCTCTATATAGACCGGAAGAGATTTGACGATTTTTAAATTTAGGGATCACGTGTCCATACAAATTTAAGATAGAGTTTTAAATACATTAAATTAAATTACTACATAACAAACATAACATAACCGTTTTTATCCGCTACCGGATGGGTTTGGTTTTGCTCCGTTTTTATCCGCTACCGGATGGGTTTGGTTTTGCTCCGTTTTTATCCGCTACCGGATGGGTTTGGTTTTGCTCCGTTTTTATCCGCTACCGGATGGGTTTGGTTTTGCTCCGTTTTTATCCGCTACCGGATGGGTTTGGTTTTGCTCCGTTTTTATCCGCTACTGGATGGGTTTGGTTTTGCTCCGTTTTTATCCGCTACTGGATGGGTTTGGTTTTGCTCCGTTTTTATCCGCTACCGGATGGGTTTGGTTTTGCTCCGTTTTTATCCGCTACCGGATGGGTTTGGTTTTGCTCCGTTGTAAAAAAATCAAAATTTTTGGTCTCAGATTTTCCTGAAAATGGGTTGTTTCCTAGTCAATTTGATGCCGGAGAACACGAAAAAACCATCCATTTCGTCGTATCTCTTCGGGAATTGGAATTTTCCGACGAAAAATAATTTCCTGAAGAAATAGGACAAAATGGAGGGGTTTTTCGTTTTCTCCGGCATGAAATTGACAAGGAAGCTCAATTTCAGGACAATCTGAGTTGAAAAATTTTGAAAAAAAAAATATTGATACAGAAGACTCCCCCCTTGTAAAAAAATCAAAATTTTTGGTCTCAGATTTTCCTGAAAATGGGTTGTTTCGTAGTCAATTTGATGCCGGAGAACACGAAAAAACCATCCATTTCGTCGTATCTCTACGGGAATTGGAATTTTCCGACGAAAAATAGATTTCCTGAAGAAATAGGACAAAATGGAGGGGTTTTTCGTTTTCTCCGGTATGAAATTGACAAGGAAGCTCAATTTCAGGACAATAGAGAGTTGAAAAATTTTGAAAAAAAAAATATTGATACAGAAGACTCCCCCCTTGTAAAAAAATCAAAATTTTTGGTCTCAGATTTTCCTGAAAATGGGTTGTTTCCTAGACAATTTGATGCCGGAGAACACGAAAAAACCATCCATTTCGTCGTATCTCTTCGGGAATTGGAATTTTCCGACGAAAAATAGATTTCCTGAAGAAATAGGACAAAATGGAGGGGTTTTTCGTTTTCTCTGGCATGAAATTGACAAGGAAGCTCAATTTCAGGACAATCTGAGAGTTGAAAAATTTTGAAAAAAAAAATATTGATACAGAAGACTCCCCCCTTGTAAAAAAATCAAAACTTTTGGTCTCAGATTTTCCTGAAAATGGGTTGTTTCCTAGTCAATTTGATGCCGGAGAACACGAAAAAACCATCCATTTCGTCGTATCTCTACGGGAATTGGAATTTTCCGACGAAAAATAGATTTCCTGAAGAAATAGGACAAAATGGAGGGGTTTTTCGTTTTCTCCGGTATGAAATTGACAAGGAAGCTCAATTTCAGGACAATCTGAGAGTTGAAAAATTTTGAAAAAAAAAATATTGATACAGAAGACTCCCCCCTTGTAAAAAAATCAAAATTTTTGGTCTCAGATTTTCCTGAAAATGGGTTGTTTCCTAGTCAATTTGATGCCGGAGAACACGAAAAAACCATCCATTTCGTCGTATCTCTACGGGAATTGGAATTTTCCAACGAAAAATAGATTTCCTGAAGGAATAGGACAAAATGGAGGGGTTTTTCGTTTTCTCCGGTATGAAATTGACAAGGAAGCTCAATTTCAGGACAATCTGAGAGTTGAAAAATTTTGAAAAAAAAAATATTGATACAGAAGACTCCCCCCTTGTAAAAAAATCAAAATTTTTGGTCTCAGATTTTCCTGAAAATGGGTTGTTTCCTAGTCAATTTGATGCCGGAGAACACGAAAAAACCATCCATTTCGTCGTATCTCTACGGGAGTAAGTCTCTATATAGACCGGAAGACATTTGACGATTTTTAAATTTAAGGATCACGTGTCCATACAAATTTAAGATATAGTTATAGTCTAGGAGATGTTCAATTAATTGGTCAAAACCGCAAGTCTCTATATAGACCGGAAGAGATTTGACGATTTTTAAATTTAAGGATCACGTATCCATACAAATTTAAGATATAGTTATAGTCTAGGAGATGTTCTATTTATTGGTGAAAACCGCAAGTCTCTATATAGACCGGAAGAGATTTGACGATTTTTAAATTTAAGGATCACGTGTCCATACAAATTTAAGATATAGTTATAGTCTAGGAGATGTTCTATTTATTGGTGAAAACCTCAAGTCTCTATATAGACCGGAAGACATTTGACGATTTTTAAATTTAAGGATCACGTGTCCATACAATTTTAAGATATAGTTATAGTCTAGGAGATGTTCTATTTATTGGTGAAAACCGCAAGTCTCTATATAGACCGGAAGAGATTTGACGATTTTTAAATTTAAGGATCACGTGTCCATACAAATTTAAGATATAGTTATAGTCTAGGAGATGTTCTATTAATTCGTGAAAACCGCAAGTCTCTATATAGACCGGAAGAGATTTGACGATTTTTAAATTTAAGGATCACGTGTCCATACAAATTTAAGATATAGTTATAGTCTAGGAGATGTTAAATTAATTGGTGAAAACCGCAAGACTCTATATAGACCGGAAGAGATTTGAGGATTTTTAAATTTAAGGATCACGTGTCCATACAAATTTAAGATATAGTTATAGTCTAGGAGATGTTCAATTAATTGGTGAAAACCGCAAGACTCTATATAGACCGGAAGAGATTTGACGATTTTTAAATTTAAGGATCACGTGTCCATACAAATTTAAGATATAGTTATAGTCTAGGAGATGTTCTATTTATTGGTGAAAACCGCAAGTCTCTATATAGACCGGAAGAGATTTGACGATTTTTAAATTTAAGGATCACGTGTCCATACAAATTTAAGATATAGTTATAGTCTAGGAGATGTTCAATTAATTGGTCAAAACAGCAAGTCTCTATATAGACCGGAAGAGATTTGACGATTTTTAAATTTAAGGATCACGTATCCATACAAATTTAAGATATAGTTATAGTCTAGGAGATGTTCTATTTATTGGTGAAAACCTCAAGTCTCTATATAGACCGGAAGACATTTGACGATTTTTAAATTTAAGGATCACGTGTCCATACAAATTTAAGATATAGTTATAGTCTAGGAGATGTTCTATTTATTGGTGAAAACCGCAAGTCTCTATATAGACCGGAAGAGATTTGACGATTTTTAAATTTAGGGATCACGTGTCCATACAAATTTAAGATAGAGTTTTAAATACATTAAATTAAATTACTACATAACAAACATAACATAACCGTTTTTATCCGCTACCGGATGGGTTTGGTTTTGCTCCGTTTTTATCCGCTACCGGATGGGTTTGGTTTTGCTCCGTTTTTATCCGCTACCGGATGGGTTTGGTTTTGCTCCGTTTTTATCCGCTACCGGATGGGTTTGGTTTTGCTCCGTTTTTATCCGCTACCGGATGGGTTTGGTTTTGCTCCGTTTTTATCCGCTACTGGATGGGTTTGGTTTTGCTCCGTTTTTATCCGCTACTGGATGGGTTTGGTTTTGCTCCGTTTTTATCCGCTACCGGATGGGTTTGGTTTTGCTCCGTTTTTATCCGCTACCGGATGGGTTTGGTTTTGCTCCGTTGTAAAAAAATAAAAATTTTTGGTCTCAGATTTTCCTGAAAATGGGTTGTTTCCTAGTCAATTTGATGCCGGAGAACACGAAAAAACCATCCATTTCGTCGTATCTCTTCGGGAATTGGAATTTTCCGACGAAAAATAATTTCCTGAAGAAATAGGACAAAATGGAGGGGTTTTTCGTTTTCTCCGGCATGAAATTGACAAGGAAGCTCAATTTCAGGATAATCTGAGTTGAAAAATTTTGAAAAAAAAAATATTGATACAGAAGACTCCCCCCTTGTAAAAAAATCAAAATTTTTGGTCTCAGATTTTCCTGAAAATGGGTTGTTTCGTAGTCAATTTGATGCCGGAGAACACGAAAAAACCATCCATTTCGTCGTATCTCTACGGGAATTGGAATTTTCCGACGAAAAATAGATTTCCTGAAGAAATAGGACAAAATGGAGGGGTTTTTCGTTTTCTCCGGTATGAAATTGACAAGGAAGCTCAATTTCAGGACAATCTGAGAGTTGAAAAATTTTGAAAAAAAAAATATTGATACAGAAGACTCCCCCCTTGTAAAAAAATCAAAATTTTTGGTCTCAGATTTTCCTGAAAATGGGTTGTTTCCTAGACAATTTGATGCCGGAGAACACGAAAAAACCATCCATTTCGTCGTATCTCTTCGGGAATTGGAATTTTCCGACGAAAAATAGATTTCCTGAAGAAATAGGACAAAATGGAGGGGTTTTTCGTTTTCTCTGGCATGAAATTGACAAGGAAGCTCAATTTCAGGACAATCTGAGAGTTGAAAAATTTTGAAAAAAAAAATATTGATACAGAAGACTCCCCCCTTGTAAAAAAATCAAAACTTTTGGTCTCAGATTTTCCTGAAAATGGGTTGTTTCCTAGTCAATTTGATGCCGGAGAACACGAAAAAACCATCCATTTCGTCGTATCTCTACGGGAATTGGAATTTTCCGACGAAAAATAGATTTCCTGAAGAAATAGGACAAAATGGAGGGGTTTTTCGTTTTCTCCGGTATGAAATTGACAAGGAAGCTCAATTTCAGGACAATCTGAGAGTTGAAAAATTTTGAAAAAAAAAATATTGATACAGAAGACTCCCCCCTTGTAAAAAAATCAAAATTTTTGGTCTCAGATTTTCCTGAAAATGGGTTGTTTCCTAGTCAATTTGATGCCGGAGAACACGAAAAAACCATCCATTTCGTCGTATCTCTACGGGAATTGGAATTTTCCAACGAAAAATAGATTTCCTGAAGGAATAGGACAAAATGGAGGGGTTTTTCGTTTTCTCCGGTATGAAATTGACAAGGAAGCTCAATTTCAGGACAATCTGAGAGTTGAAAAATTTTGAAAAAAAAAATATTGATACAGAAGACTCCCCCCTTGTAAAAAAATCAAAATTTTTGGTCTCAGATTTTCCTGAAAATGGGTTGTTTCCTAGTCAATTTGATGCCGGAGAACACGAAAAAACCATCCATTTCGTCGTATCTCTACGGGAGTAAGTCTCTATATAGACCGGAAGACATTTGACGATTTTTAAATTTAAGGATCACGTGTCCATACAAATTTAAGATATAGTTATAGTCTAGGAGATGTTCAATTAATTGGTCAAAACCGCAAGTCTCTATATAGACCGGAAGAGATTTGACGATTTTTAAATTTAAGGATCACGTATCCATACAAATTTAAGATATAGTTATAGTCTAGGAGATGTTCTATTTATTGGTGAAAACCGCAAGTCTCTATATAGACCGGAAGAGATTTGACGATTTTTAAATTTAAGGATCACGTGTCCATACAAATTTAAGATATAGTTATAGTCTAGGAGATGTTCTATTTATTGGTGAAAACCTCAAGTCTCTATATAGACCGGAAGACATTTGACGATTTTTAAATTTAAGGATCACGTGTCCATACAATTTTAAGATATAGTTATAGTCTAGGAGATGTTCTATTTATTGGTGAAAACCGCAAGTCTCTATATAGACCGGAAGAGATTTGACGATTTTTAAATTTAAGGATCACGTGTCCATACAAATTTAAGATATAGTTATAGTCTAGGAGATGTTCTATTAATTCGTGAAAACCGCAAGTCTCTATATAGACCGGAAGAGATTTGACGATTTTTAAATTTAAGGATCACGTGTCCATACAAATTTAAGATATAGTTATAGTCTAGGAGATGTTAAATTAATTGGTGAAAACCGCAAGACTCTATATAGACCGGAAGAGATTTGAGGATTTTTAAATTTAAGGATCACGTGTCCATACAAATTTAAGATATATTTATAGTCTAGGAGATGTTCAATTAATTGGTGAAAACCGCAAGACTCTATATAGACCGGAAGAGATTTGACGATTTTTAAATTTAAGGATCACGTGTCCATACAAATTTAAGATATAGTTATAGTCTAGGAGATGTTCTATTTATTGGTGAAAACCGCAAGTCTCTATATAGACCGGAAGAGATTTGACGATTTTTAAATTTAAGGATCACGTGTCCATACAAATTTAAGATATAGTTATAGTCTAGGAGATGTTCTATTTATTGGTGAAAACCTCAAGTCTCTATATAGACCGGAAGACATTTGACGATTTTTAAATTTAAGGATCACGTATCCATACAAATTTAAGATATAGTTATAGTCTAGGAGATGTTCTATTTATTGGTGAAAACCGCAAGTCTCTATATAGACCGGAAGAGATTTGACGATTTTTAAATTTAAGGATCACGTGTCCATACAAATTTAAGATATAGTTATAGTCTAGGAGATGTTCTATTTATTGGTGAAAACCTCAAGTCTCTATATAGACCGGAAGACATTTGACGATTTTTAAATTTAAGGATCACGTGTCCATACAATTTTAAGATATAGTTATAGTCTAGGAGATGTTCTATTTATTGGTGAAAACCGCAAGTCTCTATATAGACCGGAAGAGATTTGACGATTTTTAAATTTAAGGATCACGTGTCCATACAAATTTAAGATATAGTTATAGTCTAGGAGATGTTCTATTAATTCGTGAAAACCGCAAGTCTCTATATAGACCGGAAGAGATTTGACGATTTTTAAATTTAAGGATCACGTGTCCATACAAATTTAAGATATAGTTATAGTCTAGGAGATGTTAAATTAATTGGTGAAAACCGCAAGACTCTATATAGACCGGAAGAGATTTGAGGATTTTTAAATTTAAGGATCACGTGTCCATACAAATTTAAGATATAGTTATAGTCTAGGAGATGTTCAATTAATTGGTGAAAACCGCAAGACTCTATATAGACCGGAAGAGATTTGACGATTTTTAAATTTAAGGATCACGTGTCCATACAAATTTAAGATATAGTTATAGTCTAGGAGATGTTCTATTTATTGGTGAAAACCGCAAGTCTCTATATAGACCGGAAGAGATTTGACGATTTTTAAATTTAAGGATCACGTGTCCATACAAATTTAAGATATAGTTATAGTCTAGGAGATGTTCTATTTATTGGTGAAAACCTCAAGTCTCTATATAGACCGGAAGACATTTGACGATTTTTAAATTTAAGGATCACGTGTCCATACAATTTTAAGATATAGTTATAGTCTAGGAGATGTTCTATTTATTGGTGAAAACCGCAAGTCTCTATATAGACCGGAAGAGATTTGACGATTTTTAAATTTAAGGATCACGTGTCCATACAAATTTAAGATATAGTTATAGTCTAGGAGATGTTCAATTAATTGGTCAAAACCGCAAGTCTCTATATAGACCGGAAGAGATTTGACGATTTTTAAATTTAAGGATCACGTGTCCATACAATTTTAAGATATAGTTATAGTCTAGGAGATGTTCTATTTATTGGTGAAAACCGCAAGTCTCTATATAGACCGGAAGAGATTTGACGATTTTTAAATTTAAGGATCACGTGTCCATACAAATTTAAGATATAGTTATAGTCTAGGAGATGTTCTATTTATTGGTGAAAACCTCAAGTCTCTATATAGACCGGAAGACATTTGACGATTTTTAAATTTAAGGATCACGTGTCCATACAATTTTAAGATATAGTTATAGTCTAGGAGATGTTCTATTAATTCGTGAAAACCGCAAGTCTCTATATAGACCGGAAGAGATTTGACGATTTTTAAATTTAAGGATCACGTGTCCATACAAATTTAAGATATAGTTATAGTCTAGGAGATGTTAAATTAATTGGTGAAAACCGCAAGACTCTATATAGACCGGAAGAGATTTGAGGATTTTTAAATTTAAGGATCACGTGTCCATACAAATTTAAGATATAGTTATAGTCTAGGAGATGTTCAATTAATTGGTGAAAACCGCAAGACTCTATATAGACCGGAAGAGATTTGACGATTTTTAAATTTAAGGATCACGTGTCCATACAAATTTAAGATATAGTTATAGTCTAGGAGATGTTCTATTTATTGGTGAAAACCTCAAGTCTCTATATAGACCGGAAGACATTTGACGATTTTTAAATTTAAGGATCACGTGTCCATACAATTTTAAGATATAGTTATAGTCTAGGAGATGTTCTATTTATTGGTGAAAACCGCAAGTCTCTATATAGACCGGAAGAGATTTGACGATTTTTAAATTTAAGGATCACGTGTCCATACAAATTTAAGATATAGTTATAGTCTAGGAGATGTTCAATTAATTGGTCAAAACCGCAAGTCTCTATATAGACCGGAAGAGATTTGACGATTTTTAAATTTAAGGATCACGTGTCCATACAATTTTAAGATATAGTTATAGTCTAGGAGATGTTCTATTTATTGGTGAAAACCGCAAGTCTCTATATAGACCGGAAGAGATTTGACGATTTTTAAATTTAAGGATCACGTGTCCATACAAATTTAAGATATAGTTATAGTCTAGGAGATGTTCTATTTATTGGTGAAAACCTCAAGTCTCTATATAGACCGGAAGACATTTGACGATTTTTAAATTTAAGGATCACGTGTCCATACAATTTTAAGATATAGTTATAGTCTAGGAGATGTTCTATTTATTGGTGAAAACCGCAAGTCTCTATATAGACCGGAAGAGATTTGACGATTTTTAAATTTAAGGATCACGTGTCCATACAAATTTAAGATATAGTTATAGTCTAGGAGATGTTCTATTAATTCGTGAAAACCGCAAGTCTCTATATAGACCGGAAGAGATTTGACGATTTTTAAATTTAAGGATCACGTGTCCATACAAATTTAAGATATAGTTATAGTCTAGGAGATGTTCAATTAATTGGTGAAAACCGCAAGACTCTATATAGACCGGAAGAGATTTGAGGATTTTTAAATTTAAGGATCACGTGTCCATACAAATTTAAGATATAGTTATAGTCTAGGAGATGTTCAATTAATTGGTGAAAACCGCAAGACTCTATATAGACCGGAAGAGATTTGACGATTTTTAAATTTAAGGATCACGTGTCCATACAAATTTAAGATATAGTTATAGTCTAGGAGATGTTCTATTTATTGGTGAAAACCGCAAGTCTCTATATAGACCGGAAGAGATTTGACGATTTTTAAATTTAAGGATCACGTGTCCATACAAATTTAAGATATAGTTATAGTCTAGGAGATGTTCTATTTATTGGTGAAAACCTCAAGTCTCTATATAGACCGGAAGACATTTGACGATTTTTAAATTTAAGGATCACGTGTCCATACAATTTTAAGATATAGTTATAGTCTAGGAGATGTTCTATTTATTGGTGAAAACCGCAAGTCTCTATATAGACCGGAAGAGATTTGACGATTTTTAAATTTAAGGATCACGTGTCCATACAAATTTAAGATATAGTTATAGTCTAGGAGATGTTCAATTAATTGGTCAAAACCGCAAGTCTCTATATAGACCGGAAGAGATTTGACGATTTTTAAATTTAAGGATCACGTGTCCATACAATTTTAAGATATAGTTATAGTCTAGGAGATGTTCTATTAATTGGTGAAAACCGCAAGTCTCTATATAGACCGGAAGAGATTTGACGATTTTTAAATTTAAGGATCACGTGTCCATACAAATTTAAGATATAGTTATAGTCTAGGAGATGTTCTATTTATTGATGAAAACCGCAAGTCTCTATATAGACCGGAAGAGATTTGACGATTTTTAAATTTAAGGATCACGTGTCCATACAAATTTAAGATATAGTTATAGTCTAGGAGATGTTCAATTAATTGGTGAAAACCGCAAGACTCTATATAGACCGGAAGAGATTTGAGGATTTTTAAATTTAAGGATCACGTGTCCATACAAATTTAAGATATAGTTATAGTCTAGGAGATGTTCAATTAATTGGTGAAAACCGCAAGACTCTATATAGACCGGAAGAGATTTGACGATTTTTAAATTTAAGGATCACGTGTCCATACAAATTTAAGATATAGTTATAGTCTAGGAGATGTTCTATTAATTGGTGAAAACCGCAAGTCTCTATATAGACCGGAAGAGATTTGACGATTTTTAAATTTAAGGATCACGTGTCCATACAAATTTAAGATATAGTTATAGTCTAGGAGATGTTCAATTAATTGGTCAAAACAGCAAGTCTCTATATAGACCGAAAGAGATTTGACGATTTTTAAATTTAAGGATCACGTGTCCATACAAATTTAAGATATAGTTATAGTCTAGGAGATGTTCTATTTATTGGTGAAAACCGCAAGTCTCTATATAGACCGGAAGAGATTTGACGATTTTTAAATTTAGGGATCACGTGTCCATACAAATTTAAGATAGAGTTTTAAATACATTAAATTAAATGGAAAATGGGTTGTTTCCTAGTCAATTTGATGCCGGAGAACACGAAAAAACCATCCATTTCGTCGTATCTCTACGGGAATTGGAATTTTCCGACGAAAAATAGATTTCCTGAAGAAATAGGACAAAATGGAGGGGTTTTTCGTTTTCTCCGATATGAAATTGACAAGGAAGCTCAATTTCAGGACAATCTGAGAGTTGAAAAATTTTGAAAAAAAAAAATATTGATACAGAAGACTCCCCCCTTGTAAAAAAATCAACATTTTTGGTCTCAGATTTTCCTGAAAATGGGTTGTTTCCTAGTCAATTTGATGCCGGAGAACACGAAAAAACCATCCATTTCGTCGTATCTCTTCGGGAATTGGAATTTTCCGACGAAAAATAGATTTCCTGAAGAAATAGGACAAAATGGAGGGGTTTTTCGTTTTCTCTGGCATGAAATTGACAAGGAAGCTCAATTTCAGGACAATCTGAGAGTTGAAAAATTTTGAAAAAAAAAATATTGATACAGAAGACTCCCCCCTTGTAAAAAAATCAAAATTTTTGGTCTCAGATTTTCCTGAAAATGGGTTGTTTCCTAGTCAATTTGATGCCGGAGAACACGAAAAAACCATCCATTTCGTCGTATCTCTACGGGAATTGGAATTTTCCAACGAAAAATAGATTTCCTGAAGGAATCGGACAAAATGGAGGGGTTTTTCGTTTTCTCCGGTATGAAATTGACAAGGAAGCTCAATTTCAGGACAATCTGAGAGTTGAAAAATTTTGAAAAAAAAAAATATTGATACAGAAGACTCCCCCCTTGTAAAAAAAATCAAAATTTTTGGTCTCAGATTTTCCTGAAAATGGGTTGTTTCCTAGTCAATTTGATGCCGGAGAACACGAAAAAACCATCCATTTCGTCGTATCTCTACGGGAATTGGAATTTTCCGACGAAAAATAGATTTCCCGAAGAAATAGGACAAAATGGAGGGGTTTTTCGTTTTCTCCGGTATGAAATTGACAAGGAAGCTCAATTTCAGGACAATCTGAGAGTTGAAAAATTTTGAAAAAAAAAATATTGATACAGAAGACTCCCCCCTTGTAAAAAAATCAAAATTTTTGGTCTCAGATTTTCCTGAAAATGGGTTGTTTCCTAGTCAATTTGATGCCGGAGATGTTCTATTTATTGGTGAAAACCGCAAGTCTCTATATAGACCGGAAGAGATTTGACGATTTTTAAATTTAAGGATCACGTGTCCATACAAATTTAAGATATAGTTATAGTCTAGGAGATGTTAAATTAATTGGTGAAAACCGCAAGACTCTATATAGACCGGAAGAGATTTGAGGATTTTTAAATTTAAGGATCACGTGTCCATACAAATTTAAGATATAGTTATAGTCTAGGAGATGTTCAATTAATTGGTGAAAACCGCAAGACTCTATATAGACCGGAAGAGATTTGACGATTTTTAAATTTAAGGATCACGTGTCCATACAAATTTAAGATATAGTTATAGTCTAGGAGATGTTCTATTTATTGGTGAAAACCTCAAGTCTCTATATAGACCGGAAGACATTTGACGATTTTTAAATTTAAGGATCACGTGTCCATACAATTTTAAGATATAGTTATAGTCTAGGAGATGTTCTATTTATTGGTGAAAACCGCAAGTCTCTATATAGACCGGAAGAGATTTGACGATTTTTAAATTTAAGGATCACGTGTCCATACAAATTTAAGATATAGTTATAGTCTAGGAGATGTTCAATTAATTGGTCAAAACCGCAAGTCTCTATATAGACCGGAAGAGATTTGACGATTTTTAAATTTAAGGATCACGTGTCCATACAATTTTAAGATATAGTTATAGTCTAGGAGATGTTCTATTTATTGGTGAAAACCGCAAGTCTCTATATAGACCGGAAGAGATTTGACGATTTTTAAATTTAAGGATCACGTGTCCATACAAATTTAAGATATAGTTATAGTCTAGGAGATGTTCTATTTATTGGTGAAAACCTCAAGTCTCTATATAGACCGGAAGACATTTGACGATTTTTAAATTTAAGGATCACGTGTCCATACAATTTTAAGATATAGTTATAGTCTAGGAGATGTTCTATTTATTGGTGAAAACCGCAAGTCTCTATATAGACCGGAAGAGATTTGACGATTTTTAAATTTAAGGATCACGTGTCCATACAAATTTAAGATATAGTTATAGTCTAGGAGATGTTCTATTAATTCGTGAAAACCGCAAGTCTCTATATAGACCGGAAGAGATTTGACGATTTTTAAATTTAAGGATCACGTGTCCATACAAATTTAAGATATAGTTATAGTCTAGGAGATGTTCTATTTATTGGTGAAAACCTCAAGTCTCTATATAGACCGGAAGACATTTGACGATTTTTAAATTTAAGGATCACGTGTCCATACAATTTTAAGATATAGTTATAGTCTAGGAGATGTTCTATTTATTGGTGAAAACCGCAAGTCTCTATATAGACCGGAAGAGATTTGACGATTTTTAAATTTAAGGATCACGTGTCCATACAAATTTAAGATATAGTTATAGTCTAGGAGATGTTCTATTAATTCGTGAAAACCGCAAGTCTCTATATAGACCGGAAGAGATTTGACGATTTTTAAATTTAAGGATCACGTGTCCATACAAATTTAAGATATAGTTATAGTCTAGGAGATGTTCAATTAATTGGTGAAAACCGCAAGACTCTATATAGACCGGAAGAGATTTGAGGATTTTTAAATTTAAGGATCACGTGTCCATACAAATTTAAGATATAGTTATAGTCTAGGAGATGTTCAATTAATTGGTGAAAACCGCAAGACTCTATATAGACCGGAAGAGATTTGACGATTTTTAAATTTAAGGATCACGTGTCCATACAAATTTAAGATATAGTTATAGTCTAGGAGATGTTCTATTTATTGGTGAAAACCGCAAGTCTCTATATAGACCGGAAGAGATTTGACGATTTTTAAATTTAAGGATCACGTGTCCATACAAATTTAAGATATAGTTATAGTCTAGGAGATGTTCTATTTATTGGTGAAAACCTCAAGTCTCTATATAGACCGGAAGACATTTGACGATTTTTAAATTTAAGGATCACGTGTCCATACAATTTTAAGATATAGTTATAGTCTAGGAGATGTTCTATTTATTGGTGAAAACCGCAAGTCTCTATATAGACCGGAAGAGATTTGACGATTTTTAAATTTAAGGATCACGTGTCCATACAAATTTAAGATATAGTTATAGTCTAGGAGATGTTCAATTAATTGGTCAAAACCGCAAGTCTCTATATAGACCGGAAGAGATTTGACGATTTTTAAATTTAAGGATCACGTGTCCATACAATTTTAAGATATAGTTATAGTCTAGGAGATGTTCTATTAATTGGTGAAAACCGCAAGTCTCTATATAGACCGGAAGAGATTTGACGATTTTTAAATTTAAGGATCACGTGTCCATACAAATTTAAGATATAGTTATAGTCTAGGAGATGTTCTATTTATTGATGAAAACCGCAAGTCTCTATATAGACCGGAAGAGATTTGACGATTTTTAAATTTAAGGATCACGTGTCCATACAAATTTAAGATATAGTTATAGTCTAGGAGATGTTCAATTAATTGGTGAAAACCGCAAGACTCTATATAGACCGGAAGAGATTTGAGGATTTTTAAATTTAAGGATCACGTGTCCATACAAATTTAAGATATAGTTATAGTCTAGGAGATGTTCAATTAATTGGTGAAAACCGCAAGACTCTATATAGACCGGAAGAGATTTGACGATTTTTAAATTTAAGGATCACGTGTCCATACAAATTTAAGATATAGTTATAGTCTAGGAGATGTTCTATTAATTGGTGAAAACCGCAAGTCTCTATATAGACCGGAAGAGATTTGACGATTTTTAAATTTAAGGATCACGTGTCCATACAAATTTAAGATATAGTTATAGTCTAGGAGATGTTCAATTAATTGGTCAAAACAGCAAGTCTCTATATAGACCGGAAGAGATTTGACGATTTTTAAATTTAAGGATCACGTGTCCATACAAATTTAAGATATAGTTATAGTCTAGGAGATGTTCTATTTATTGGTGAAAACCGCAAGTCTCTATATAGACCGGAAGAGATTTGACGATTTTTAAATTTAGGGATCACGTGTCCATACAAATTTAAGATAGAGTTTTAAATACATTAAATTAAATGGAAAATGGGTTGTTTCCTAGTCAATTTGATGCCGGAGAACACGAAAAAACCATCCATTTCGTCGTATCTCTACGGGAATTGGAATTTTCCGACGAAAAATAGATTTCCTGAAGAAATAGGACAAAATGGAGGGGTTTTTCGTTTTCTCCGATATGAAATTGACAAGGAAGCTCAATTTCAGGACAATCTGAGAGTTGAAAAATTTTGAAAAAAAAAAATATTGATACAGAAGACTCCCCCCTTGTAAAAAAATCAACATTTTTGGTCTCAGATTTTCCTGAAAATGGGTTGTTTCCTAGTCAATTTGATGCCGGAGAACACGAAAAAACCATCCATTTCGTCGTATCTCTTCGGGAATTGGAATTTTCCGACGAAAAATAGATTTCCTGAAGAAATAGGACAAAATGGAGGGGTTTTTCGTTTTCTCTGGCATGAAATTGACAAGGAAGCTCAATTTCAGGACAATCTGAACAGCAAGTCTCTATATAGACCGGAAGAGATTTGACGATTTTTAAATTTAAGGATCACGTGTCCATACAAATTTAAGATATAGTTATAGTCTAGGAGATGTTCAATTAATTGGTGAAAACCGCAAGACTCTATATAGACCGGAAGAGATTTGAGGATTTTTAAATTTAAGGATCACGTGTCCATACAAATTTAAGATATAGTTATAGTCTAGGAGATGTTCAATTAATTGGTCAAAACAGCAAGTCTCTATATAGACCGGAAGAGATTTGACGATTTTTAAATTTAAGGATCACGTGTCCATACAAATTTAAGATATAGTTATAGTCTAGGAGATGTTCAATTAATTGGTGAAAACCGCAAGACTCTATATAGACCGGAAGAGATTTGAGGATTTTTAAATTTAAGGATCACGTGTCCATACAAATTTAAGATATAGTTATAGTCTAGGAGATGTTCAATTAATTGGTCAAAACAGCAAGTCTCTATATAGACCGGAAGAGATTTGACGATTTTTAAATTTAAGGATCACGTGTCCATACAAATTTAAGATATAGTTATAGTCTAGGAGATGTTCTATTAATTCGTGAAAACCGCAAGTCTCTATATAGACCGGAAGAGATTTGACGATTTTTAAATTTAAGGATCACGTGTCCATACAAATTTAAGATATAGTTATAGTCTAGGAGATGTTCAATTAATTGGTGAAAACCGCAAGACTCTATATAGACCGGAAGAGATTTGAGGATTTTTAAATTTAAGGATCACGTGTCCATACAAATTTAAGATATAGTTATAGTCTAGGAGATGTTCAATTAATTGGTGAAAACCGCAAGACTCTATATAGACCGGAAGAGATTTGACGATTTTTAAATTTAAGGATCACGTGTCCATACAAATTTAAGATATAGTTATAGTCTAGGAGATGTTCTATTTATTGGTGAAAACCGCAAGTCTCTATATAGACCGGAAGAGATTTGACGATTTTTAAATTTAAGGATCACGTGTCCATACAAATTTAAGATATAGTTATAGTCTAGGAGATGTTCTATTTATTGGTGAAAACCTCAAGTCTCTATATAGACCGGAAGACATTTGACGATTTTTAAATTTAAGGATCACGTGTCCATACAATTTTAAGATATAGTTATAGTCTAGGAGATGTTCTATTTATTGGTGAAAACCGCAAGTCTCTATATAGACCGGAAGAGATTTGACGATTTTTAAATTTAAGGATCACGTGTCCATACAAATTTAAGATATAGTTATAGTCTAGGAGATGTTCAATTAATTGGTCAAAACCGCAAGTCTCTATATAGACCGGAAGAGATTTGACGATTTTTAAATTTAAGGATCACGTGTCCATACAATTTTAAGATATAGTTATAGTCTAGGAGATGTTCTATTAATTGGTGAAAACCGCAAGTCTCTATATAGACCGGAAGAGATTTGACGATTTTTAAATTTAAGGATCACGTGTCCATACAAATTTAAGATATAGTTATAGTCTAGGAGATGTTCTATTTATTGATGAAAACCGCAAGTCTCTATATAGACCGGAAGAGATTTGACGATTTTTAAATTTAAGGATCACGTGTCCATACAAATTTAAGATATAGTTATAGTCTAGGAGATGTTCAATTAATTGGTGAAAACCGCAAGACTCTATATAGACCGGAAGAGATTTGAGGATTTTTAAATTTAAGGATCACGTGTCCATACAAATTTAAGATATAGTTATAGTCTAGGAGATGTTCAATTAATTGGTGAAAACCGCAAGACTCTATATAGACCGGAAGAGATTTGACGATTTTTAAATTTAAGGATCACGTGTCCATACAAATTTAAGATATAGTTATAGTCTAGGAGATGTTCTATTAATTGGTGAAAACCGCAAGTCTCTATATAGACCGGAAGAGATTTGACGATTTTTAAATTTAAGGATCACGTGTCCATACAAATTTAAGATATAGTTATAGTCTAGGAGATGTTCAATTAATTGGTCAAAACAGCAAGTCTCTATATAGACCGGAAGAGATTTGACGATTTTTAAATTTAAGGATCACGTGTCCATACAAATTTAAGATATAGTTATAGTCTAGGAGATGTTCTATTTATTGGTGAAAACCGCAAGTCTCTATATAGACCGGAAGAGATTTGACGATTTTTAAATTTAGGGATCACGTGTCCATACAAATTTAAGATAGAGTTTTAAATACATTAAATTAAATGGAAAATGGGTTGTTTCCTAGTCAATTTGATGCCGGAGAACACGAAAAAACCATCCATTTCGTCGTATCTCTACGGGAATTGGAATTTTCCGACGAAAAATAGATTTCCTGAAGAAATAGGACAAAATGGAGGGGTTTTTCGTTTTCTCCGATATGAAATTGACAAGGAAGCTCAATTTCAGGACAATCTGAGAGTTGAAAAATTTTGAAAAAAAAAAATATTGATACAGAAGACTCCCCCCTTGTAAAAAAATCAACATTTTTGGTCTCAGATTTTCCTGAAAATGGGTTGTTTCCTAGTCAATTTGATGCCGGAGAACACGAAAAAACCATCCATTTCGTCGTATCTCTTCGGGAATTGGAATTTTCCGACGAAAAATAGATTTCCTGAAGAAATAGGACAAAATGGAGGGGTTTTTCGTTTTCTCTGGCATGAAATTGACAAGGAAGCTCAATTTCAGGACAATCTGAACAGCAAGTCTCTATATAGACCGGAAGAGATTTGACGATTTTTAAATTTAAGGATCACGTGTCCATACAAATTTAAGATATAGTTATAGTCTAGGAGATGTTCAATTAATTGGTGAAAACCGCAAGACTCTATATAGACCGGAAGAGATTTGAGGATTTTTAAATTTAAGGATCACGTGTCCATACAAATTTAAGATATAGTTATAGTCTAGGAGATGTTCAATTAATTGGTCAAAACAGCAAGTCTCTATATAGACCGGAAGAGATTTGACGATTTTTAAATTTAAGGATCACGTGTCCATACAAATTTAAGATATAGTTATAGTCTAGGAGATGTTCAATTAATTGGTGAAAACCGCAAGACTCTATATAGACCGGAAGAGATTTGAGGATTTTTAAATTTAAGGATCACGTGTCCATACAAATTTAAGATATAGTTATAGTCTAGGAGATGTTCAATTAATTGGTCAAAACAGCAAGTCTCTATATAGACCGGAAGAGATTTGACGATTTTTAAATTTAAGGATCACGTGTCCATACAAATTTAAGATATAGTTATAGTCTAGGAGATGTTCTATTTATTGGTGAAAACCGCAAGTCTCTATATAGACCGGAAGACATTTGACGATTTTTAAATTTAAGGATCACGTGTCCATACAAATTTAAGATATAGTTATAGTCTAGGAGATGTTCAATTAATTGGTCAAAACCGCAAGTCTCTATATAGACCGGAAGAGATTTGACGATTTTTAAATTTAAGGATCACGTGTCCATACAATTTTAAGATATAGTTATAGTCTAGGAGATGTTCTATTAATTGGTGAAAACCGCAAGTCTCTATATAGACCGGAAGAGATTTGACGATTTTTAAATTTAAGGATCACGTGTCCATACAAATTTAAGATATAGTTATAGTCTAGGAGATGTTCTATTTATTGATGAAAACCGCAAGTCTCTATATAGACCGGAAGAGATTTGACGATTTTTAAATTTAAGGATCACGTGTCCATACAAATTTAAGATATAGTTATAGTCTAGGAGATGTTCAATTAATTGGTGAAAACCGCAAGACTCTATATAGACCGGAAGAGATTTGAGGATTTTTAAATTTAAGGATCACGTGTCCATACAAATTTAAGATATAGTTATAGTCTAGGAGATGTTCAATTAATTGGTGAAAACCGCAAGACTCTATATAGACCGGAAGAGATTTGACGATTTTTAAATTTAAGGATCACGTGTCCATACAAATTTAAGATATAGTTATAGTCTAGGAGATGTTCTATTAATTGGTGAAAACCGCAAGTCTCTATATAGACCGGAAGAGATTTGACGATTTTTAAATTTAAGGATCACGTGTCCATACAAATTTAAGATATAGTTATAGTCTAGGAGATGTTCAATTAATTGGTCAAAACAGCAAGTCTCTATATAGACCGGAAGAGATTTGACGATTTTTAAATTTAAGGATCACGTGTCCATACAAATTTAAGATATAGTTATAGTCTAGGAGATGTTCTATTTATTGGTGAAAACCGCAAGTCTCTATATAGACCGGAAGAGATTTGACGATTTTTAAATTTAGGGATCACGTGTCCATACAAATTTAAGATAGAGTTTTAAATACATTAAATTAAATGGAAAATGGGTTGTTTCCTAGTCAATTTGATGCCGGAGAACACGAAAAAACCATCCATTTCGTCGTATCTCTACGGGAATTGGAATTTTCCGACGAAAAATAGATTTCCTGAAGAAATAGGACAAAATGGAGGGGTTTTTCGTTTTCTCCGATATGAAATTGACAAGGAAGCTCAATTTCAGGACAATCTGAGAGTTGAAAAATTTTGAAAAAAAAAAATATTGATACAGAAGACTCCCCCCTTGTAAAAAAATCAACATTTTTGGTCTCAGATTTTCCTGAAAATGGGTTGTTTCCTAGTCAATTTGATGCCGGAGAACACGAAAAAACCATCCATTTCGTCGTATCTCTTCGGGAATTGGAATTTTCCGACGAAAAATAGATTTCCTGAAGAAATAGGACAAAATGGAGGGGTTTTTCGTTTTCTCTGGCATGAAATTGACAAGGAAGCTCAATTTCAGGACAATCTGAGAGTTGAAAAATTTTGAAAAAAAAAATATTGATACAGAAGACGCCCCCCTTGTAAAAAAATCAAAATTTTTGGTCTCAGATTTTCCTGAAAATGGGTTGTTTCCTAGTCAATTTGATGCCGGAGAACACGAAAAAACCATCCATTTCGTCGTATCTCTACGGGAATTGGAATTTTCCAACGAAAAATAGATTTCCTGAAGGAATAGGACAAAATGGAGGGGTTTTTCGTTTTCTCCGGTATGAAATTGACAAGGAAGCTCAATTTCAGGACAATCTGAGAGTTGAAAAATTTTGAAAAAAAAAAATATTGATACAGAAGACTCCCCCCTTGTAAAAAAAATCAAAATTTTTGGTCTCAGATTTTCCTGAAAATGGGTTGTTTCCTAGTCAATTTGATGCCGGAGAACACGAAAAAACCATCCATTTCGTCGTATCTCTACGGGAATTGGAATTTTCCGACGAAAAATAGATTTCCCGAAGAAATAGGACAAAATGGAGGGGTTTTTCGTTTTCTCCGGTATGAAATTGACAAGGAAGCTCAATTTCAGGACAATCTGAGAGTTGAAAAATTTTGAAAAAAAAAATATTGATACAGAAGACTCCCCCCTTGTAAAAAAATCAAAATTTTTGGTCTCAGATTTTCCTGAAAATGGGTTGTTTCCTAGTCAATTTGATGCCGGAGATGTTCTATTTATTGGTGAAAACCGCAAGTCTCTATATAGACCGGAAGAGATTTGACGATTTTTAAATTTAAGGATCACGTGTCCATACAAATTTAAGATATAGTTATAGTCTAGGAGATGTTCTATTTATTGGTGAAAACCTCAAGTCTCTATATAGACCGGAAGACATTTGACGATTTTTAAATTTAAGGATCACGTGTCCATACAATTTTAAGATATAGTTATAGTCTAGGAGATGTTCTATTTATTGGTGAAAACCGCAAGTCTCTATATAGACCGGAAGAGATTTGACGATTTTTAAATTTAAGGATCACGTGTCCATACAAATTTAAGATATAGTTATAGTCTAGGAGATGTTCTATTAATTCGTGAAAACCGCAAGTCTCTATATAGACCGGAAGAGATTTGACGATTTTTAAATTTAAGGATCACGTGTCCATACAAATTTAAGATATAGTTATAGTCTAGGAGATGTTCAATTAATTGGTGAAAACCGCAAGACTCTATATAGACCGGAAGAGATTTGAGGATTTTTAAATTTAAGGATCACGTGTCCATACAAATTTAAGATATAGTTATAGTCTAGAAGATGTTCAATTAATTGGTGAAAACCGCAAGACTCTATATAGACCGGAAGAGATTTGACGATTTTTAAATTTAAGGATCACGTGTCCATACAAATTTAAGATATAGTTATAGTCTAGGAGATGTTCTATTTATTGGTGAAAACCGCAAGTCTCTATATAGACCGGAAGAGATTTGACGATTTTTAAATTTAAGGATCACGTGTCCATACAAATTTAAGATATAGTTATAGTCTAGGAGATGTTCTATTTATTGGTGAAAACCTCAAGTCTCTATATAGACCGGAAGACATTTGACGATTTTTAAATTTAAGGATCACGTGTCCATACAATTTTAAGATATAGTTATAGTCTAGGAGATGTTCTATTTATTGGTGAAAACCGCAAGTCTCTATATAGACCGGAAGAGATTTGACGATTTTTAAATTTAAGGATCACATGTCCATACAAATTTAAGATATAGTTATAGTCTAGGAGATGTTCAATTAATTGGTCAAAACCGCAAGTCTCTATATAGACCGGAAGAGATTTGACGATTTTTAAATTTAAGGATCACGTGTCCATACAATTTTAAGATATAGTTATAGTCTAGGAGATGTTCTATTAATTGGTGAAAACCGCAAGTCTCTATATAGACCGGAAGAGATTTGACGATTTTTAAATTTAAGGATCACGTGTCCATACAAATTTAAGATAAAGTTATAGTCTAGGAGATGTTCTATTTATTGATGAAAACCGCAAGTCTCTATATAGACCGGAAGAGATTTGACGATTTTTAAATTTAAGGATCACGTGTCCATACAAATTTAAGATATAGTTATAGTCTAGGAGATGTTCAATTAATTGGTGAAAACCGCAAGACTCTATATAGACCGGAAGAGATTTGAGGATTTTTAAATTTAAGGATCACGTGTCCATACAAATTTAAGATATAGTTATAGTCTAGGAGATGTTCAATTAATTGGTGAAAACCGCAAGACTCTATATAGACCGGAAGAGATTTGACGATTTTTAAATTTAAGGATCACGTGTCCATACAAATTTAAGATATAGTTATAGTCTAGGAGATGTTCTATTAATTGGTGAAAACCGCAAGTCTCTATATAGACCGGAAGAGATTTGACGATTTTTAAATTTAAGGATCACGTGTCCATACAAATTTAAGATATAGTTATAGTCTAGGAGATGTTCAATTAATTGGTCAAAACAGCAAGTCTCTATATAGACCGGAAAAGATTTGACGATTTTTAAATTTAAGGATCACGTGTCCATACAAATTTAAGATATAGTTATAGTCTAGGAGATGTTCTATTTATTGGTGAAAACCGCAAGTCTCTATATAGACCGGAAGAGATTTGACGATTTTTAAATTTAGGGATCACGTGTCCATACAAATTTAAGATAGAGTTTTAAATACATTAAATTAAATGGACAATGGGTTGTTTCCTAGTCAATTTGATGCCGGAGAACACGAAAAAACCATCCATTTCGTCGTATCTCTTCGGGAATTGGAATTTTCCGACGAAAAATAATTTCCTGAAGAAATAGGACAAAATGGAGGGGTTTTTCGTTTTCTCCGGCATGAAATTGACAAGGAAGCTCAATTTCAGGACAATCTGAGTTGAAAAATTTTGAAAAAAAAAATATTGATACAGAAGACTCCCCCCTTGTAAAAAAATCAAAATTTTTGGTCTCAGATTTTCCTGAAAATGGGTTGTTTCGTAGTCAATTTGATGCCGGAGAACACGAAAAAACCATCCATTTCGTCGTATCTCTACGGGAATTGGAATTTTCCGACGAAAAATAGATTTCCTGAAGAAATAGGACAAAATGGAGGGGTTTTTCGTTTTCTCCGGTATGAAATTGACAAGGAAGCTCAATTTCAGGACAATCTGAGAGTTGAAAAATTTTGAAAAAAATAAAATATTGATACAGAAGACTCCCCCCTTGTAAAAAAATCAAAATTTTTGGTCTCAGATTTTCCTGAAAATGGGTTGTTTCCTAGTCAATTTGATGCCGGAGAACACGAAAAAACCATCCATTTCGTCGTATCTCTTCGGGAATTGGAATTTTCCGACGAAAAATAGATTTCCTGAAGAAATAGGACAAAATGGAGGGGTTTTTCGTTTTCTCTGGCATGAAATTGACAAGGAAGCTCAATTTCAGGACAATCTGAGAGTTGAAAAATTTTGAAAAAAAAAATATTGATACAGAAGACTCCCCCCTTGTAAAAAAATCAAAATTTTTGGTCTCAGATTTTCCTGAAAATGGGTTGTTTCCTAGTCAATTTGATGCCGGAGAACACGAAAAAACCATCCATTTCGTCGTATCTCTACGGGAATTGGAATTTTCCAACGAAAAATAGATTTCCTGAAGGAATAGGACAAAATGGAGGGGTTTTTCGTTTTCTCCGGTATGAAATTGACAAGGAAGCTCAATTTCAGGACAATCTGAGAGTTGAAAAATTTTGACAAAAAAAAATATTGATACAGGAGACTCCCCCCTTGTAAAAAAAATCAAAATTTTTGGTCTCAGATTTTCCTGAAAATGGGTTGTTTCCTAGTCAATTTGATGCCGGAGAACACGAAAAAACCATCCATTTCGTCGTATCTCTACGGGAATTGGAATTTTCCGACGAAAAATAGATTTCCTGAAGAAATAGGACAAAATGGAGGGGTTTTTCGTTTTCTCCGGTATGAAATTGACAAGGAAGCTCAATTTCAGGACAATCTGAGAGTTGAAAAATTTTGAAAAAAAAAATATTGATACAGAAGACTCCCCCCTTGTAAAAAAATCAAAATTTTTGGTCTCAGATTTTCCTGAAAATGGGTTGTTTCCTAGTCAATTTGATGCCGGAGAACACGAAAAAACCATCCATTTCGTCGTATCTCTTCGGGAATTGGAATTTTCCGACGAAAAATAGATTTCCTGAAGAAATAGGACAAAATGGAGGGGTTTTTCGTTTTCTCCGGCATGAAATTGACAAGGAAGCTCAATTTCAGGACAATCTGAGAGTTGAAAAATTTTGAAAAAAAAAAAATATTGATACAGAAGACTCCCCCCTTGTAAAAAAATCAAAATTTTTGGTCTCAGATTTTCCTGAAAATGGGTTGTTTCCTAGTCAATTTGATGCCGGAGAACACGAAAAAACCATCCATTTCGTCGTATCTCTACGGGAATTGGAATTTTCCGACGAAAAATAGATTTCCTGAAGAAATAGGACAAAATGGAGGGGTTTTTCGTTTTCTCCGGTATGAAATTGACAAGGAAGCTCAATTTCAGGACAATCTGAGAGTTGAAAAATTTTGAAAAAAAAAATATTGATACAGAAGACTCCCCCCTTGTAAAAAAATCAAAATTTTTGGTCTCAGATTTTCCTGAAAATGGGTTGTTTCCTAGTCAATTTGATGCCGGAGAACACGAAAAAACCATCCATTTCGTCGTATCTCTACGGGAATTGGAATTTTCCAACGAAAAATAGATTTCCTGAAGGAATAGGACAAAATGGAGGGGTTTTTCGTTTTCTCCGGTATGAAATTGACAAGGAAGCTCAATTTCAGGACAATCTGAGAGTTGAAAAATTTTGAAAAAAAAAATATTGATACAGAAGACTCCCCCCTTGTAAAAAAATCAAAATTTTTGGTCTCAGATTTTCCTGAAAATGGGTTGTTTCCTAGTCAATTTGATGCCGGAGAACACGAAAAAACCATCCATTTCGTCGTATCTCTACGGGAGTAAGTCTCTATATAGACCGGAAGACATTTGACGATTTTTAAATTTAAGGATCACGTGTCCATACAAATTTAAGATATAGTTATAGTCTAGGAGATGTTCAATTAATTGGTCAAAACCGCAAGTCTCTATATAGACCGGAAGAGATTTGACGATTTTTAAATTTAAGGATCACGTATCCATACAAATTTAAGATATAGTTATAGTCTAGGAGATGTTCTATTTATTGGTGAAAACCTCAAGTCTCTATATAGACCGGAAGACATTTGACGATTTTTAAATTTAAGGATCACGTGTCCATACAAATTTAAGATATAGTTATAGTCTAGGAGATGTTCAATTTATTGGTGAAAACCGCAAGTCTCTATATAGACCGGAAGAGATTTGACGATTTTTAAATTTAAGGATCACGTGTCCATACAAATTTAAGATATAGTTATAGTCTAGGAGATGTTCTATTTATTGGTGAAAACCTCAAGTCTCTATATAGACCGGAAGACATTTGACGATTTTTAAATTTAAGGATCACGTGTCCATACAATTTTAAGATATAGTTATAGTCTAGGAGATGTTCTATTTATTGGTGAAAACCGCAAGTCTCTATATAGACCGGAAGAGATTTGACGATTTTTAAATTTAAGGATCACGTGTCCATACAAATTTAAGATATAGTTATAGTCTAGGAGATGTTCTATTAATTCGTGAAAACCGCAAGTCTCTATATAGACCGGAAGAGATTTGACGATTTTTAAATTTAAGGATCACGTGTCCATACAAATTTAAGATATAGTTATAGTCTAGGAGATGTTCAATTAATTGGTGAAAACCGCAAGACTCTATATAGACCGGAAGAGATTTGAGGATTTTTAAATTTAAGGATCACGTGTCCATACAAATTTAAGATATAGTTATAGTCTAGGAGATGTTCAATTAATTGGTGAAAACCGCAAGACTCTATATAGACCGGAAGAGATTTAACGATTTTTAAATTTAAGGATCACGTGTCCATACAAATTTAAGATATAGTTATAGTCTAGGAGATGTTCTATTAATTGGTGAAAACCGCAAGTCTCTATATAGACCGGAAGAGATTTGACGATTTTTAAATTTAAGGATCACGTGTCCATACAAATTTAAGATATAGTTATAGTCTAGGAGATGTTCAATTAATTGGTCAAAACCGCAAGTCTCTATATAGACCGGAAGAGATTTGACGATTTTTAAATTTAAGGATCACGTATCCATACAAATTTAGGATATAGTTATAGTCTAGGAGATGTTCTATTTATTGGTGAAAACCTCAAGTCTCTATATAGACCGGAAGACATTTGACGATTTTTAAATTTAAGGATCACGTGTCCATACAAATTTAAGATATAGTTATAGTCTAGGAGATGTTCTATTTATTGGTGAAAACCGCAAGTCTCTATATAGACCGGAAGAGATTTGACGATTTTTAAATTTAGGGATCACGTGTCCATACAAATTTAAGATAGAGTTTTAAATACATTAAATTAAATTACTACATAACAAACATAACATAACCGTTTTTATCCGCTACCGGATGGGTTTGGTTTTGCTCCGTTTTTATCCGCTACCGGATGGGTTTGGTTTTGCTCCGTTTTTATCCGCTACCGGATGGGTTTGGTTTTGCTCCGTTTTTATCCGCTACCGGATGGGTTTGGTTTTGCTCCGTTTTTATCCGCTACCGGATGGGTTTGGTTTTGCTCCGTTTTTATCCGCTACTGGATGGGTTTGGTTTTGCTCCGTTTTTATCCGCTACTGGATGGGTTTGGTTTTGCTCCGTTTTTATCCGCTACCGGATGGGTTTGGTTTTGCTCCGTTGTAAAAAAATCAAAATTTTTGGTCTCAGATTTTCCTGAAAATGGGTTGTTTCCTAGTCAATTTGATGCCGGAGAACACGAAAAAACCATCCATTTCGTCGTATCTCTACGGGAATTGGAATTTTCCGACGAAAAATAGATTTCCTGAAGAAATAGGACAAAATGGAGGGGTTTTTCGTTTTCTCCGGTATGAAATTGACAAGGAAGCTCAATTTCAGGACAATCTGAGAGTTGAAAAATTTTGAAAAAAAAAATTTTGATACAGAAGACTCCCCCCTTGTAAAAAAATCAAAATTTTTGGTCTCAGATTTTCCTGAAAATGGGTTGTTTCCTAGTCAATTTGATGCCGGAGAACACGAAAAAACCATCCATTTCGTCGTATCTCTTCGGGAATTGGAATTTTCCGACGAAAAATAGATTTCCTGAAGAAATAGGACAAAATGGAGGGGTTTTTCGTTTTCTCCGGCATGAAATTGACAAGGAAGCTCAATTTCAGGACAATCTGAGAGTTGAAAAATTTTGAAAAAAAAAAATATTGATACAGAAGACTCCCCCCTTGTAAAAAAATCAAAATTTTTGGTCTCAGATTTTCCTGAAAATGGGTTGTTCTCAAGTCAATTTGATGCCGGAGAACACGAAAAAACCATCCATTTCGTCGTATCTCTACGGGAATTGGAATTTTCCGACGAAAAATAGATTTCCTGAAGAAATAGGACAAAATGGAGGGGTTTTTCGCTTTCTCCGGTATGAAATTGACAAGGAAGCTCAATTTCAGGACAATCTGAGAGTTGAAAAATTTTGAAAAAAAAAATATTGATACAGAAGACTCCCCCCTTGTAAAAAAATCAAAATTTTTGGTCTCAGATTTTCCTGAAAATGGGTTGTTTCGTAGTCAATTTGATGCCGGAGAACACGAAAAAACCATCCATTTCGTCGTATCTCTACGGGAATTGGAATTTTCCGACGAAAAATAGATTTCCTGAAGAAATAGGACAAAATGGAGGGGTTTTTCGTTTTCTCCGGTATGAAATTGACAAGGAAGCTCAATTTCAGGACAATCTGAGAGTTGAAAAATTTTGAAAAAAAAAATATTGATACAGAAGACTCCCCCCTTGTAAAAAAATCAAAATTTTTGGTCTCAGATTTTCCTGAAAATGGGTTGTTTCCTAGTCAATTTGATGCCGGAGAACACGAAAAAACCATCCATTTCGTCGTATCTCTTCGGGAATTGGAATTTTCCGACGAAAAATAGATTTCCTGAAGAAATAGGACAAAATGGAGGGGTTTTTCGTTTTCTCCGGCATGAAATTGACAAGGAAGCTCAATTTCAGGACAATCTGAGAGTTGAAAAATTTTGAAAAAAAAAAATATTGATACAGAAGACTCCCCCCTTGTAAAAAAATCAAAATTTTTGGTCTCAGATTTTCCTGAAAATGGGTTGTTTCCTAGTCAATTTGATGCCGGAGAACACGAAAAAACCATCCATTTCGTCGTATCTCTACGGGAATTGGAATTTTCCGACGAAAAATAGATTTCCTGAAGAAATAGGACAAAATGGAGGGGTTTTTCGTTTTCTCCGGTATGAAATTGACAAGGAAGCTCAATTTCAGGACAATCTGAGAGTTGAAAAATTTTGAAAAAAAAAATATTGATACAGAAGACTCCCCCCTTGTAAAAAAATCAAAATTTTTGGTCTCAGATTTTCCTGAAAATGGGTTGTTTCCTAGTCAATTTGATGCCGGAGAACACGAAAAAACCATCCATTTCGTCGTATCTCTACGGGAATTGGAATTTTCCAACGAAAAATAGATTTCCTGAAGGAATAGGACAAAATGGAGGGGTTTTTCGTTTTCTCCGGTATGAAATTGACAAGGAAGCTCAATTTCAGGACAATCTGAGAGTTGAAAAATTTTGAAAAAAAAAATATTGATACAGAAGACTCCCCCCTTGTAAAAAAATCAAAATTTTTGGTCTCAGATTTTCCTGAAAATGGGTTGTTTCCTAGTCAATTTGATGCCGGAGAACACGAAAAAACCATCCATTTCGTCGTATCTCTACGGGAGTAAGTCTCTATATAGACCGGAAGACATTTGACGATTTTTAAATTTAAGGATCACGTGTCCATACAAATTTAAGATATAGTTATAGTCTAGGAGATGTTCAATTAATTGGTCAAAACCGCAAGTCTCTATATAGACCGGAAGAGATTTGACGATTTTTAAATTTAAGGATCACGTATCCATACAAATTTAAGATATAGTTATAGTCTAGGAGATGTTCTATTTATTGGTGAAAACCTCAAGTCTCTATATAGACCGGAAGACATTTGACGATTTTTAAATTTAAGGATCACGTGTCCATACAAATTTAAGATATAGTTATAGTCTAGGAGATGTTCTATTTATTGGTGAAAACCGCAAGTCTCTATATAGACCGGAAGAGATTTGACGATTTTTAAATTTAAGGATCACGTGTCCATACAAATTTAAGATATAGTTATAGTCTAGGAGATGTTCTATTTATTGGTGAAAACCTCAAGTCTCTATATAGACCGGAAGACATTTGACGATTTTTAAATTTAAGGATCACGTGTCCATACAATTTTAAGATATAGTTATAGTCTAGGAGATGTTCTATTTATTGGTGAAAACCGCAAGTCTCTATATAGACCGGAAGAGATTTGACGATTTTTAAATTTAAGGATCACGTGTCCATACAAATTTAAGATATAGTTATAGTCTAGGAGATGTTCTATTAATTCGTGAAAACCGCAAGTCTCTATATAGACCGGAAGAGATTTGACGATTTTTAAATTTAAGGATCACGTGTCCATACAAATTTAAGATATAGTTATAGTCTAGGAGATGTTCAATTAATTGGTGAAAACCGCAAGACTCTATATAGACCGGAAGAGATTTGAGGATTTTTAAATTTAAGGATCACGTGTCCATACAAATTTAAGATATAGTTATAGTCTAGGAGATGTTCAATTAATTGGTGAAAACCGCAAGACTCTATATAGACCGGAAGAGATTTAACGATTTTTAAATTTAAGGATCACGTGTCCATACAAATTTAAGATATAGTTATAGTCTAGGAGATGTTCTATTAATTGGTGAAAACCGCAAGTCTCTATATAGACCGGAAGAGATTTGACGATTTTTAAATTTAAGGATCACGTGTCCATACAAATTTAAGATATAGTTATAGTCTAGGAGATGTTCAATTAATTGGTCAAAACCGCAAGTCTCTATATAGACCGGAAGAGATTTGACGATTTTTAAATTTAAGGATCACGTATCCATACAAATTTAAGATATAGTTATAGTCTAGGAGATGTTCTATTTATTGGTGAAAACCTCAAGTCTCTATATAGACCGGAAGACATTTGACGATTTTTAAATTTAAGGATCACGTGTCCATACAAATTTAAGATATAGTTATAGTCTAGGAGATGTTCTATTTATTGGTGAAAACCGCAAGTCTCTATATAGACCGGAAGAGATTTGACGATTTTTAAATTTAGGGATCACGTGTCCATACAAATTTAAGATAGAGTTTTAAATACATTAAATTAAATTACTACATAACAAACATAACATAACCGTTTTTATCCGCTACCGGATGGGTTTGGTTTTGCTCCGTTTTTATCCGCTACCGGATGGGTTTGGTTTTGCTCCGTTTTTATCCGCTACCGGATGGGTTTGGTTTTGCTCCGTTTTTATCCGCTACCGGATGGGTTTGGTTTTGCTCCGTTTTTATCCGCTACCGGATGGGTTTGGTTTTGCTCCGTTTTTATCCGCTACTGGATGGGTTTGGTTTTGCTCCGTTTTTATCCGCTACTGGATGGGTTTGGTTTTGCTCCGTTTTTATCCGCTACCGGATGGGTTTGGTTTTGCTCCGTTGTAAAAAAATCAAAATTTTTGGTCTCAGATTTTCCTGAAAATGGGTTGTTTCCTAGTCAATTTGATGCCGGAGAACACGAAAAAACCGTCCATTTCGTCGTATCTCTTCGGGAATTGGAATTTTCCGACGACAAATAGATTTCCTGAAGAAATAGGACAAAATGGAGGGGTTTTTCGTTTTCTCCGGCATGAAATTGACAAGGAAGCTCAATTTCAGGACAATCTGAGTTGAAAAATTTTGAAAAAAAAAATATTGATACAGAAGACTCCCCCCTTGTAAAAAAATCAAAATTTTTTGTCTCAGATTTTCCTGAAAATGGGTTGTTTCCTAGTCAATTTGATGCCGGAGAACACGAAAAAACCATCCATTTCGTCGTATCTCTACGGGAATTGGAATTTTCCGACGAAAAATAGATTTCCTGAAGAAATAGGACAAAATGGAGGGGTTTTTCGTTTTCTCCGGTATGAAATTGACAAGGAAGCTCAATTTCAGGACAATCTGAGAGTTGAAAAATTTTGAAAAAAAAAATTTTGATACAGAAGACTCCCCCCTTGTAAAAAAATCAAAATTTTTGGTCTCAGATTTTCCTGAAAATGGGTTGTTTCCTAGTCAATTTGATGCCGGAGAACACGAAAAAACCATCCATTTCGTCGTATCTCTACGGGAATTGGAATTTTCCGACGAAAAATAGATTTCCTGAAGAAATAGGACAAAATGGAGGGGTTTTTCGTTTTCTCCGGTATGAAATTGACAAGGAAGCTCAATTTCAGGACAATCTGAGAGTTGAAAAATTTTGAAAAAAAAAATATTGATACAGAAGACTCCCCCCTTGTAAAAAAATCAAAATTTTTGGTCTCAGATTTTCCTGAAAATGGGTTGTTTCCTAGTCAATTTGATGCCGGAGAACACGAAAAAACCATCCATTTCGTCGTATCTCTTCGGGAATTGGAATTTTCCGACGAAAAATAGATTTCCTGAAGAAATAGGACAAAATGGAGGGGTTTTTCGTTTTCTCCGGCATGAAATTGACAAGGAAGCTCAATTTCAGGACAATCTGAGAGTTGAAAAATTTTGAAAAAAAAAAATATTGATACAGAAGACTCCCCCCTTGTAAAAAAATCAAAATTTTTGGTCTCAGATTTTCCTGAAAATGGGTTGTTCCCAAGTCAATTTGATGCCGGAGAACACGAAAAAACCATCCATTTCGTCGTATCTCTACGGGAATTGGAATTTTCCGACGAAAAATAGATTTCCTGAAGAAATAGGACAAAATGGAGGGGTTTTTCGTTTTCTCCGGTATGAAATTGACAAGGAAGCTCAATTTCAGGACAATCTGAGAGTTGAAAAATTTTGAAAAAAAAAATATTGATACAGAAGACTCCTCCCTTGTAAAAAAATCAAAATTTTTGGTCTCAGATTTTCCTGAAAATGGGTTGTTTCCTAGTCAATTTGATGCCGGAGAACACGAAAAAACCATCCATTTCGTCGTATCTCTACGGGAATTGGAATTTTCCAACGAAAAATAGATTTCCTGAAGGAATAGGACAAAATGGAGGGGTTTTTCGTTTTCTCCGGTATGAAATTGACAAGGAAGCTCAATTTCAGGACAATCTGAGAGTTGAAAAATTTTGAAAAAAAAAATATTGATACAGAAGACTCCCCCCTTGTAAAAAAATCAAAATTTTTGGTCTCAGATTTTCCTGAAAATGGGTTGTTTCCTAGTCAATTTGATGCCGGAGAACACGAAAAAACCATCCATTTCGTCGTATCTCTACGGGAATTGGAATTTTCCAACGAAAAATAGATTTCCTGAAGGAATAGGACAAAATGGAGGGGTTTTTCGTTTTCTCCGGTATGAAATTGACAAGGAAGCTCAATTTCAGGACAATCTGAGAGTTGAAAAATTTTGAAAAAAAAAATATTGATACAGAAGACTCCCCCCTTGTAAAAAAATCAAAATTTTTGGTCTCAGATTTTCCTGAAAATGGGTTGTTTCCTAGTCAATTTGATGCCGGAGAACACGAAAAAACCATCCATTTCGTCGTATCTCTACGGGAGTAAGTCTCTATATAGACCGGAAGACATTTGACGATTTTTAAATTTAAGGATCACGTGTCCATACAAATTTAAGATATAGTTATAGTCTAGGAGATGTTCAATTAATTGGTGAAAACCGCAAGTCTCTATATAGACCGGAAGAGATTTGACGATTTTTAAATTTAAGGATCACGTATCCATACAAATTTAAGATATAGTTATAGTCTAGGAGATGTTCTATTTATTGGTGAAAACCTCAAGTCTCTATATAGACCGGAAGACATTTGACGATTTTTAAATTTAAGGATCACGTGTCCATACAAATTTAAGATATAGTTATAGTCTAGGAGATGTTCTATTTATTGGTGAAAACCGCAAGTCTCTATATAGACCGGAAGAGATTTGACGATTTTTAAATTTAAGGATCACGTGTCCATACAAATTTAAGATATAGTTATAGTCTAGGAGATGTTCTATTTATTGGTGAAAACCTCAAGTCTCTATATAGACCGGAAGACATTTGACGATTTTTAAATTTAAGGATCACGTGTCCATACAATTTTAAGATATAGTTATAGTCTAGGAGATGTTCTATTTATTGGTGAAAACCGCAAGTCTCTATATAGACCGGAAGAGATTTGACGATTTTTAAATTTAAGGATCACGTGTCCATACAAATTTAAGATATAGTTATAGTCTAGGAGATGTTCTATTAATTCGTGAAAACCGCAAGTCTCTATATAGACCGGAAGAGATTTGACGATTTTTAAATTTAAGGATCACGTGTCCATACAAATTTAAGATATAGTTATAGTCTAGGAGATGTTCAATTAATTGGTGAAAACCGCAAGACTCTATATAGACCGGAAGAGATTTGAGGATTTTTAAATTTAAGGATCACGTGTCCATACAAATTTAAGATATAGTTATAGTCTAGGAGATGTTCAATTAATTGGTGAAAACCGCAAGACTCTATATAGACCGGAAGAGATTTAACGATTTTTAAATTTAAGGATCACGTGTCCATACAAATTTAAGATATAGTTATAGTCTAGGAGATGTTCTATTAATTGGTGAAAACCGCAAGTCTCTATATAGACCGGAAGAGATTTGACGATTTTTAAATTTAAGGATCACGTGTCCATACAAATTTAAGATATAGTTATAGTCTAGGAGATGTTCAATTAATTGGTCAAAACCGCAAGTCTCTATATAGACCGGAAGAGATTTGACGATTTTTAAATTTAAGGATCACGTATCCATACAAATTTAAGATATAGTTATAGTCCAGGAGATGTTCTATTTATTGGTGAAAACCTCAAGTCTCTATATAGACCGGAAGACATTTGACGATTTTTAAATTTAAGGATCACGTGTCCATACAAATTTAAGATATAGTTATAGTCTAGGAGATGTTCTATTTATTGGTGAAAACCGCAAGTCTCTATATAGACCGGAAGAGATTTGACGATTTTTAAATTTAGGGATCACGTGTCCATACAAATTTAAGATAGAGTTTTAAATACATTAAATTAAATTACTACATAACAAACATAACATAACCGTTTTTATCCGCTACCGGATGGGTTTGGTTTTGCTCCGTTTTTATCCGCTACCGGATGGGTTTGGTTTTGCTCCGTTTTTATCCGCTACCGGATGGGTTTGGTTTTGCTCCGTTTTTATCCGCTACCGGATGGGTTTGGTTTTGCTCCGTTTTTATCCGCTACCGGATGGGTTTGGTTTTGCTCCGCTTTTATCCGCTACTGGATGGGTTTGGTTTTGCTCCGTTTTTATCCGCTACTGGATGGGTTTGGCTTTGCTCCGTTTTTATCCGCTACCGGATGGGTTTGGTTTTGCTCCGTTGTAAAAAAATCAAAATTTTTGGTCTCAGATTTTCCTGAAAATGGGTTGTTTCCTAGTCAATTTGATGCCGGAGAACACGAAAAAACCGTCCATTTCGTCGTATCTCTTCGGGAATTGGAATTTTCCGACGACAAATAGATTTCCTGAAGAAATAGGACAAAATGGAGGGGTTTTTCGTTTTCTCCGGCATGAAATTGACAAGGAAGCTCAATTTCAGGACAATCTGAGTTGAAAAATTTTGAAAAAAAAAATATTGATACAGAAGACTCCCCCCTTGTAAAAAAATCAAAATTTTTTGTCTCAGATTTTCCTGAAAATGGGTTGTTTCCTAGTCAATTTGATGCCGGAGAACACGAAAAAACCATCCATTTCGTCGTATCTTTACGGGAATTGGAATTTTCCGACGAAAAATAGATTTCCTGAAGAAATAGGACAAAATGGAGGGGTTTTTCGTTTTCTCCGGTATGAAATTGACAAGGAAGCTCAATTTCAGGACAATCTGAGAGTTGAAAAATTTTGAAAAAAAAAATTTTGATACAGAAGACTCCCCCCTTGTAAAAAAATCAAAATTTTTGGTCTCAGATTTTCCTGAAAATGGGTTGTTTCCTAGTCAATTTGATGCCGGAGAACACGAAAAAACCATCCATTTCGTCGTATCTCTACGGGAATTGGAATTTTCCGACGAAAAATAGATTTCCTGAAGAAATAGGACAAAATGGAGGGGTTTTTCGTTTTCTCCGGTATGAAATTGACAAGGAAGCTCAATTTCAGGACAATCTGAGAGTTGAAAAATTTTGAAAAAAAAAATATTGATACAGAAGACTCCCCCCTTGTAAAAAAATCAAAATTTTTGGTCTCAGATTTTCCTGAAAATGGGTTGTTTCCTAGTCAATTTGATGCCGGAGAACACGAAAAAACCATCCATTTCGTCGTATCTCTTCGGGAATTGGAATTTTCCGACGAAAAATAGATTTCCTGAAGAAATAGGACAAAATGGAGGGGTTTTTCGTTTTCTCCGGCATGAAATTGACAAGGAAGCTCAATTTCAGGACAATCTGAGAGTTGAAAAATTTTGAAAAAAAAAAATATTGATACAGAAGACTCCCCCCTTGTAAAAAAATCAAAATTTTTGGTCTCAGATTTTCCTGAAAATGGGTTGTTCCCAAGTCAATTTGATGCCGGAGAACACGAAAAAAACCATCCATTTCGTCGTATCTCTACGGGAATTGGAATTTTCCGACGAAAAATAGATTTCCTGAAGAAATAGGACAAAATGGAGGGGTTTTTCGTTTTCTCCGGTATGAAATTGACAAGGAAGCTCAATTTCAGGACAATCTGAGAGTTGAAAAATTTTGAAAAAAAAAATATTGATACAGAAGACTCCCCCCTTGTAAAAAAATCAAAATTTTTGGTCTCAGATTTTCCTGAAAATGGGTTGTTTCGTAGTCAATTTGATGCCGGAGAACACGAAAAAACCATCCATTTCGTCGTATCTCTACGGGAATTGGAATTTTCCGACGAAAAATAGATTTCCTGAAGAAATAGGACAAAATGGAGGGGTTTTTCGTTTTCTCCGGTATGAAATTGACAAGGAAGCTCAATTTCAGGACAATCTGAGAGTTGAAAAATTTTGAAAAAAAAAATATTGATACAGAAGACTCCCCCCTTGTAAAAAAATCAAAATTTTTGGTCTCAGATTTTCCTGAAAATGGGTTGTTTCCTAGTCAATTTGATGCCGGAGAACACGAAAAAACCATCCATTTCATCGTATCTCTACGGGAGTAAGTCTCTATATAGACCGGAAGACATTTGACGATTTTTAAATTTAAGGATCACGTGTCCATACAATTTTAAGATATAGTTATAGTCTAGGAGATGTTCTATTTATTGGTGAAAACCGCAAGTCTCTATATAGACCGGAAGAGATTTGACGATTTTTAAATTTAAGGATCACGTGTCCATACAAATTTAAGATATAGTTATAGTCTAGGAGATGTTCTATTAATTGGTGAAAACCGCAAGTCTCTATATAGACCGGAAGAGATTTGACGATTTTTAAATTTAAGGATCACGTGTCCATACAAATTTAAGATATAGTTATAGTCTAGGAGATGTTCAATTAATTGGTGAAAACCGCAAGACTCTATATAGACCGGAAGAGATTTGACGATTTTTAAATTTAAGGATCACGTGTCCATACAAATTTAAGATATAGTTATAGTCTAGGAGATGTTCTATTAATTGGTGAAAACATCGCAAGTCTCTATATAGACCGGAAGAGATTTGACGATTTTTAAATTTAAGGATCACGTGTCCATACAAATTTAAGATATAGTTATAGTCTAGGAGATGTTCAATTAATTGGTGAAAACCGCAAGACTCTATATAGACCGGAAGAGATTTGACGATTTTTAAATTTAAGGATCACGTGTCCATACAAATTTAAGATATAGTTATAGTCTAGGAGATGTTCTATTAATTGGTGAAAACCGCAAGTCTCTATATAGACCGGAAGAGATTTGACGATTTTTAAATTTAAGGATCACGTGTCCATACAAATTTAAGATATAGTTATAGTCTAGGAGATGTTCAATTAATTGGTCAAAACCGCAAGTCTCTATATAGACCGGAAGAGATTTGACGATTTTTAAATTTAAGGATCACGTATCCATACAAATTTAAGATATAGTTATAGTCTAGGAGATGTTCTATTTATTGGTGAAAACCTCAAGTCTCTATATAGACCGGAAGACATTTGACGATTTTTAAATTTAAGGATCACGTGTCCATACAAATTTAAGATATAGTTATAGTCTAGGAGATGTTCTATTAATTGGTGAAAACCGCAAGTCTCTATATAGACCGGAAGAGATTTGACGATTTTTAAATTTAAGGATCACGTGTCCATACAAATTTAAGATATAGTTATAGTCTAGGAGATGTTCAATTAATTGGTGAAAACCGCAAGACTCTATATAGACCGGAAGAGATTTGACGATTTTTAAATTTAAGGATCACGTGTCCATACAAATTTAAGATATAGTTATAGTCTAGGAGATGTTCTATTAATTGGTGAAAACCGCAAGTCTCTATATAGACCGGAAGAGATTTGACGATTTTTAAATTTAAGGATCACGTGTCCATACAAATTTAAGATATAGTTATAGTCTAGGAGATGTTCAATTAATTGGTGAAAACCGCAAGACTCTATATAGACCGGAAGAGATTTGACGATTTTTAAATTTAAGGATCACGTGTCCATACAAATTTAAGATATAGTTATAGTCTAGGAGATGTTCAATTAATTGGTCAAAACCGCAAGTCTCTATATAGACCGGAAGAGATTTGACGATTTTTAAATTTAAGGATCACGTATCCATACAAATTTAAGATATAGTTATAGTCTAGGAGATGTTCTATTTATTGGTGAAAACATCAAGTCTCTATATAGACCGGAAGACATTTGACGATTTTTAAATTTAAGGATCACGTGTCCATACAAATTTAAGATATAGTTATAGTCTAGGAGATGTTCTATTAATTGGTGAAAACCGCAAGTCTCTATATAGACCGGAAGAGATTTGACGATTTTTAAATTTAAGGATCACGTGTCCATGCAAATTTAAGATATAGTTATAGTCTAGGAGATGTTCAATTAATTGGTGAAAACCGCAAGACTCTATATAGACCGGAAGAGATTTGACGATTTTTAAATTTAAGGATCACGTGTCCATACAAATTTAAGATATAGTTATAGTCTAGGAGATGTTCTATTAATTGGTGAAAACCGCAAGTCTCTATATAGACCGGAAGAGATTTGACGATTTTTAAATTTAAGGATCACGTGTCCATACAAATTTAAGATATAGTTATAGTCTAGGAGATGTTCAATTAATTGGTGAAAACCGCAAGACTCTATATAGACCGGAAGAGATTTGACGATTTTTAAATTTAAGGATCACGTGTCCATACAAATTTAAGATATAGTTATAGTCTAGGAGATGTTCTATTAATTGGTGAAAACCGCAAGTCTCTATATAGACCGGAAGAGATTTGACGATTTTTAAATTTAAGGATCACGTGTCCATACAAATTTAAGATATAGTTATAGTCTAGGAGATGTTCAATTAATTGGTCAAAACCGCAAGTCTCTATATAGACCGGAAGAGATTTGACGATTTTTAAATTTAAGGATCACGTATCCATACAAATTTAAGATATAGTTATAGTCTAGGAGATGTTCTATTTATTGGTGAAAACCTCAAGTCTCTATATAGACCGGAAGACATTTGACGATTTTTAAATTTAAGGATCACGTGTCCATACAAATTTAAGATATAGTTATAGTCTAGGAGATGTTCTATTAATTGGTGAAAACCGCAAGTCTCTATATAGACCGGAAGAGATTTGACGATTTTTAAATTTAAGGATCACGTGTCCATACAAATTTAAGATATAGTTATAGTCTAGGAGATGTTCAATTAATTGGTGAAAACCGCAAGACTCTATATAGACCGGAAGAGATTTGACGATTTTTAAATTTTAGGATCACGTGTCCATACAAATTTAAGATATAGTTATAGTCTAGGAGATGTTCTATTAATTGGTGAAAACCGCAAGTCTCTATATAGACCGGAAGAGATTTGACGATTTTTAAATTTAAGGATCACGTGTCCATACAAATTTAAGATATAGTTATAGTCTAGGAGATGTTCAATTAATTGGTGAAAACCGCAAGACTCTATATAGACCGGAAGAGATTTGACGATTTTTAAATTTAAGGATCACGTGTCCATACAAATTTAAGATATAGTTATAGTCTAGGAGATGTTCAATTAATTGGTCAAAACCGCAAGTCTCTATATAGACCGGAAGAGATTTGACGATTTTTAAATTTAAGGATCACGTATCCATACAAATTTAAGATATAGTTATAGTCTAGGAGATGTTCTATTTATTGGTGAAAACATCAAGTCTCTATATAGACCGCAAGACATTTGACGATTTTTAAATTTAAGGATCACGTGTCCATACAAATTTAAGATATAGTTATAGTCTAGGAGATGTTCTATTAATTGGTGAAAACCGCAAGTCTCTATATAGACCGGAAGAGATTTGACGATTTTTAAATTTAAGGATCACGTGTCCATACAAATTTAAGATATAGTTATAGTCTAGGAGATGTTCAATTAATTGGTGAAAACCGCAAGACTCTATATAGACCGGAAGAGATTTGACGATTTTTAAATTTAAGGATCACGTGTCCATACAAATTTAAGATATAGTTATAGTCTAGGAGATGTTCTATTAATTGGTGAAAACCGCAAGTCTCTATATAGACCGGAAGAGATTTGACGATTTTTAAATTTAAGGATCACGTGTCCATACAAATTTAAGATATAGTTATAGTCTAGGAGATGTTCAATTAATTGGTGAAAACCGCAAGACTCTATATAGACCGGAAGAGATTTGACGATTTTTAAATTTAAGGATCACGTGTCCATACAAATTTAAGATATAGTTATAGTCTAGGAGATGTTCTATTAATTGGTGAAAACCGCAAGTCTCTATATAGACCGGAAGAGATTTGACGATTTTTAAATTTAAGGATCACGTGTCCATACAAATTTAAGATATAGTTATAGTCTAGGAGATGTTCAATTAATTGGTCAAAACCGCAAGTCTCTATATAGACCGGAAGAGATTTGACGATTTTTAAATTTAAGGATCACGTATCCATACAAATTTAAGATATAGTTATAGTCTAGGAGATGTTCTATTTATTGGTGAAAACCTCAAGTCTCTATATAGACCGGAAGACATTTGACGATTTTTAAATTTAAGGATCACGTGTCCATACAAATTTAAGATATAGTTATAGTCTAGGAGATGTTCTATTTATTGGTGAAAACCGCAAGTCTCTATATAGACCGGAAGAGATTTGACGATTTTTAAATTTAAGGATCACGTGTCCATACAAATTTAAGATATAGTTATAGTCTAGGAGATGTTCTATTTATTGGTGAAAACCTCAAGTCTCTATATAGACCGGAAGACATTTGACGATTTTTAAATTTAAGGATCACGTGTCCATACAATTTTAAGATATAGTTATAGTCTAGGAGATGTTCAATTAATTGGTGAAAACCGCAAGACTCTATATAGACCGGAAGAGATTTGACGATTTTTAAATTTAAGGATCACGTGTCCATACAAATTTAAGATATAGTTATAGTCTAGGAGATGTTCTATTAATTGGTGAAAACCGCAAGTCTCTATATAGACCGGAAGAGATTTGACGATTTTTAAATTTAAGGATCACGTGTCCATACAAATTTCAGATATAGTTATAGTCTAGGAGATGTTCAATTAATTGGTCAAAACCGCAAGTCTCTATATAGACCGGAAGAGATTTGACGATTTTTAAATTTAAGGATCACGTATCCATACAAATTTAAGATATAGTTATAGTCTAGGAGATGTTCTATTTATTGGTGAAAACCTCAAGTCTCTATATAGACCGGAAGACATTTGACGATTTTTAAATTTAAGGATCACGTGTCCATACAAATTTAAGATAGAGTTTTAAATACATTAAATTAAATTACTACATAACAAACATAACATAACCGTTTTTATCCGCTACCGGATGGGTTTGGTTTTGCTCCGTTTTTATCCGCTACCGGATGGGTTTGGTTTTGCTCCGTTTTTATCCGCTACCGGATGGGTTTGGTTTTGCTCCGTTTTTATCCGCTACCGGATGGGTTTGGTTTTGCTCCGTTTTTATCCGCTACCGGATGGGTTTGGTTTTGCTCCGTTTTTATCCGCTACTGGATGGGTTTGGTTTTGCTCCGTTTTTATCCGCTACTGGATGGGTTTGGTTTTGCTCCGTTTTTATCCGCTACCGGATGGGTTTGGTTTTGCTCCGTTTTTATCCGCTACCGGATGGGTTTGGTTTTGCTCCGTTGTAAAAAAATCAAAATTTTTGGTCTCAGATTTTCCTGAAAATGGGTTGTTTCCTAGTCAATTTGATGCCGGAGAACACGAAAAAACCATCCATTTCGTCGTATCTCTTCGGGAATTGGAATTTTCCGACGAAAAATAGATTTCCTGAAGAAATAGGACAAAATTGACGATTTTTAAATTTAAGGATCACGTGTCCATACAAATTTAAGATATAGTTATAGTCTAGGAGATGTTCAATTAATTGGTGAAAACCGCAAGACTCTATATAGACCGGAAGAGATTTGACGATTTTTAAATTTAAGGATCACGTGTCCATACAAATTTAAGATATAGTTATAGTCTAGGAGATGTTCAATTAATTGGTCAAAACCGCAAGTCTCTATATAGACCGGAAGAGATTTGACGATTTTTAAATTTAAGGATCACGTATCCATACAAATTTAAGATATAGTTATAGTCTAGGAGATGTTCTATTTATTGGTGAAAACATCAAGTCTCTATATAGACCGGAAGACATTTGACGATTTTTAAATTTAAGGATCACGTGTCCATACAAATTTAAGATATAGTTATAGTCTAGGAGATGTTCTATTAATTGGTGAAAACCGCAAGTCTCTATATAGACCGGAAGAGATTTGACGATTTTTAAATTTAAGGATCACGTGTCCATACAAATTTAAGATATAGTTATAGTCTAGGAGATGTTCAATTAATTGGTGAAAACCGCAAGACTCTATATAGACCGGAAGAGATTTGACGATTTTTAAATTTAAGGATCACGTGTCCATACAAATTTAAGATATAGTTATAGTCTAGGAGATGTTCTATTAATTGGTGAAAACCGCAAGTCTCTATATAGACCGGAAGAGATTTGACGATTTTTAAATTTAAGGATCACGTGTCCATACAAATTTAAGATATAGTTATAGTCTAGGAGATGTTCAATTAATTGGTGAAAACCGCAAGACTCTATATAGACCGGAAGAGATTTGACGATTTTTAAATTTAAGGATCACGTGTCCATACAAATTTAAGATATAGTTATAGTCTAGGAGATGTTCTATTAATTGGTGAAAACCGCAAGTCTCTATATAGACCGGAAGAGATTTGACGATTTTTAAATTTAAGGATCACGTGTCCATACAAATTTAAGATATAGTTATAGTCTAGGAGATGTTCAATTAATTGGTCAAAACCGCAAGACTCTATATAGACCGGAAGAGATTTGACGATTTTTAAATTTAAGGATCACGTGTCCATACAAATTTAAGATATAGTTATAGTCTAGGAGATGTTCTATTAATTGGTGAAAACCGCAAGTCTCTATATAGACCGGAAGAGATTTGACGATTTTTAAATTTAAGGATCACGTGTCCATACAAATTTCAGATATAGTTATAGTCTAGGAGATGTTCAATTAATTGGTCAAAACCGCAAGTCTCTATATAGACCGGAAGAGATTTGACGATTTTTAAATTTAAGGATCACGTATCCATACAAATTTAAGATATAGTTATAGTCTAGGAGATGTTCTATTTATTGGTGAAAACCTCAAGTCTCTATATAGACCGGAAGACATTTGACGATTTTTAAATTTAAGGATCACGTGTCCATACAAATTTAAGATAGAGTTTTAAATACATTAAATTAAATTACTACATAACAAACATAACATAACCGTTTTTATCCGCTACCGGATGGGTTTGGTTTTGCTCCGTTTTTATCCGCTACCGGATGGGTTTGGTTTTGCTCCGTTTTTATCCGCTACCGGATGGGTTTGGTTTTGCTCCGTTTTTATCCGCTACCGGATGGGTTTGGTTTTGCTCCGTTTTTATCCGCTACCGGATGGGTTTGGTTTTGCTCCGTTTTTATCCGCTACTGGATGGGTTTGGTTTTGCTCCGTTTTTATCCGCTACTGGATGGGTTTGGTTTTGCTCCGTTTTTATCCGCTACCGGATGGGTTTGGTTTTGCTCCGTTTTTATCCGCTACCGGATGGGTTTGGTTTTGCTCCGTTGTAAAAAAATCAAAATTTTTGGTCTCAGATTTTCCTGAAAATGGGTTGTTTCCTAGTCAATTTGATGCCGGAGAACACGAAAAAACCATCCATTTCGTCGTATCTCTTCGGGAATTGGAATTTTCCGACGAAAAATAGATTTCCTGAAGAAATAGGACAAAATGGAGGGGTTTTTCGTTTTCTCCGGCATGAAATTGACAAGGAAGCTCAATTTCAGGACAATCTGAGTTGAAAAATTTTGAAAAAAGAAATATTGATACAGAAGACTCCCCCCTTGTAAAAAAATCAAAATTTTTGATCTCAGATTTTCCTGAAAATGGGTTGTTTCCTAGTCAATTTGATGCCGGAGAACACGAAAAAACCATCCATTTCGTCGTATCTCTACGGGAATTGGAATTTTCCGACGAAAAATAGATTTCCTGAAGAAATAGGACAAAATGGAGGGGTTTTTCGACTTCTCCGGTATGAAATTGACAAGGAAGCTCAATTTCAGGACAATCTGAGAGTTGAAAAATTTTGAAAAAAAAAATATTGATACAGAAGACTCCCCCCTTGTAAAAAAATCAAAATTTTTGGTCTCAGATTTTCCTGAAAATGGGTTGTTTCCTAGTCAATTTGATGCCGGAGAACACGAAAAAACCATCCATTTCGTCGTATCTCTTCGGGAATTGGAATTTTCCGACGAAAAATAGATTTCCTGAAGAAATAGGACAAAATGGAGGGGTTTTTCGTTTTCTCTGGCATGAAATTGACAAGGAAGCTCAATTTCAGGACAATCTGAGAGTTGAAAAATTTTGAAAAAAAAAATATTGATACAGAAGACTCCCCCCTTGTAAAAAAATCAAAATTTTTGGTCTCAGATTTTCCTGAAAATGGGTTGTTTCCTAGTCAATTTGATGCCGGAGAACACGAAAAAACCATCCATTTCGTCGTATCTCTACGGGAATTGGAATTTTCCAACGAAAAATAGATTTCCTGAAGGAATAGGACAAAATGGAGGGGTTTTTCGTTTTCTCCGGTATGAAATTGACAAGGAAGCTCAATTTCAGGACAATCTGAGAGTTGAAAAATTTTGAAAAAAAAAATATTGATACAGAAGACTCCCCCCTTGTAAAAAAAATCAAAATTTTTGGTCTCAGATTTTCCTGAAAATGGGTTGTTTCCTAGTCAATTTGATGCCGGAGAACACGAAAAAACCATCCATTTCGTCGTATCTCTACGGGAATTGGAATTTTCCGACGAAAAATAGATTTCCTGAAGAAATAGGACAAAATGGAGGGGTTTTTCGTTTTCTCCGGTATGAAATTGACAAGGAAGCTCAATTTCAGGACAATCTGAGAGTTGAAAAATTTTGAAAAAAAAAATATTGATACAGAAGACTCCCCCCTTGTAAAAAAATCAAAATTTTTGGTCTCAGATTTTCCTGAAAATGGGTTGTTTCCTAGTCAATTTGATGCCGGAGAACACGAAAAAACCATCCATTTCGTCGTATCTCTACGGGAGTAAGTCTCTATATAGACCGGAAGACATTTGACGATTTTTAAATTTAAGGATCACGTGTCCATACAAATTTAAGATATAGTTATAGTCTAGGAGATGTTCTATTAATTGGTGAAAACCGCAAGTCTCTATATAGACCGGAAGAGATTTGACGATTTTTAAATTTAAGGATCACGTGTCCATACAAATTTCAGATATAGTTATAGTCTAGGAGATGTTCAATTAATTGGTCAAAACCGCAAGTCTCTATATAGACCGGAAGAGATTTGACGATTTTTAAATTTAAGGATCACGTATCCATACAAATTTAAGATATAGTTATAGTCTAGGAGATGTTCTATTTATTGGTGAAAACCTCAAGTCTCTATATAGACCGGAAGACATTTGACGATTTTTAAATTTAAGGATCACGTGTCCATACAAATTTAAGATAGAGTTTTAAATACATTAAATTAAATTACTACATAACAAACATAACATAACCGTTTTTATCCGCTACCGGATGGGTTTGGTTTTGCTCCGTTTTTATCCGCTACCGGATGGGTTTGGTTTTGCTCCGTTTTTATCCGCTACCGGATGGGTTTGGTTTTGCTCCGTTTTTATCCGCTACCGGATGGGTTTGGTTTTGCTCCGTTTTTATCCGCTACCGGATGGGTTTGGTTTTGCTCCGTTTTTATCCGCTACTGGATGGGTTTGGTTTTGCTCCGTTTTTATCCGCTACTGGATGGGTTTGGTTTTGCTCCGTTTTTATCCGCTACCGGATGGGTTTGGTTTTGCTCCGTTTTTATCCGCTACCGGATGGGTTTGGTTTTGCTCCGTTGTAAAAAAATCAAAATTTTTGGTCTCAGATTTTCCTGAAAATGGGTTGTTTCCTAGTCAATTTGATGCCGGAGAACACGAAAAAACCATCCATTTCGTCGTATCTCTTCGGGAATTGGAATTTTCCGACGAAAAATAGATTTCCTGAAGAAATAGGACAAAATGGAGGGGTTTTTCGTTTTCTCCGGCATGAAATTGACAAGGAAGCTCAATTTCAGGACAATCTGAGTTGAAAAATTTTGAAAAAAGAAATATTGATACAGAAGACTCCCCCCTTGTAAAAAAATCAAAATTTTTGATCTCAGATTTTCCTGAAAATGGGTTGTTTCCTAGTCAATTTGATGCCGGAGAACACGAAAAAACCATCCATTTCGTCGTATCTCTACGGGAATTGGAATTTTCCGACGAAAAATAGATTTCCTGAAGAAATAGGACAAAATGGAGGGGTTTTTCGACTTCTCCGGTATGAAATTGACAAGGAAGCTCAATTTCAGGACAATCTGAGAGTTGAAAAATTTTGAAAAAAAAAATATTGATACAGAAGACTCCCCCCTTGTAAAAAAATCAAAATTTTTGGTCTCAGATTTTCCTGAAAATGGGTTGTTTCCTAGTCAATTTGATGCCGGAGAACACGAAAAAACCATCCATTTCGTCGTATCTCTTCGGGAATTGGAATTTTCCGACGAAAAATGGATTTCCTGAAGAAATAGGACAAAATGGAGGGGTTTTTCGTTTTCTCTGGCATGAAATTGACAAGGAAGCTCAATTTCAGGACAATCTGAGAGTTGAAAAATTTTGAAAAAAAAAATATTGATACAGAAGACTCCCCCCTTGTAAAAAAATCAAAATTTTTGGTCTCAGATTTTCCTGAAAATGGGTTGTTTCCTAGTCAATTTGATGCCGGAGAACACGAAAAAACCATCCATTTCGTCGTATCTCTACGGGAATTGGAATTTTCCAACGAAAAATAGATTTCCTGAAGGAATAGGACAAAATGGAGGGGTTTTTCGTTTTCTCCGGTATGAAATTGACAAGGAAGCTCAATTTCAGGACAATCTGAGAGTTGAAAAATTTTGAAAAAAAAAATATTGATACAGAAGACTCCCCCCTTGTAAATAGGACAAAATGGAGGGGTTTTTCGACTTCTCCGGTATGAAATTGACAAGGAAGCTCAATTTCAGGACAATCTGAGAGTTGAAAAATTTTGAAAAAAAAAATATTGATACAGAAGACTCCCCCCTTGTAAAAAAATCAAAATTTTTGGTCTCAGATTTTCCTGAAAATGGGTTGTTTCCTAGTCAATTTGATGCCGGAGAACACGAAAAAACCATCCATTTCGTCGTATCTCTTCGGGAATTGGAATTTTCCGACGAAAAATAGATTTCCTGAAGAAATAGGACAAAATGGAGGGGTTTTTCGTTTTCTCTGGCATGAAATTGACAAGGAAGCTCAATTTCAGGACAATCTGAGAGTTGAAAAATTTTGAAAAAAAAAATATTGATACAGAAGACTCCCCCCTTGTAAAAAAATCAAAATTTTTGGTCTCAGATTTTCCTGAAAATGGGTTGTTTCCTAGTCAATTTGATGCCGGAGAACACGAAAAAACCATCCATTTCGTCGTATCTCTACGGGAATTGGAATTTTCCAACGAAAAATAGATTTCCTGAAGGAATAGGACAAAATGGAGGGGTTTTTCGTTTTCTCCGGTATGAAATTGACAAGGAAGCTCAATTTCAGGACAATCTGAGAGTTGAAAAATTTTGAAAAAAAAAATATTGATACAGAAGACTCCCCCCTTGTAAAAAAAATCAAAATTTTTGGTCTCAGATTTTCCTGAAAATGGGTTGTTTCCTAGTCAATTTGATGCCGGAGAACACGAAAAAACCATCCATTTCGTCGTATCTCTACGGGAATTGGAATTTTCCGACGAAAAATAGATTTCCTGAAGAAATAGGACAAAATGGAGGGGTTTTTCGTTTTCTCCGGTATGAAATTGACAAGGAAGCTCAATTTCAGGACAATCTGAGAGTTGAAAAATTTTGAAAAAAAAAATATTGATACAGAAGACTCCCCCCTTGTAAAAAAATCAAAATTTTTGGTCTCAGATTTTCCTGAAAATGGGTTGTTTCCTAGTCAATTTGATGCCGGAGAACACGAAAAAACCATCCATTTCGTCGTATCTCTTCGGGAATTGGAATTTTCCGACGAAAAATAGATTTCCTGAAGAAATAGGACAAAATGGAGGGGTTTTTCGTTTTCTCTGGCATGAAATTGACAAGGAAGCTCAATTTCAGGACAATCTGAGAGTTGAAAAATTTTGAAAAAAAAAATATTGATACAGAAGACTCCCCCCTTGTAAAAAAATCAAAATTTTTGGTCTCAGATTTTCCTGAAAATGGGTTGTTTCCTAGTCAATTTGATGCCGGAGAACACGAAAAAACCATCCATTTCGTCGTATCTCTACGGGAATTGGAATTTTCCAACGAAAAATAGATTTCCTGAAGGAATAGGACAAAATGGAGGGGTTTTTCGTTTTCTCCGGTATGAAATTGACAAGGAAGCTCAATTTCAGGACAATCTGAGAGTTGAAAAATTTTGAAAAAAAAAATATTGATACAGAAGACTCCCCCCTTGTAAAAAAAATCAAAATTTTTGGTCTCAGATTTTCCTGAAAATGGGTTGTTTCCTAGTCAATTTGATGCCGGAGAACACGAAAAAACCATCCATTTCGTCGTATCTCTACGGGAATTGGAATTTTCCGACGAAAAATAGATTTCCTGAAGAAATAGGACAAAATGGAGGGGTTTTTCGTTTTCTCCGGTATGAAATTGACAAGGAAGCTCAATTTCAGGACAATCTGAGAGTTGAAAAATTTTGAAAAAAAAAATATTGATACAGAAGACTCCCCCCTTGTAAAAAAATCAAAATTTTTGGTCTCAGATTTTCCTGAAAATGGGTTGTTTCCTAGTCAATTTGATGCCGGAGAACACGAAAAAACCATCCATTTCGTCGTATCTCTTCGGGAATTGGAATTTTCCGACGAAAAATAGATTTCCTGAAGAAATAGGACAAAATGGAGGGGTTTTTCGTTTTCTCCGGCATGAAATTGACAAGGAAGCTCAATTTCAGGACAATCTGAGAGTTGAAAAATTTTGAAAAAAAAAAATATTGATACAGAAGACTCCCCCCTTGTAAAAAAATCAAAATTTTTGGTCTCAGATTTTCCTGAAAATGGGTTGTTTCGTAGTCAATTTGATGCCGGAGAACACGAAAAAACCATCCATTTCGTCGTATCTCTACGGGAATTGGAATTTTCCGACGAAAAATAGATTTCCTGAAGAAATAGGACAAAATGGAGGGGTTTTTCGTTTTCTCCGGTATGAAATTGACAAGGAAGCTCAATTTCAGGACAATCTGAGAGTTGAAAAATTTTGAAAAAAAAAATATTGATACAGAAGACTCCCCCCTTGTAAAAAAATCAAAATTTTTGGTCTCAGATTTTCCTGAAAATGGGTTGTTTCCTAGTCAATTTGATGCCGGAGAACACGAAAAAACCATCCATTTCGTCGTATCTCTTCGGGAATTGGAATTTTCCGACGACAAATAGATTTCCTGAAGAAATAGGACAAAATGGAGGGGTTTTTCGTTTTCTCTGGCATGAAATTGACAAGGAAGCTCAATTTCAGGACAATCTGAGAGTTGAAAAATTTTGAAAAAAAAAATATTGATACAGAAGACTCCCCCCTTGTAAAAAAATCAAAATTTTTGGTCTCAGATTTTCCTGAAAATGGGTTGTTTCCTAGTCAATTTGATGCCGGAGAACACGAAAAAACCATCCATTTCGTCGTATCTCTACGGGAATTGGAATTTTCCGACGAAAAATAGATTTCCTGAAGAAATAGGACAAAATGGAGGGGTTTTTCGTTTTCTCCGGTATGAAATTGACAAGGAAGCTCAATTTCAGGACAATCTGAGAGTTGAAAAATTTTGAAAAAAAAAATATTGATACAGAAGACTCCCCCCTTGTAAAAAAATCAAAATTTTTGGTCTCAGATTTTCCTGAAAATGGGTTGTTTCCTAGTCAATTTGATGCCGGAGAACACGAAAAAACCATCCATTTCGTCGTATCTCTACGGGAGTAAGTCTCTATATAGACCGGAAGACATTTGACGATTTTTAAATTTAAGGATCACGTGTCCATACAAATTTAAGATATAGTTATAGTCTAGGAGATGTTCAATTAATTGGTCAAAACCGCAAGTCTCTATATAGACCGGAAGAGATTTGACGATTTTTAAATTTAAGGATCACGTATCCATACAAATTTAAGATATAGTTATAGTCTAGGAGATGTTCTATTTATTGGTGAAAACCTCAAGTCTCTATATAGACCGGAAGACATTTGACGATTTTTAAATTTAAGGATCACGTGTCCATACAAATTTAAGATATAGTTATAGTCTAGGAGATGTTCTATTTATTGGTGAAAACCGCAAGTCTCTATATAGACCGGAAGAGATTTGACGATTTTTAAATTTAAGGATCACGTGTCCATACAAATTTAAGATATAGTTATAGTCTAGGAGATGTTCTATTTATTGGTGAAAACCTCAAGTCTCTATATAGACCGGAAGACATTTGACGATTTTTAAATTTAAGGATCACGTGTCCATACAATTTTAAGATATAGTTATAGTCTAGGAGATGTTCTATTTACTGGTGAAAACCGCAAGTCTCTATATAGACCGGAAGAGATTTGACGATTTTTAAATTTAAGGATCACGTGTCCATACAAATTTAAGATATAGTTATAGTCTAGGAGATGTTCTATTAATTCGTGAAAACCGCAAGTCTCTATATAGACCGGAAGAGATTTGACGATTTTTAAATTTAAGGATCACGTGTCCATACAAATTTAAGATATAGTTATAGTCTAGGAGATGTTCAATTAATTGGTGAAAACCGCAAGACTCTATATAGACCGGAAGAGATTTGACGATTTTTAAATTTAAGGATCACGTGTCCATACAAATTTAAGATATAGTTATAGTCTAGGAGATGTTCTATTAATTGGTGAAAACCGCAAGTCTCTATATAGACCGGAAGAGATTTGACGATTTTTAAATTTAAGGATCACGTGTCCATACAAATTTAAGATATAGTTATAGTCTAGGAGATGTTCAATTAATTGGTCAAAACAGCAAGTCTCTATATAGACCGGAAGAGATTTGACGATTTTTAAATTTAAGGATCACGTATCCATACAAATTTAAGATATAGTTATAGTCTAGGAGATGTTCTATTTATTGGTGAAAACCTCAAGTCTCTATATAGACCGGAAGACATTTGACGATTTTTAAATTTAAGGATCACGTGTCCATACAAATTTAAGATATAGTTATAGTCTAGGAGATGTTCAATTAATTGGTCAAAACCGCAAGTCTCTATATAGACCGGAAGAGATTTGACGATTTTTAAATTTAAGGATCACGTATCCATACAAATTTAAGATATAGTTATAGTCTAGGAGATGTTCTATTTATTGGTGAAAACCGCAAGTCTCTATATAGACCGGAAGAGATTTGACGATTTTTAAATTTAAGGATCACGTGTCCATACAAATTTAAGATATAGTTATAGTCTAGGAGATGTTCTATTTATTGGTGAAAACCTCAAGTCTCTATATAGACCGGAAGACATTTGACGATTTTTAAATTTAAGGATCACGTGTCCATACAATTTTAAGATATAGTTATAGTCTAGGAGATGTTCTATTTATTGGTGAAAACCGCAAGTCTCTATATAGACCGGAAGAGATTTGACGATTTTTAAATTTAAGGATCACGTGTCCATACAAATTTAAGATATAGTTATAGTCTAGGAGATGTTCTATTAATTCGTGAAAACCGCAAGTCTCTATATAGACCGGAAGAGATTTGACGATTTTTAAATTTAAGGATCACGTGTCCATACAAATTTAAGATATAGTTATAGTCTAGGAGATGTTAAATTAATTGGTGAAAACCGCAAGACTCTATATAGACCGGAAGAGATTTGAGGATTTTTAAATTTAAGGATCACGTGTCCATACAAATTTAAGATATAGTTATAGTCTAGGAGATGTTCAATTAATTGGTGAAAACCGCAAGACTCTATATAGACCGGAAGAGATTTGACGATTTTTAAATTTAAGGATCACGTGTCCATACAAATTTAAGATATAGTTATAGTCTAGGAGATGTTCTATTTATTGGTGAAAACCGCAAGTCTCTATATAGACCGGAAGAGATTTGACGATTTTTAAATTTAAGGATCACGTGTCCATACAAATTTAAGATATAGTTATAGTCTAGGAGATGTTCTATTTATTGGTGAAAACCTCAAGTCTCTATATAGACCGGAAGACATTTGACGATTTTTAAATTTAAGGATCACGTGTCCATACAATTTTAAGATATAGTTATAGTCTAGGAGATGTTCTATTTATTGGTGAAAACCGCAAGTCTCTATATAGACCGGAAGAGATTTGACGATTTTTAAATTTAAGGATCACGTGTCCATACAAATTTAAGATATAGTTATAGTCTAGGAGATGTTCAATTAATTGGTCAAAACCGCAAGTCTCTATATAGACCGGAAGAGATTTGACGATTTTTAAATTTAAGGATCACGTGTCCATACAATTTTAAGATATAGTTATAGTCTAGGAGATGTTCTATTTATTGGTGAAAACCGCAAGTCTCTATATAGACCGGAAGAGATTTGACGATTTTTAAATTTAAGGATCACGTGTCCATACAAATTTAAGATATAGTTATAGTCTAGGAGATGTTCTATTTATTGGTGAAAACCTCAAGTCTCTATATAGACCGGAAGACATTTGACGATTTTTAAATTTAAGGATCACGTGTCCATACAATTTTAAGATATAGTTATAGTCTAGGAGATGTTCTATTTATTGGTGAAAACCGCAAGTCTCTATATAGACCGGAAGACATTTGACGATTTTTAAATTTAAGGATCACGTGTCCATACAATTTTAAGATATAGTTATAGTCTAGGAGATGTTCTATTTACTGGTGAAAACCGCAAGTCTCTATATAGACCGGAAGAGATTTGACGATTTTTAAATTTAAGGATCACGTGTCCATACAAATTTAAGATATAGTTATAGTCTAGGAGATGTTCTATTAATTCGTGAAAACCGCAAGTCTCTATATAGACCGGAAGAGATTTGACGATTTTTAAATTTAAGGATCACGTGTCCATACAAATTTAAGATATAGTTATAGTCTAGGAGATGTTCAATTAATTGGTCAAAACCGCAAGTCTCTATATAGACCGGAAGAGATTTGACGATTTTTAAATTTAAGGATCACGTGTCCATACAATTTTAAGATATAGTTATAGTCTAGGAGATGTTCTATTAATTGGTGAAAACCGCAAGTCTCTATATAGACCGGAAGAGATTTGACGATTTTTAAATTTAAGGATCACGTGTCCATACAAATTTAAGATATAGTTATAGTCTAGGAGATGTTCTATTTATTGATGAAAACCGCAAGTCTCTATATAGACCGGAAGAGATTTGACGATTTTTAAATTTAGGGATCACGTGTCCATACAAATTTAAGATATAGTTATAGTCTAGGAGATGTTCTATTAATTGGTGAAAACCGCAAGTCTCTATATAGACCGGAAGAGATTTGACGATTTTTAAATTTAAGGATCACGTGTCCATACAAATTTAAGATATAGTTATAGTCTAGGAGATGTTCAATTAATTGGTGAAAACCGCAAGACTCTATATAGACCGGAAGAGATTTGAGGATTTTTAAATTTAAGGATCACGTGTCCATACAAATTTAAGATATAGTTATAGTCTAGGAGATGTTCAATTAATTGGTGAAAACCGCAAGACTCTATATAGACCGGAAGAGATTTGACGATTTTTAAATTTAAGGATCACGTGTCCATACAAATTTAAGATATAGTTATAGTCTAGGAGATGTTCTATTAATTGGTGAAAACCGCAAGTCTCTATATAGACCGGAAGAGATTTGACGATTTTTAAATTTAAGGATCACGTGTCCATACAAATTTAAGATATAGTTATAGTCTAGGAGATGTTCAATTAATTGGTCAAAACAGCAAGTCTCTATATAGACCGGAAGAGATTTGACGATTTTTAAATTTAAGGATCACGTATCCATACAAATTTAAGATATAGTTATAGTCTAGGAGATGTTCTATTTATTGGTGAAAACCTCAAGTCTCTATATAGACCGGAAGACATTTGACGATTTTTAAATTTAAGGATCACGTGTCCATACAAATTTAAGATATAGTTATAGTCTAGGAGATGTTCTATTTATTGGTGAAAACCGCAAGTCTCTATATAGACCGGAAGAGATTTGACGATTTTTAAATTTAGGGATCACGTGTCCATACAAATTTAAGATAGAGTTTTAAATACATTAAATTAAATTACTACATAACAAACATAACATAACCGTTTTTATCCGCTACCGGATGGGTTTGGTTTTGCTCCGTTTTTATCCGCTACCGGATGGGTTTGGCTTTGCTCCGTTTTTATCCGCTACCGGATGGGTTTGGTTTTGCTCCGTTTTTATCCGCTACCGGATGGGTTTGGTTTTGCTCCGTTTTTATCCGCTACCGGATGGGTTTGGTTTTGCTCCGTTTTTATCCGCTACTGGATGGGTTTGGTTTTGCTCCGTTTTTATCCGCTACTGGATGGGTTTGGTTTTGCTCCGTTTTTATCCGCTACCGGATGGGTTTGGTTTTGCTCCGTTTTTATCCGCTACCGGATGGGTTTGGTTTTGCTCCGTTGTAAAAAAATCAAAATTTTTGGTCTCAGATTTTCCTGAAAATGGGTTGTTTCCTAGTCAATTTGATGCCGGAGAACACGAAAAAACCATCCATTTCGTCGTATCTCTTCGGGAATTGGAATTTTCCGACGAAAAATAATTTCCTGAAGAAATAGGACAAAATGGAGGGGTTTTTCGTTTTCTCCGGCATGAAATTGACAAGGAAGCTCAATTTCAGGACAATCTGAGTTGAAAAATTTTGAAAAAAAAAATATTGATACAGAAGACTCCGGTATGAAATTGACAAGGAAGCTCAATTTCAGGACAATCTGAGAGTTGAAAAATTTTGAAAAAAAAAATATTGATACAGAAGACTCCCCCCTTGTAAAAAAATCAAAATTTTTGGTCTCAGATTTTCCTGAAAATGGGTTGTTTCCTAGTCAATTTGATGCCGGAGAACACGAAAAAACCATCCATTTCGTCGTATCTCTACGGGAGTAAGTCTCTATATAGACCGGAAGACATTTGACGATTTTTAAATTTAAGGATCACGTGTCCATACAAATTTAAGATATAGTTATAGTCTAGGAGATGTTCAATTAATTGGTCAAAACCGCAAGTCTCTATATAGACCGGAAGAGATTTGACGATTTTTAAATTTAAGGATCACGTATCCATACAAATTTAAGATATAGTTATAGTCTAGGAGATGTTCTATTTATTGGTGAAAACCTCAAGTCTCTATATAGACCGGAAGACATTTGACGATTTTTAAATTTAAGGATCACGTGTCCATACAAATTTAAGATATAGTTATAGTCTAGGAGATGTTCTATTTATTGGTGAAAACCGCAAGTCTCTATATAGACCGGAAGAGATTTGACGATTTTTAAATTTAAGGATCACGTGTCCATACAAATTTAAGATATAGTTATAGTCTAGGAGATGTTCTATTTATTGGTGAAAACCTCAAGTCTCTATATAGACCGGAAGACATTTGACGATTTTTAAATTTAAGGATCACGTGTCCATACAATTTTAAGATATAGTTATAGTCTAGGAGATGTTCTATTTACTGGTGAAAACCGCAAGTCTCTATATAGACCGGAAGAGATTTGACGATTTTTAAATTTAAGGATCACGTGTCCATACAAATTTAAGATATAGTTATAGTCTAGGAGATGTTCTATTAATTCGTGAAAACCGCAAGTCTCTATATAGACCGGAAGAGATTTGACGATTTTTAAATTTAAGGATCACGTGTCCATACAAATTTAAGATATAGTTATAGTCTAGGAGATATTCAATTAATTGGTGAAAACCGCAAGACTCTATATAGACCGGAAGAGATTTGAGGATTTTTAAATTTAAGGATCACGTGTCCATACAAATTTAAGATATAGTTATAGTCTAGGAGATGTTCAATTAATTGGTGAAAACCGCAAGACTCTATATAGACCGGAAGAGATTTAACGATTTTTAAATTTAAGGATCACGTGTCCATACAATTTTAAGATATAGTTATAGTCTAGGAGATGTTCTATTAATTGGTGAAAACCGCAAGTCTCTATATAGACCGGAAGAGATTTGACGATTTTTAAATTTAAGGATCACGTGTCCATACAAATTTAAGATATAGTTATAGTCTAGGAGATGTTCAATTAATTGGTCAAAACCGCAAGTCTCTATATAGACCGGAAGAGATTTGACGATTTTTAAATTTAAGGATCACGTATCCATACAAATTTAAGATATAGTTATAGTCTAGGAGATGTTCTATTTATTGGTGAAAACCTCAAGTCTCTATATAGACCGGAAGACATTTGACGATTTTTAAATTTAAGGATCACGTGTCCATACAAATTTAAGATATAGTTATAGTCTAGGAGATGTTCTATTTATTGGTGAAAACCGCAAGTCTCTATATAGACCGGAAGAGATTTGACGATTTTTAAATTTAAGGATCACGTGTCCATACAAATTTAAGATATAGTTATAGTCTAGGAGATGTTCTATTTATTGGTGAAAACCGCAAGGCTCTATATAGACCGGAAGAGATTTGACGATTTTTAAATTTAAGGATCACGTGTCCATACAAATTTAAGATATAGTTATAGTCTAGGAGATGTTCTATTTATTGGCGAAAACCTCAAGTCTCTATATAGACCGGAAGACATTTGACGATTTTTAAATTTAAGGATCACGTGTCCATACAATTTTAAGATATAGTTATAGTCTAGGAGATGTTCTATTTATTGGTGAAAACCGCAAGTCTCTATATAGACCGGAAGAGATTTGACGATTTTTAAATTTAAGGATCACGTGTCCATACAAATTTAAGATATAGTTATAGTCTAGGAGATGTTCAATTAATTGGTCAAAACCGCAAGTCTCTATATAGACCGGAAGAGATTTGACGATTTTTAAATTTAAGGATCACGTGTCCATACAATTTTAAGATATAGTTATAGTCTAGGAGATGTTCTATTAATTGGTGAAAACCGCAAGTCTCTATATAGACCGGAAGAGATTTGACGATTTTTAAATTTAAGGATCACGTGTACATACAAATTTAAGATATAGTTATAGTCTAGGAGATGTTCTATTTATTGATGAAAACCGCAAGTCTCTATATAGACCGGAAGAGATTTGACGATTTTTAAATTTAGGGATCACGCGTCCATACAAATTTAAGATATAGTTATAGTCTAGGAGATGTTCTATTAATTGGTGAAAACCGCAAGTCTCTATATAGACCGGAAGAGATTTGACGATTTTTAAATTTAAGGATCACGTGTCCATACAAATTTAAGATATAGTTATAGTCTAGGAGATGTTCAATTAATTGGTGAAAACCGCAAGACTCTATATAGACCGGAAGAGATTTGAGGATTTTTAAATTTAAGGATCACGTGTCCATACAAATTTAAGATATAGTTATAGTCTAGGAGATGTTCAATTAATTGGTGAAAACCGCAAGACTCTATATAGACCGGAAGAGATTTGACGATTTTTAAATTTAAGGATCACGTGTCCATACAATTTTAAGATATAGTTATAGTCTAGGAGATGTTCTATTTATTGGTGAAAACCTCAAGTCTCTATATAGACCGGAAGACATTTGACGATTTTTAAATTTAAGGATCACGTGTCCATACAAATTTAAGATATAGTTATAGTCTAGGAGATGTTCTATTAATTGGTGAAAACCGCAAGTCTCTATATAGACCGGAAGAGATTTGACGATTTTTAAATTTAAGGATCACGTGTCCATACAAATTTAAGATATAGTTATAGTCTAGGAGATGTTCAATTAATTGGTCAAAACCGCAAGTCTCTATATAGACCGGAAGAGATTTGACGATTTTTAAATTTAAGGATCACGTATCCATACAAATTTAAGATATAGTTATAGTCTAGGAGATGTTCTATTTATTGGTGAAAACCTCAAGTCTCTATATAGACCGGAAGACATTTGACGATTTTTAAATTTAAGGATCACGTGTCCATACAAATTTAAGATATAGTTATAGTCTAGGAGATGTTCTATTTATTGGTGAAAACCGCAAGTCTCTATATAGACCGGAAGAGATTTGACGATTTTTAAATTTAAGGATCACGTGTCCATACAAATTTAAGATATAGTTATAGTCTAGGAGATGTTCTATTTATTGGTGAAAACCGCAAGTCTCTATATAGACCGGAAGAGATTTGACGATTTTTAAATTTAAGGATCACGTGTCCATACAAATTTAAGATATAGTTATAGTCTAGGAGATGTTCTATTTATTGGTGAAAACCTCAAGTCTCTATATAGACCGGAAGACATTTGACGATTTTTAAATTTAAGGATCACGTGTCCATACAATTTTAAGATATAGTTATAGTCTAGGAGATGTTCTATTTATTGGTGAAAACCGCAAGTCTCTATATAGACCGGAAGAGATTTGACGATTTTTAAATTTAAGGATCACGTGTCCATACAAATTTAAGATATAGTTATAGTCTAGGAGATGTTCAATTAATTGGTCAAAACCGCAAGTCTCTATATAGACCGGAAGAGATTTGACGATTTTTAAATTTAAGGATCACGTGTCCATACAATTTTAAGATATAGTTATAGTCTAGGAGATGTTCTATTAATTGGTGAAAACCGCAAGTCTCTATATAGACCGGAAGAGATTTGACGATTTTTAAATTTAAGGATCACGTGTCCATACAAATTTAAGATATAGTTATAGTCTAGGAGATGTTCTATTTATTGATGAAAACCGCAAGTCTCTATATAGACCGGAAGAGATTTGACGATTTTTAAATTTAGGGATCACGTGTCCATACAAATTTAAGATATAGTTATAGTCTAGGAGATGTTCTATTAATTGGTGAAAACCGCAAGTCTCTATATAGACCGGAAGAGATTTGACGATTTTTAAATTTAAGGATCACGTGTCCATACAAATTTAAGATATAGTTATAGTCTAGGAGATGTTCAATTAATTGGTGAAAACCGCAAGACTCTATATAGACCGGAAGAGATTTGAGGATTTTTAAATTTAAGGATCACGTGTCCATACAAATTTAAGATATAGTTATAGTCTAGGAGATGTTCAATTAATTGGTGAAAACCGCAAGACTCTATATAGACCGGAAGAGATTTGACGATTTTTAAATTTAAGGATCACGTGTCCATACAAATTTAAGATATAGTTATAGTCTAGGAGATGTTCTATTAATTGGTGAAAACCGCAAGTCTCTATATAGACCGGAAGAGATTTGACGATTTTTAAATTTAAGGATCACGTGTCCATACAAATTTAAGATATAGTTATAGTCTAGGAGATGTTCAATTAATTGGTCAAAACAGCAAGTCTCTATATAGACCGGAAGAGATTTGACGATTTTTAAATTTAAGGATCACGTATCCATACAAATTTAAGATATAGTTATAGTCTAGGAGATGTTCTATTTATTGGTGAAAACCTCAAGTCTCTATATAGACCGGAAGACATTTGACGATTTTTAAATTTAAGGATCACGTGTCCATACAAATTTAAGATATAGTTATAGTCTAGGAGATGTTCAATTAATTGGTCAAAACCGCAAGTCTCTATATAGACCGGAAGAGATTTGACGATTTTTAAATTTAAGGATCACGTATCCATACAAATTTAAGATATAGTTATAGTCTAGGAGATGTTCTATTTATTGGTGAAAACCGCAAGTCTCTATATAGACCGGAAGAGATTTGACGATTTTTAAATTTAAGGATCACGTGTCCATACAAATTTAAGATATAGTTATAGTCTAGGAGATGTTCTATTTATTGGTGAAAACCTCAAGTCTCTATATAGACCGGAAGACATTTGACGATTTTTAAATTTAAGGATCACGTGTCCATACAATTTTAAGATATAGTTATAGTCTAGGAGATGTTCTATTTATTGGTGAAAACCGCAAGTCTCTATATAGACCGGAAGAGATTTGACGATTTTTAAATTTAAGGATCACGTGTCCATACAAATTTAAGATATAGTTATAGTCTAGGAGATGTTCTATTAATTCGTGAAAACCGCAAGTCTCTATATAGACCGGAAGAGATTTGACGATTTTTAAATTTAAGGATCACGTGTCCATACAAATTTAAGATATAGTTATAGTCTAGGAGATGTTAAATTAATTGGTGAAAACCGCAAGACTCTATATAGACCGGAAGAGATTTGAGGATTTTTAAATTTAAGGATCACGTGTCCATACAAATTTAAGATATAGTTATAGTCTAGGAGATGTTCAATTAATTGGTGAAAACCGCAAGACTCTATATAGACCGGAAGAGATTTGACGATTTTTAAATTTAAGGATCACGTGTCCATACAAATTTAAGATATAGTTATAGTCTAGGAGATGTTCTATTTATTGGTGAAAACCGCAAGTCTCTATATAGACCGGAAGAGATTTGACGATTTTTAAATTTAAGGATCACGTGTCCATACAAATTTAAGATATAGTTATAGTCTAGGAGATGTTCTATTTATTGGTGAAAACCTCAAGTCTCTATATAGACCGGAAGACATTTGACGATTTTTAAATTTAAGGATCATGTGTCCATACAATTTTAAGATATAGTTATAGTCTAGGAGATGTTCTATTTATTGGTGAAAACCGCAAGTCTCTATATAGACCGGAAGAGATTTGACGATTTTTAAATTTAAGGATCACGTGTCCATACAAATTTAAGATATAGTTATAGTCTAGGAGATGTTCAATTAATTGGTCAAAACCGCAAGTCTCTATATAGACCGGAAGAGATTTGACGATTTTTAAATTTAAGGATCACGTGTCCATACAATTTTAAGATATAGTTATAGTCTAGGAGATGTTCTATTTATTGGTGAAAACCGCAAGTCTCTATATAGACCGGAAGAGATTTGACGATTTTTAAATTTAAGGATCACGTGTCCATACAAATTTAAGATATAGTTATAGTCTAGGAGATGTTCTATTTATTGGTGAAAACCTCAAGTCTCTATATAGACCGGAAGACATTTGACGATTTTTAAATTTAAGGATCACGTGTCCATACAATTTTAAGATATAGTTATAGTCTAGGAGATGTTCTATTTATTGGTGAAAACCGCAAGTCTCTATATAGACCGGAAGAGATTTGACGATTTTTAAATTTAAGGATCACGTGTCCATACAAATTTAAGATATAGTTATAGTCTAGGAGATGTTCTATTAATTCGTGAAAACCGCAAGTCTCTATATAGACCGGAAAAGATTTGACGATTTTTAAATTTAAGGATCACGTGTCCATACAAATTTAAGATATAGTTATAGTCTAGGAGATGTTCAATTAATTGGTGAAAACCGCAAGACTCTATATAGACCGGAAGAGATTTGAGGATTTTTAAATTTAAGGATCACGTGTCCATACAAATTTAAGATATAGTTATAGTCTAGGAGATGTTCAATTAATTGGTGAAAACCGCAAGACTCTATATAGACCGGAAGAGATTTGACGATTTTTAAATTTAAGGATCACGTGTCCATACAAATTTAAGATATAGTTATAGTCTAGGAGATGTTCAATTAATTGGTGAAAACCGCAAGACTCTATATAGACCGGAAGAGATTTGAGGATTTTTAAATTTAAGGATCACGTGTCCATACAAATTTAAGATATAGTTATAGTCTAGGAGATGTTCAATTAATTGGTGAAAACCGCAAGACTCTATATAGACCGGAAGAGATTTGACGATTTTTAAATTTAAGGATCACGTGTCCATACAATTTTAAGATATAGTTATAGTCTAGGAGATGTTCTATTTATTGGTGAAAACCTCAAGTCTCTATATAGACCGGAAGACATTTGACGATTTTTAAATTTAAGGATCACGTGTCCATACAAATTTAAGATATAGTTATAGTCTAGGAGATGTTCTATTAATTGGTGAAAACCGCAAGTCTCTATATAGACCGGAAGAGATTTGACGATTTTTAAATTTAAGGATCACGTGTCCATACAAATTTAAGATATAGTTATAGTCTAGGAGATGTTCAATTAATTGGTCAAAACCGCAAGTCTCTATATAGACCGGAAGAGATTTGACGATTTTTAAATTTAAGGATCACGTATCCATACAAATTTAAGATATAGTTATAGTCTAGGAGATGTTCTATTTATTGGTGAAAACCTCAAGTCTCTATATAGACCGGAAGACATTTGACGATTTTTAAATTTAAGGATCACGTGTCCATACAAATTTAAGATATAGTTATAGTCTAGGAGATGTTCTATTTATTGGTGAAAACCGCAAGTCTCTATATAGACCGGAAGAGATTTGACGATTTTTAAATTTAAGGATCACGTGTCCATACAAATTTAAGATATAGTTATAGTCTAGGAGATGTTCTATTTATTGGTGAAAACCGCAAGTCTCTATATAGACCGGAAGAGATTTGACGATTTTTAAATTTAAGGATCACGTGTCCATACAAATTTAAGATATAGTTATAGTCTAGGAGATGTTCTATTTATTGGTGAAAACCTCAAGTCTCTATATAGACCGGAAGACATTTGACGATTTTTAAATTTAAGGATCACGTGTCCATACAATTTTAAGATATAGTTATAGTCTAGGAGATGTTCTATTTATTGGTGAAAACCGCAAGTCTCTATATAGACCGGAAGAGATTTGACGATTTTTAAATTTAAGGATCACGTGTCCATACAAATTTAAGATATAGTTATAGTCTAGGAGATGTTCAATTAATTGGTCAAAACCGCAAGTCTCTATATAGACCGGAAGAGATTTGACGATTTTTAAATTTAAGGATCACGTGTCCATACAATTTTAAGATATAGTTATAGTCTAGGAGATGTTCTATTAATTGGTGAAAACCGCAAGTCTCTATATAGACCGGAAGAGATTTGACGATTTTTAAATTTAAGGATCACGTGTCCATACAAATTTAAGATATAGTTATAGTCTAGGAGATGTTCTATTTATTGATGAAAACCGCAAGTCTCTATATAGACCGGAAGAGATTTGACGATTTTTAAATTTAGGGATCACGTGTCCATACAAATTTAAGATATAGTTATAGTCTAGGAGATGTTCTATTAATTGGTGAAAACCGCAAGTCTCTATATAGACCGGAAGAGATTTGACGATTTTTAAATTTAAGTATCACGTGTCCATACAAATTTAAGATATAGTTATAGTCTAGGAGATGTTCAATTAATTGGTGAAAACCGCAAGACTCTATATAGACCGGAAGAGATTTGAGGATTTTTAAATTTAAGGATCACGTGTCCATACAAATTTAAGATATAGTTATAGTCTAGGAGATGTTCAATTAATTGGTGAAAACCGCAAGACTCTATATAGACCGGAAGAGATTTGACGATTTTTAAATTTAAGGATCACGTGTCCATACAAATTTAAGATATAGTTATAGTCTAGGAGATGTTCTATTAATTGGTGAAAACCGCAAGTCTCTATATAGACCGGAAGAGATTTGACGATTTTTAAATTTAAGGATCACGTGTCCATACAAATTTAAGATATAGTTATAGTCTAGGAGATGTTCAATTAATTGGTCAAAACAGCAAGTCTCTATATAGACCGGAAGAGATTTGACGATTTTTAAATTTAAGGATCACGTATCCATACAAATTTAAGATATAGTTATAGTCTAGGAGATGTTCTATTTATTGGTGAAAACCTCAAGTCTCTATATAGACCGGAAGACATTTGACGATTTTTAAATTTAAGGATCACGTGTCCATACAAATTTAAGATATAGTTATAGTCTAGGAGATGTTCAATTAATTGGTCAAAACCGCAAGTCTCTATATAGACCGGAAGAGATTTGACGATTTTTAAATTTAAGGATCACGTATCCATACAAATTTAAGATATAGTTATAGTCTAGGAGATGTTCTATTTATTGGTGAAAACCGCAAGTCTCTATATAGACCGGAAGAGATTTGACGATTTTTAAATTTAAGGATCACGTGTCCATACAAATTTAAGATATAGTTATAGTCTAGGAGATGTTCTATTTATTGGTGAAAACCTCAAGTCTCTATATAGACCGGAAGACATTTGACGATTTTTAAATTTAAGGATCACGTGTCCATACAATTTTAAGATATAGTTATAGTCTAGGAGATGTTCTATTTATTGGTGAAAACCGCAAGTCTCTATATAGACCGGAAGAGATTTGACGATTTTTAAATTTAAGGATCACGTGTCCATACAAATTTAAGATATAGTTATAGTCTAGGAGATGTTCTATTAATTCGTGAAAACCGCAAGTCTCTATATAGACCGGAAGAGATTTGACGATTTTTAAATTTAAGGATCACGTGTCCATACAAATTTAAGATATAGTTATAGTCTAGGAGATGTTAAATTAATTGGTGAAAACCGCAAGACTCTATATAGACCGGAAGAGATTTGAGGATTTTTAAATTTAAGGATCACGTGTCCATACAAATTTAAGATATAGTTATAGTCTAGGAGATGTTCAATTAATTGGTGAAAACCGCAAGACTCTATATAGACCGGAAGAGATTTGACGATTTTTAAATTTAAGGATCACGTGTCCATACAAATTTAAGATATAGTTATAGTCTAGGAGATGTTCTATTTATTGGTGAAAACCGCAAGTCTCTATATAGACCGGAAGAGATTTGACGATTTTTAAATTTAAGGATCACGTGTCCATACAAATTTAAGATATAGTTATAGTCTAGGAGATGTTCTATTTATTGGTGAAAACCTCAAGTCTCTATATAGACCGGAAGACATTTGACGATTTTTAAATTTAAGGATCACGTGTCCATACAATTTTAAGATATAGTTATAGTCTAGGAGATGTTCTATTTATTGGTGAAAACCGCAAGTCTCTATATAGACCGGAAGAGATTTGACGATTTTTAAATTTAAGGATCACGTGTCCATACAAATTTAAGATATAGTTATAGTCTAGGAGATGTTCAATTAATTGGTCAAAACCGCAAGTCTCTATATAGACCGGAAGAGATTTGACGATTTTTAAATTTAAGGATCACGTGTCCATACAATTTTAAGATATAGTTATAGTCTAGGAGATGTTCTATTTATTGGTGAAAACCGCAAGTCTCTATATAGACCGGAAGAGATTTGACGATTTTTAAATTTAAGGATCACGTGTCCATACAAATTTAAGATATAGTTATAGTCTAGGAGATGTTCTATTTATTGGTGAAAACCTCAAGTCTCTATATAGACCGGAAGACATTTGACGATTTTTAAATTTAAGGATCACGTGTCCATACAATTTTAAGATATAGTTATAGTCTAGGAGATGTTCTATTTATTGGTGAAAACCGCAAGTCTCTATATAGACCGGAAGAGATTTGACGATTTTTAAATTTAAGGATCACGTGTCCATACAAATTTAAGATATAGTTATAGTCTAGGAGATGTTCTATTAATTCGTGAAAACCGCAAGTCTCTATATAGACCGGAAGAGATTTGACGATTTTTAAATTTAAGGATCACGTGTCCATACAAATTTAAGATATAGTTATAGTCTAGGAGATGTTCAATTAATTGGTGAAAACCGCAAGACTCTATATAGACCGGAAGAGATTTGAGGATTTTTAAATTTAAGGATCACGTGTCCATACAAATTTAAGATATAGTTATAGTCTAGGAGATGTTCAATTAATTGGTGAAAACCGCAAGACTCTATATAGACCGGAAGAGATTTGACGATTTTTAAATTTAAGGATCACGTGTCCATACAAATTTAAGATATAGTTATAGTCTAGGAGATGTTCTATTTATTGGTGAAAACCGCAAGTCTCTATATAGACCGGAAGAGATTTGACGATTTTTAAATTTAAGGATCACGTGTCCATACAAATTTAAGATATAGTTATAGTCTAGGAGATGTTCTATTTATTGGTGAAAACCTCAAGTCTCTATATAGACCGGAAGACATTTGACGATTTTTAAATTTAAGGATCACGTGTCCATACAATTTTAAGATATAGTTATAGTCTAGGAGATGTTCTATTTATTGGTGAAAACCGCAAGTCTCTATATAGACCGGAAGAGATTTGACGATTTTTAAATTTAAGGATCACGTGTCCATACAAATTTAAGATATAGTTATAGTCTAGGAGATGTTCAATTAATTGGTCAAAACCGCAAGTCTCTATATAGACCGGAAGAGATTTGACGATTTTTAAATTTAAGGATCACGTGTCCATACAATTTTAAGATATAGTTATAGTCTAGGAGATGTTCTATTTATTGGTGAAAACCGCAAGTCTCTATATAGACCGGAAGAGATTTGACGATTTTTAAATTTAAGGATCACGTGTCCATACAAATTTAAGATATAGTTATAGTCTAGGAGATGTTCTATTTATTGGTGAAAACCTCAAGTCTCTATATAGACCGGAAGACATTTGACGATTTTTAAATTTAAGGATCACGTGTCCATACAATTTTAAGATATAGTTATAGTCTAGGAGATGTTCTATTTATTGGTGAAAACCGCAAGTCTCTATATAGACCGGAAGAGATTTGACGATTTTTAAATTTAAGGATCACGTGTCCATACAAATTTAAGATATAGTTATAGTCTAGGAGATGTTCTATTAATTCGTGAAAACCGCAAGTCTCTATATAGACCGGAAGAGATTTGACGATTTTTAAATTTAAGGATCACGTGTCCATACAAATTTAAGATATAGTTATAGTCTAGGAGATGTTAAATTAATTGGTGAAAACCGCAAGACTCTATATAGACCGGAAGAGATTTGAGGATTTTTAAATTTAAGGATCACGTGTCCATACAAATTTAAGATATAGTTATAGTCTAGGAGATGTTCAATTAATTGGTGAAAACCGCAAGACTCTATATAGACCGGAAGAGATTTGACGATTTTTAAATTTAAGGATCACGTGTCCATACAAATTTAAGATATAGTTATAGTCTAGGAGATGTTCTATTTATTGGTGAAAACCGCAAGTCTCTATATAGACCGGAAGAGATTTGACGATTTTTAAATTTAAGGATCACGTGTCCATACAAATTTAAGATATAGTTATAGTCTAGGAGATGTTCTATTTATTGGTGAAAACCTCAAGTCTCTATATAGACCGGAAGACATTTGACGATTTTTAAATTTAAGGATCACGTGTCCATACAATTTTAAGATATAGTTATAGTCTAGGAGATGTTCTATTTATTGGTGAAAATCGCAAGTCTCTATATAGACCGGAAGAGATTTGACGATTTTTAAATTTAAGGATCACGTGTCCATACAAATTTAAGATATAGTTATAGTCTAGGAGATGTTCAATTAATTGGTCAAAACCGCAAGTCTCTATATAGACCGGAAGAGATTTGACGATTTTTAAATTTAAGGATCACGTGTCCATACAATTTTAAGATATAGTTATAGTCTAGGAGATGTTCTATTTATTGGTGAAAACCTCAAGTCTCTATATAGACCGGAAGACATTTGACGATTTTTAAATTTAAGGATCACGTGTCCATACAATTTTAAGATATAGTTATAGTCTAGGAGATGTTCTATTTATTGGTGAAAACCGCAAGTCTCTATATAGACCGGAAGAGATTTGACGATTTTTAAATTTAAGGATCACGTGTCCATACAAATTTAAGATATAGTTATAGTCTAGGAGATGTTCTATTAATTCGTGAAAACCGCAAGTCTCTATATAGACCGGAAGAGATTTGACGATTTTTAAATTTAAGGATCACGTGTCCATACAAATTTAAGATATAGTTATAGTCTAGGAGATGTTCAATTAATTGGTGAAAACCGCAAGACTCTATATAGACCGGAAGAGATTTGAGGATTTTTAAATTTAAGGATCACGTGTCCATACAAATTTAAGATATAGTTATAGTCTAGGAGATGTTCAATTAATTGGTGAAAACCGCAAGACTCTATATAGACCGGAAGAGATTTGACGATTTTTAAATTTAAGGATCACGTGTCCATACAAATTTAAGATATAGTTATAGTCTAGGAGATGTTCTATTTATTGGTGAAAACCGCAAGTCTCTATATAGACCGGAAGAGATTTGACGATTTTTAAATTTAAGGATCACGTGTCCATACAAATTTAAGATATAGTTATAGTCTAGGAGATGTTCTATTTATTGGTGAAAACCTCAAGTCTCTATATAGACCGGAAGACATTTGACGATTTTTAAATTTAAGGATCACGTGTCCATACAATTTTAAGATATAGTTATAGTCTAGGAGATGTTCTATTTATTGGTGAAAACCGCAAGTCTCTATATAGACCGGAAGAGATTTGACGATTTTTAAATTTAAGGATCACGTGTCCATACAAATTTAAGATATAGTTATAGTCTAGGAGATGTTCAATTAATTGGTCAAAACCGCAAGTCTCTATATAGACCGGAAGAGATTTGACGATTTTTAAATTTAAGGATCACGTGTCCATACAATTTTAAGATATAGTTATAGTCTAGGAGATGTTCTATTAATTGGTGAAAACCGCAAGTCTCTATATAGACCGGAAGAGATTTGACGATTTTTAAATTTAAGGATCACGTGTCCATACAAATTTAAGATATAGTTATAGTCTAGGAGATGTTCTATTTATTGATGAAAACCGCAAGTCTCTATATAGACCGGAAGAGATTTGACGATTTTTAAATTTAAGGATCACGTGTCCATACAAATTTAAGATATAGTTATAGTCTAGAAGATGTTCAATTAATTGGTGAAAACCGCAAGACTCTATATAGACCGGAAGAGATTTGAGGATTTTTAAATTTAAGGATCACGTGTCCATACAAATTTAAGATATAGTTATAGTCTAGGAGATGTTCAATTAATTGGTGAAAACCGCAAGACTCTATATAGACCGGAAGAGATTTGACGATTTTTAAATTTAAGGATCACGTGTCCATACAAATTTAAGATATAGTTATAGTCTAGGAGATGTTCTATTAATTGGTGAAAACCGCAAGTCTCTATATAGACCGGAAGAGATTTGACGATTTTTAAATTTAAGGATCACGTGTCCATACAAATTTAAGATATAGTTATAGTCTAGGAGATGTTCAATTAATTGGTCAAAACAGCAAGTCTCTATATAGACCGGAAGAGATTTGACGATTTTTAAATTTAAGGATCACGTGTCCATACAAATTTAAGATATAGTTATAGTCTAGGAGATGTTCTATTTATTGGTGAAAACCGCAAGTCTCTATATAGACCGGAAGAGATTTGACGATTTTTAAATTTAGGGATCACGTGTCCATACAAATTTAAGATAGAGTTTTAAATACATTAAATTAAATGGAAAATGGGTTGTTTCCTAGTCAATTTGATGCCGGAGAACACGAAAAAACCATCCATTTCGTCGTATCTCTACGGGAATTGGAATTTTCCGACGAAAAATAGATTTCCTGAAGAAATAGGACAAAATGGAGGGGTTTTTCGTTTTCTCCGATATGAAATTGACAAGGAAGCTCAATTTCAGGACAATCTGAGAGTTGAAAAATTTTGAAAAAAAAAAATATTGATACAGAAGACTCCCCCCTTGTAAAAAAATCAAAATTTTTGGTCTCAGATTTTCCTGAAAATGGGTTGTTTCCTAGTCAATTTGATGCCGGAGAACACGAAAAAACCATCCATTTCGTCGTATCTCTTCGGGAATTGGAATTTTCCGACGAAAAATAGATTTCCTGAAGAAATAGGACAAAATGGAGGGGTTTTTCGTTTTCTCTGGCATGAAATTGACAAGGAAGCTCAATTTCAGGACAATCTGAGAGTTGAAAAATTTTGAAAAAAAAAATATTGATACAGAAGACTCCCCCCTTGTAAAAAAATCAAAATTTTTGGTCTCAGATTTTCCTGAAAATGGGTTGTTTCCTGGTCAATTTGATGCCGGAGAACACGAAAAAACCATCCATTTCGTCGTATCTCTACGGGAATTGGAATTTTCCAACGAAAAATAGATTTCCTGAAGAAATAGGACAAAATGGAGGGGTTTTTCGTTTTCTCCGGTATGAAATTGACAAGGAAGCTCAATTTCAGGACAATCTGAGAGTTGAAAAATTTTGAAAAAAAAAATATTGATACAGAAGACTCCCCCCTTGTAAAAAAATCAAAATTTTTGGTCTCAGATTTTCCTGAAAATGGGTTGTTTCCTAGTCAATTTGATGCCGGAGAACACGAAAAAACCATCCATTTCGTCGTATCTCTTCGGGAATTGGAATTTTCCGACGAAAAATAGATTTCCTGAAGAAATAGGACAAAATGGAGGGGTTTTTCGTTTTCTCTGGCATGAAATTGACAAGGAAGCTCAATTTCAGGACAATCTGAGAGTTGAAAAATTTTGAAAAAAAAAATATTGATACAGAAGACTCCCCCCTTGTAAAAAAATCAAAATTTTTGGTCTCAGATTTTCCTGAAAATGGGTTGTTTCCTGGTCAATTTGATGCCGGAGAACACGAAAAAACCATCCATTTCGTCGTATCTCTACGGGAATTGGAATTTTCCAACGAAAAATAGATTTCCTGAAGGAATAGGACAAAATGGAGGGGTTTTTCGTTTTCTCCGGTATGAAATTGACAAGGAAGCTCAATTTCAGGACAATCTGAGAGTTGAAAAATTTTGAAAAAAAAAATATTGATACAGAAGACTCCCCCCTTGTAAAAAAATCAAAATTTTTGGTCTCAGATTTTCCTGAAAATGGGTTGTTTCCTAGTCAATTTGATGCCGGAGAACACGAAAAAACCATCCATTTCGTCGTATCTCTTCGGGAATTGGAATTTTCCGACGAAAAATAGATTTCCTGAAGAAATAGGACAAAATGGAGGGGTTTTTCGTTTTCTCTGGCATGAAATTGACAAGGAAGCTCAATTTCAGGACAATCTGAGAGTTGAAAAATTTTGAAAAAAAAAATATTGATACAGAAGACTCCCCCCTTGTAAAAAAATCAAAATTTTTGGTCTCAGATTTTCCTGAAAATGGGTTGTTTCCTGGTCAATTTGATGCCGGAGAACACGAAAAAACCATCCATTTCGTCGTATCTCTACGGGAATTGGAATTTTCCAACGAAAAATAGATTTCCTGAAGAAATAGGACAAAATGGAGGGGTTTTTCGTTTTCTCCGGTATGAAATTGACAAGGAAGCTCAATTTCAGGACAATCTGAGAGTTGAAAAATTTTGAAAAAAAAAATATTGATACAGAAGACTCCCCCCTTGTAAAAAAATCAAAATTTTTGGTCTCAGATTTTCCTGAAAATGGGTTGTTTCCTAGTCAATTTGATGCCGGAGAACACGAAAAAACCATCCATTTCGTCGTATCTCTTCGGGAATTGGAATTTTCCGACGAAAAATAGATTTCCTGAAGAAATAGGACAAAATGGAGGGGTTTTTCGTTTTCTCTGGCATGAAATTGACAAGGAAGCTCAATTTCAGGACAATCTGAGAGTTGAAAAATTTTGAAAAAAAAAATATTGATACAGAAGACTCCCCCCTTGTAAAAAAATCAAAATTTTTGGTCTCAGATTTTCCTGAAAATGGGTTGTTTCCTGGTCAATTTGATGCCGGAGAACACGAAAAAACCATCCATTTCGTCGTATCTCTACGGGAATTGGAATTTTCCAACGAAAAATAGATTTCCTGAAGGAATAGGACAAAATGGAGGGGTTTTTCGTTTTCTCCGGTATGAAATTGACAAGGAAGCTCAATTTCAGGACAATCTGAGAGTTGAAAAATTTTGAAAAAAAAAATATTGATACAGAAGACTCCCCCCTTGTAAAAAAATCAAAATTTTTGGTCTCAGATTTTCCTGAAAATGGGTTGTTTCCTAGTCAATTTGATGCCGGAGAACACGAAAAAACCATCCATTTCGTCGTATCTCTTCGGGAATTGGAATTTTCCGACGAAAAATAGATTTCCTGAAGAAATAGGACAAAATGGAGGGGTTTTTCGTTTTCTCCGGCATGAAATTGACAAGGAAGCTCAATTTCAGGACAATCTGAGAGTTGAAAAATTTTGAAAAAAAAAAATATTGATACAGAAGACTCCCCCCTTGTAAAAAAATCAAAATTTTTGGTCTCAGATTTTCCTGAAAATGGGTTGTTTCCTAGTCAATTTGATGCCGGAGAACACGAAAAAACCATCCATTTCGTCGTATCTCTACGGGAATTGGAATTTTCCGACGAAAAATAGATTTCCTGAAGAAATAGGACAAAATGGAGGGGTTTTTCGTTTTCTCCGGTATGAAATTGACAAGGAAGCTCAATTTCAGGACAATCTGAGAGTTGAAAAATTTTGAAAAAAAAAAATATTGATACAGAAGACTCCCCCCTTGTAAAAAAATCAAAATTTTTGGTCTCAGATTTTCCTGAAAATGGGTTGTTTCCTAGTCAATTTGATGCCGGAGAACACGAAAAAACCATCCATTTCGTCGTATCTCTTCGGGAATTGGAATTTTCCGACGAAAAATAGATTTCCTGAAGAAATAGGAGTAGATATAGTTAGCCGGAGCAGATTGCACCCCCCACCACTTTTTGATTGGTCGACCCCCCACCCAAGCCCCGCCCCCAAGCCCCGCCTCCAAGCATCTGATTGCTCGCCCCACCTAAACCCCGCCTTCAAGCATCTGACCCCTTCCAGCAAGGCGCGCTAATTTCCCACTCCAAATTATGCATAGGAGGGATAGAAGAGAAGGGGTTGCAGCATAAAAGGTTGATAATTTCAGTTAAACGCTATTAGTTCTGAAGTAATAAAGTGTTCTTCTACTAAAGTTGAAATAAAATAAAACAATGGATTTTCAATCCAAATTGTATATTTATAATGGTACTCCATTAAATGGGCAACGGGAAGAAATGGAATCGATTCATAAGGAAGAAAAAATTTATTTTCAAAACACTACTGGTTTTTTAGCTGAGGATAGACTTAATACTCTTGTGGATGTTGACCGCTACAATTACGAGGATGATGATGATGAAGATGAAGATGAAGATGACTCCGGCACCGAGGAAGAAGTTCTGGGGAGTGGTTGTGGAGAAGAAGGGTTAGTGAAAATTAAAAAAATTAACGCTTCAGAAGCTGTGAAAGAGAACTATTTAAAACGTGAAGTGTGCGTAATGCAATCATACATATTAATCACATCCATGGCGGGTGGCATGTACAGTCTGTGTCACGAGTGTTACTTTTTATTAGCCATAGAACAACAACGTGGTAAACACATACATGTAAACACCCATTATAAGCGTGCCATGGATTGTTGTAAAGATGAAATTAAATGTAAAGTGTGTGAGCAAGTTCTACATATTATTATGATTATTTTATCAGACGTCTGTGTAATGTGTAATAAACCGGATGTACAGAAAATCACAAACCATAAAATTGAGAAAACAACCTTAGAACAAAGCGTGTGAAGACTTCTTTGAAGATTTAACTCTGCAAAATTGTTTAAACAGTATAACTATATATTTAAAAATGTTGGATCATTATAAATATACAATTTGGATTGATAATAGTTTTAGTTTAATAAATATTTCTAGGCGGAAATTTGTGTTTATATTTTCCTCAACATTAACCCAACTTAATATTCATGCGATAGATAAATGAAAAAACGTAATGCAAGATAAAATTTTATTTATTACTGCATAAAGTTTAACAATTATTATTCATACTGTGTGTTAATATCACTCTTCGCACAGTAGCGTTTTTACTAACATATTTCTTTAATTCAGGTGATAAAGAGAGGTTAATCAAAAGTACAATTTTATTGGTAGCAATTCTTATAATTGTATAATAGTTTTACATTCTCCAATGCACAGTGGCAAGCTTGTACCGTTTTATGAAAATAACAATCAGGAACCTTCTTATATTTTCTTAATTTTGGTTCATTAGAAGTCGGAATGCTAATAATGTTTTCGCTATCTAAAACTTTTTGTAAAAATTTTGTCTTTTCAACAGCTTTTACATATACTTTTGGTTTATTAAATAAAATATATATATTTTTAAGAATATTATCAATCTCGTTTAAGTCAATGTATCCAGATTCCCAGTCTAAGCCGTGATATGTTTCACACCATGTAATAATTTTATTATCTTCAGGAGACAGCATGTTTCTTTTAAATGGAGGTTTAAATAAAAAAGTTGAAAGACGAAATCCATCATAAATTGCCACTTCTTTAGGAACGTAACCAAAGGAACAAGTATACCCTTGAATGTCAATAAAAATGTGTGAAGTGCACTCTTTCATGGTGTGCAGTGAAGTGAAGTATTGCTAGTAAAAATTCGCTTTTAAAATCCACCTTGTCGTGGAGTTGTTTTAATTATAATAAAGAAAAAAATGTTACAAAGAAAATATATTTAAAAACAAAGCAATATACAACTAAAAATTAAACTAAAAATTATACCTATAATTAAAAATACGTTTACACAACCTTTTCGGTTGTTTTCGTCGCACACACCTCAACACTTGAATATTACACTCACTCGATGGCGCGCTGCTGCTGCTGCCGTTGGCTGTGAGGGTGGTGTTGGCTCTGGGGTTGGTGTTGGCTGTGTCGCTCTCTGCTGCATTGACACCCAGTGTATCAGGGTGGAACGTGGTGGATTCTCCGCTAGGAGAATTCGGTCTTGTCGGGATATCGTAAATCCACAAATCCAGTAATAGTTCTTCCGTATCTGAATGAATCGTGTCGCAAAACTCGCTAAACTCAGGAAAACTCATTTTAGACACTTTCTTGCGCAAAGCTTCACTCATAGCGAATTTCATTGTACTGCACAGCGTGTTACGTAAAAGACAAGTGCGGTTAAAATGCGAGCGTTGTGGAAACTAATGAAAGATAACAACACGCGTCTCAATATAGTGTGAAGCAAGCTCCTCCCATATGTATAATAAAGCGGGAGAAAGGATGCACTCGACAACAAAGTTTTTTATTTGTAGCTTCATTATTGGAGATATATTTTAAAAAGTGGGTGGTGGGTTGGAATGTATGCACCAAAGTACCGCCCCTAACACTCCGTGCGCATGCGTAGCACGCTCGGTGTGCGCGTGGTACGCATTTTGGTCTACTGCGCAGATGTAAAAAAAAGACAGAAAAAAAAAAAAAAAAAAAAAAAAACCCAATCAAACTCGCAGACAAAAAAAAAAAAAAAAAAAAAAAAAAAAAAAAAAAAAAAACTCGCAGACAGAAAAAAAAAAAAAAAAAAAAAAAAAAAACTCGCAGACAGAAAAAAAAAAAAAAAAAAAAACTCGCAGACAGAAAAAAAAAAAAAAAAAAGTGTCTGCAGTCGTACCTTGAGCTCGATATAATACAGTTGTGCCTTCTTACATTCCGCTCAATATATTTTTGTGTTCATTCCGCTACGGTTAATTTAACATCTTTTGTTCACTTCTCTTGTGCCTTGTGTTTTGTTATATCTATTTTTCGTAAGTATGACTTTAATTGATTTAACTGTCTTTGATTTAACATTCGCTTGTAATGTTCATGATTATATGGATTGCCAGATTTGTGGAATGACTGATGAACAAATTGTTGCGCTTGACTCGATCAGTATTGCGAGTGAAAGCTTTTGTGATATTAAAGTAGAGGATTATACGATAAACAATATCGGTGAAGATCTAGAAAACATGTCTAATAATATAATAGTGAAATATTGTAATGAGGACTCGTGTCATGCTATTTCCGATGTCGAAGCGCAACAAACCACTTCTGAAACTGATGAAACTCACTCACATATAGTTCCAAATTTTAAAGAATCCGACATTTTACCAAATTTGTATACATGCTTAAAGAATGCATCAACCTATAATTATAATGAAATTTACGCATCAACAGTCAATTTTAGTGATGTAAAAAATGAAAATTGTGTGAGCGAGCCTCAAACAAAAAGGTGTGCGGCATTTTCACCTGTTACACCAGTTCCAGAAGTGGATAATAAAGAGATTTTTATATATCCAGCAATACCTGTTTTAAATTTAACGGATGTTATTAAATCCGAGTTTGTTGAGATATATAAAAATGTCAATATTACGACTGAATCAACGGTACAAACAGACAGACATCCGGACAAAGAAAATGAGCAAATTGGTAATTTAATGATTTTATTGGAAGAAAGGAGGGAGACGATCGCACAGACAGACACACTCGCGGACAACGAAAATGAGCAAATTGTTGACTTAACATGTGACGCACAGGCAGACAGACTGGCGGACAACGAAAACGAGCAACTTGTTGACGGTGAACAAACAATTAATTCGATCGGCAAACGGGATGTAGACGGGAACCAAACTATTGATCAGATCGGATCAGAAACGGAAGAATCAACTTTAACCGGTGATTTGACAGTTTTCAATAAAATAAGTATTACAGGGGATGGGAACTGCCTCTTTAGAGCTGTAAGTTTCTTCCTTTATGGGGATCAAGACGGGTTTAAGGAGGTCAGAGCTGAGGCCGTAAAATATATCAGTAAAAATTGGCATATTTTCGAAAATTTTTTATTTTATTTCAATATGGATAGAGATGCATATTGCTCATTAATGGCACAAGATGGGATTTATGGAACATCAATAGAATGTTTGGCCATTTCAGATATTTATAAATTAAACGTTAAAATATACACTAATAATAATGTTCAGCCCACGACTATAAGTTCGATGGAGCACTCAAAAACCATTAATCTTCTTTTTACTGGAGAGCTCACATCTGGCCACTTCAGCTTATTACTAGAAAAATTAGTCGCGGATAAAAATAATAGCAATACTTTAAAAGCTGATTCTTCCCAATTGTCAAAATTTACTACAACTGCCTCCAAATTATTAAATGAAATTACAACTACCCCCAAATTATTAAATGAAATTACAACAGAACCAAAATTAACCTGCAGAAAATTCCACAAAACTGGCGATGTTCCGTACAAGAGTGAGCTTGATAAATTTTTACGAGCTAAACCTAAAAAAAATATATCAAGCAAGGATATGCGACGTAGCTGTGGACTAATGAAATCATTATTCCACAACTACTTGTCCTTAGGTGAGGCTTGTAAAAATTTAAATTTTGTCGGGGAAGTTTTAAATAGGCAGGGAAATCTTCTAACCAAATGCGGAAACCTGCTCTTCGAGTCATGCTTCGAATCAATAGATATATAAAATATTTTTTCCCTTTCCCCCACTTCTTTATTACCCATTTCCCTTACTCCATTTATATCCTCTCCTGGTGGAGTTATTGACTACCTTCCCGCGGTTCCACTGTTTAAACCAAAGTCAACATTTTATTTCCTCAGTATTAAACATGTCCTTCTTGTGCACACTGTGTTTACGCGAGTTTAAGCAAAAGCGAGGTGTAGTGCGACATATCAAAGAAATTTGCTTATCAAATACATACGTCTCAAATCCCGATGATTACATAATTGATGGTGAGTTATTTTTTGTTTAACATTTTCTTTTTATTTATGGGAAATTATTATTTTTAGTTAATAAAAAATTTTTCTCGCAAGAAAAAGTTCGACACTGCCTGGACTGTGATGTCTGCGTCTCAAATGGATGTTGGACTTCTCATTTAAAATCAAATGCTCACAAATTAAAAGCCTGCAAGTTTAGTGAATCTGGTATAGAGATACTAAACAGCGCATTTCAATGCCGCATTATTTCATATAAAATATCTTCCTCAAAGCACTTTGTTGAATTACAAGAATTCCAAGAAAATGTACAGAATATGGTAGTTAAAGTTATTCAACATGAATTGAAGAAACACAATGTCATCAAAATTAATTTGGAGCTGTTTGGATTGTACTATTTACCACATTCTAGAACTTCTGAAATTAAATCTCACAATACAGTTTTCGAAGTTGTAACACAATCTACAAATCTGATAATGGTATATGAAAAATTAATGGGAATAATTCATGGAAAATTTGATGAATTTGCAGAACGCGATTCAGGTGTGTATAAGTTTATACATGTTTCGTTCTCACTAGTTTTTCAAAAACTGTAAATAGTATCAATGAAATTAAAAATATTAAAACTTAACCATTTTATTTTAGGATGGGTTCTGCAACAAATACTTCATCTTGAAGTTAATGTAAATAAGTATAATCCATTGAGGAGTTCATCATACATACCTCTTCCAAGGGAGATTCAATGGAAAAAGGCTGTTGTTAATGTGCAAAATAGTGATCAGTTTTGTTTTGGTTATGCGGTTGTATCAGCTTTTTACCATGGAGATCCCCGAAATCCAGCATCGTATCCGCAGTTTAGGGAGTTATTCAACTTTGAAGGTATAGACTTTCCAGTATCTATTAAAGACATTGCTAAATTTGAAGAATTAAATAATGTATCGATAAATGTTTACGGTTTAGAAGTCGCATATAAGAATGGGAAAAACATTTATGAAGTGATTGGTCCTCTACATTTTTGCAAGGTTAGATCTAATACCCATATAAATTTATTACTATTATCGGAACTAGATGATATGGGTAATACTAAAAATCATTACTGCTATATAAGCGATCTTTCTCGTCTAGTTTCCAGTCAAGTTACTAATCACGAACATAGAAAATATTTTTGTGATGGCTGTTTACAATTTTTTACTACTTTGAATATTCTTAAGCAACACATGCAAAATGATTGCAACTTTGTTAGAAATGATTTTCCTTCAAAAGAGTATATATTAGATAAATTTGGCAATATGGTGCCTGAAAATATATTAAAATTTCAAAACATTGAAAAACAAATGCAAGTTCCATTTGTCGTTTATGCAGACTTTGAATGTACTTTAAAACCTATCCAAAATGATTATGATGAAAATTCGTCACAAACTTACACTTTGAAAAAATTTGAACATATACCACATTCATTTGCTTATTATATTAAATGTTCATTTGATGATGCTGTTTCAAAATTTCATTTATATCGAGGGAGGGATTGTATCAAAAAATTTGTAGAAGATTTAGAATCGGATGTTAAAGCAATATATTCAAAATATTTAAAAAATATTACACCAATGTTAAAACTTACAAATTCTGATAGGGAAATGTTTCACAAGTCAACACATTGTCATATTTGCAAAAAAAGTTTTCTAAACATTTCGGATAAGGTGAAAGATCATTGTCATATCACTGGAAAATTCAGAGGTGCAGCACACTCAGTGTGTAATTTAAATTTCAAAATTCCAAACTTTATTCCAGTCATAATGCATAATTTAAAAAATTATGATAGCCACCTTTTCATAAAATCATTGTGTTTAGATAAGGAGCAAATTGATGTTATTCCTATGAATAAGGAAAAATACATTTCCTTTAGCAAATACCTCTGGGTAGATAAAATAAAATATAAAAATGGAAGAACACGAGATAGGTATTTAAAACTCAGGTTTATTGATTCATATCAGTTTTTGCCATCGTCTTTGGATAACTTATCAAGTATACTTGATGATTCTCAATGTTTAGAAATCAGAAAAGAATTCTCAAATGATTTACAGTTTAAAAATATAAGAAAGAAAGGTATATTTCCTTATTCATATATTGATGATATTTCAAAATTTGATGAAACAAATTTACCAGCTGCAGAATTATTTTATAATGAATTAAAAGATGAACATATTTCAAGTATGGATTATCAACGTGTTAAGGAAATTTGGGATATGTTTCAATGTCAAACACTTGGTGATTATTCGGACATTTATTTAAAATCTGATGTTTTGCTGTTAGCAGATGTTTTTGAAAATTATAGAAACCTTTGTTTAAAAACATACAAACTCGACCCAGCACATTATTTTACTGCACCGGGATTAAGCTGGGATGCCATGTTATTGCACACAGGAGTTGAATTAGAACTTCTTACCGATCCTGACATGCTTCATTTTTTTAAAAAAGGTGTGAGAGGGGGTGTTAGTACTTGCGTACAGCGAAAATCAATTGCAAATAACCCGTTTCTTGTTAATTTTAACCCATTAGAACCCACGAAATATATAATTTATTTGGATGCGACCAATTTATATGGTTATGCAATGAGCCAATATTTACCTCAAAAAAATTTTGTTTGGATATCTGAAGAAGAGATTGATAACATTAAACAAAATATTAGTAATATATCTGATACAGCAGAAACGGGTTATGTTCTTGAAGTCGATTTAGAATATCCCACAGAATTGCATGATGAGCACAATGATCTACCATTCTGTCCTGAAGGTCTAATTCCTCCCAATTCAAAATATTCGAAATTAGTACCAAATTTAAGAAATAAAGAAAAATATGTTATTCATTATATCTATCTAAAACAATGTTTGCGTTTTGGTTTAAAACTTACAAAAATACACAGGGCCATAAAATTCACGCAATCACCATGGCTTAAAGAATATATTGACTTAAATACAAATTTGAGAAATTCTTCAAAAAATAAATTTAATAAAAACTTATATAAGACTAAAAATAATAGCATATATGGCAAAACTATGGAAAATGTGGATAGAAGGGTTGATGTAAAACTGGTATCACATTGGGAGAGAGTTGGTCATAAAATTAATTGTGCAGAGATGTTTATAGCAAAACCTTATTATAAAGATTGCAAAATATTTTCAGAAAATTTAGTAGCTTTACAAATGAATAAAACAAAAATTGAATATAACAAACCTATTTATGCAGGGTTTTCAATATTGGATATTTCTAAGACTGTAATATATAATTTTTTTTATGACTATCTTAAGCAAAGGTATGGAGAAAATGTTTCTCTTTTGTACACAGACACCGATTCTCTTATACTGGAAGTTTCAACCGAAAATTTTTACGATGATATGAAACACAACCTAGATAAATTCGACACATCTAACTATAATAAAGCTAATATTTATGATATTCCTCAAAATATTTCTGCGGTTGGTAAATTTAAAGATGAATATGCTGGTGAACCAATCAAAAGTTTTTATGGGACCGGTGCGAAAGCATACTGCGTTGAAACAGAACATAACGTTCTTAAAAAAGCAAAGGGTGTATGTCGCTCATCCATTCAAAAACAATTAACCATTACCGATTACATAAACGTAATTGAACAAAATTCTAAAGTGTATTGCACAATGTATGCCTTTAGATCACATTCACATACTATATATACTGAATTAATTCATAAATTGGCCTTGACTGCTGATGATGATAAACGATATTTAATTCCTGGGAGTAGTAAAACTTTAGCTTGGGGTCACCATGACATACAGTTACATGAATTGTGTAAAGCTGTTGATATTGTTAACAAAGATGAATAATGTAATTTATGTAAAATTATTTTATATATAATGAAAAACTATAATAGTTGCAGGTCAGTTGTTAGGTAATCGTTATAGAAAAATGATTGCTAATACTATGTTAGTGTTGTCTGCTCTAATAGGGAATATAATATATGTTAATTATGTTCCGAAAACTCACCTTGCTGAGATTTGTATTAATACAAATAAATCAGATAATAAACCTGAATGTTGTTATGTAATGAAAATAACTAATATAAATGGTAGTACCATGTGGTATCACCAAGTCGATGATAAGTATATATCTTCAACAAGATATTTTAAGATAAAATACATGTATCCTAATAAAACTATAATTAATTCAGAATGGAATGTACTGTCACAACAAAGTGAGATTACTTGCGAATATTTTACCATTTTATACGTAACCCTTTCATGTTTCATCTTAATTTTTGTAATGTATTTATTTACATCATTTTTCTTGTGGAAAATATATAAATTTTTACACTAATAATAATCAATTATAGTAAAAGTAAGTGATATGTAGTGGGAGATCTCTCCGGATGGAGGGGGAAATATGGTATAAAAGAGTAAATATATCTGAACTGGACAGTAGTTGCGACGTTAAAGTTAGAAGTATAAACATGAATACTCCGAACACTATTCACCCTAATAAAGTAAATTCATATTATACTGAAGCATTTTCTCCAAGTTTAACTTCAAACAACATTTTCAATTCTGGTAGTGATAGTGATTTTAAAAACACAAGTGTTTTTCAACAGTGGTTTCATCCTTTAAATAAGTCTATCAATAAATATATATGCATTGGTTTAAGTGTGGAAGATTTTAACCCGTGTATCAAGCTGTCGGGAAATAAAGGAATTTCAATTCTTTTAAGTGAAAGTGAGTGGAGGGAAATCCTGATTTATCAAGGTGTAATAACTAGTAACCTGTTTTCATCAGAAATACGTTGCGAGCCTTTAGAATTCGGAAACATTGGATTACACTTTGAAAAAATTCGAGATGAAATTCTCCTAAAAATTAAAAAAAATGGATTGTACATCTATCTAGGGAGAGAAACAGTTTGCAATTTGTGGCAGTTAATTCCAATGATAGAAAAAAGATTAACTCTTTTTAAAAATCAACAATTTAAACAATATTTTTCAATCTTTAAAAACAATTATGTAAATTGTGAAGGTGACATTGCAAATAAAATATATGAAGTATTAGCTGGGCAGGAAAACACGAGTGAAAATATTTGTGCAATTCTGGAGTTAGCTATTTCACATCCAACCATTCTTGAACGCAAAATCAAACAATTTTAACGATATGAAGAAAGTACAGTTCAATGAGAAGATAAACGAGGTTCATACAATAATCGCTTGGAGTTTCGCTTATAGACAAGCTAGAGAGAATATGTATGAACAATTGGCTAGGGATCGATTCCATTTCAAAAGAAGAATTGAACGCCTTGCTGCAATTTTAAATAAAGTTTTAACTAGGGAACATAGAGATAAAATTTTTTATAAACGTTTCACATGTAACCAATAGATAAAAATAAAAAACAGTTAAATAAATGTAGTGTGTTTTATTTCATATTTAGGAATTACAGCTATAACAAGTATATATTATTTTAGTATTTCAGTTTTCGGAATCCAAGAATTGTGTGACTTATCCATTCCTAACCATTTAACATAAACTTTGTCTCCTTTTCGTCTTAATACTTTTTCAACTAGATACACATCAGGATGTTTCACTTTTTGCAACTCCTCTTCATAAAAACCTCCTTGAATATCATTATTTTTTTCATCTTTCAGTAAATATACTCTAGGGTTAGTTAATTTTACTTCTTTAACTTGGAAAATTTCATTAGACCAATTTGGTGTATACCCTTTTCGAAATGCCTCTCTATATTTACTTATTCGAACAAAATCGTCTTTTTTATATTTTGGGTTTTTGGGATCAAGGGTTTTTGGAAAAGTGTAAATATGTTTTAGAATCTCCTTTTCATTATTTTTATTAACCTTATCAGGTGCTAACCCTATTGTTTTATGCTTTGAATTATTATACCTTAACACAATATCGTTTAAAATCTCTACCCATTTGTAATTTCCCTGTAAGCTAAAATTTTTCCACATATGATTTTTTAATGTTCTATTTACTCTTTCCACAATACTTGCTTTTAAATTTGAGAATGTGCTATAGTGATTAATTTTATATCTATTCATCAACTCTTTAAAATCCTTATTAAAAAATTCTTTTCCCATATCGGTTTGAAGGTTTTTTGGAATATTATTAACTACTTTTAAAATATTATTCATGGCCGAAGTTACGTCTTGCGCAGTTTTTCTTTTAACAGGTTGAGTCCAGACATATTTGGAAAAAGTGTTTATTACTACTAAAATATATCGATACCCTTTATTAAATTTTGCATAGGGTAGCATCTCTACTAAATCAGCTTGCCACAAGTCATTTAATCCTTTAATTATTACACGTCGACGCTTAAAATTTTTTCTAGCTGGTTTATGTAATTCATTAACAACTTCTTCCTTGATGTTAGTTTGCTTACTCATGACTTCTAAATGTTTATTTTTCTATTTCTACACTGCATTTTATTAACAATTCCCCATAAAAATCTTCTAAATGGCTACTTTCAGGACGATGAAAAGAAAGAACATCCCCTTTCTTTAGTTTTAATCCGACAGGGTCAATAACTTTTTTTCCATTAATTTTAAGAAAAATATATTTTTTTGGGTACTCTGCCCCAATTATTGTAGCAGATTCTATAGGAAAAATATAATTAATTCTTTTGTCTTGTAAAAGTTGGTAAACTCCATCTGAGAGATTGTAATTTCCCATAAAAGGTAGCACCAAATTATAATATAATTTCACATCACTGATATCAACAATTTTTAAAACATTTTCCCTACTAAAATTGGGTGACAAGTTACTGTTTATATTATCCCTCCCAAATATGTGGGAGCCAAACTTATCAATAGACATCTTAGCAGTCAACGGTATAATAAACAATACTTCAATTATGACAAGTATTTATCCAATTATTTTTGCTTCTCGTAGTTCTTCTAAAATCGATATTATTTCATTTTGATGACCAGTATGTCCAGCCATTTGCGATGACATCAACAATTTCAATCTATCTATGATTTCGTTTGGATCGTCATAATATACATAATCTAATTTCTTTTTTGATAAATTTAACATAGCTCCCCCCTTTTTTGAACCAAGTCTTGTTGTTCTTTGACGCGTTTGAGGAGGTTGTAATCTCTCCAGGCTAGAGACGCTAGTGATACTTGAAGTGCTGGAAGTACTTCTCGGTTTAATAATTTTGTTTTCTATTAAGTATGGTTTAATAATTGTAAGATACTTTGGATCAGTGGTGCCTTGAATTTGGTCATTAGCATCATAATTTCTCCTGTAAGCATTAGTTCGTGTCAAAATATCCATATAGTTTTTAAGATCGTTCGAGGTGAAACCTTTGGGATCTTGAAAAAACAAAAGTTCATATAGTCCAGGGGTACCATTATATGCCACATTTTTAACTTTAATATTCTCTTTATCAAAATCAAGCAAACTGTCTCCAATTTGCCATTTTTCAGCATCGGCATCATGTCTTAGGCCGTGTGTGTTATCCAGATCTCGCTCGCCTTTAACTGACGCATCAACAAAAGCTCTTACTAGTGGGTGAAATGCTTCAAGATATTCATTGTAGGATGGCAATCTAGTTAGTTCTAAAATTTCGCGTCTTGTATCTTCTAGTGTAGGTTGCAAGGTTGATTCTTCTTGATTTTCTCTAACTGTAGAGCTTAATCTCGGTCTTAACAAAGATCCGTTATCATCTAAAAATGCATCATCACTAGTCTCAAAAACTTCTTCATTTTGTAAAAACGATGGTACATCATATGGCAGATATCTTTGGTAAATATTAGATTTTCTTTTGGTTATTTCCTTTTTTTGTGGCGTAGAAAACAATGGTACTGAGGAAATTTCAGGTTTTATGTGCGCTTCCGTTTTAATGGTTTTAATTAATTCCCGTAAAGGTTGAGTGATCGGTTTGAATTCTTTTTCCTTACGAAATTCAGTCTCAGCAATATCTGATTTTAAAGCATTATATTTTTGTTTAACATCCTTTCTCGTTTTTATTAACTCTTTAATTGCTCTTTCATCCATCTTTATGAAAGTTATGATGTTTACTGAATACCAAAAATTTTAGTAAACTGTTATATACTCTAAAGAAAAATAAAATTATCAAATCCTTTTCTATAACGCCCATCATTTAACGGACAATCTTTATCAATTACGATGAAATCATAATACTTTTGCCAACATAAAGCGCACATATCTTTAAATTCTTGAAATGACATATCACTGTTCACATGGTCGTTATATATATGTTTTAAGTTGGTGGCATCCTGTTGAAAGATAACAAGCAAATTAGCGTTATCTCTTATTAACTGTTTAGGAATAGAAGAATATGTCTGACATAAATAAAAACAGTCGGTATTTTTATGTCGTCCAAAACAAAAATAATCTCTCATAATTGTTTGGTCACAACAAACAATATCATCAAATACAATAACAGAATTTGATTTTATGTCATTAGGTGGTACAATGTCCTCAGCATTTGATGACTCAAAATAACCTATGAATTTTAGCGGAGTTAAAAGGGTTCTTAAATATTCATATTTGGGTTGGTACAGTGATTTCGAATAAACATATACATTTTCAAATCTTAAACCATTAACTTCTGTCAGAAGCGAAATTATTACGTTAGTTTTTCCACAGCCTGAGGGACCTACAATTAAACAGCGTTTACAACTTCCACCAAATAATTCACCATGTTTTCTATACGTATCTTGAGTAAACTCAAAATTTTTTATTGGTAAAGAGATATTTTGCTTTTTAATCTTCATCCTTTCAACATCACTATTTAAATAAGAACATTACAAAATATTACTCATTTTATATATAATGGTTAAACATATTACTTTAAGTAGCAGTCGCGCTAAGAGTGTTAAGAGGAAAGGTAGGGGTGTGGTTAACACCTTGATAGATAAATTACCCATAGAACTCCATTTACCTTCATACAAGTTTTGCGGTCCTGGTACAAAATTAAAGAATAGGCTTGCTCGAGGTGATAAAGGTATTAATCAGTTAGATGAAGCTTGTAAAGAACACGATATAGCATATTCAACATATTCTAATTTAGATCAAAGACATAAAGCAGATCAGGCTTTAGCCAATAAAGCTTTTAAACGATTCAAAGACAAAAATTCTAGTATAGGTGAAAAGTTATCTTCACTGGTTGTGACTGGAATAATGAAAGCTAAAACAAAATTGGGTATGGGTTTGAGGAGAAAAAGAAAACAAAAGCGTAAGAAAGGTGGTCAGATAACTTTTAATAATGCTGTTAAAAAAGCGCGTAAAGGTATCATCGGTAAGAAGTTTAATAATATAAAAAATGCTGTTAGCGCAGCTTTGTCATCCATTAAAAGGGGGAAATTAAAAGTTATAGAACCTAAGCAAAGAATCATTCCAATTCCAAAAACTGGAGGAATTTTACCATTAATACCACTTTTTGCTGGATTATCTGCTTTAGGAGCTTTGAGTGGTGGCGCTGCTGGTATTGCACAAGCAGTGAATTCAGCTAAAAACGCGCAAAAAAAATTAGAAGAAGAAAAGAGACACAATAGGATTATGGAGAAAATATCGATAGGGAAAGGGCTTTATTTAAAACCTTATAAGAAAGGGTGTGGTTTATATTTAAAACCATATCCAAAAAACTGTTAAAACTGCTACCTCGCAAACCTTTAACAAATTTTGATTTAATCAAATATGCAAAATTGCTAAAACTGCCGAATTTTAGAGGAGTTTTTATGAGAACAAATTTACCAACCAAAATAAAAAAATATGAAACGGGTGTTATTAATTTGGATGACAATAGGGGAGAAGGCACACATTGGACTGCCTATATTAAAAGAAATAAACATATAAATTACTTTGATAGTTTCGGTAACCTTAGACCGCCAAAGGAAGTAATAAATTATTTTTTTAGCGATGGTAGCCATAATAACGTAAAATACAACTACAATAGATATCAGTCTTTTGACACTTTTACATGCGGTCAATTATGTTTACAATTTATTTATAATAATGTGTAATTATGTTTATATTTTATTCCACTCGAAACCATCATGTCGTTTACTATTGCTCTTTCTGGTGACTCCGCTGTATTACAGTCAGTATTCCATCCTCCAATCTACTTAGATTCTAACTCCTCATATGTTGTCGGACTAACAAATTTTGAAACTTTTAATGCCATACCAAATATAGATGACACAAATAATAAAGTTTATTTTGGAAAAAATAATGAGTTTTTACAAATTCCACCAGGAAGTTATGAAATAGATGATATTAATAAATATTTACAAAACCAGTTTGAAAAGAAAGGTATTTCATTTCATCTTTATGCAAATAACAACACACTAAAATCATTGATTAAATCCACTACAGATATTATTTTCAAGGAGGGAACAATAGGTACACTTTTAGGGTTTCAAGAGGGCACTATTCCTGGTGATGGAAAACCGAAAATGTCAGAAAATCCTGCAGAGATTATAAAAGTCAATTCTTTATGTATTGATTGCAGTATCGCTGAAGGATCCTATCTGAACGGAAAGCCAGTGCACATTATTCATCAATTCTTTCCTAATGTTAGTCCGGGCTTTAAAATTATAGAAAGTCCTCAAAATATTATTTATTTTCCTGTTACTGTTAACGTAATAGATAAACTTACTGTAAAAATAATAGATCAAAACTTAAAACTTGTTAATTTTCGAAACGAAATTGTTACAATTAGATTACATATAAAACAGCTATAATGGTTATACTATATAATAGGAATGTCTTAGAATGTGATAAATTATTCAAAAACAATAATGTTAAAAGGTATAAGAAGAACAAACATTTAAAATTTAAGATTAGTAGAAAGCCAAACACACAACGGATAACACGTGAAAACAAAATTTTTCTTAAATCCCTGGGTTTAAAGATATTAGTATAACATGGATATCCTAAATGTATCACAAAATATTAACATAGACAATTCAATCACACATTCAGAATTTCATGCTTACGAACCATATTTACCATCAAAATTGGGGAATAATGATGAAATTATCATTCCTATTCATGAAGTAGAAAAATATACGCTTCCTTCCGAAAGCTTTCTTCACATAGAGGGTAAATTAACTAAAGAAGATGGGAAAGTTTCAACAACATTAAAACTTGTTAATAACGGGATAGCTTTTCTTTTTAAGGAAATACGTTATCAGTTAAATGGCGTTACGGTAGACTCGGTTAGAGATGTTGGATTAACTTCAACAATGAAAGGGTATTTATCGTATAACAAAAACGAGTGCAACAAATTAAAAAATGCCGGCTGGTTTCCGGGAGAAGCTTCCAAGGTAGTCGATTCTGCTACAGGGTTATTTAGCGTTTGTATCCCACTTAAATTTTTAATGGGTTTTTTTGAAGATTATAAAAAAATAATATTGAATTCAAAACAAGAACTTATTTTAATTCGAGACAATTCGGACAAAAATGCTACAATAAATACTAATGGGAATGAAAATCCCAAAATTGAACTCACCAAATTAACTTGGAATGTGCCTCACATATCAGTAGCTATCCCACAAGAATTAGCTCTTACGAAACTTATTGATAGAAATACAAACATATTAACTGCATTTAGAAGTTGGGAATTAATAGAATATCCGGAATTAACAAAAACAAGTCGTCACAACTGGCCTGTCAGAACTTCGACTAAGGTGAATACGCCTCGCCATGTAGCACTATGTTTTCAAAAAAATTTGCGAGATAAAGTTACAACAGATATGAGCAGATTTACTGATATTAAATTACGAAACATTAAAGTATATTTAAATTCAGAAAGGTACCCATATAACGATCTATTTTTAGACTTTGATAAAAATAGGTATTCATTATTATATGATATGTTTTCACAATTTCAAAAATCATACTATGGTCTATCACCCGAACCAATTTTTTCCCCAGAGGAATTTAAAGATTATGCACCTATCACCTATATTGACTGTTCACATCAAAAAGATTCAATTGAAAGTGGTCCAATTGTTATGAGAGTAGGATTTGAATTACACAGTGACCTTCAAGATGATGTTTCTGCTTACTGTCTTGTGTTACATGATAAAATATTTAGTTATAATCCACTAACCAAAAGTGTTAAACAACTTTAATAGGCATGCGCAATTATTTCTATATAATAAGTTTATTTCATATACGATTTTTAGTATTCGGTAGATAGTTATGAACACGCAATATTCAAAACTATTAGCCCAACACATTAAGGAATTAAATAAACTAAAGCAATTAATTGACAGCTATTGTTTAAGAAGAAGGATGTTTAGAAAGTTTAAGTATTTGAAGATTTAACTATGAATACTGTTATTGATATTCAAGGATTTAAAATAGAAAATAATGAGTTTATTACAAAGGAGCTAGCAGCATATGATGGATATCATATCACACATTATATTTTTAAGCGACCATTTCAAATGGATCTGCTACCACCAGATTTGCATAAACAGGCTATATGGGTGATGAAAAACCATCACTGCATTCCATGGAACGAAGGATTTACACCGCTACACAAATTTTCCGATATTATTAAATATTTAACACTCAAAAGTGATTTGGTGTACGTAAAAGGAAAGGAGAAGGCTGACATCATTCGCAAATATAGTCACAAGCCTGTTATTGAATTGGATAATCATCCAACTATACAAGCTGATCAACCACATTGCTTTTATCATGCAAAGGACTATTGCATCTGCGCCTTAACTAATGTTTTTAATTTGTATAATCATTTTTTAATGGATGATAAATAAAACATAATAAATTGTATTAAGGTGTTTTATTAAGCAGTTATTTTTTCACTTAAATGAAAACATAGTTTTGCAATATTGATATAAACAATAAACACAATAACAAATAATTCTTTCCCTCTTAGAAGCTTATAGAAAATTCAAACATGTTTTGACGTCCAGAAATCTGTTTCAAGTTAATCTTATCTTGAAATTTTCTTCTAAAATCTTCAGATAGATCTTGACAACGTGATATTCGTTTCCAGTCAACTCTATCTTGAAATTCTTCTATAAACTTTTCAGTAATGTTTTGATTAGCAGAGATCCATTTCCAATTAACCCTATTTTGAAATTTTCTTATGAAGTCTTCAGATAGATTTTGACAAGGAGAAAGCCATTCCCAGTCAACTCTGTTTTGAAATTCTTCTATAAACTTTTCAGACAAACCTTGATATTTATTTTGACAAAGAGAGATCCATTTCCAGTTTACTTTATCTTGAAACTTCCTTATAAAATCTTCAGACAGATTTTGGGAACGGGAAATCCGCTTCCAATTAACTTTGTCTTGGAATTCTTCTATAAACTCTTCACTTAGTTTCTGATATGCAGATATCCATTTCCAGTTAACTTTATCTTGAAATTTTCTTATGAACTCTTCAGATAGTTTTTGACTATGAGAAATTCTCTCCCACTTAACTTTGTCTTGAAATTCTTCCATAAATTTTTCAGACAGCCATTCAAATTTGGATATACGCTTCCAATCAATAAGTCTTCTATTAAGATAGTCAACTACTAATAAATTAGTTGCAGAGCATTCATAAAGCTTCAACAAATCCGATATTTCTAGCTTTTCAAGTATTTCATCGTAAATATAATTATCCATTTTATTTAAGCTAAAGACTCTTTAGAAGTTTACGGCAAAACTGAAATGTGAAGCTTCCTTTCAATCGATATATTATATAGCTTTTCCCCCACCTTTTCACAGCTTAGGGAGGGGGTAAAATAACGCTGACCATCATTAGCCAAATTTATGGAATAATCACTAACATTTCAATATAAATTGGTTTAGTGACATGATTAAAATTGCTAATCCCTATTGCAGCACATAATACATCAAGACCATTACTCTGAGGGGTTGTGTGTAATCTACCTTCTATTACTGAATTCTCATATACCTTTCGAAATTGAGTTCTGCATACTGCATACAATTCTTCATGAACTATGTTGTGAGAAATTGTTCTTAACGATACATATTTAGCTATATTAACAGTCTTTTTTAATTTTCGATGAAAACTAAAATTGTATATATCACCAAACTTGGTGGCACAGTAATTACACATATTTAGCAATGTTTTTAAAAGTCATTAAAATTTATTAAAAAACTTGTTAACTATACAACAATTTAAGTCATCATTTACTTCTTCAACCCCCTTTTCTTTGGTCAAGAATTCTTGGACAAGTGTTACTGGAAATAGTTCTCCATATCCCAAACGATGTAGCTGGTCTACAACAACATTAATACACACAGATCGTTCGGTAAATGTGTCACACATCATAATTCCATTAATACACTTTTGAAAATTCACATGATAATTATTAAAATAGTATGCGTAATAATCTTCCCAATATTTAAAACTCGTACGATCTTCAAAGTATTGATGTTGCAGCTCTGCGTATTCTTCTAATAAATGCAGTCTAGTCAAGTTAACAGCTTTATGAAAGAATATACTAATTTCCGAATTGCAAATACCGCACAGATCCATAACACTAAATATTATTAGTATCTTGTGACAGCGCTGCAGTGGTACTAAAGACGCGACTAATACATGAATGCTCTTAAGCTACGATCCCTTCTCTCACACCCCTCCTATGCATAATTTGGAGTGGGAAATTAGCGCGCCTTGCTGGAAGGGGTCAGATGCTTGAAGGCGGGGTTTAGGTGGGGCGAGCAATCAGATGCTTGGAGGCGGGGCTTGGGGGCGGGGCTTGGGTGGGGGGTCGACCAATCAAAAAGTGGTGGGGGGTGCAATCTGCTCCGGCTAACTATATCTACTAATAGGACAAAATGGAGGGGTTTTTCGTTTTCTCTGGCATGAAATTGACAAGGAAGCTCAATTTCAGGACAATCTGAGAGTTGAAAAATTTTGAAAAAAAAATATTGATACAGAAGACTCCCCCCTTGTAAAAAAATCAAAATTTTTGGTCTCAGATTTTCCTGAAAATGGGTTGTTTCCTAGTCAATTTGATGCCGGAGAACACGAAAAAACCATCCATTTCGTCGTATCTCTACGGGAATTGGAATTTTCCAACGAAAAATAGATTTCCTGAAGGAATAGGACAAAATGGAGGGGTTTTTCGTTTTCTCCGGTATGAAATTGACAAGGAAGCTCAATTTCAGGACAATCTGAGAGTTGAAAAATTTTGAAAAAAAAAATATTGATACAGAAGACTCCCCCCTTGTAAAAAAATCAAAATTTTTGGTCTCAGATTTTCCTGAAAATGGGTTGTTTCCTAGTCAATTTGATGCCGGAGAACACGAAAAAACCATCCATTTCGTCGTATCTCTACGGGAATTGGAATTTTCCGACGAAAAATAGATTTCCTGAAGAAATAGGACAAAATGGAGGGGTTTTTCGTTTTCTCCGGTATGAAATTGACAAGGAAGCTCAATTTCAGGACAATCTGAGAGTTGAAAAATTTTGAAAAAAAAAATATTGATACAGAAGACTCCCCCCTTGTAAAAAAATCAAAATTTTTGGTCTCAGATTTTCCTGAAAATGGGTTGTTTCCTAGTCAATTTGATGCCGGAGAACACGAAAAAACCATCCATTTCGTCGTATCTCTTCGGGAATTGGAATTTTCCGACGAAAAATAGATTTCCTGAAGAAATAGGACAAAATGGAGGGGTTTTTCGTTTTCTCCGGCATGAAATTGACAAGGAAGCTCAATTTCAGGACAATCTGAGAGTTGAAAAATTTTGAAAAAAAAAAATATTGATACAGAAGACTCCCCCCTTGTAAAAAAATCAAAATTTTTGGTCTCAGATTTTCCTGAAAATGGGTTGTTTCCTAGTCAATTTGATGCCGGAGAACACGAAAAACCATCCATTTCGTCGTATCTCTACGGGAATTGGAATTTTCCGACGAAAAATAGATTTCCTGAAGAAATAGGACAAAATGGAGGGGTTTTTCGTTTTCTCCGGTATGAAATTGACAAGGAAGCTCAATTTCAGGACAATCTGAGAGTTGAAAAATTTTGAAAAAAAAAATATTGATACAGAAGACTCCCCCCTTGTAAAAAAATCAAAATTTTTGGTCTCAGATTTTCCTGAAAATGGGTTGTTTCCTAGTCAATTTGATGCCGGAGAACACGAAAAAACCATCCATTTCGTCGTATCTCTACGGGAATTGGAATTTTCCAACGAAAAATAGATTTCCTGCAGGAATAGGACAAAATGGAGGGGTTTCTCGTTTTCTCCGGTATGAAATTGACAAGGAAGCTCAATTTCAGGACAATCTGAGAGTTGAAAAATTTTGAAAAAAAAAATATTGATACAGAAGACTCCCCCCTTGTAAAAAAATCAAAATTTTTGGTCTCAGATTTTCCTGAAAATGGGTTGTTTCCTAGTCAATTTGATGCCGGAGAACACGAAAAAACCATCCATTTCGTCGTATCTCTACGGGAGTAAGTCTCTATATAGACCGGAAGACATTTGACGATTTTTAAATTTAAGGATCACGTGTCCATACAAATTTAAGATATAGTTATAGTCTAGGAGATGTTCAATTAATTGGTCAAAACCGCAAGTCTCTATATAGACCGGAAGAGATTTGACGATTTTTAAATTTAAGGATCACGTATCCATACAAATTTAAGATATAGTTATAGTCTAGGAGATGTTCTATTTATTGGTGAAAACCTCAAGTCTCTATATAGACCGGAAGACATTTGACGATTTTTAAATTTAAGGATCACGTGTCCATACAAATTTAAGATATAGTTATAGTCTAGGAGATGTTCTATTTATTGGTGAAAACCGCAAGTCTCTATATAGACCGGAAGAGATTTGACGATTTTTAAATTTAAGGATCACGTGTCCATACAAATTTAAGATATAGTTATAGTCTAGGAGATGTTCTATTTATTGGTGAAAACCTCAAGTCTCTATATAGACCGGAAGACATTTGACGATTTTTAAATTTAAGGATCACGTGTCCATACAATTTTAAGATATAGTTATAGTCTAGGAGATGTTCTATTTATTGGTGAAAACCGCAAGTCTCTATATAGACCGGAAGAGATTTGACGATTTTTAAATTTAAGGATCACGTGTCCATACAAATTTAAGATATAGTTATAGTCTAGGAGATGTTCTATTAATTCGTGAAAACCGCAAGTCTCTATATAGACCGGAAGAGATTTGACGATTTTTAAATTTAAGGATCACGTGTCCATACAAATTTAAGATATAGTTATAGTCTAGGAGATGTTCAATTAATTGGTGAAAACCGCAAGACTCTATATAGACCGGAAGAGATTTGAGGATTTTTAAATTTAAGGATCACGTGTCCATACAAATTTAAGATATAGTTACAGTCTAGGAGATGTTCAATTAATTGGTGAAAGCCGCAAGACTCTATATAGACCGGAAGAGATTTAACGATTTTTAAATTTAAGGATCACGTGTCCATACAAATTTAAGATATAGTTATAGTCTAGGAGATGTTCTATTAATTGGTGAAAACCGCAAGTCTCTATATAGACCGGAAGAGATTTGACGATTTTTAAATTTAAGGATCACGTGTCCATACAAATTTAAGATATAGTTATAGTCTAGGAGATGTTCAATTAATTGGTCAAAACCGCAAGTCTCTATATAGACCGGAAGAGATTTGACGATTTTTAAATTTAAGGATCACGTATCCATACAAATTTAAGATATAGTTATAGTCTAGGAGATGTTCTATTTATTGGTGAAAACCTCAAGTCTCTATATAGACCGGAAGACATTTGACGATTTTTAAATTTAAGGATCACGTGTCCATACAAATTTAAGATATAGTTATAGTCTAGGAGATGTTCTATTTATTGGTGAAAACCGCAAGTCTCTATATAGACCGGAAGAGATTTGACGATTTTTAAATTTAGGGATCACGTGTCCATACAAATTTAAGATAGAGTTTTAAATACATTAAATTAAATTACTACATAACAAACATAACATAACCGTTTTTATCCGCTACCGGATGGGTTTGGTTTTGCTCCGTTTTTATCCGCTACCGGATGGGTTTGGTTTTGCTCCGTTTTTATCCGCTACCGGATGGGTTTGGTTTTGCTCCGTTTTTATCCGCTACCGGATGGGTTTGGTTTTGCTCCGTTTTTATCCGCTACCGGATGGGTTTGGTTTTGCTCCGTTTTTATCCGCTACTGGATGGGTTTGGTTTTGCTCCGTTTTTATCCGCTACTGGATGGGTTTGGTTTTGCTCCGTTTTTATCCGCTACCGGATGGGTTTGGTTTTGCTCCGTTGTAAAAAAATCAAAATTTTTGGTCTCAGATCTTCCTGAAAATGGGTTGTTTCCTAGTCAATTTGATGCCGGAGAACACGAAAAACCATCCATTTCGTCGTATCTCTACGGGAATTGGAATTTTCCGACGAAAAATAGATTTCCTGAAGAAATAGGACAAAATGGAGGGGTTTTTCGTTTTCTCCGGTATGAAATTGACAAGGAAGCTCAATTTCAGGACAATCTGAGAGTTGAAAAATTTTGAAAAAAAAAATATTGATACAGAAGACTCCCCCTTGTAAAAAAATCAAAATTTTTGGTCTCAGATTTTCCTGAAAATGGGTTGTTTCCTAGTCAATTTGATGCCGGAGAACACGAAAAAACCATCCATTTCGTCGTATCTCTACGGGAATTGGAATTTTCCAACGAAAAATAGATTTCCTGAAGGAATAGGACAAAATGGAGGGGTTTCTCGTTTTCTCCGGTATGAAATTGACAAGGAAGCTCAATTTCAGGACAATCTGAGAGTTGAAAAATTTTGAAAAAAAAAATATTGATACAGAAGACTCCCCCCTTGTAAAAAAATCAAAATTTTTGGTCTCAGATTTTCCTGAAAATGGGTTGTTTCCTAGTCAATTTGATGCCGGAGAACACGAAAAAACCATCCATTTCGTCGTATCTCTACGGGAGTAAGTCTCTATATAGACCGGAAGACATTTGACGATTTTTAAATTTAAGGATCACGTGTCCATACAAATTTAAGATATAGTTATAGTCTAGGAGATGTTCAATTAATTGGTCAAAACCGCAAGTCTCTATATAGACCGGAAGAGATTTGACGATTTTTAAATTTAAGGATCACGTATCCATACAAATTTAAGATATAGTTATAGTCTAGGAGATGTTCTATTTATTGGTGAAAACCTCAAGTCTCTATATAGACCGGAAGACATTTGACGATTTTTAAATTTAAGGATCACGTGTCCATACAAATTTAAGATATAGTTATAGTCTAGGAGATGTTCTATTTATTGGTGAAAACCGCAAGTCTCTATATAGACCGGAAGAGATTTGACGATTTTTAAATTTAAGGATCACGTGTCCATACAAATTTAAGATATAGTTATAGTCTAGGAGATGTTCTATTTATTGGTGAAAACCTCAAGTCTCTATATAGACCGGAAGACATTTGACGATTTTTAAATTTAAGGATCACGTGTCCATACAATTTTAAGATATAGTTATAGTCTAGGAGATGTTCTATTTATTGGTGAAAACCGCAAGTCTCTATATAGACCGGAAGAGATTTGACGATTTTTAAATTTAAGGATCACGTGTCCATACAAATTTAAGATATAGTTATAGTCTAGGAGATGTTCTATTAATTCGTGAAAACCGCAAGTCTCTATATAGACCGGAAGAGATTTGACGATTTTTAAATTTAAGGATCACGTGTCCATACAAATTTAAGATATAGTTATAGTCTAGGAGATGTTCAATTAATTGGTGAAAACCGCAAGACTCTATATAGACCGGAAGAGATTTGAGGATTTTTAAATTTAAGGATCACGTGTCCATACAAATTTAAGATATAGTTACAGTCTAGGAGATGTTCAATTAATTGGTGAAAGCCGCAAGACTCTATATAGACCGGAAGAGATTTAACGATTTTTAAATTTAAGGATCACGTGTCCATACAAATTTAAGATATAGTTATAGTCTAGGAGATGTTCTATTAATTGGTGAAAACCGCAAGTCTCTATATAGACCGGAAGAGATTTGACGATTTTTAAATTTAAGGATCACGTGTCCATACAAATTTAAGATATAGTTATAGTCTAGGAGATGTTCAATTAATTGGTCAAAACCGCAAGTCTCTATATAGACCGGAAGAGATTTGACGATTTTTAAATTTAAGGATCACGTATCCATACAAATTTAAGATATAGTTATAGTCTAGGAGATGTTCTATTTATTGGTGAAAACCTCAAGTCTCTATATAGACCGGAAGACATTTGACGATTTTTAAATTTAAGGATCACGTGTCCATACAAATTTAAGATATAGTTATAGTCTAGGAGATGTTCTATTTATTGGTGAAAACCGCAAGTCTCTATATAGACCGGAAGAGATTTGACGATTTTTAAATTTAGGGATCACGTGTCCATACAAATTTAAGATAGAGTTTTAAATACATTAAATTAAATTACTACATAACAAACATAACATAACCGTTTTTATCCGCTACCGGATGGGTTTGGTTTTGCTCCGTTTTTATCCGCTACCGGATGGGTTTGGTTTTGCTCCGTTTTTATCCGCTACCGGATGGGTTTGGTTTTGCTCCGTTTTTATCCGCTACCGGATGGGTTTGGTTTTGCTCCGTTTTTATCCGCTACCGGATGGGTTTGGTTTTGCTCCGTTTTTATCCGCTACTGGATGGGTTTGGTTTTGCTCCGTTTTTATCCGCTACTGGATGGGTTTGGTTTTGCTCCGTTTTTATCCGCTACCGGATGGGTTTGGTTTTGCTCCGTTGTAAAAAAATCAAAATTTTTGGTCTCAGATCTTCCTGAAAATGGGTTGTTTCCTAGTCAATTTGATGCCGGAGAACACGAAAAAACCATCCATTTCGTCGTCTCTCTTCGGGAATTGGAATTTTCCGACGACAAATAGATTTCCTGAAGAAATAGGACAAAATGGAGGGGTTTTTCGTTTTCTCCATCATGAAATTGACAAGGAAGCTCAATTTCAGGACAATCTGAGTTGAAAAATTTTGAAAAAAAAAATATTGATACAGAAGACTCCCCCCTTGTAAAAAAATCAAAATTTTTTGTCTCAGATTTTCCTGAAAATGGGTTGTTTCCTAGTCAATTTGATGCCGGAGAACACGAAAAAACCATCCATTTCGTCGTATCTCTACGGGAATTGGAATTTTCCGACGAAAAATAGATTTCCTGAAGAAATAGGACAAAATGGAGGGGTTTTTCGTTTTCTCCGGTATGAAATTGACAAGGAAGCTCAATTTCAGGACAATCTGAGAGTTGAAAAATTTTGAAAAAAAAAATTTTGATACAGAAGACTCCCCCCTTGTAAAAAAATCAAAATTTTTGGTCTCAGATTTTCCTGAAAATGGGTTGTTTCCTAGTCAATTTGATGCCGGAGAACACGAAAAAACCATCCATTTCGTCGTATCTCTACGGGAATTGGAATTTTCCGACGAAAAATAGATTTCCTGAAGAAATAGGACAAAATGGAGGGGTTTTTCGTTTTCTCCGGTATGAAATTGACAAGGAAGCTCAATTTCAGGACAATCTGAGAGTTGAAAAATTTTGAAAAAAAAAATATTGATACAGAAGACTCCCCCCTTGTAAAAAAATCAAAATTTTTGGTCTCAGATTTTCCTGAAAATGGGTTGTTTCCTAGTCAATTTGATGCCGGAGAACACGAAAAAACCATCCATTTCGTCGTATCTCTTCGGGAATTGGAATTTTCCGACGAAAAATAGATTTCCTGAAGAAATAGGACAAAATGGAGGGGTTTTTCGTTTTCTCCGGTATGAAATTGACAAGGAAGCTCAATTTCAGGACAATCTGAGAGTTGAAAAATTTTGAAAAAAAAAATATTGATACAGAAGACTCCCCCCTTGTAAAAAAATCAAAATTTTTGGTCTCAGATTTTCCTGAAAATGGGTTGTTTCGTAGTCAATTTGATGCCGGAGAACACGAAAAAACCATCCATTTCGTCGTATCTCTACGGGAATTGGAATTTTCCGACGAAAAATAGATTTCCTGAAGAAATAGGACAAAATGGAGGGGTTTTTCGTTTTCTCCGGTATGAAATTGACAAGGAAGCTCAATTTCAGGACAATCTGAGAGTTGAAAAATTTTGAAAAAAAAAATATTGATACAGAAGACTCCCCCCTTGTAAAAAAATCAAAATTTTTGGTCTCAGATTTTCCTGAAAATGGGTTGTTTCGTAGTCAATTTGATGCCGGAGAACACGAAAAAACCATCCATTTCGTCGTATCTCTACGGGAATTGGAATTTTCCGACGAAAAATAGATTTCCTGAAGAAATAGGACAAAATGGAGGGGTTTTTCGTTTTCTCCGGTATGAAATTGACAAGGAAGCTCAATTTCAGGACAATCTGAGAGTTGAAAAATTTTGAAAAAAAAAATATTGATACAGAAGACTCCCCCCTTGTAAAAAAATCAAAATTTTTGGTCTCAGATTTTCCTGAAAATGGGTTGTTTCCTAGTCAATTTGATGCCGGAGAACACGAAAAAACCATCCATTTCGTCGTATCTCTTCGGGAATTGGAATTTTCCGACGAAAAATAGATTTCCTGAAGAAATAGGACAAAATGGAGGGGTTTTTCGTTTTCTCTGGCATGAAATTGACAAGGAAGCTCAATTTCAGGACAATCTGAGAGTTGAAAAATTTTGAAAAAAAAAATATTGATACAGAAGACTCCCCCCTTGTAAAAAAATCAAAATTTTTGGTCTCAGATTTTCCTGAAAATGGGTTGTTTCCTAGTCAATTTGATGCCGGAGAACACGAAAAAACCATCCATTTCGTCGTATCTCTTCGGGAATTGGAATTTTCCGACGAAAAATAGATTTCCTGAAGAAATAGGACAAAATGGAGGGGTTTTTCGTTTTCTCCGGCATGAAATTGACAAGGAAGCTCAATTTCAGGACAATCTGAGTTGAAAAATTTTGAAAAAAAAAATATTGATACAGAAGACTCCCCCCTTGTAAAAAAATCAAAATTTTTGGTCTCAGATTTTCCTGAAAATGGGTTGTTTCCTAGTCAATTTGATGCCGGAGAACACGAAAAAACCATCCATTTCGTCGTATCTCTTCGGGAATTGGAATTTTCCGACGAAAAATAGATTTCCTGAAGAAATAGGACAAAATGGAGGGGTTTTTCGTTTTCTCTGGCATGAAATTGACAAGGAAGCTCAATTTCAGGACAATCTGAGAGTTGAAAAATTTTGAAAAAAAAAATATTGATACAGAAGACTCCCCCCTTGTAAAAAAATCAAAATTTTTGGTCTCAGATTTTCCTGAAAATGGGTTGTTTCCTAGTCAATTTGATGCCGGAGAACACGAAAAAACCATCCATTTCGTCGTATCTCTTCGGGAATTGGAATTTTCCGACGAAAAATAGATTTCCTGAAGAAATAGGACAAAATGGAGGGGTTTTTCGTTTTCTCTGGCATGAAATTGACAAGGAAGCTCAATTTCAGGACAATCTGAGAGTTGAAAAATTTTGAAAAAAAAAATATTGATACAGAAGACTCCCCCCTTGTAAAAAAATCAAAATTTTTGGTCTCAGATTTTCCTGAAAATGGGTTGTTTCCTAGTCAATTTGATGCCGGAGAACACGAAAAAACCATCCATTTCATCGTATCTCTACGGGAGTAAGTCTCTATATAGACCGGAAGACATTTGACGATTTTTAAATTTAAGGATGACGTGTCCATACAATTTTAAGATATAGTTATAGTCTAGGAGATGTTCTATTTATTGGTGAAAACCGCAAGTCTCTATATAGACCGGAAGAGATTTGACGATTTTTAAATTTAAGGATCACGTGTCCATACAAATTTAAGATATAGTTATAGTCTAGGAGATGTTCTATTAATTGGTGAAAACCGCAAGTCTCTATATAGACCGGAAGAGATTTGACGATTTTTAAATTTAAGGATCACGTGTCCATACAAATTTAAGATATAGTTATAGTCTAGGAGATGTTCAATTAATTGGTGAAAACCGCAAGACTCTATATAGACCGGAAGAGATTTGACGATTTTTAAATTTAAGGATCACGTGTCCATACAAATTTAAGATATAGTTATAGTCTAGGAGATGTTCTATTAATTGGTGAAAACCGCAAGTCTCTATATAGACCGGAAGAGATTTGACGATTTTTAAATTTAAGGATCACGTGTCCATACAAATTTAAGATATAGTTATAGTCTAGGAGATGTTCAATTAATTGGTCAAAACCGCAAGTCTCTATATAGACCGGAAGAGATTTGACGATTTTTAAATTTAAGGATCACGTATCCATACAAATTTAAGATATAGTTATAGTCTAGGAGATGTTCTATTTATTGGTGAAAACCTCAAGTCTCTATATAGACCGGAAGACATTTGACGATTTTTAAATTTAAGGATCACGTGTCCATACAAATTTAAGATATAGTTATAGTCTAGGAGATGTTCCATTTATTGGTGAAAACCGCAAGTCTCTATATAGACCGGAAGAGATTTGACGATTTTTAAATTTAGGGATCACGTGTCCATACAAATTTAAGATAGAGTTTTAAATACATTAAATTAAATTACTACATAACAAACATAACATAACCGTTTTTATCCGCTACCGGATGGGTTTGGTTTTGCTCCGTTTTTATCCGCTACCGGATGGGTTTGGTTTTGCTCCGTTTTTATCCGCTACCGGATGGGTTTGGTTTTGCTCCGTTTTTATCCGCTACCGGATGGGTTTGGTTTTGCTCCGTTTTTATCCGCTACCGGATGGGTTTGGTTTTGCTCCGTTTTTATCCGCTACTGGATGGGTTTGGTTTTGCTCCGTTTTTATCCGCTACTGGATGGGTTTGGTTTTGCTCCGTTTTTATCCGCTACCGGATGGGTTTGGTTTTGCTCCGTTGTAAAAAAATCAAAATTTTTGGTCTCAGATTTTCCTGAAAATGGGTTGTTTCCTAGTCAATTTGATGCCGGAGAACACGAAAAAACCATCCATTTCATCGTATCTCTACGGGAGTAAGTCTCTATATAGACCGGAAGACATTTGACGATTTTTAAATTTAAGGATGACGTGTCCATACAATTTTAAGATATAGTTATAGTCTAGGAGATGTTCTATTTATTGGTGAAAACCGCAAGTCTCTATATAGACCGGAAGAGATTTGACGATTTTTAAATTTAAGGATCACGTGTCCATACAAATTTAAGATATAGTTATAGTCTAGGAGATGTTCTATTAATTGGTGAAAACCGCAAGTCTCTATATAGACCGGAAGAGATTTGACGATTTTTAAATTTAAGGATCACGTGTCCATACAAATTTAAGATATAGTTATAGTCTAGGAGATGTTCAATTAATTGGTGAAAACCGCAAGACTCTATATAGACCGGAAGAGATTTGACGATTTTTAAATTTAAGGATCACGTGTCCATACAAATTTAAGATATAGTTATAGTCTAGGAGATGTTCTATTAATTGGTGAAAACCGCAAGTCTCTATATAGACCGGAAGAGATTTGACGATTTTTAAATTTAAGGATCACGTGTCCATACAAATTTAAGATATAGTTATAGTCTAGGAGATGTTCAATTAATTGGTCAAAACCGCAAGTCTCTATATAGACCGGAAGAGATTTGACGATTTTTAAATTTAAGGATCACGTATCCATACAAATTTAAGATATAGTTATAGTCTAGGAGATGTTCTATTTATTGGTGAAAACCTCAAGTCTCTATATAGACCGGAAGACATTTGACGATTTTTAAATTTAAGGATCACGTGTCCATACAAATTTAAGATATAGTTATAGTCTAGGAGATGTTCCATTTATTGGTGAAAACCGCAAGTCTCTATATAGACCGGAAGAGATTTGACGATTTTTAAATTTAGGGATCACGTGTCCATACAAATTTAAGATAGAGTTTTAAATACATTAAATTAAATTACTACATAACAAACATAACATAACCGTTTTTATCCGCTACCGGATGGGTTTGGTTTTGCTCCGTTTTTATCCGCTACCGGATGGGTTTGGTTTTGCTCCGTTTTTATCCGCTACCGGATGGGTTTGGTTTTGCTCCGTTTTTATCCGCTACCGGATGGGTTTGGTTTTGCTCCGTTTTTATCCGCTACCGGATGGGTTTGGTTTTGCTCCGTTTTTATCCGCTACTGGATGGGTTTGGTTTTGCTCCGTTTTTATCCGCTACTGGATGGGTTTGGTTTTGCTCCGTTTTTATCCGCTACCGGATGGGTTTGGTTTTGCTCCGTTGTAAAAAAATCAAAATTTTTGGTCTCAGATTTTCCTGAAAATGGGTTGTTTCCTAGTCAATTTGATGCCGGAGAACACGAAAAAACCATCCATTTCGTCGTCTCTCTTCGGGAATTGGAATTTTCCGACGATAAATAGATTTCCTGAAGAAATAGGACAAAATGGAGGGGTTTTTCGTTTTCTCCGGCATGAAATTGACAAGGAAGCTCAATTTCAGGACAATCTGAGTTGAAAAATTTTGAAAAAAAAAATATTGATACAGAAGACTCCCCCCTTGTAAAAAAATCAAAATTTTTTGTCTCAGATTTTCCTGAAAATGGGTTGTTTCCTAGTCAATTTGATGCCGGAGAACACGAAAAAACCATCCATTTCGTCGTATCTCTACGGGAATTGGAATTTTCCGACGAAAAATAGATTTCCTGAAGAAATAGGACAAAATGGAGGGGTTTTTCGTTTTCTCCGGTATGAAATTGACAAGGAAGCTCAATTTCAGGACAATCTGAGAGTTGAAAAATTTTGAAAAAAAAAATTTTGATACAGAAGACTCCCCCCTTGTAAAAAAATCAAAATTTTTGGTCTCAGATTTTCCTGAAAATGGGTTGTTTCCTAGACAATTTGATGCCGGAGAACACGAAAAAACCATCCATTTCGTCGTATCTCTACGGGAATTGGAATTTTCCGACGAAAAATAGATTTCCTGAAGAAATAGGACAAAATGGAGGGGTTTTTCGTTTTCTCCGGTATGAAATTGACAAGGAAGCTCAATTTCAGGACAATCTGAGAGTTGAAAAATTTTGAAAAAAAAAATATTGATACAGAAGACTCCCCCCTTGTAAAAAAATCAAAATTTTTGGTCTCAGATTTTCCTGAAAATGGGTTGTTTCCTAGTCAATTTGATGCCGGAGAACACGAAAAAACCATCCATTTCGTCGTATCTCTTCGGGAATTGGAATTTTCCGACGAAAAATAGATTTCCTGAAGAAATAGGACAAAATGGAGGGGTTTTTCGTTTTCTCCGGCATGAAATTGACAAGGAAGCTCAATTTCAGGACAATCTGAGAGTTGAAAAATTTTGAAAAAAAAAAATATTGATACAGAAGACTCCCCCCTTGTAAAAAAATCAAAATTTTTGGTCTCAGATTTTCCTGAAAATGGGTTGTTCCCAAGTCAATTTGATGCCGGAGAACACGAAAAAACCATCCATTTCGTCGTATCTCTACGGGAATTGGAATTTTCCGACGAAAAATAGATTTCCTGAAGAAATAGGACAAAATGGAGGGGTTTTTCGTTTTCTCCGGTATGAAATTGACAAGGAAGCTCAATTTCAGGACAATCTGAGAGTTGAAAAATTTTGAAAAAAAAAATATTGATACAGAAGACTCCCCCCTTGTAAAAAAATCAAAATTTTTGGTCTCAGATTTTCCTGAAAATGGGTTGTTTCCTAGTCAATTTGATGCCGGAGAACACGAAAAAACCATCCATTTCGTCGTATCTCTACGGGAATTGGAATTTTCCAACGAAAAATAGATTTCCTGAAGGAATAGGACAAAATGGAGGGGTTTTTCGTTTTCTCCGGTATGAAATTGACAAGGAAGCTCAATTTCAGGACAATCTGAGAGTTGAAAAATTTTGAAAAAAAAAATATTGATACAGAAGACTCCCCCCTCGTAAAAAAATCAAAATTTTTGGTCTCAGATTTTCCTGAAAATGGGTTGTTTCGTAGTCAATTTGATGCCGGAGAACACGAAAAAACCATCCATTTCGTCGTATCTCTACGGGAATTGGAATTTTCCGACGAAAAATAGATTTCCTGAAGAAATAGGACAAAATGGAGGGGTTTTTCGTTTTCTCCGGTATGAAATTGACAAGGAAGCTCAATTTCAGGACAATCTGAGAGTTGAAAAATTTTGAAAAAAAAAATATTGATACAGAAGACTCCCCCCTTGTAAAAAAATCAAAATTTTTGGTCTCAGATTTTCCTGAAAATGGGTTGTTTCCTAGTCAATTTGATGCCGGAGAACACGAAAAAACCATCCATTTCGTCGTATCTCTTCGGGAATTGGAATTTTCCGACGAAAAATAGATTTCCTGAAGAAATAGGACAAAATGGAGGGGTTTTTCGTTTTCTCTGGCATGAAATTGACAAGGAAGCTCAATTTCAGGACAATCTGAGAGTTGAAAAATTTTGAAAAAAAAAATATTGATACAGAAGACTCCCCCCTTGTAAAAAAATCAAAATTTTTGGTCTCAGATTTTCCTGAAAATGGGTTGTTTCCTAGTCAATTTGATGCCGGAGAACACGAAAAAACCATCCATTTCGTCGTATCTCTTCGGGAATTGGAATTTTCCGACGAAAAATAGATTTCCTGAAGAAATAGGACAAAATGGAGGGGTTTTTCGTTTTCTCCGGCATGAAATTGACAAGGAAGCTCAATTTCAGGACAATCTGAGTTGAAAAATTTTGAAAAAAAAAATATTGATACAGAAGACTCCCCCCTTGTAAAAAAATCAAAATTTTTGGTCTCAGATTTTCCTGAAAATGGGTTGTTTCCTAGTCAATTTGATGCCGGAGAACACGAAAAAACCATCCATTTCATCGTATCTCTACGGGAGTAAGTCTCTATATAGACCGGAAGACATTTGACGATTTTTAAATTTAAGGATCACGTGTCCATACAATTTTAAGATATAGTTATAGTCTAGGAGATGTTCTATTTATTGGTGAAAACCGCAAGTCTCTATATAGACCGGAAGAGATTTGACGATTTTTAAATTTAAGGATCACGTGTCCATACAAATTTAAGATATAGTTATAGTCTAGGAGATGTTCTATTAATTGGTGAAAACCGCAAGTCTCTATATAGACCGGAAGAGATTTGACGATTTTTAAATTTAAGGATCACGTGTCCATACAAATTTAAGATATAGTTATAGTCTAGGAGATGTTCAATTAATTGGTGAAAACCGCAAGACTCTATATAGACCGGAAGAGATTTGACGATTTTTAAATTTAAGGATCACGTGTCCATACAAATTTAAGATATAGTTATAGTCTAGGAGATGCTCTATTAATTGGTGAAAACCGCAAGTCTCTATATAGACCGGAAGAGATTTGACGATTTTTAAATTTAAGGATCACGTGTCCATACAAATTTAAGATATAGTTATAGTCTAGGAGATGTTCAATTAATTGGTGAAAACCGCAAGACTCTATATAGACCGGAAGAGATTTGACGATTTTTAAATTTAAGGATCACGTGTCCATACAAATTTAAGATATAGTTATAGTCTAGGAGATGTTCTATTAATTGGTGAAAACCGCAAGTCTCTATATAGACCGGAAGAGATTTGACGATTTTTAAATTTAAGGATCACGTGTCCATACAAATTTAAGATATAGTTATAGTCTAGGAGATGTTCAATTAATTGGTCAAAACCGCAAGTCTCTATATAGACCGGAAGAGATTTGAGGATTTTTAAATTTAAGGATCACGTGTCCATACAAATTTAAGATATAGTTATAGTCTAGGAGATGTTCAATTAATTGGTCAAAACCGCAAGTCTCTATATAGACCGGAAGACATTTGACGATTTTTAAATTTAAGGATCACGTGTCCATACAAATTTAAGATATAGTTATAGTCTAGGAGATGTTCAATTAATTGGTCAAAACCGCAAGTCTCTATATAGACCGGAAGAGATTTGACGATTTTTAAATTTAAGGATCACGTATCCATACAAATTTAAGATATAGTTATAGTCTAGGAGATGTTCTATTTATTGGTGAAAACCTCAAGTCTCTATATAGACCGGAAGACATTTGACGATTTTTAAATTTAAGGATCACGTGTCCATACAAATTTAAGATATAGTTATAGTCTAGGAGATGTTCTATTTATTGGTGAAAACCGCAAGTCTCTATATAGACCGGAAGAGATTTGACGATTTTTAAATTTAAGGATCACGTGTCCATACAAATTTAAGATATAGTTATAGTCTAGGAGATGTTCAATTAATTGGTCAAAACCGCAAGTCTCTATATAGACCGGAAGAGATTTGACGATTTTTAAATTTAAGGATCACGTATCCATACAAATTTAAGATATAGTTATAGTCTAGGAGATGTTCTATTTATTGGTGAAAACCGCAAGTCTCTATATAGACCGGAAGAGATTTGACGATTTTTAAATTTAGGGATCACGTGTCCATACAAATTTAAGATAGAGTTTTAAATACATTAAATTAAATTACTACATAACAAACATAACATAACCGTTTTTATCCGCTACCGGATGGGTTTGGTTTTGCTCCGTTTTTATCCGCTACCGGATGGGTTTGGTTTTGCTCCGTTTTTATCCGCTACCGGATGGGTTTGGTTTTGCTCCGTTTTTATCCGCTACCGGATGGGTTTGGTTTTGCTCCGTTTTTATCCGCTACCGGATGGGTTTGGTTTTGCTCCGTTTTTATCCGCTACTGGATGGGTTTGGTTTTGCTCCGTTTTTATCCGCTACTGGATGGGTTTGGTTTTGCTCCGTTTTTATCCGCTACCGGATGGGTTTGGTTTTGCTCCGTTGTAAAAAAATCAAAATTTTTGGTCTCAGATCTTCCTGAAAATGGGTTGTTTCCTAGTCAATTTGATGCCGGAGAACACGAAAAAACCATCCATTTCGTCGTCTCTCTTCGGGAATTGGAATTTTCCGACGACAAATAGATTTCCTGAAGAAATAGGACAAAATGGAGGGGTTTTTCGTTTTCTCCATCATGAAATTGACAAGGAAGCTCAATTTCAGGACAATCTGAGTTGAAAAATTTTGAAAAAAAAAATATTGATACAGAAGACTCCCCCCTTGTAAAAAAATCAAAATTTTTTGTCTCAGATTTTCCTGAAAATGGGTTGTTTCCTAGTCAATTTGATGCCGGAGAACACGAAAAAACCATCCATTTCGTCGTATCTCTACGGGAATTGGAATTTTCCGACGAAAAATAGATTTCCTGAAGAAATAGGACAAAATGGAGGGGTTTTTCGTTTTCTCCGGTATGAAATTGACAAGGAAGCTCAATTTCAGGACAATCTGAGAGTTGAAAAATTTTGAAAAAAAAAATTTTGATACAGAAGACTCCCCCCTTGTAAAAAAATCAAAATTTTTGGTCTCAGATTTTCCTGAAAATGGGTTGTTTCCTAGTCAATTTGATGCCGGAGAACACGAAAAAACCATCCATTTCGTCGTATCTCTACGGGAATTGGAATTTTCCGACGAAAAATAGATTTCCTGAAGAAATAGGACAAAATGGAGGGGTTTTTCGTTTTCTCCGGTATGAAATTGACAAGGAAGCTCAATTTCAGGACAATCTGAGAGTTGAAAAATTTTGAAAAAAAAAATATTGATACAGAAGACTCCCCCCTTGTAAAAAAATCAAAATTTTTGGTCTCAGATTTTCCTGAAAATGGGTTGTTTCCTAGTCAATTTGATGCCGGAGAACACGAAAAAACCATCCATTTCGTCGTATCTCTTCGGGAATTGGAATTTTCCGACGAAAAATAGATTTCCTGAAGAAATAGGACAAAATGGAGGGGTTTTTCGTTTTCTCCGGTATGAAATTGACAAGGAAGCTCAATTTCAGGACAATCTGAGAGTTGAAAAATTTTGAAAAAAAAAATATTGATACAGAAGACTCCCCCCTTGTAAAAAAATCAAAATTTTTGGTCTCAGATTTTCCTGAAAATGGGTTGTTTCGTAGTCAATTTGATGCCGGAGAACACGAAAAAACCATCCATTTCGTCGTATCTCTACGGGAATTGGAATTTTCCGACGAAAAATAGATTTCCTGAAGAAATAGGACAAAATGGAGGGGTTTTTCGTTTTCTCCGGTATGAAATTGACAAGGAAGCTCAATTTCAGGACAATCTGAGAGTTGAAAAATTTTGAAAAAAAAAATATTGATACAGAAGACTCCCCCCTTGTAAAAAAATCAAAATTTTTGGTCTCAGATTTTCCTGAAAATGGGTTGTTTCCTAGTCAATTTGATGCCGGAGAACACGAAAAAACCATCCATTTCGTCGTATCTCTTCGGGAATTGGAATTTTCCGACGAAAAATAGATTTCCTGAAGAAATAGGACAAAATGGAGGGGTTTTTCGTTTTCTCTGGCATGAAATTGACAAGGAAGCTCAATTTCAGGACAATCTGAGAGTTGAAAAATTTTGAAAAAAAAAATATTGATACAGAAGACTCCCCCCTTGTAAAAAAATCAAAATTTTTGGTCTCAGATTTTCCTGAAAATGGGTTGTTTCCTAGTCAATTTGATGCCGGAGAACACGAAAAAACCATCCATTTCGTCGTATCTCTTCGGGAATTGGAATTTTCCGACGAAAAATAGATTTCCTGAAGAAATAGGACAAAATGGAGGGGTTTTTCGTTTTCTCCGGCATGAAATTGACAAGGAAGCTCAATTTCAGGACAATCTGAGTTGAAAAATTTTGAAAAAAAAAATATTGATACAGAAGACTCCCCCCTTGTAAAAAAATCAAAATTTTTGGTCTCAGATTTTCCTGAAAATGGGTTGTTTCCTAGTCAATTTGATGCCGGAGAACACGAAAAAACCATCCATTTCGTCGTATCTCTTCGGGAATTGGAATTTTCCGACGAAAAATAGATTTCCTGAAGAAATAGGACAAAATGGAGGGGTTTTTCGTTTTCTCTGGCATGAAATTGACAAGGAAGCTCAATTTCAGGACAATCTGAGAGTTGAAAAATTTTGAAAAAAAAAATATTGATACAGAAGACTCCCCCCTTGTAAAAAAATCAAAATTTTTGGTCTCAGATTTTCCTGAAAATGGGTTGTTTCCTAGTCAATTTGATGCCGGAGAACACGAAAAAACCATCCATTTCGTCGTATCTCTTCGGGAATTGGAATTTTCCGACGAAAAATAGATTTCCTGAAGAAATAGGACAAAATGGAGGGGTTTTTCGTTTTCTCTGGCATGAAATTGACAAGGAAGCTCAATTTCAGGACAATCTGAGAGTTGAAAAATTTTGAAAAAAAAAATATTGATACAGAAGACTCCCCCCTTGTAAAAAAATCAAAATTTTTGGTCTCAGATTTTCCTGAAAATGGGTTGTTTCCTAGTCAATTTGATGCCGGAGAACACGAAAAAACCATCCATTTCATCGTATCTCTACGGGAGTAAGTCTCTATATAGACCGGAAGACATTTGACGATTTTTAAATTTAAGGATGACGTGTCCATACAATTTTAAGATATAGTTATAGTCTAGGAGATGTTCTATTTATTGGTGAAAACCGCAAGTCTCTATATAGACCGGAAGAGATTTGACGATTTTTAAATTTAAGGATCACGTGTCCATACAAATTTAAGATATAGTTATAGTCTAGGAGATGTTCTATTAATTGGTGAAAACCGCAAGTCTCTATATAGACCGGAAGAGATTTGACGATTTTTAAATTTAAGGATCACGTGTCCATACAAATTTAAGATATAGTTATAGTCTAGGAGATGTTCAATTAATTGGTGAAAACCGCAAGACTCTATATAGACCGGAAGAGATTTGACGATTTTTAAATTTAAGGATCACGTGTCCATACAAATTTAAGATATAGTTATAGTCTAGGAGATGTTCTATTAATTGGTGAAAACCGCAAGTCTCTATATAGACCGGAAGAGATTTGACGATTTTTAAATTTAAGGATCACGTGTCCATACAAATTTAAGATATAGTTATAGTCTAGGAGATGTTCAATTAATTGGTCAAAACCGCAAGTCTCTATATAGACCGGAAGAGATTTGACGATTTTTAAATTTAAGGATCACGTATCCATACAAATTTAAGATATAGTTATAGTCTAGGAGATGTTCTATTTATTGGTGAAAACCTCAAGTCTCTATATAGACCGGAAGACATTTGACGATTTTTAAATTTAAGGATCACGTGTCCATACAAATTTAAGATATAGTTATAGTCTAGGAGATGTTCCATTTATTGGTGAAAACCGCAAGTCTCTATATAGACCGGAAGAGATTTGACGATTTTTAAATTTAGGGATCACGTGTCCATACAAATTTAAGATAGAGTTTTAAATACATTAAATTAAATTACTACATAACAAACATAACATAACCGTTTTTATCCGCTACCGGATGGGTTTGGTTTTGCTCCGTTTTTATCCGCTACCGGATGGGTTTGGTTTTGCTCCGTTTTTATCCGCTACCGGATGGGTTTGGTTTTGCTCCGTTTTTATCCGCTACCGGATGGGTTTGGTTTTGCTCCGTTTTTATCCGCTACCGGATGGGTTTGGTTTTGCTCCGTTTTTATCCGCTACTGGATGGGTTTGGTTTTGCTCCGTTTTTATCCGCTACTGGATGGGTTTGGTTTTGCTCCGTTTTTATCCGCTACCGGATGGGTTTGGTTTTGCTCCGTTGTAAAAAAATCAAAATTTTTGGTCTCAGATTTTCCTGAAAATGGGTTGTTTCCTAGTCAATTTGATGCCGGAGAACACGAAAAAACCATCCATTTCGTCGTCTCTCTTCGGGAATTGGAATTTTCCGACGATAAATAGATTTCCTGAAGAAATAGGACAAAATGGAGGGGTTTTTCGTTTTCTCCGGCATGAAATTGACAAGGAAGCTCAATTTCAGGACAATCTGAGTTGAAAAATTTTGAAAAAAAAAATATTGATACAGAAGACTCCCCCCTTGTAAAAAAATCAAAATTTTTTGTCTCAGATTTTCCTGAAAATGGGTTGTTTCCTAGTCAATTTGATGCCGGAGAACACGAAAAAACCATCCATTTCGTCGTATCTCTACGGGAATTGGAATTTTCCGACGAAAAATAGATTTCCTGAAGAAATAGGACAAAATGGAGGGGTTTTTCGTTTTCTCCGGTATGAAATTGACAAGGAAGCTCAATTTCAGGACAATCTGAGAGTTGAAAAATTTTGAAAAAAAAAATTTTGATACAGAAGACTCCCCCCTTGTAAAAAAATCAAAATTTTTGGTCTCAGATTTTCCTGAAAATGGGTTGTTTCCTAGTCAATTTGATGCCGGAGAACACGAAAAAACCATCCATTTCGTCGTATCTCTACGGGAATTGGAATTTTCCGACGAAAAATAGATTTCCTGAAGAAATAGGACAAAATGGAGGGGTTTTTCGTTTTCTCCGGTATGAAATTGACAAGGAAGCTCAATTTCAGGACAATCTGAGAGTTGAAAAATTTTGAAAAAAAAAATATTGATACAGAAGACTCCCCCCTTGTAAAAAAATCAAAATTTTTGGTCTCAGATTTTCCTGAAAATGGGTTGTTTCCTAGTCAATTTGATGCCGGAGAACACGAAAAAACCATCCATTTCGTCGTATCTCTTCGGGAATTGGAATTTTCCGACGAAAAATAGATTTCCTGAAGAAATAGGACAAAATGGAGGGGTTTTTCGTTTTCTCCGGCATGAAATTGACAAGGAAGCTCAATTTCAGGACAATCTGAGAGTTGAAAAATTTTGAAAAAAAAAAATATTGATACAGAAGACTCCCCCCTTGTAAAAAAATCAAAATTTTTGGTCTCAGATTTTCCTGAAAATGGGTTGTTCCCAAGTCAATTTGATGCCGGAGAACACGAAAAAACCATCCATTTCGTCGTATCTCTACGGGAATTGGAATTTTCCGACGAAAAATAGATTTCCTGAAGAAATAGGACAAAATGGAGGGGTTTTTCGTTTTCTCCGGTATGAAATTGACAAGGAAGCTCAATTTCAGGACAATCTGAGAGTTGAAAAATTTTGAAAAAAAAAATATTGATACAGAAGACTCCCCCCTTGTAAAAAAATCAAAATTTTTGGTCTCAGATTTTCCTGAAAATGGGTTGTTTCCTAGTCAATTTGATGCCGGAGAACACGAAAAAACCATCCATTTCGTCGTATCTCTACGGGAATTGGAATTTTCCAACGAAAAATAGATTTCCTGAAGGAATAGGACAAAATGGAGGGGTTTTTCGTTTTCTCCGGTATGAAATTGACAAGGAAGCTCAATTTCAGGACAATCTGAGAGTTGAAAAATTTTGAAAAAAAAAATATTGATACAGAAGACTCCCCCCTCGTAAAAAAATCAAAATTTTTGGTCTCAGATTTTCCTGAAAATGGGTTGTTTCGTAGTCAATTTGATGCCGGAGAACACGAAAAAACCATCCATTTCGTCGTATCTCTACGGGAATTGGAATTTTCCGACGAAAAATAGATTTCCTGAAGAAATAGGACAAAATGGAGGGGTTTTTCGTTTTCTCCGGTATGAAATTGACAAGGAAGCTCAATTTCAGGACAATCTGAGAGTTGAAAAATTTTGAAAAAAAAAATATTGATACAGAAGACTCCCCCCTTGTAAAAAAATCAAAATTTTTGGTCTCAGATTTTCCTGAAAATGGGTTGTTTCCTAGTCAATTTGATGCCGGAGAACACGAAAAAACCATCCATTTCGTCGTATCTCTTCGGGAATTGGAATTTTCCGACGAAAAATAGATTTCCTGAAGAAATAGGACAAAATGGAGGGGTTTTTCGTTTTCTCTGGCATGAAATTGACAAGGAAGCTCAATTTCAGGACAATCTGAGAGTTGAAAAATTTTGAAAAAAAAAATATTGATACAGAAGACTCCCCCCTTGTAAAAAAATCAAAATTTTTGGTCTCAGATTTTCCTGAAAATGGGTTGTTTCCTAGTCAATTTGATGCCGGAGAACACGAAAAAACCATCCATTTCGTCGTATCTCTTCGGGAATTGGAATTTTCCGACGAAAAATAGATTTCCTGAAGAAATAGGACAAAATGGAGGGGTTTTTCGTTTTCTCCGGCATGAAATTGACAAGGAAGCTCAATTTCAGGACAATCTGAGTTGAAAAATTTTGAAAAAAAAAATATTGATACAGAAGACTCCCCCCTTGTAAAAAAATCAAAATTTTTGGTCTCAGATTTTCCTGAAAATGGGTTGTTTCCTAGTCAATTTGATGCCGGAGAACACGAAAAAACCATCCATTTCATCGTATCTCTACGGGAGTAAGTCTCTATATAGACCGGAAGACATTTGACGATTTTTAAATTTAAGGATCACGTGTCCATACAATTTTAAGATATAGTTATAGTCTAGGAGATGTTCTATTTATTGGTGAAAACCGCAAGTCTCTATATAGACCGGAAGAGATTTGACGATTTTTAAATTTAAGGATCACGTGTCCATACAAATTTAAGATATAGTTATAGTCTAGGAGATGTTCTATTAATTGGTGAAAACCGCAAGTCTCTATATAGACCGGAAGAGATTTGACGATTTTTAAATTTAAGGATCACGTGTCCATACAAATTTAAGATATAGTTATAGTCTAGGAGATGTTCAATTAATTGGTGAAAACCGCAAGACTCTATATAGACCGGAAGAGATTTGACGATTTTTAAATTTAAGGATCACGTGTCCATACAAATTTAAGATATAGTTATAGTCTAGGAGATGCTCTATTAATTGGCGAAAACCGCAAGTCTCTATATAGACCGGAAGAGATTTGACGATTTTTAAATTTAAGGATCACGTGTCCATACAAATTTAAGATATAGTTATAGTCTAGGAGATGTTCAATTAATTGGTGAAAACCGCAAGACTCTATATAGACCGGAAGAGATTTGACGATTTTTAAATTTAAGGATCACGTGTCCATACAAATTTAAGATATAGTTATAGTCTAGGAGATGTTCTATTAATTGGTGAAAACCGCAAGTCTCTATATAGACCGGAAGAGATTTGACGATTTTTAAATTTAAGGATCACGTGTCCATACAAATTTAAGATATAGTTATAGTCTAGGAGATGTTCAATTAATTGGTCAAAACCGCAAGTCTCTATATAGACCGGAAGAGATTTGAGGATTTTTAAATTTAAGGATCACCCAATCAAACCCAATCAAACCCAACCTCAAGTCTCTATATAGACCGGAAGACATTTGACGATTTTTAAATTTAAGGATCACGTGTCCATACAAATTTAAGATATAGTTATAGTCTAGGAGATGTTCTATTTATTGGTGAAAACCGCAAGTCTCTATATAGACCGGAAGAGATTTGACGATTTTTAAATTTAGGGATCACGTGTCCATACAAATTTAAGATATAGTTATAGTCTAGGAGATGTTCTATTTATTGGTGAAAACCGCAAGTCTCTATATAGACCGGAAGAGATTTGACGATTTTTAAATTTAAGGATCACGTGTCCATACAAATTTAAGATATAGTTATAGTCTAGGAGATGTTCAATTAATTGGTCAAAACCGCAAGTCTCTATATAGACCGGAAGAGATTTGACGATTTTTAAATTTAAGGATCACGTGTCCATACAAATTTAAGATATAGTTATAGTCTAGGAGATGTTCAATTAATTGGTGAAAACCGCAAGACTCTATATGGACCGGAAGAGATTTGACGATTTTTAAATTTAAGGATCACGTGTCCATACAAATTTAAGATATAGTTATAGTCTAGGAGATGTTCTATTAATTGGTGAAAACCGCAAGTCTCTATATAGACCGGAAGAGATTTGACGATTTTTAAATTTAAGGATCACGTGTCCATACAAATTTAAGATATAGTTATAGTCTAGGAGATGTTCAATTAATTGGTCAAAACCGCAAGTCTCTATATAGACCGGAAGAGATTTGACGATTTTTAAATTTAAGGATCACGTATCCATACAAATTTAAGATATAGTTATAGTCTAGGAGATGTTCTATTTATTGGTGAAAACCTCAAGTCTCTATATAGACCGGAAGACATTTGACGATTTTTAAATTTAAGGATCACGTGTCCATACAAATTTAAGATATAGTTATAGTCTAGGAGATGTTCTATTTATTGGTGAAAACCGCAAGTCTCTATATAGACCGGAAGAGATTTGACGATTTTTAAATTTAGGGATCACGTGTCCATACAAATTTAAGATATAGTTATAGTCTAGGAGATGTTCTATTTATTGGTGAAAACCTCAAGTCTCTATATAGACCGGAAGACATTTGACGATTTTTAAATTTAAGGATCACGTGTCCATACAATTTTAAGATATAGTTATAGTCTAGGAGATGTTCTATTTATTGGTGAAAACCGCAAGTCTCTATATAGACCGGAAGAGATTTGACGATTTTTAAATTTAAGGATCACGTGTCCATACAAATTTAAGATATAGTTATAGTCTAGGAGATGTTCTATTAATTGGTGAAAACCGCAAGTCTCTATATAGACCGGAAGAGATTTGACGATTTTTAAATTTAAGGATCACGTGTCCATACAAATTTAAGATATAGTTATAGTCTAGGAGATGTTCAATTAATTGGTCAAAACCGCAAGTCTCTATATAGACCGGAAGAGATTTGACGATTTTTAAATTTAAGGATCACGTATCCATACAAATTTAAGATATAGTTATAGTCTAGGAGATGTTCTATTTATTGGTGAAAACCTCAAGTCTCTATATAGACCGGAAGACATTTGACGATTTTTAAATTTAAGGATCACGTGTCCATACAAATTTAAGATATAGTTATAGTCTAGGAGATGTTCTATTTATTGGTGAAAACCGCAAGTCTCTATATAGACCGGAAGAGATTTGACGATTTTTAAATTTAGGGATCACGTGTCCATACAAATTTAAGATATAGTTATAGTCTAGGAGATGTTCTATTTATTGGTGAGAACCTCAAGTCTCTATATAGACCGGAAGACATTTGACGATTTTTAAATTTAAGGATCACGTGTCCATACAATTTTAAGATATAGTTATAGTCTAGGAGATGTTCTATTTATTGGTGAAAACCGCAAGTCTCTATATAGACCGGAAGAGATTTGACGATTTTTAAATTTAAGGATCACGTGTCCATACAAATTTAGGATATAGTTATAGTCTAGGAGATGTTCTATTAATTGGTGAAAACCGCAAGTCTCTATATAGACCGGAAGAGATTTGACGATTTTTAAATTTAAGGATCACGTGTCCATACAAATTTAAGATATAGTTATAGTCTAGGAGATGTTCTATTAATTGGTGAAAACCGCAAGTCTCTATATAGACCGGAAGAGATTTGACGATTTTTAAATTTAAGGATCACGTGTCCATACAAATTTAAGATATAGTTATAGTGTAGGAGATGTTCAATTAATTGGTCAAAACCGCAAGTCTCTATATAGACCGGAAGAGATTTGACGATTTTTAAATTTAAGGATGACGTATCCATACAAATTTAAGATATAGTTATAGTCTAGGAGATGTTCTATTTATTGGTGAAAACCTCAAGTCTCTATATAGACCGGAAGACATTTGACGATTTTTAAATTTAAGGATCACGTGTCCATACAAATTTAAGATATAGTTAT